>CM073122.1:13769447-14369447 GCA_037039145.1 Fundulus diaphanus | reverse complement strand
TCAAACTGTGCTGTTAGCTCAACATTCAGAGCAATTTCACAATTATTAATTCCTGAAACAAATGCTGGCATTGCCTGGGAGCCTAGCCGGCACATGTACTTTATGCAAGTTAGTAACCAGAGGTGGGTAACTCAGGTTCAGTAAGTGAAAAGCCTGTATGGACATTAGTTTCAACCATTTGCATTTCCAACTCCACAACAAAGACGGGGGCTAATGTTTAAAACAGTGGTCTCAAACTCCAATCCTCGAGGGCCGGTGTCCTGCAACATTTAGATGCGTCTCTGCTTCAATACACCTGACTCCAATATGAGCTCATTAGTAGAACTTGACTGCATGCTAGTGAGGTAGTTTAGCCATTTGATTCAAGTAGCGCAAGGGACACATCTAAAAGTTGCAGGACACCGGCCCTGGAGGATTTGAGTTTGAGACCACTAGTTTAAAATCCCCTTGTTTAGTAAATAGTATGAAGGAAAACTAGGCAGGGCTTTTACTGTCTGAAGCCAGATTTATCCACCTCTGATTATTAGGTTAGAAATACCAATTTGATACAGATCTAATCACATGTTCTAAAACAGTATCTTGAAAATAAACCTTGGATGCTTCATCCTACTTGTAGTGTTGCGACCCTCTCCTGCAGGATGTACCCTTATCTTAGAGGCATTTAAAAAAAAGGCATCCGTCATTAGTCTCACCTTGGTCTGCTTGCATCACAGACCACGCATTCCATGTCTTCCTCTAATCATCCAAGGACCAATATCCTGCAATTAGTTCAGTTTCCACACACTGCCCTCAGGTCCTACTTCAGCCTGGGAAATGGGATCCAGTCCCCATGCTAAGCCTCTGCTTTGGTGCTACAGAGACATGCACTCACAGTGAAGCACTGATGGGGCTGTTATCTGTCTTTGCATAGGAACCACATGTTTTCCATACATTCCTTTTATACAGTATGGCTTGTTAGCTAGCAGGGGGCAAGGCTGTTTGGAGAAGGTATCTCCTGATGATTAAGTACAGCTATAGTTGAAACTAGATATGCTGTATAAAAAAACTAACCACTTTTTTCTCTCTGACGTTACATCAGATTAACAAGTTCCCGTTTTAGGTCAGGAATGATCACCAGAATTATTTATATTTCTTTAATGCCAGAAAGAGATATTTTGTATTACTTTTCTCTATCTCAGAAGTCTACATAACCTTAAATATAACCTTAACTTCCTCTTTTGTAAACTATTTGTGAAAACCCTGATAATGATGTCAGTTGTTTCTTTGTAATTTAATTCAAAACCTTTGAGTTAAATGGAACCATACCTGTAGATATATAATTGAAGGCCGATCACAAACACACTGCTTCTTTGTGTGACATCATGGAAAAATCAAAATAGATTTACCAAAATATCTAGAAGATAATTGTGGACCTCCACAAGTCTGGTTTAGCCTTGAATGAAATTCCCATATGCCTCAAGGTGCCACATTCATCTGTTCAAACAAATAATGCATCTATAAAAACTATGGGAATGTTCAGCCATGAGGGCTGATGACATTTAAGGCATACTATGCAACATTTTTCAGTTAATTAATGTGTTCCATACCGTTTTGGATGATTAAATGAGTTATTTCAGGTCGAACAAAGGTTTTCTCGGCCGCCCTGGTGGTCTGTGGGGGAAATACCGCACTTGCAATTGCAGGAGCCCTCGGCCCGCACCCACAGGCTCAGTAGTCTTGTGTGCATCGCGAGAGTCGGTCTTGATTTACGGCGAGAACTGCTACACACCCCCAGTGAAAGGCATGTTCGTTGCTAGCGCAGTGGCGATATTTGTGCAGTTATCATGGCGGAACCAGCGAGAAAACAGCGAAAGCCAATGTCGGACCAGGCAAGAAAGAGGAAAAGGGCTCTGGACAGAGAGAGGAGTCGTACACGGATGAACATCGGGCAAGCTTTTTCCAAATGGCGAGAGCTAAAAGAAAAAGAAGGCTGCAAGGCTGACGCGGACCTCGCGTTTCTGCTGATGCGATTGTAAGTAACATTGTAGGGTTTCCCTCACGCTACCGCCTCCCAACATTCCAAAAAAAAAAAAAACTAACTCCATATGCCATATGCACGCAAAGCTTGTCTCCCCCCACGCTCCGCCGGTCGCGCAAAGCTTGTCTTCCCCCCGCTCCGCCGGTCGCGCAAAGCTTGTCTTCCCCCCGCTCCGCCGGTCGCGCAAAGCTTGTCTCCCCCCGCTCCGCTCCGCGGTGTTTCCTAGGGGAAACACTGCATTGGAATGGTTTCTCTCTCTCTGTGTGCATGTTCATACTTTCACTGTTAGTCATTGTTTGTACTGCCATTCGTTCAACTTTTGTATTCGTTGCGTTCGCCTGTCTGCTAAGCTCAAAAAAACCACGCCTGGCTTAACGGATAAACCAGGAGAACAGCTGAGCATATTTACGACAGTGTGTCATGTTTGGCTTTAAGTGTTTGGCCCACATGCAGAATTATACTCGGATGCAGAGATCAGATTCAGAGATTTTATTTTTGGAGGTGAAGGGGATGACGCTCGAGGCGAACGAGGGCACGACGGATCGGGATCCGAAACAACTGAAAGGTAAAGGTAGATGGTCAGAAAGTGAAGGACCACAGAGGAAACGACCTGAGAGACGTAAGCTTACCACCCGGACGCGGCAACCGGACCGGGGAGGGCAGTTAGGACTCGGCTTGTTGGTAACAGTTTGTTGGTGACAGGTGATCCGATGACCGGAGGGCGTAGGCAGAGGAAGGTCCGAGCAGCGCCGCCGATCCAGAGATCCGGGACAGCAGAGGAAACCAGACAGGTTCGAGGTAGGTGGTGAACTCGGGAGGATGACTCGGTTCGAGAGTAGTGCTCGAGGGGATCGTTCTGAGGAGACGCGAACACGCAGGAGGAGACCTGGGAGACACAAAGGGTAACAGTAAGCGCGGAGGAGATTGTCTCGAAGAGAGAATAATGGCCTGGAGTCATACATCGACTGATAACACTCTGGCGTTCATCTGCTGTCTGCACGCCGTTCTTAAAGCGTGGCGGGATGCTGCTGAACCAATCCCTGGTGTGCGCGCCCCACCCGCCAGTCAACCAGAAACACCTGTGGAGAAAGCAGAGGCAGAGCCAGCAAGCAGGATGGCTCTGCTGACTGAGTCCTGACACAGTGCACTTTTACTTTCGCCCTCTGGGGGGAGCCTCGCTGGAAAATCAACCCCGGTTGCATAGTATACCTTTAACTGCAGATGCAATAATTCTGGTAAATGTTCCAAAGAAAATATAGGTGTTGATACACAAATACTTAACATATTACTGTTTGTGTGTTTCTGCAACAGTGTGAATTTATTGAAGATTATCTGGTTACATCTGCTGCCATGGCAATGAAACAACTTCTTTGTAGACTCTTAATGGCTAACACACCCTAAACATTTTCTGCTGCGTTAAGTAACATTATCCACAGTGAAACTATCATGTACTGACATCGGCTCAAAGTAACCTGGTAAGTCAGACAGATAATGTGTAGCACTCTCCAGTCTGCACATTATCAATCTGGAACTGCTTCCATCTAAACCATTTGAGGAAAGGACATTCAGCAGAACATTCTAAGCTGATTGGGCAAAGCGACACCTAGTGCCCGACTACCAAAGGTTAGTAATAGCCAATCACGGTATCAAATGAAAATGAAAGCAGCATGCATAATGAGAAACCATAACAAGTTAAGCTGGTCAAGGTACTTCTTGCTGTTCTTTTTCAATGATGAAATATTGGATTCTGACAAAACAGATGTGATAGCAGCAACGTTGCGCGTGTCCTCCTGGGTTACAATGTTTCTTTGGGCTCAGCTGTAGGCTCAGTAACTCTTACTTTCGTCACACCAGTATGTCCCGCCTTAAACCACAATACTGGAATACAATTGGCCCGAACCAGTTTTGGTTCGGTCCCAAACGGTTGAAGTGGGAGCAGTACAAGATGGATTATCGTGTGTTTGTGAACGCACAAATACCGCGAGAATTCGGCTTGCAGGCAAGGTTAGGCTGAAAGGCCACTAAGTGTGGAAGAAGCCATTACTCCAAAAGCAAAATAAAAAGACAGATTTACAAATAACCTCAAGACAAAGACCTTAATTTCAGTAGACATGTCATGTTGTCTGATGAAACTAATGTTAATAAATTTGTCAATAATGACTGGCTGGAGGACTATTCTGTAAAAATGCCAGCTATAAAGCAGGGGGTAGCAGCATCCACTTTATGTGAAAACATCGAATCAGCATCTCAAGACATCAGCAAGGAGGTTAAAGCCTGGGCACAAGTTGTCTTACAATTACGATTTGACAGCAAGCCAAAGCATACCTACAATTAGTTAGAAAGTGGTCATGTCAATGTTTTTGAGTTGTCACCACAATGCTCTAATCTCAGTCACAGAACATTTCTGGTTAGAACAGAAAGGCTGTGTGAGAGAAAGATGCCTTAAAAAACTGATTAGTGTGATTCAGCTCTGTCAATAAGAATGGAACAAAAGGTCCAGCAACCTATTGTCAGATGTCTATAGAAAGATTTTCAAAACCTTGACCCAAGTTATACAATTTACAAGGTAATTCTACAAAAGAATATAACGTAAAATATCTGTTAGTGGGATGTAAAGGCTGCACGGAGATGTCTCATCAAGTCTAGCCCTTCATAAACATTCTGTAAAATTGTTTGGATTTACTAGTCTAAAAATGCTAGGCGTTGTATTGACATCAACTTCAAACTGCACACAGAAACAATTATATGCATGATACATCCCTCAGTTGGCCCCTTCTTATCGCACCACAGAAGGCTAATAATATCTTGAGAATAGCGGTATTTAGAATGTATTGGTTTATAAATTCTGCAAATTATGTGGAGGAATTTTCCCTCAGGAGTCACCTTCACTAATCTGCTTCAAGCCTAAGCAGAATCAAACTGGGCTGGTGTCATGGAGTCAAAGACTGTCATCGGGAGGCCAAAGGCAGAGGAGTGCATGTTTGTGTGCGCATGTGCCTGAACAGAAGACGGCTGTGCTGTAGGCCATCAGATCATCTGAATACGACGCACCAATTGGATTAGCAGATTACCAAAAGATTTGCACTATGACCTTTGTAGGGAACCGAGGCTGCCATATATTTGGGTGAGGTTGGTTCCCGATGCTACTTCCTAATTTATACGTACAGAAAACACACACACACACGCGCACACACACACACACACACACACAGAATAAGAGAGTCCAACCTTTCTCTCAGTGGAAGGACACAGATAAAGACACTACAACGTAATGTTCCAGGTTGAGAAGGATTACGAGTATAAGGGAGATTAGCCTATCAACTGCAACAATAAGCAGGGTTAAACCCAAGACTGTACTAATGTTTGTGACAGACAGATCAGTTTATGACATTGCTCAATTTTGTGTACACAATTCCTGCCTATAATAAGTTTTCAGTTGCCTCAATACATGTTGAGCATATGTAGGTTTCTCCTTGGACATTTCTTTCCTCTGTGGTCTTCATTCAGCAAGGCTGAACTCACTAGGTCACACATGGCTGCTTGTGGTTAGAAGGCAACCTCCCCAGGAGACTATAGCGGGCTTGTTTTACCCTTGCAACCCCAATGTGTAAATGCATTTTCTCCAAGCCCAAAAGTGCCATGCCAGTGGCCCTTGCTGTATCTGATGACCCGAAGATCACCTCTGCTGCTCCGTGATGTATTTCATTTCCCATGTCTCTTGGCTGTCTGACAAACACAGGTTATTCACACATGTTGCTGCTGTTGTTCCTAATCCATTACACAGCTCACATGTCCAGGTCTGCCAGTAGCTGCTCTCTAAACAAGCAGAAAAGACATAGGAGTGCTGCTGCTGCTGCTGCTAAAAGCCTTTGAACAAAATTACTTCCTCTCACACGCCACAGCTTTAATTATGTGTTGGAGAACATAAAACAGGTCGGACAATTTGTAGTGGGAAATCATATTTCCATTGAAAGGGCTTCAGGATCTAACCAATGATTTATAAGAGGAATGTCATAATTATTTTTCTACACCAGGCCAAGTATCGGGTTTCAGCTAATGGGTGTCGAGCTGAAAGCACTAATTAGGTTTTGTAGTCGACTGACACCAGCAGAGAAAGAGAAGGTGCCACAATAAATAAGTTCTCACCATGTAACTCAAAGCCTGTAATTTGAGTCCATGCTTCTGTATTGGGTTGTGGGAATTATAAACATCTCAACAAAATGCAGATAAGTAATTGTGAGGTGTCTCACTATGACAGGGACTCGAACAAGTATGATTACTAGAATAAGCTCGGAAGAAACAAAAGAGCGCTGCTTCATAAATATATGTACAAAAACAAGCCACATTCTGCAGTTTCCTACTACTGTAAAAACAAAACACAACCACTTATGTGTGAGCTAAATCTTCATATTAAACTTCTGATTTCGATATTTGCATGTCTTTCAGAAACAATAGTTCAATTTTCAGGGAATTTAAGACCCTCTATGAAGATAGATTGCTCATACTTGTCCAAGCATGACATAAATCCCAGGCTAACTTGTGTGTTTTTCATTTTGGTACCTGACATAAAAAGCTATAAAATTATGTAAACATAGACTGTTACGTTTTTCTGTCTTCCATGAGCAAACAAAAAACAGTCTGGTAACTTGAGTGCATGACCTCCAAGGTTTGGAATTTTCCATTTCTTCCTTTTGAACAGACGTAAACATGACAATTAGAGTTCAGATCACATGAACCTTTGATTCATAGCTGCACACTAAGGGCTGCTTATACATAAACTTTTGCAAACAATTCCTTCCTTTAGCATCTGACAATGCCAGGAAGTGCCAGTCAGGTGCTCTCATCAGGTTGTCATCTTGTGAAACACGCTCTGTAAGAAGTCTCTCTCTCTCTCGGCCACCAACACAAACACACGTTCAAATGGCACCTTACTGCAAACAAATAGCACGTGGCAATAGAAGATGGCATGGGCTGCTCTGTCCCTCGTCTGATGGCTTACGTCCCTCTTGCATTAATTCTCTCCTCTGGCTCTGAAGAGCAAACCAGCTGGACAATTCCTGACACCTGATAGCTCCCCAGTTCTCTGAATCTGAAGCAACAACTTTCAACAGCAGTCAAGGTAGGAGTGGTTTGAGGCTAGAAGGCCGTACCTATTATTATTGCTTTAGCTGTTGGTGGAATCTTATTAGATATGTAATAAACACATTGCAAGTGTTTCGTTTGTTTTTACAGTTTGGTACATATAATCGTCCCCCTTTTTCGAGGTTTTCCAGGTACTGTATGTCACACTTGAAAGAGACCCCCAGGGCTAATTCAGATGTCACTGAAAGGACAAGATATTTCTTGTGCCCTAATAATACCTTGCGATCCCATAGATAGATAGATAGATAGATAGATAGATAGATAGATAGATAGATAGATAGATAGATAGATAGATAGATAGATAGATAGATAGATAGATAGATAGATAGATAGATAGATAGATAGACCAACTCTCAACTTCTTGTCTGCGACACGTATAAACATCTATCCACTCAAATATTTTTCCGCAAACACGGAAGCAGTCTCAACAACAAGGTTGATGAGATGGGAGTGTTGGAGGAGAAATGAGTTATATATGTGCAAATTTGCAGGCAAACACACACTCCCACGCACAGCACTGGCCTGTTTCAGCCACAGAGCAGATTCCCTGGCCCCTGTCATTCATTAGTTCACAAAAGTTGTGCGAGGCAGACATGAGGTCAGCGCACAGCTTTGAAGACTGAAACACACATGCAGTGTATTAGAAGGTAGAGAGCATCACCGCCTCAGACCAAGACGGAATACTTATTAACCCGGTCAATGAGTGCTGCTATTGTGTCTCTCTCTCACCTCCCTGATCAGCAGGAGCTGCACTGAACAAGATGTTTGGTGTGTGTAGGGGCTAGACAGGTCAAATCCCTTCCAGCGCCCGCCGGAATAATATCTCCCAAATACTGTGAGAATGCACTGCTCCACTGCAGACTGTGCAAATATGACCGCTGAGCTCAAACAGTTTGTGTAACAATGAAAAGTTATTCTCAGAAAACGAGGACTACTTCATAGCCATACAACATGTAAGCACTTGCAAGCTTTAGGTCCACACACACAGATACACTACACACTCTGGCTGACTGCTGAGTCAGTGAGTGTGGTTGCTGGTGTATGAAATAAGGGGAGTACCTTTCATTTCCTCCCACTGGTTCCTGCCAACAGCAGTATGGAGCCTCAACTTTGGCTGTTTTCACCACGTCATGGCAGTGACTCACAGCTAAGTGAGCAAACAGGAAGGATTTTAATTGCTGTGAAACACACAGACACACATACATATGTATATTTAAGGTGAAAAAAAGTTTCTGGACTGGTTGCAAAAAGTTATATAAAAGGACCTAACTGGAGATAAACTGATCACCAATAAGTATAAGTGCACTGCCATGCAAAGACGATTCACATTACAACCGTGAACATCAATGTGTTTTGTTGATATTTAATTTGACAGACCAATACAAAGTTGTGCATAATTTTGGAGTGCAAAAACGCAAAAAATAAAGGTACAAAGCTTTCAGTCAGAAAATCAGATACGTATTTGAGTGCATTTATATATATATATTTGGAAATCTCAAATAGCACTCTTCAATCCATTATCTAAAAATGGAAAAAGTATGGCAAAACTGCACAACTTGATGGGATAACCTGGTCATTCAGTATATTCAGGTAGTCAGCCTACCTCATTCTTTGAGCACATACTGTTGCTGAACCTAGAGCTGACCAACTGCAGCAACCCCAGATCATAGCACTGCCCCGCAGGCTTGTACAGTAGGCACTAGGCATGATGGGTGCATCACTTCACCTACCTCACTTATTACCCTGATGTCCCTGTCACTCTGGAACAGGGTAAATCTGGACTCATCAGACCATATGAACTTCTTCCATTGCTCCAGAGTCCAATCTTTATGCTCCCTAGCAAATTGATATTTTTCTGGTTAGCCTCACTGATTAGTGATTTTCTCAAGGCTACACAGCTGTTCAGTCCCAGTCCCTTAAGTTCTCTTCACATTGTGCGTGTGGAAATGCTCTGACCTTCACTATTAAACATAGCCCGGAATTCTGCTGTTGTTTTTCTTCGATTTGATTTCTGCTTGATTGATGCCAATGATTTGACCCTTCTGAAACAGACAGATATCTTTTCCACGACCAGGGGATGTGTCGTTCAATATGGTTGTTTTAGAAATAAGAAGCAACGCACTGCACCAGTCGGGGTTAAACAAATTGTTGCCAGCTGAAACACAATCGCCCATTCAGTAATTATGCAATGGGAGGCTCGTACCTATTTGCTTAGTTAAATCCAGGTAACAATGTTTTTTTTTTTTTTTTTGGCCAGGCAGGCTATTACTATATAGAAATCTGGCATTTATAGAGGAATGGCAAGAAGAACTACCTTGTTGAAATAAAGCCAATAAGAAGTATAAAGTTGGTCACCAGCCATGTGGGTTAAAAAAGAAAATGTGGAAAAGGTGTTCTGGTTACATGAGACAAAAACTACATTTACTGGCCTACATGCCAAACCTTGGATGGCAGAAATCTACCATTGCACATATACTCTGAACATACCATCTCCACGGTGACACTTGATCATGCCTGCATCATTTAGTGGGCCTGTCTTCAGCAGCAACATGAAAACTGACAAGAATTAGTTAATAGAGCTGACAGAGCAGAATGGACAAACTTAAGGTGGACAGGGCAAAATAAGTTACATTTCCAGCAGGATAAGGACGCAACCAGCAACCAGAGTACCATTGGAATGATTCAGATCAAAGCTTTTTCTCATAACCAGAATGGACCAGTTAAGGTCCAAACCCAAATACAACTGAAAACTTGTGACAGGTGGCAAAGATTGATGTCCATAGACGTTCTTCATCTAATCAGGCTGAAATTAAAATATTTGGCAAAGAAGAATATGCAAAACCTTAAGAGTCTAGATGTACAACACTGGTAAATACATACTCCACAACACTTTGGGGTATGTACCGACCCATGTAAATACATACCTGAAATAAATTCCAATCTGTTAGGATATCAACAAGGTCAAGTGGAACGAGCTGTTTATCCCGGCACATATTTATCAGATACCACCCCGGAGGTGACACAGCTTCCCTGCTGATGTCACAGTTTGGATGTGTACCGCCCTTGTATGGGTGTGTCCCGAGATCCCTTTATAATGTTTGTGTGATGAGCACTCGGGGCCGCCTGCCGATCAGGAGCCCATCAGCGCTGGTGTGACTGTAACTGTTTCTCTGTCTTTACATAGATAAAATATAACTAAAAGCATACTTGTCTGTTTTATGCGTCCTACCTTCAAGGTAATAAGTAAGTGGTGGTCGCCTGACTGGGTAAAACGAACTGGGTCCACCGAGGGTGTTTCACCGTAGACGAGACACGGTGAAACAATAACAAATCGCATTTCAGGGGGCGACAGTGGTGCACAAGGAGAATTGTCCTGTAACTGGCGGGTTGCTGGTTTTAACCCCTCCTCTGACTGTCTCAGTTGTTGGTCAAAAACACTTCACCCACACTTCACACTGCCCAGTGGCAGTAGCTTACCACTGTCAGTGGGTGAGTGAATGATTAAATGTAGTGTAAAGTGCTTTGGGGTCATCCGGAAACAGTGCAGGCATTTACCATAATCACACACTAACTTTGTGTTGGTCAATTAGATAAATCCTAATAAAATAAATTGATGTCTGTGGTTTACAACTGGGGGTTTGTGACGTGGACATGTTCAAAGGGTATAGATGTTATTTGAAGTCACTGCACAGAATGTCTGTAAATGGAAAAGTAATTCCATGTTTACACACAAGCATATGCGTATTTGCACATACATAACAAGTTAGGTTTTTTTATCTGCAAAAACAACCAAACAAAATAAGTCAACTCTCGTTCGCTGTGTAAGCCCAGTTGAAAGAGTGGAAAGGTGTGACGGAGTGTGACTGCTGGTGCTGCTTAGACGAGGAAGTTGGACAAGATCGGGGACAGATGACAGTGAGAAAGACAGACAAAGTAGAAAGGGAGAAAGTAAGATGCTGCCGAGTTGGTCAGTTGCCGTCACTCACCTCTGTCTTCACCTGGTAACTTTTCTGTCACCTCATGCCATCACCCTGTCACCCCATGTCCTTGCCACCCTGTCACCTATCCCTTTAGCTACTGAGACTGTCAACCCATTGTCATGCAACCGGTTTCACCCCTGACCCAAGTGTCTCCCGTACTGCAAAAAAAAAAAGAAGGAATAAAAGGCAAGGCACAGAAGGGAGGGCAGTTGCGACCGGACGTGCCTATCATCCTAGATCACACGCTGCCGACATAAATGCTATAGGGGTCACAGATTTATGAGGGTGTGTGATATTTGTGGGTACCTTCCACCCTCCCCCATCTCTTCACCTTGACCCACTAAGTTCTGCTACTAACTCATACATAGGATGTCTGGTCACATGGATATAGATACATATACCCAGACTCACATGCAAATTAAATTAAAACTGTAATTACAGAGGCCTCTTTTCTTGGAAAAGAAGAACTGTCACGTGTGTGTGGGTGTGTGTGCATGTATGTGTGCGTCTACTTGTATGTTTGTGGGAGCTTTCATGTGTAATCTGTTTGTGTTTTACAAGAATACAGAGTTATTAACTGACTAAAGGTGACTCACATTTACTTCATAAAAATTTAAAGAACACTGACTGGTACTGATGGTAAATCTGCTAAATAAAATGAATGAAAGCCATTTTTTTGTGTTTAAGACCTAAAACCGATTATGAGCTACAACAACATTATAGCTGGGATATGCCTGTTACCAAGGACCTTTAGTTATGTAAACAACCTCCTCTGTTGACTCTTGATTTTTGCGGTCTGTGTAAATCCTTGTTCTTATATTTAACGCATGAGAGCTCAGAGGGGTGCAGAGGTTAGAGAAGATTACAGATGACTGGAAATGGGCCTGTTCAAATACTGCTGAGGAGCTACTGAAGAAGGAACTAAACCCCAAACCACTGCAGTGCTGCTCTGTGGTCAAACATCGAGCTCTGTGGTTGTACAGGGAACAGATGCAAAACTGAAGCCTGCTGCTTCTAAGTACAGTGATCAGTTAGGTATTATTGGAAAAATAAATAGTTGCAAGTTCTTACACAGTTCTTAGAAATTGCCCATTTCAAGACAAGAATTGACATGGAAAATGCTGAGTCAGCAATTATACCATAATTATTTACAGGAATGGAAATGGCACAAAGAAGAACTTAATACGCTAAAGATGAAAATGAAACGTTTGCTTAAGAGTAAAATTTTATCTCAGAATTAATGTACATAAAATGGCTACAAAAGCACAATTTTTTCTACTCCTGTTTTCCACAGGCCCGGTGTGGCCAGAACATGGTGAATGCCTCCTAGGGGCGGGTTTAGCCCCACCTCTAGCTGTCAGTTTTGTGCGCTCTGCCACTAATAAGCATTACTGTGTGACATTAACACTTTAAGGAAGTCTAAAGAAGGATAAAGATGTCATGATTTAGGTTCGTGTTTGTTTTGTTTGGACAGTCTGGACTGTTTTATTCCACTTTGTGCTCCACTCCTCTCAGCCACCTGTCACCATCCAATCAGCTCAGTCACCTCCCTGCTACCACTCAGCACCAGATTAACTCCACCTGCTGCAGCTAATTAGTGCCAACTCTGTTCACCTGTCACTCTGCCTACTTATACCTGCCTCACTCATCCGCTCCCTGCCAGAAAGTCTCGTCTTGTTTCCCCACCTGCATGTGTTGTTTGCTCCAGCGACTTCCCTTTGTTTTTCCTGATTTATCCCTGGGACCAGTCCTCGCCCTGCCCTCACTAGTCTGCTTGCTAGTGCTTGTTTGCACCGCCTGGAAGAAGGCTTTCAGTTGGATTCTGTGTATTGCTCTGCTCAGACTAGAAACATGTCATCGGCTTCTGTTTACAACTTCTGGTGACATCTGATGTGGCCTGCAGCTCCTGTACAAGTCTGATGTCACCTGTAGCTTCAAAGAAAGTCTGTATCTGCTTGCTACTCTGGGTCAGTCTGGTTCTCCCTACATTCATCTGTTCAAGTCATCCTCTGCCTGGTCACTGGTTTCAAGTCAGCCTCAGTCTGCAACCTCTGCTCACTCTTCTGTCACTTACCATTTTATTAATAAACATTTAACATAACTCTGCGTTTGGCTTGAATATTGGGTAGGCCACGTACACTAAGCATTCCAAAAGAATAAAAACTAAATAAATATTTAAAAAAAAACTATTGTTTTAATTGTTGTACATGTAAATATGTCTGGAATATTTTCTGAAGGATAAAATAATCCACCGGAATAAATATCTGAATCACAGATCTGCCTGAACTAATAATGCACAGTTTATGTATGCCTGCACAGGTATTGGGATGTATGACAGAAGCAAAGATGGGAGACGAGACTGATCTACTCCAAAGTTTGCCTTAAAATGTAAGGCTTTATCAGGAGCTTTTTGCCTCAGTCATGGTAAGAATGACAATAAGCCTCCCTAAACCATGGATCAAATTCAATTCAATTTTATTTATATAGCACCAATTCACAACATGTCATCTCAAGGCACTTTACAAAGTCAAATTCAATCAAATCATACAGACAGACTGGTCAAAAACGTTCCTATCTAAGGAAACCCAGCAGATTGCATTGCGTCTTGACAAGCAGCATTCACTCCTCCTGAGAGAGCATAGAGCCACAGTGGAAAGTCATCTGCATTGTCGATGGCTTTTTAGAAATCCCTCAAACCAAGCATGCATGAAGCGACAGTAGAGAGGAAAACTCCCCTTTAACTGGGAGGAAAAACCTTCAGCAGAGCCATGCTCAGTGTGAACGGTCATCTGCCACAACCAACTGGGGGTTAGAGAAGATAGAGTAGAGACACAAAAAAAGCACAGAAGCACGTTGATTCAGGAATCATTTCTATTATATGGTGATGTAAGATGATCTGCCCCTCTGGATGGTGTCACACCCAACAGAACACCAGACCAGGTGTACCTACTATGAATCGAGAAATGACAGAACAGAAACTTAAAAGTTGAAATAACAACAAACAATGCAAATTGGAGAACAGTAGGAGAACTCAGCAGAGTGAGAAAAATAGATTGTGATGTCCTCCAGCAGCCTAAGCCTTTGGCAGCATAATTACAGAGAAGACTCAGGATAACCTAAGCCACAAAGTTTGATGCCTAGTCTTAAAAGTAGACAGGGTGTCTGCCTCATGGACCAACACTGGCAGTTAGTTCCACTGGAGGGGAGCCTGATAACTAAAGGTTCTGCCTCCCTTTCTACTTTCCGAGACTCTAGGAACCACCAGTAGACCTGCAGTCTTAGAGCGAAGAGCTCTGTTAGGCTCTTCCATATTAGGAACATATGGAGTAATCAATTCTCTGATATATGATGAAGCTTGATTATTAGGGGTTTTATATGTGAGAAGGAGAATTTTAAATTTTTTTATTGATTTAACAGGAAGCCAATGGCGGAAAGCTAAACCAGGGGAAATATGATAACTCTTGTGGATTTTCATCAGAACTCTTGCTGCAGCATTTTAGATCAGCTGAAGGCTTTGAACTGTATTTTGTGGGCTTCCTGATAGTAAAGAATTATAATAGTCCAGCCTTGAAGTAACAAGTGCATGGACTAGTATTTCAGCATCACTCCTGGACAGAATCAAAGCAATGCTTTGTTGTGCGCTGGTAGAAGCTTAGAAAAAGAAAAGCTTAACAATTTGAAAAGGTGATTACTGGATCATCAAGGACCACAGCTGGATTCCATGATGGTGAATGTTTAGTGACTTAAAGCATCTTTCATGTAACTGATCCCATTGACAGTAAGATTTCTTTAAATTAACATGTATAGCCTGGCTGTCATGGCTTGCTTTATTAAGAAACCAATTTAAGAATGAGGTATTGGCAGAAAAGATTTAGTGACAAATAAGAAAACTTAGAAACTACCCCCACACAGAGTTCAGGCAAGAACTTGGTAACTAAATATATCAGAGATAGAGGAAAGGGGTGGCAGGAGGCACAAGTCCATGAAGAAAGCAGCTGAGTGCTCTGCAAAAAAGGAAATAAAAATAAGTCATATTTTCTTGAAATTAGTGTATTTGTCCTTTTAATTGAGCAGGTAAATAAGATTGTCTGCCAATGGAATGAGTATTTTGACCCCTAAAATAAGATAATTAGATATACTGCACCTGAAATAAGATGCTAGAGATGACTTGTTCGTATTTTAAGTGCAAAAATCTCATTCCATTGGCAAACCATCTTCTTTACTAGCTCAAATCAAGGACAAATACACTCATTTCAAGAAAATTTGACTTATTTTTAGTTTCGTTTTTGCAGTGTGATGAAACCTGGGAGTTTAAATACAAAGTGAGGTGTGGAAAAAAGTGTGGTAGAGCACAGGTGGAAGCAATCATATAAGAAATGAGCAACAGCAGAGAACAATGAGGACAGAGTACAGAGGGAGAGGGAGAATAATTAACTGGGGCAGATGTGGGGAACACAGGAATAAAATATGAAATGTACAAGAACAAGAAAAAAATCTAAAACCTAATCAACAACTATTGAATGAACCAAGTCCACTAACCAGTACAAAAAAGTAAGAACTAAAATATAAACAAAGTCAACGATGCAGGGCCCTTCGAAGGCGGAGTCGACGATGCAGGGCCCTTCGAAGGCGGAGTCGACAATGCAGGGCCCTTCGAAGGCGGAGTCGACAATGCAGGGCCCTTCGAAGGCGGAGTCGACAATGCAGGGCCCTTCGAAGGCAGAGTCGACGATGCAGGGCCCTTCGAAGGCAGAGTCGACGATGCAGGGCCCTTCGAAGGCAGAGTCGACGATGCAGGGCCCTTCGAAGGCAGAGTCGACGATGCAGGGCCCTTCGAAGGCGGAGTCGACAATGCAGGGCCCTTCGAAGACGGAGTCGACGATGCAGAGCCCTTCGAAGGCAGAGTCGACGATGCAGGGCCCTTCGAAGGCAGAGTCGACGATGCAGGGCCCTTCGAAGGCAGAGTTGACGATGCAGGGCCCTTCGAAGGCAGAGTCGACGATGCAGGGCCCTTCGAAGGCAGAGTCGACGATGCAGGGCCCTTCGAAGGCAGAGTCGACGATGCGGGGCCCTTCGAAGGCAGAGTCGACGATGCAGGGCCCTTAGCATGCGTCGACGGTGCCGGCCCCCCCTGATGTTAAAACATAAACTAGCCAGGAGTTTAGCATCAGAGGATGCCCGACTACTGGCTTCAGGGGGCGCTGGACTACAGGCTTCAGACGGGACCTGGCTACAGGCTTCAAATTTGGGCAGACATCTAGAGACCAGGAACTTCAGCAGGAGCCCCTCCAGCACCTCCGACAAAGACAGCCTGTTCAGCCACTTGGAAAATTGTCTGTCTAGCCGAAGGTGAGGGGGCAAGAGCTTCAGAAGAGGTCCGGAGATCTCCCAGTCTCCATGGTGCCCTGGGTGTTTGTCGTCTCGACGAGGCCCATGACGCTTGTCGTCTCGACGAGGCCCATGACGAGACCCAGTGTTGCAGACCGGAGAAGGGGTTGACTGAACCCCGACCTCGCAGGAAGAAAGAAGGTCTACTGAAGGCGGATCCACCTGGGTCCCCGCGTCGCAGACCGACGGCAGACCCTCCTGGGTCCCCGCTTCGCAGACCGATGGCAGACCCTCCTGGGCAGGAGCAACGGCCTGTGTTGCACCCACGGTGGCCGGAATGGCCCCAGAAGCGGCCGCCAGGCTCTCAATACCAGGTAAGGAATCAGAGTCATTAACAGATGTAGGTGGAGAGGAGCTATTGTACAAAGCCCTGAGGGCAACTCTATAATTCTCCTCCCAGTCCGTTATCATCACCTCTAACTCGGGGGAATAGTTAGAAAACAGGATTACCCTCATCCATCTAATAGTAGAGGTGTAGGACAGCAGCCTCTCCTGCTCCTTTAAGAAAAAACTGTCATCTGAGTCAGCGGGTGGAGCTCTGGATGTATTGACCTGGGCGGAACTAGCGATCGGCTCCGCCGAGCTGGAAGGCGGATACACGATCTTAGCTGGAGAGGGTATCAACTCCGGTAACAGAGAGTCAGAGACAGATGGTGAACAAATGGAGCCAGTTGTTGGGATAACTGGATCAGAGGGAGACTGGCTGACAGGTCTCCGTCGACGCTTACGTCGTCGGCCGGGACTGGAGCGCTGCGGATCAGAGTCTTGCTGTGGAGGTAAGACAGCGTGAGCAAGCGCTGGTGAACACTCCCCTTCCATAAAATCAGGACACTGCCGAGAATCGAGGAAGAGATCTGGGCGAAGATCAGCAATCAGATCTGCCTCGACCTCCATAAACAAACTTGAGTCTGGAATAAACCCATGAGTGGAGCAGATACCGGAATTACTGGGTGATTGAATCTCCCTGTTCGTGAATAAGCAGGAAGCTGGGCTAACGGCTGCGCGTTGATGTGTGGGGCGGCGGGAAGGTAGCAAAGCGGTGCGGCTGCGAGACAGATGACGTATGGGTCCAACACCCGGAGGACAATACGCCAACCTAGAGCCCTCAACTGATGCCCCCAAGACGATCCCAGGTAAATACCCTGCATGCTCCTCTGCTTCAAACAACGGCCAAGTGTCCATCATGACCTGTATCCCGGTACGGGAATGTGTGGAACTATGTGCAGACTTCATGTTGCCCACAAAAAGGGGAAAAAAAATAAAAATAATAATAATAATAATAATAATAATCTGTCTAGCGATGAGTCCAGTTGGGCCAGATCAATCTATCAGAAACGGGGACAGATGGACACAGTATTCAGCCAGACACGAAAGCGCAAATGAAAAGGCTTTAATAAAGCTCAAAAATAGATCAGACAGGGATAAGCAGGCTCGGTAGTCAAATAACAGTCCAGGGTCAATACACAAAACGGCAGTCCAAAACAGGCAGGAATACAGACAGGGATCAGGCAAGCTCAGATAATCCAAAGGCAGAATCAGGTTGGCAAAACGAGAAGCAGTCAGACAGGGCAGGAAAAACAGGTTCAGGGATCAGGCTGGCTCAGAAGTCAAAAAGGCAGATTGGGTCAATATACACAGGACTATCAGAAAAGACCGCTGGATAAGACTCACCAAAAGGCTCGAATTGATCTAGCAGATTGCAGCGGGCAGAGGCAGGTATAAGTAGGGGAGTGAGCAGGTGAATGGAGTGAAACTAATTACCGGAATGGGTGGAGCTGATCAGGGGAAGGGAAGTGACTGGAAGTAAACTGAAGTTGACTGGATGGTGACTGGAGAAGGGGAGTGACAGGGTGGTGACTAAGAGGTGAAAGAATGCTGGCAGGTGAACTGAATAAAGGCTGGTGACAGAAGTGATGGGAGCAGGCCAGAAGAACTGATAACATAAAACACACAAAAGTACAAAATCAAAACCACAATAAAAACCCAAACTATTCCATAAACCAAAACTAATACAGAACCTAAACCTAAGACTAAACAGAACACAAGCTATAATAGAAACCAAACAAGAAAGAACTCAAAGCAGAAACTGAACTTAAGGCAGGAGATGGAACTAATTAAATCAAATAACAAACATAAACCATAACAAAACCCAAATCATGACACTAATTTGTGGCTTATAATTCTGTTGACCACACCATACAGTACAAAAAGAGAGTTTTCCATCTGCTGGATAATTCTACCCAAAGTCTTTGTAATATGTACAAAACAAAATAGAGACATTTTTAAAACACACAAATGTTTATTTTTTTAAAAAAACTTGAAAGCAACAGGAACATTTTTATTGTTGCAACAGCACAAAGTCCTGTACACAGCTGTGATCTTTACTCAATAAAGATGTCTAAACACTCCTGTACTCTGGTAGCTAGATTTCATAGTCGAATGGGCCCTTTCTTACTTAAAGGCACAGATTGACAGAAAGTTGTATCTTGTTGCTTCAGAGCTGGATACGGTTTGTTGCACAGGAAGTGTAACATTTGTTCAGACATCCTAAAATTCTGCAACCACTGCAATGTCATCCCACCACTAGGAAGCTTAAAGCCAATGCTGACAGTCTCCTGTGATAAATTCACAACAGGACAGCCATCTGAAACACACTCAGCATACATATTACCATAAACAATATCCGCAACCATTAGGTCATTGCATGCTGTGCTTACTAAATATATTACTACAATAGCAAACTAACATTAGGTGCCATTAGATTGCCCTCACATGTTGTCTTATCTCGTACCGTTCGGTTTTATGGCTTCCCATACGCTCCTGTACTTATACAATGGTTCGTCTTGACACTCAGAGCCATTTTTTGGCTAATTTTTCTACTTTGACAAAAAGCCACAGAATGCAGCAGTTTTTTTTTTAAGTTATGTGTTTATTGTGTACAAATCATATCACATTACTTTTCTTTTTGCTTTGATGAGAAAATTAAACAAATTATGTAGAATCTAATAGAGACACATTGAGTCAAATCCATCCATCCATTTTTCTTACTCGCTTTATCCCTCATGGGGTCGCGAGGGGTGCTGGTGCCTTTCTCCAGCATTTCAATGGGCGAGAGGCGGGGTACACCCTGGACAGGTCGCCAGTCTGTCGCAGATTGAGTCAAATCGAGTAGTACAAATGGTAAAGGACCTGAAGTTAACCTAATTACTTTTTTTGTGTCTGGCAAGTTTCCTGTCTGGCAATGTGGCAATAATAAATTGTGATTTAAGAAATATTAGGTGCTATATATTGAAATAAATGGATACCTCAAACTATCATGAGTATCGTCATGAATTATGGAGATCAATTAATTAAGTCGGATTTTATGTATGGTTTCCTTTAATTGTACTGCATGTTTCTGTGAAAACTTGGTATTACACCATGTTTATATTTATTTTAGAGCTCATCCCATTTGCGCCAATGAATGTTTTGTATTATGACCTAAGATTTAATAATGAATTGCTTATTGATGAATTAGCAAGAAAATTCCTGGTAGATTTTTGTTACGGACAAGGATCTGGATCCAGTTTCAAGTCAGACAGGTCAGTGACGTTTAAAGAGTTTATTACGAAAACCAGGAAGTGGTCACGGCTTCACACCCCGCAAGGAGTCTTGGTCTGACGAACCCCTGGGGCGAGAAAACAGGTTAGGGAACGGTAGAGGCTCACAGGTAGTAATGTGGGTTGTTGTGGCACTAACCTGAAGTCGGGGTTGCCAAGACTGGAGAGACTGCTGGGTGGACAGAGCGCAGGGCGAGAGCCGAAGTCCGTCTGCGTGTGAGGCGGTGAGGTCCGATAGGGCTTTTCCAAAGGCGGATGGTCAGTGACGGTCCGGGGTCCAAGATCAGAGAGGCAGAGGTCCAATAAGGGTTCCGACAGGGAAATCCAGAGGCTTTGTCCAGGTCCGGTCTGTATTCAGTAACTTTTGGTCGAGGATGGAGGAAGCAAGGTCGGTACTCACAGCCGGGCGGGGTTCGGGCAACAGGTGGGCAGTCCAGGGCGACCAAACTCAGAAGTTCGGGGATCAGTCGGGGACACAGGCTGGCAGACAGAAGCAGATCAAGGGACAGGCAGGCTCAGAAACAGATGACTACTTTGGGTCGAGTTGAACGAACAGTTAGAACAGAACGCTGGAAGGCTCGCACAGACAGCTTGAGACAATCTAGCACTGTCAGTTAGTTTGTGCGGGGTATATATGGGGAAGAGAACAGGTGAATCCAGTGAAGACTAATTGCAGAGAGGGAGGTGATGAGTAGATGTGTAGAAACAAGGACCAGGACAGTGCCAGTGCAGAGATTGTCACAATTTTGAAATCCCATAAACCTTCGACTATTGACAGAATTTTACTTTGTATCATTGTATTCAAAGACTGCACAAGATGTTACCTGGAGAATAAGAATTCATGCAAGAATGCTATGAAACATTCTGTGGCAGACTGCATTGTTATTATTTTTTTTAGTTGTTTCCAAAAAGTTGGAAGCAACTAAAACCACAAAAATGTGAAATGACAAAACATTTCCTGTCTAAGAGATTTAGATGGTAATATAGAACAATGTGTTCCTATAAGGTCACAAATCATTTAAATATATAAAGCACCACTCACATGTTTAATCAGACAAAAGCTATAAAACTGCCGATAAATACATGCAACCAACTTCATAACTAGGTTTGACCATAACTTAGGAGGAGCGTCTGGGACTCATCCATGGCAACACAGCATAATTACAAAGAGAGCCAGGGTTGACTAAGTTTAGAAGATCCAGTAAGCAACTCTCTTCCTCCTCCCCTCTCTCTGCTCAAGCAGCTCCCACACTGATATTTAACTAAACATTAATCTTCTTGCCAGTGGCTCCAAAGAATACTGGTGATGTAGCTTCGACACAGAGACTCAGGCAATAGTAATTCCATTGTTCAACTCTTTTCTTTTTATTTATGCCTTGGCTCCACCAGGCAGATGAGGTAAGTCTCTTTTTTTCCACGTTATTATTCAGAAGTGGTGATACATAAAGCCAGATTACACAAATGTCTCTCTGTTTCACAGCACCGCCACCTCACACCTCCTTCTCCAATACTTAATGTGACCCCCACCAACCACCTCCAATCTGCCCAGCCCTCCTGCCTTCCCCCATCCCT
This sequence comes from Fundulus diaphanus, assembly GCA_037039145.1. NCBI lineage: Eukaryota > Metazoa > Chordata > Actinopteri > Cyprinodontiformes > Fundulidae > Fundulus > Fundulus diaphanus. The sequence continues at coordinate 14,347,749 of CM073122.1, read as the reverse complement.
CCATTGGCTTTGAATAGCACATTTCCCCTTTCTCCCCCTCTTTTCTAAATCACTCTCAACATTTGCATGTGAATTGCTTGTATATCTTCTTTTATATGATGCACCGACAACACTGGCTTTCGAAAGAGAGAGGGTAGGAAAACTGCCCAACAATACCCCCTGCCCTACCCCCTCAAGACACACAGCCTCTCCTACCAACTATAGAACACGTACACACATATCACTAACTTCCACCCAAAAAAAAGAAAAAAACGAAGATGTTACTCTAACTCCCCTCCCAGGGCTGGCATAGCAGCAGTTTCATTAAAAAAGCAGGGGAACAGAGCAGGTTTTATGATATGGAGACAAGTTCTTTTGTGCTCTCCAGAGACAAGCCCTCTGTCTGTCCATGTTACTGGGGCGATAATCCTGCTGGAATTTCTCCTAAGCACTTTTACTGGCATTTTCAATTATCGCAATGCCAAGGCCTGGTAAATGGCATTTAAGAGGCCCCGTCATCTCCATGTTGAATCATATTTGTGAGTAAGACAGCAATAGATCTGCTCTTGTGGTCCAGGAAAAGGTGAAAAAGTGGATAATGTATCTCACAAAGAGGCCAGGATGACACATTTACACGTGCACGCTAAAAGTAAGCAGCAAACAGACACACACAGACACTGGCAGGCTCCACGAAACAAACCTACTTTGTAATTTACGACGTCAGCACGGGCAGTCCCCTTTCTCAAACAGAGCGCATGGTCCTGGCTCAGAAAACCAAACAGACAGGTTGACCTCCCCAGTGCACGGTGCATGAGGTCAGACTTGTTTTCTCTTCACCTCTGACTAGATCCATTTACACACAGACTCCAAAAGCACTCTACATCTTTAGCTAGGGTTACATGCTCACATGTCTGTAATAATTCAGAGATGTATTACAAGGAGTTTTTTTTTTTCCACCTTTGCTCCCCCGCGTTCTGTTTCAGTGAGCTCTGCTTTGTTTCAAAAGTGGATCGACTTCAAAGCAGAGAAAAAGACAGAATGATAGCTAAGGACTAATGCAACATGATGAGAGATAACATTTCAGATGTGATCATTTGGAGGCGGATTTCTAAACAAGAAGATGCAGTTGGAGCAACCAAATCTCCGTTAACCATAAAGACCTGCTTGTTTGATGGCTTGTAGTTGAAACAAAACGAGTTAAGGTCCTCTGTGTTAGAGCAGCAAAATGTGAAACTTCAAATCTCCTTCTTAACACTCAAAGTATGCTTGTTTAATCCTACAAAATCATCTCAATGAATCAGAATATATTTTTAAAGTTTATTTATTTCAGTTATTTCCTTCCAAGTGAAATTACATTTATTGCAAGATGTCATTTAACCTGATTCTTGCCAGATGGATTTTGTTCCGCAGAGCTCACTACATCCATGTGGGATTACTCCATTGGAGATGTATTTCAGAAGGAGGGGCATCATCAAAAATTCATGCATATTATTGGATAAACCACTTGTCCGTCATCTTTACTGACGTGCTACTTCAACCACTCATATCAAAACCAACCCATGATGCTGACGAGAGCGACGCCCTGAGTTACTGCATCTATGCGACATAACATGGAGTTGATCAGCCAGTATTACCATGGTCATCATAGGCATTAGTACTTTGTGTGCAGATGCCAAGACCGACTGTAAAACAAATTGAGCATCTATATAAATGTTTTCTGCAGACGGAAGTGTGAAGTGCTCCAGAATTTCCTGTCTGAGAGCTGCACTGAACTGAGACCTGAACAAAACACAGTTGTAGCCCTGACTCAATAGTCCGTTTTCACTGAACCGTACTCGATTTGGCCCGCCTCTCTCGATTTTACTTTGCGCAGTTTGTGTTTCGACCGGCCTAGAGAAGCCTGGAAGAGGGAAACACCTCCTGGGGGAGGCTTTAGCCCCCGTCCCCCATCCCCCACGTCCCATGTCTTGTTTGTGACATTGACACTTTAAAGAAATCTGCAGTGGGCTGCGCTCAGGCTTCAACAGGAGCAGCCCACTGTTCTCCAGTTGCTCTCAATCTGAAAGGCAGACAGCAGCTCTGCCTTCTACCGCTCACGGTGGATGGATCAGCGGCATGAACAGATTTTTGATCCAAACTCTCTTCAGAGACTAAATTTAACAGCTTTCAGTGTGTGTAAAATGAGAGAAAGCCTCTGTAAATCTGCGGATTTGATACAGCGCGTCTGCATATAGAAAGCTGAAGTGTCTTTTTCTTTTTCCTTCAGAGGTGGTTCATGGTTTGTAAATATGTAGTAAAAATATATTTCAGTTGCCACACTCAGTTTATGGTGGTCCTTAATATTAATGTTACTACTCCCCAGTTTTTCTGGCCTTCCTCGGAGAAAAACCTTCTAATTTCTTTCTGAAAACCAGTGTGTTCACGTCAAAACTCCGCTCAAGTCCACACGGTTTGAACTTGCTCCTGAGCAGAGGCCAGAGAAACCTGGGCTGGCTCTGAAAAAAAAAACTGTTGCTTAAATTCTCGCAAAGCAGGCAGAGCAGAGTAGAGCGCGCCAAACTGAGGCGGTGAAAACGGGGCTATTGACTCACGCACAGTTGACTGCTTTTTGAATTTCACTCCAACTCTTGAGTGGGCTTTGCTTTAAAATCCATATATGATTGTAGTTTTCCAAGTTACTTGCTCATCCTTTTCCTTCCACAAGTTTTCCTTCCACTAAACTTTTCATTGTTATGTTGAACTGAGGATGCTCTGAGTAACTGACTTGTTTAGCGTTAACATTTTGTGACTTGCCCTCATTGTGGATGACTAGAGTTGACTAGTCATCCACAATGAGGACTAGACTAGAGTTGCACCCTGAACAAGTTCCTAGTCCATCACAGGGCAACATGGAGACACACAGGAGAATAAACCATGCACACTCACACGCATACCTAAAGGAAATGAAGAGAAACAAATTAACCTAACAATCAGGTTTTTGGACTGTGGGAAGAAGCCAGCATACCTGGTGAGAGCCCACGGATATGCACAGGGAGAACATGCAACTCCATGCAGGAAGACCTCAGAAACTTCTTGCTGCAAGGCAACAGTGATACCCAATGAGTGGCCCGGCCATAACATACTACATATTATCACGTTGGTATTGTAATATTCTAATTTCATGAGAAACAATTTTTGGGTTTTTATTAGTTCAAAATCCTTGAAATATATCACTTGACTTGCATGGGGTGTAATTAACCTATATTAAAAATGAGTTCCACCTTTTGAATTTAATTACTGAAATAAATTAACTTCTAATTAATGTTCTCATTTATTGAGGTACTCTAATTGAATCAATGTTTAAGAGCAAATTCAACTTTTAAATACCATAGGCACCAATTAACCGGGGCAAATTTCTTGAGTACCCACAAACACAAAACCATTGTGTTTGTGATAACATCACAAACACACGACACACTTTGACACCCCAATGAACCATAGACAATCACAGAACATCTGTTTACATGCCTGCGTGCCTCCTCTCCTCATCCGCCAGGTTGACATCACTCCTAACAGCTCCTCTTTCCTGTCTGGCTTTTTAGATGGGTGCTGTTATGACAAGTTTAATTGTAGGTTGTCAAGCCATAACATTTTTGTAAATATTACACATGCCAAGAGCGTCAATAAGAGGAAATAGTGCTAAAGTGCGCTTGTGTCTCTCAGAAGCACAATGTGTGCCTTTGTAAGAAGATTGCCATGAGGTATTTTGAGACTCTGGCTTTGTCTTAGTGCGCTGGCATGAAATTTAACCTAATTCTCACCGTAGAACTGCATGCATTTATCACATGAATTTAGCAGTAGAGTGATCACATGAAATAAACCAGAGCAAATAAGGAAGCAAATGTTTTGTTCTTAAGGGAAAAATGTGGCACTACTTGAATGTTATACTTGTGAATCCAGCTCTCTTTGTGGAAAATATGTCATTACTATTTTGTTCCCCTTTTTTGCAGTCTCCTCACTGGATAGTAATAAAGCTGACACCATCTTTCTGTCTGAGTACACAAAACCCTTCTTACTGATCACAGTGATGACAACTTTGGCTATGAATGTTCATTTGTTATTTTAATCCCATTTTTCTGTGTTTCAAGAGCACCTGGTCCAAAGCAGAATGGTTTTTTTGAGCTTCAGGGGGTGGTGATGGTGAGGTATGTGAGTGTAGAAAAAGAAAACCATCCTCTGAGTCATTAGCAAAGCCCAGTTTTTTAGATGGATAGATGTGTGTTTTTATGGTTATGTGAGGCATCCATTGTGTTTTTGGGGAGCCTGTTCCAGTAAGTGACACAGAACAACACTCACCTGGGGGGAGGGAGCTGTGAGTCAGTGTGCATCATCAGTCATGGCTGGCCAGGCAGGGGCCCTTAAACTGATGTGGGATTTTTGTGTCAAAATGAATTGGCACATTTATGGATAGAACTGAGCTATTACTGTTGTATGAGAGTAAATAAAGAATATTTAATTTCCTCTGGATGTGGAGACCAGGAACCTTCAAATTAACTGTTCTGTTACACAGTTAAATTAAGTTTTTGATGAGCAATTCACACATTATAAAAGTACAATAACCATTCCTACCATTTAAAGAAAGTCATATGAACATTTCAAATTTTTGTCAAGTTACAAAAGCAACATTCAATGTTATTCAGTTTTATGTGATACAGCAACACAAATTGGCAAATACTTATAAAGTGAAAATAAAATAATAAATGTTTTAACATGTTTTTTCTAGCTCAAAATCTTAATCTTTTGCTCCCTCCCCAGATTTTCTTGGGGGACTCTGGCTGGGTCACTCCAGAACATTAATATCACTTCCAGTCAGAAAAAAAACTTGTTTTGTTAAAATTACAATATTAGCCAAAATCAAAATCTACCAATGGTATGAATATTGTTAGATTATTCAGTTTTGTGCTACGTTTTCTTGTTCTATAACAGAAAAACAGCTAAAGAAAATTTTTTGCACCATGATATAATGTGAAAAACCTGAAAGTTAATCTGCATGTTTGCTGCTGATGACAATAACACTATTTGCATACCTAAAAAGTGTGACTAACTTTCTCTGTCAAACGGCACCTTCCAAGCAGTGACGTGCAACACAACTTGAGCGGACGCCTAAAAAATGGTTGTCTTCTTTTAAGGGTGTTACCTTTGTTCATTTTACATCGAGGCTGGCAAATTTACAGATGGGGTGTTTCATATGATATTTCAGTTGATTTTCACTGTGATGGTTTGTGTAAGAAATAAGTTAATTTCTCTGTATGTAGAAAGGAATATTTTATACGAGCGTGAAGTGATTATTAGAACTAACAAACAGTGAACAGTAGGCAGGGGCAATGTGAGATTATCACTGTATAGAAATCATCAGTATTACAATACAACAATTAAAGTGAAAAGGTGTAACATGGTCTATTTACTTTTGTTGAAACTAGAAAAGTAACTATTATTCTTACTGCTGCAAAAATAACATACCATATTATTACATTACAGTAATATATTCTAACAACAGATATTACCTGACCAGATACTAGCTGACCAGCTAGTATCGGGTCAGATAGGGCAACATTGTAATGGACCTTACCAAGCTCCGCCCACAACTGACTTTAAAAATCTGAAGTCTCACAAACAAAGCCTCGCGGCTATGGAAGTTTCTATGTAAACACGGCGTCTTCCACTTGGACTGATTCTTTGCGGAGTATTCCCGACTCGATTAGTGCGTCATTTCTGCCTGATTTTGAACAAATATCATCTACAACAATGGACAGAGGAACTAACAAGTTCATGTCAACATTTTTGGATGAGTTAAAGGTATTTGAGCCACGCGATGCCTCCAAAGTTGTGCACGTCACAGCAAAATGCTTTCGGTCGATGAGGAAAACGGCAGACGCTCACACCCTCAGCATTAATATAGATGTGGACAAGATAACTGATGCCTATTGTTCTTGCAAGGCTGGGTAAGTTGTGCATTCATCGTTTTGTCTGTTACTTTTGAAATCAGTGGATAATTCCTGTGGTTTGTTGGCAAATGTTTGTGTGGCTAGCCTGATACGCTGTACTTGGTGCTAGAGTGGCTAACACGAGGAACAGTTTCGTCCAAAGCCTTTTCTGCTAAAATAAAATATTTAGTGTATGTCAGATACAGTACACGTTGGACACTTTCCGATGCTCTTTTTCGTGCGCGCCTAGCTGTATGCACTCGCGCTCCGTCAGCTGGTGTCGGATAAGGATGGGACGCTGTTGGCCCATCCCCGCCGACAAAATGCTAATAAATAAATAAATAAAAAGCAATAAGTATTATTGCTTTGCTTTAAGTATTAAAGCAAAGCAATAATACGTACACCAGCACACACTCCCTTGTTCTTGTTAAACCTACGAAGGTTGAGCTGCTCATGTGGTCGTGCACAAGCTTTGATCCAACCCCGGCATTCTGCTCCTGATTTTGGAAATCTGTGAATTTTCCGACCACAAATACGATCAGGATATCTGACATCACCAGTACAGATACCCCACTGGCAATGGAGAACCCTTATTTTTCGATTGTTGATTCGAAAACTTTATGCCGGTATGCTAGTACAGTAGTAGTCTAGCACTACATTAGCTTGTGTTTGTGAGACTTCTTCGCACGTTGTAGCCACTCTATGACGTAGAATGGGCATCAGCCAATGAAAAGCGGCCCCTCTGGTAAGGTCCATGGGGTCATGATGCCTTCAGATAAGTATCTTACACACAGTATAGACAAAATAACCAATGATTGCAAAATTCCTTTTATTTTGTTACATCTGGCTGGCTCTCATATTTCTGTTGCTCTGTTTCTTGTGCTGTACTGGGAATGCAATAATTCTGATGGCTTGTTAGTTGCTTGGTGTTAATGTGAACCCATACTGAAATTATATATATACTGCTCAAAAAAATAAAGTGAACACTTGGAGTTGCATTGTGTTGTTTAAGTGTTCCCTTTATTTTATTGAGCAGAGGAGAACACTTGGAAGGGGAGATTAAGGTGAATAACAAGGAAATAATCATAGAAGGAAATAATGTGAAAAGGATTCTTTGTTTACTGCTGATTGAAGTAAAAATAGAAAAAATCTCTATACATTTATTTGTATTTATTGAAGCATTCCATAGTTGTACTGAACCATTACTTTAAAACCAGGATACGTACAAAACTGATTCACTCCTAGTAGCTTTCCTAAGTAAGCAGCAAAAGCAAAAGCCTTTTGGGACAACAAAAACAAACTGACACCACAGCAGGGGAGTGACTCCAATGGGCAACAATCACAATACTAATGTAGACCATGTTATCGTATTGCATTTTAAAGCTAAAGTTTTATACATCGTTTGGTATAGATTTTGACAACTTTAATGTAATATCAGATTGGGATTTGGTATTGGCAAATTCCTCATCTTCCTTAACTCTCATTGGTTTTTATTTTATTGCACATCGAGGAATGTTTTAAACAATTTCAAATCAAGTGAGGATAAACAGAAGATCATGGAGTTTTAATGAAATGAACATTCTTTTAGTTTTTGTTGGTATTTGTTGTCTTGTGCTACTTGAACTAAAAGTGAAATATAGCTATTAGTGTGTTTTATTTTAGAATTATTGCAAGTTGCTTAATGTCCACATGAGTTGCAGACTGCAGACCCTGGAGAAAGTTTGCTTTTAGTAAGTCTATAAGCTCAGACCCAGGTGGGTGTAGGTAATGATTTCTCCTCTACTGTGGTGAGGCTGCTGATGGGGTAGGTCACATGCAGACTCAGGCCTCATAAATCCCTGCTCTGTGATGAGCATTCTCCATACAACTGATGGAGATCAGAGGCAGCCAGTTGAGATGCTCGCTCATAAACATGCTCCCCCACTGACGGAGCTGTCAGTTTTCATATTTCACCAGTTATGAGGCACAGCGTCTTGAGTTATAACCCTGGCAGACTCTTGTGAAGGACTAGAATTTTAGTGTTGACAAACAATTTATGAAGAGAGTGTAATGATCAGAGGGAAAGGACCCAGAATTCAACCAGACCAGCAGAGGTTTCTTAAAAAAAAGCTCTTTAATAACCAACTCAAAAAACAGGGGAAAAAATCCAAACAGACTGTTGAACAAAAAGATGACACAACAAATAAACAAACGAGCAGGGCAGACAAGGCTGGAACAGACCGGACAGACTGGCTCAGGTTTCTGGAGGGAAAGGGGTCAAAAAATCCAAAAAGCAAACCTAACACAGAATTTGCAGGAGGAGACTCACCCATACTCAACAGGACAACCTGGCACTGATGTCTGGTCTCAGCAGTTTATATGGAGGTGGAATCAGGTGAAACCGGTGAGAGGTGATTGCAGCAGGGGTGGAGTTAGGCAGGTGTGCAGAGTAAGTAATTAGACCAGACATCAGTGCCGAGGCTCAAAACAAGAACAAGTAAAAAAACCAAACCAAAACTAAGAAACTTCTGAAGACATAACAGAATAAACTACAACAGTAAATACTAATCTAAACAAGAAACCAGACTCAAAACAGCCAGATAACAAAAGACAGGAAAGAGAAGGAAAACTAACACTAACAAACCATAACAGAACTCAGAATATTACATAGCCCCCCCCTCAAGGGCGGATTCCAGACGCCCTCCACGTGTATGAAAGTCCAAAACAGAACAAAAATAAATAAATAAGCCCGGGCGGGAGGAGGGGGTTCCAGGACGGAGGGTCAGGGTCTGAAACAAAAAACGGTTAATAAAGTCCAAAAAAGTCCAAACAAAAAAACAACCCACATAGGGCGAATCCAGACTAACTGAAAAATTTCAAAAACAGGTTCCTGAACAGAGAGTCTGGTGGGCGTCCCGGCGGACTACCCCAGCGAATCAGGACGTCCGGCGGTCGTCCCGGCGGACGTTCCAGGCGAATCAGGTTCTCCGGCGGGCGGCCCCGGCGTGACAGGTTCTCCGGCGGGCGGCCCCGGCGTGACAGGTTCTCCGGCGGGCGGCCCCGGCGTGACAGGTTCTCCGGCGGGCGGCCCCGGCGTGACAGGTTCTCCGGCGGGCGGCCCCGGCGTGACAGGTTCTCCGGCGGGCGGCCCCGGCGTGACAGGTTCTCCGGCGGGCGGCCCCGGCGTGACAGGTTCTCCGGCGGGTGTCCCGGTGGACGGCCCAGGCGAGCCAGGATTTCAGGTGGCCGCCGGCGGAGCAGGGCGACAGGAGGCCGTCGGCAGAGCAGGAACCTCGGACCCCAACTCCTGCAGAGGGAGAAAACAGAACCCGGCGCCAAACTACAGGCTAAGAGAGGCGCCGGACTACAGGCTAAGGGAGTCGGCGCCTGGTTACCAACTAAGGGAGGCGCCGGGCTACAGGCGACTACAGAAAGAGCCTGGCTACAGGCTGCTATGGTGGGAGCCTGGCTACAGGCTGCTATGGTGGGAGCCTGGCTGCAGGCTGCTATGGTGGGAGCCTGGCTGCAGGCTGCTATGGTGGGAGCCTGGCTGCAGGCTGCTATGGTGGGAGCCTGGCTGCAGGCTGCTATGGTGGGAGCCTGGCTGCAGGCTGCTATGGTGGGAGCCTGGCTGCAGGCTGCTATGGTGGGAGCCTGGCTGCAGGCTGCTATGGTGGGAGCCTGGCTGCAGGCTGCTATGGTGGGAGCCTGGCTGCAGGCTGCTATGGTGGGAGCCTGGCTGCAGGCTGCTATGGTGGGAGCCTGGCTGCAGGCTGCTATGGTGGGAGCCTGGCTGCAGGCTGCTATGGTGGGAGCCTGGCTGCAGGCTGCTATGGTGGGAGCCTGGCTGCAGGCTGCTATGGTGGGAGCCTGGCTGCAGGCTGCTATGGTGGGAGCCTGGCTGCAGGCTGCTATGGTGGGAGCCTGGCTGCAGGCTGCTATGGTGGGAGCCTGGCTGCAGGCTGCTATGGTGGGAGCCTGGCTGCAGGCTGCTATGGTGGGAGCCTGGCTGCAGGCTGCTATGGTGGGAGCCTGGCTGCAGGCTGCTATGGTGGGAGCCTGGCTGCAGGCTGCTATGGTGGGAGCCTGGCTGCAGGCTGCTGATGAGGCCTGGCTGCAGGCTGCTGATGAGGCCTGGCTGCAGGCTGCTGATGAGGCCTGGCTGCAGGCTGCTGATGAGGCCTGGCTGCAGGCTGCTGATGAGGCCTGGCTGCAGGCTGCTGTCAGTCCCTCGAACAAAAAGAGTCTTGTGATTAGTCTTTGGAGAGGGTCCGGGAGTGACAGCCAGTAACGCCTCTCGCAGAGCTGGCTGTCAACCAGAGCAACCAGGGACTGAGGCTTCAGAAAGGCGTTGAGAGGATCAAAATCTCTAGGGGGCCCCGGGTGTTGGGCCCTTTCTGAAGGCCTGGGGTACCCGAGGGAAGAAGCGTCCACCTGGGTTTCCTGGACCAGTGGTAACCCCCCCTGGGTTCCCACTTCACAGTTCGGCGACGGACCCCTCTGGGTTCCAACGTCGCAGGACGGCAACGGGCCCTCCTGGGTTCCAACGTCGCAGGACGGCGACGGACCCACCTGGGTTCCAACGTCGCAGGACGGCGACGGACCCACCTGGGTTCCAACGTCGCAGGACGGCGACGGACCCACCTGGGTTCCAACGTCGCAGGACGGCGACGGACCCACCTGGGTTCCAGCGTCGCAGGAAGGCGACGGACCCACCTGGGTTCCAGCGTCGCAGGAAGGCGACGGACCCACCTGGGTTCCAGCGTCGCAGGACGGCGACGGACCCTCCTGGGTTCCAGCGTCGCGGGACGGCGACGGACCCTCCTGGGTCTCCGCGTCGCAAGTCTCCAGGACCCCTTCTTGGGGCTCGGACGGAGACGTTTCCTTCTGGGCCCCCCCTCGGGGCTTGAGCAGAGGCAGGTCCTCCTGGACCCCCTCGTTGGGCTTGAGCAGAGGCAGGTCCTCCTGGACCCCCTCGTTGGGCTTGAGCAGAGGCAGGTCCTCCTGGACCCCCTCGTTGGGCTTGAGCAGAGGCAGGTCCTCCTGGACCCCCTCGTTGGGCTTGAGCAGAGGCAGGTCCTCCTGGACCCCCTCGTTGGGCTTGAGCAGAGGCAGGTCCTCCTGGACCCCCTCGTTGGGCTTGAGCAGAGGCAGGTCCTCCTGGACCCCCTCGTTGGGCTTGAGCAGAGGCAGGTCCTCCTGGACCCCCTCGTTGGGCTTGTCAGGAGCCGAGGCGTCGACCGGACCCTCGGGGACAGATTCAGGGGCCGAGGCGTCGACCGGACCCTCGGGGACAGATTCAGGGGCCGAGGCGTCGACCGGACCCTCGGGGACAGATTCAGGGGCCGAGGCGTCGACCGGACCCTCGGGGTCCGAGGCGTCGACCGGACCCTCGGGGACAGATTCAGGGGCCGAGGCGTCGACCGGACCCTCGGGGTCCGAGGCGTCGACCGGACCCTCGGGGACAGATTCAGGGGCCGAGGCGTCGGCCGGACCCTCGGGGACAGATTCAGGGGCCGAGGCGTCGGCCGGACCCTCGGGGACAGATTCAGCGGCCGAGGCGTCGGCCGGACCCTCGGGGACAGATTCAGGGGCCGAGGCGTCGGCCGGACCCTCGGGGACAGATTCAGCGGCCGAGGCGTCGGCCGGACCCTCGGGGACAGATTCAGCGGCCGAGGCGTCGGCCGGACCCTCGGGGACAGATTCAGGGGCCGAGGCGTCGGCCGGACCCTCGGGGACAGATTCAGCGGCCGAGGCGTCGGCCGGACCCTCGGGGACAGATTCAGGGGCCGAGGCGTCGGCCGGACCCTCGGGGACAGATTCAGCGGCCGAGGCGTCGGCCGGACCCTCGGGGACAGATTCAGGGACCGAGGCGTCGGCCGGACCCACAGGAGCAGATTTCGGTCGGCTGTAGAATGCTTGGAGGGCTGATCTGTAATGCTCCTCCACCTCCTTTAATTTCTGCTCCAGATCCTCCGAATATTGGGCGAATAGGGCCTCCCTGAGACGCTTAATTATGGGGGCAAAAGTTCTTATTTTATTCTCCAGGGCCACATACTCCCCCTGGTCACCCGCTGACGGCGGACCCTCCTGGACCTCCACATCGCCCGCTGGCGGTAAAACCTCTGGGGTCTCCACGTCGCTTGCTGGCGGCGGACCCTCAAGGATAGAGGCTTCAACCGCTCGACGATGTCTGCGGCGGCGGGACGGCTGCGGCAATGCGCTCCGCCGTAGGAGGTGGCGTCCTGGACCGTACCCGGGGGGGCAGAGCACCAGCCTGGAACCCTCAAAGGATGCCCCCTGGTCTTCAGCTCTGCCGGGGACAGAGCTCCGGGGTCGCAGCAGTCTCATGTTGAGAAAAAAAATAAAAAATAGAGGAGGGAAAAAGAAAAAAAAAAAAAGAAACGTGCTGATCTGGCGATAGGTCCTAAAACTGGCCAGGTTGTTCTGTAATGATCAGAGGGAAAGGACCCAGAATTCAACCAGACCAGCAGAGGTTTCTTAAAAAAAAGCTCTTTAATAACCAACTCAAAAAACAGGGGAAAAAATCCAAACAGACTGTTGAACAAAAAGATGACACAACAAATAAACAAACGAGCAGGGCAGACAAGGCTGGAACAGACCGGACAGACTGGCTCAGGTTTCTGGAGGGAAAGGGGTCAAAAAATCCAAAAAGCAAACCTAACACAGAATTTGCAGGAGGAGACTCACCCATACTCAACAGGACAACCTGGCACTGATGTCTGGTCTCAGCAGTTTATATGGAGGTGGAATCAGGTGAAACCGGTGAGAGGTGATTGCAGCAGGGGTGGAGTTAGGCAGGTGTGCAGAGTAAGTAATTAGACCAGACATCAGTGCCGAGGCTCAAAACAAGAACAAGTAAAAAAACCAAACCAAAACTAAGAAACTTCTGAAGACATAACAGAATAAACTACAACAGTAAATACTAATCTAAACAAGAAACCAGACTCAAAACAGCCAGATAACAAAAGACAGGAAAGAGAAGGAAAACTAACACTAACAAACCATAACAGAACTCAGAATATTACAGAGAGCAATTAAGGAATCCAGTTGATGTTTTTAATTAGGAAGTCAATTATAATGTTTCTGCAAATAATAGCGTTCTGTCTCATATTTTATTCAGAATGATGGTCGAGTCTTTCAAGCATGTGTTCCAAATGACAATCTTCAATATTAAGGGAATAATATATAGTTCCCACTTATTTAAGCATTTTGATGGGCAAACATATTTAGCTCAGCCCTGCTCCCTGAGCCCTTACCTCCTCCACTCACCTACCCGTTCACACGCCAACATGTCTCCACATCTCAGGTCCAATCTGGATGGATAAAAGAACAAGACATCACTGGACTGCCAAACAACAATTACATACCAACCTCAGCTCTGTGGGTAGACTCACCTCCTCCTGGAAATCCAGTTATCTCCATATCAATAAGCTCCACTCCTCAATTTCAGCTTATTTCTCCTGATCTCTTGAATCTCCAACTAACCACTTAAGTCTCTTCCTAGTGCCCCTGCAATGCGGTCCTGACACCTGTGGAACAACTTTTATGTGCGACCTTTACAACAAACACTTTTCTGAACATCACCTCCTCTGTTCTTAATACTTAGTTCTCATGTGACGTCACATTTCCAGGAACTCTGTTGCTAACCACAGTGTTGGTAAGGCAAGGCAAGGCAAATTAAAAATAAAACAGAATAAAAGCAAGTTGGAATAAAATGTAGAAAAATTGAGGCAAAATAAAACATGGGAGAGTGGAAACTAAAAGCAAATATTAAAACAGTTGCACTGCAAACTTAAACTAATGATGTTTCAGTTAACACTTTAACTGGACCAGTTGAAGGCAATCCCAAACACATGTGTTTTAAACCTTGACTTAAAATAATTCAGGCTTTCAGCACTTTTGCAATCTTCTGGGGATTTATTTCAGATAATTGGAGCATAGGAACTAAATGCTGCTTCTCCTTGTTTGGTTCTGGTTCTGGGTATGCAGAGTAGGCTGGAGTCAGAAGACCTGAGTGGTCTGGAGGGTTGATACACTGATAACAAGTCTCTGATGTATTTAGGTGCTAAGCCATTCTGGGATTTATAGACTAAAAGAAATTTATTAAATATATTTGTAAATGTCTTTCGATACTTTTGGAGGTTTAGGGCTGAGTCCATTACTACACCCAGATGTCGGGCCTGATCAGCAGGCCAGCTGACAGCTTTGCTAGGGCCCAGGACAACACAGTCTTTTTGGGCCCCCCCTCTACACCTGCCGCCACCACACACACACACACACACACACACACGCACACCAAATTAAAGTCAACTTAACTGTATACTTCATGCCCTGGAAATCTCTATATTTTATACTGGATATTTTCAACCCATCTATTGAATTTAGTGCACTAGTTGATCTTTTCTTCATAAGAGAACAGCAAGCACAGCAGCCAAAACATGGCCTTTTTTGACCTGCTGTATATTAGCCAGTCCCTAAGCTTGATGTATCATGAAACTGTTGACCTTTCGGGTTTTTTGATTTTTATTTTATTATTACAATTAAATAATAATAATGTTATGTTCATAGTGTTTTTTTTCCCTAATCCACCTCTTATATCTTTCAATCCTTATGTAATTTTGTCTGTGTTGTGTGCACCTGCCTGTTGCTTTAATCCTATAAATTTCCCCGTCGTGGGATAAATAAAGGATTAGCTAATGTTATCTTATCTTAAATAACACTTTTTAATAGGATATATGTACTGGGTTCTTTCCAGGTCTTAATTACATTTTCTCTGTGGGCTCTAGTAACATATGGTAGATACATTCTACTTTGAAAGTTAACATGAACTGCTGCTGAAGAAGACCTCTTATCTACCTGGATGTTTTCTGGAGGACTGAAACGCCTCAGTCAGTGACGTCAGTCTGTGGGTCTGGTCTGTCGGGGCAATGAGAGAAGTTTCGTCTCCTCTCTTCTGTTTCTGTCGCTCGATGTTTTCTTGCTCATGGTTTTTCACGTGCTTAGATAAATTTGTTGTGTTTCCGCTGAATTTAACCGGAGTTTTACAAAACATACAGCTTGATTTCATTTACGGTACTAAAATAGAGCCAAAAGGCGCTTCTTTCCCTCTTCATACTTTACCGCTGCTGTGGTTTCTCTCTCTCCGAGTCTGACCACTGCCCAGCAGCAGTGCGGTTGTTTGTGTGTTGAGTTTGTGTGAGAGCTCAGTGGGCGTGCTAGGCTGAGCCTGCGTGCTGATTGGCTGGCGCTGCTGAGCCATGTACCAGAGGGGAGGGGGAGCAGCAACGTGCCGTGAGACACTGCTGCTGCAATCAGCAGTGTCTCACGGCACGTTGCCGACTGTCCATTAAAATCACTGACACTGATTTTAATGGACAGTCAGTGTCAATTTTGGGGCCCCCCTCTGTCCTGGGCCCGGGACAACTGACCCGTTTGTACCCCCCTGTCGGCGGGCGTGCTGATCAGTGGTTACTAGCTGAAGCAACTGAAGCTGTGTAACCAAGCAGTGGTAGGTAGAATCGCTTAAGAAACGGCTGAGTAAGTTTGGATGAAAGGCTATGCCAACCATGCAGACAGTATGGCAAAGCACAGTTTTCACTACATACCAAAAATCAGAAAATACAAAAGACTGCAAACAGTGGAGTTGAGTGCTGAACATCGGCAAGTCTGGCTTGGAAATACTGACCACAAAGATCAGCCAGTGAAAAGGGCAAGAACCTGCTCCGATCACTTTTATTCCAGTAACTATTATTTATACGATTTAGTATGTCTCCGCTGTGGTTACCTATGCTAAACATCCACATGGTAAACATTTGCTCTGCCTGTGTAGTCCCCTGTGGCATATTGTATTTTTTAGCATTGGTTGCATTGGCATGCTTCAGAGTGTCATCAAAAATGTATTACTGCCATTATGATGCCTTAGTGGTTTACACCACATTTGTTTAGGACTGCCTTCGACTGCTCTAGTTAAACAGTTCTACTGAAACATCACTAGTTCAACTTTTTTAGTCCAACTGTTTTTAATGTTCTATTTTGTTTCTACATTTTATTCCTACTTGCTTTTATTCTGTTTTATTTTCCTATATTTTAATCATGTAAAGCACTTTGCATTGTCTCTGTACTGAATTGTGCTATACAAATAAATTTGCCTTCCCTTGCCTTGCCTACACTGTTGCCTCACAAAAATGTCGTGGTTCTAGCCCAGAGTTTTTATATACATGCACAATGAGTATACTATACTAAGAGAAATATCAGTTATATTTAATGTAGCATTAACCAATTTAGCTTAGCTAATGTAGCTTGTGTCTGTATGCTAGGAGGAACATAAATGTGTATATGTTATTGTAATTACTTACTCTGCCAGTTACCAGAACCTTGTTTTTACTAAGAAGAGTTCGGATGTCCTTTACAAAGCTGTTAAAACACTGATTATATGCGTCCATTGATTTCACACCCTGGCACAGTGAGATATTGGAGGCAGTTTGTCCGCATCGTCTGACATTTTTCCGTTCTCCACCTCATATGGGTCAATTCCGAAAGCAGCACTTTTGTAACTAAATGGTTTGAGTCATATTTACAGGGCAGAGAACAATGTATACTTACTGATAATGTAAAATCTGCCCCATATGAAATTAAGACCGTAATTCCCTCAGGGAACCATACTGGGGCCTATTCTCTTCAGCCTGTACGTGAAAAAGTTGCCTTAAGTGTGTCCTGAAGACGGCGTTCAGATGTACGCTGATGACACTGTGGTTTATGTGCCCGGTAAAATCTCTGCAGCTATTAGCAGCACATTAAGCAAAATCTTGAAAAAGTGTCAGATTGGTTAAACAAACCCTGTTTAACATTAAGCTTAAAGAAAACCAAATCTATGTGTTTTTCTCTAAAGAGAGTCCGTACAACGAACATAAAAATGAATGGAGAACTCACTGAACAAGCAGTACAAGAAACTATTTAGGAGAAATATTAGATTCTCAGTTAAATTTTAAAAATCACATTAAAAGTTTCATAAGAAAAATGAACATTGAACTTATGAACTGTTTCAGAATGATCAAGAGTTGTCTGACATCAGACTGAATTTTTTAATACAATGATCTTGTCACATCTGTCTTACTGCACTACTGTTTGGTCTCAGATGAGCCAATCTACCTTAAAACCTATTACAAGGCTTCTTAATCAGGCCTTAAACATTTTATATAAAAAGCCTATCTGATTCCATCACTGTTACATTTTAAGTAAACACAAAATATTACATTTTGTGAATTTTGTTAATTTCAGTAACATAAAGTTGTTTTTAAATGTTTTACTCGACTTGCACCTGAGCCACTTTATAAATGTGTTAATGGACTTGAAAACTCCAGATCAACAAGAGCTGTGGAGACTGTAAATTTCTATTTTGTAAGACATTTGTATGACAATTGTGGTATGGTTACTGCCAAAAAAGTTTAAATGATCAGGTGTGCAAATATAATACAAAACATATTTGAGTTTGTAGAATGTGACCTATGGAAGGAGGACTCAGACATTTCATATCCAGCTAGGGCTCCTGTTGTGGTATGACATGACATGATATGACATGACATGATTATAAACAACACATATTACCAGACAATTCTTCCCATATGGAAAATAAATAGGAAAAACATCTAAAAAACATAAGCTTTCAATCATCTTCAGTTAATGCCTCATACTGCACATCATATATAAATAATTATATATATATAATTTGCTCTTGAAAGTGGCCCCTTGTGTATTTATGTAATACAACATAATATAATGAATTTCACATGAATCCTGTGAAAAATGTATGTTTTATATAAGTCAATCATATGTTAACATATGTTATTCATACATATTTTGTATATATTGACAAAATATGGTAATTTCATAGTGCAGAAGTTGGCCAGAGGTTCTCTAATCAGAACTGAGCTGAGCTATATGTCAATCATCCACTTTCCCAGAGGCTTATGTACATACAATGTCCACTGTCCAGCTCGATTGTTTGCCAGCTACTGAAAACACACATTAATGTAAATGATTGAAAAGAGGAGCTCATTTTGGGTTTCTGAGCTGATAAGGAACCTTTCTAAACACTTATTAATGTAACAAATGAAATTGCACGTCATTGAAGAAAATGTATATTTGTTGTTATGCGAAGCACTGTGCAATGTCTGTTATCAACATTTATGTATTCTGGTGAAAATTACAAAATAACTATTGTTTAGTGGTACAAGTATCACTATAAATAACTCAGGTCATGTGAAAAGAGTACAAAGTATTGACATTTATCCTTGTTTAACATTTTTTTATGTAATATGTTGATGGTTCAAAGTATTTCTCCTACAAGAATGGAATGAGTAGTGTTTTATGAAATTCTTAAAATTATTTTGCTATTTGGCAGAATACTAAAGTTTGCAATAATATAAGAGTCACCTGCCTTTTGTATACTCATGGATTTACTTGTAATTGTTTTCATAAGATGTCTTATATTTGTTACACCACAACTATTTTCTGTTTTTTGCAGTACTGGTAGTTTAGTTTCATTGATGATTGGCCAGTCATATAAGTTTAATATTATATTTTTGTATTAAGGATATTTCAAATTACTGTCATATGTTGTACTGATAACTACCCAAATCATATACGTTTAATTTTGTACCAATTTACTAAGATTCTTGTATCTTGTATATAAGTAGCAATATATTGTTTTACTTTACAAGATGGTGTTTTTTGTGGTTATTTCTACATACTTTGTGGAAAGGCCTGGCATGTCTAAATGGGTAAATGCAAAATCACACTTTACACATAATAGCATGGGTCCTGGACAGGAGTACAAAAATGGTTTGCTGAAGTTCTAAACATGTTAGTCATTGAAAACTAGCAGAAAACAAATATGATGACAAAGAAGGCTGCAAAATATTTAGTGTATACATTTTAAAACTAAACAAGAATGATAAAAAACTAACATTTAACAAAGATGTGAAGAAGAAATGCAGTCCAGGCCATTACCACGCAACTGCTTCACTAAAACATACTGCTATTCTTGGTAAATGAGCCATATGTATGACTATTTATTTGCACGAAAGTGGGTTGATGCTGTTTTGAATTTTAGCAAGACTCCCATTGTTTTGAAGAAAATACCATAGTTTGGATCCATTACTGGATTTTACTTGGACATATGTACTGGACTGTACATTTTGAATATTCTTCCATGTTGTTTCTACCAGCTTTTACATATCTGCTGTTAACATGTTAATCAGGGCAAGTTCCTATAAATTCATGTTGATGTTTTTCCTTTCAATCATGATTCCACAGTTTGTTTGCATTTTTGCACAGAGAATGTGTGGCAACAACAGAGCCTGTCCAGGCGAAGAGCTAAAAGCCTCTTGCCAGCTGAAACAGCAGCTATTACAACAGGGAGGTTGAGGATGAATACTGTACGCTGGTCATGATGCCTCTAGGCTCAGTTCTGGGGCAGCACGACCTCGATCTTAAACTGAGTGGTATCCAAAACTTGGCCTCCTTAACAATAACCTCAGAACTGGATATGAAAAACTTGCTACATTATTTACTGGGGAGTTATAAAATAACAATGAGAAACACAAAACTAAATGTTGACTTTTTAAATTCTTTACACTGCCCTTATCTAATTAAACACAGAAATGGTGCACACTGTGACATAAACAAAGAAAACACCTCCTGCTCAGCTAGAAACTTGTCTGCCTGCCACTGAGACTGACATCCATGCAAATTATAACAGAGATGACTGACCAAGCCAGCCCACCACACACCCAGCCAGGCAGGCACTTCAGCAAGCTTGCTAGCCAGTCAGCCTGCCAGCCTGACAGACAACAACATACCCCACCCGAGGATCCATCCCTGTGCATGCACAGACTGGGACAAATTGGGACAATCCCCCCTCCATTACCACCCACTCTCCCTCTCCACTGTGCAGTGCAGAAGCCTCTGCTCAGGGGGCTAATTCCACGTTCAGATCACCATTTGTACTTATTATGCTGACATAATTAATCCCCTGTTGTGATCAGCAGGGGCATGAGGGCCTCCGCGCTCCATTGGTCCACCCTTACCATGACACAGCCGCTCCCCCCTCTGCTTCCCATACAAATCTCTTCCCCGCTCCCTCCCGAGTCCGTCTTGTCTGGATGGAGAGGTCTTCTTGTCTGACTCGCTATAATCTCCATGCTGTCTGTATGTTCTATAATTTCCCCTGGAACTATAGGCATAGTGGTTGGCTGACTTGCTAATGCATCAACCTTAAACAAACAGGAATTCATGTTTTTAAGATGAGAAAAAGTAGGTCACAATGTTTCCTATATCGTTCTAAGTTACCATAGAATGTATCTTTCAAGTCAAAACAAAATGCCTCTCAATTAAATACATTATCAGTAAAAAGTTGCTTTATTTCTGTAATTTTCTGAAAAGTCTATACTAAACTACATTATATACCAATCACTCACAGAGTGATGTATTTAAAGAATTGACTTCTGCTACACTGGATGACTTTATCTCACACAAACTGCAGTGGACAGCCTGTGATCAACCCGCTTCTAGGCCTAAAAAGCGAAGGTAGAACCATACACAAAAAAGGGTAGGAGAGTGGGACAGATCCCATACAGACCAGTTCTGCCTAGTCTGGCCAACATCAGGTCACTAGCCAACAAACTAGATGAGATTTGGCTGAGGATCGCCTCCTGTGAGATGGACAGCTGTGTTGTGTTCTTCAAGTAGGCAAATCAACCAACAACCCAGTTCATAATCTGTTTACAAGTTTACAAACATTGGTTCCACATTGGTTCTTGATCAAATTGATCATTATTTGTCCTGACTCTGTGTCTGTGTCTGTGTGTGGTGGCTCTTAAAGCACTCACTCCAGGCAAGGTCCACTGCCTTTGAGCTTTCCGGAAACTCTTAAATTGACTTTTCTCCACAGTCATCTCAAAGCTGAGATAATTCATGTTGCCTGTTTTATATCAGACTTTTTCTTTCCACAAAACTTTCTATTTTGATGGCACTTTGTGGCTTACCAACATCATGGAGAAACAAACTGTATGCTGGAAAAGTGTTGAGTCAGCAGTCTTTAACCTGATTATGTAGGTCATAACATTCGTACATTAAAATCAAATTTCCTTGGTTTTAATATTTAAATTTTCCTGATAAACTGAATTTTGGGTTTAACATAATGAACAAAGAAGTAACGAAAACATAAAATTCATGTGTGTGATAATATATACATTTTGAGTTTTGAAGTGACTTACTGAACAAAACTTTTCAACTAGAGTCTAATTCATTGAGATGCACTCATAAGCTTGCCTGATAATTCTTTCACCAAGAAATAAGTAGTAGGTACTAAACTAATGAGGCTAGAGTCAGTGTTAAGGTCAGCATAGCTGAGAGGGGGTTGGTAATAAGGAGATGAGAGGGCTTTCAAGGAGGAGGAGAGGGATTATAATATTAACAAAACACCAGCTGCATTAATAAATCCACAGTGAACACATATCAAACATATTAAAGTCCATCTGATTAAAACAGTCCCATCTCAAGTTGGTAAACATATGTCACCAAGGTTGAGCAAACACTGTCACAGTAATATCTGAGGAAACGATTGCTGCTGTTAGCCCAAAAGTGCCTTCCAGCAACAGACTGGACCTGTGCTCCAACTGTGGGTTCCAAGAAATCAGGTACCCAACAACCTAACTTTGATTCCTCGCAGCAGGGTGGCGTATGTGTATCTGTGAGGTCAAAGCTTTGAGAGAGATAAACTGTTTTTATTTGAATATGTACAGCACAAACATACAGTTCAGGGAAATGATTTTATTTCCCACATCTTGCAAGATGAGTAAACACATAGTATTGATACATAGCAAATTGTATTAAAACACTACTTAATGTCCAGCAAATGTTTGTAATAAAATATGTTGGCCTACATTTTTATACACAAGTAATATTTGCCTTTATCCTGAAATAAGAGTTGTTGTGTGATCAGGATTAAAAATTATGCAACACGTTTTGCTTTGGTTTATCTGCTTTATGTTTTAAATAAATCACTTATTCTACTTTTTGTTATGTCCTTTTTTCATCCCAACCATATTTAGTTTGTGGTCGTTCTTTATTCATTCTTCTCAAGTCTGCCTAACTTCTCTAATTCTGAATCTCTTTCTTTGTTTCTGTTTGCTTTTAATTTTTAGTGTATCTCTTGGTTTATTTAATCTGTCCCTGTTGTCTCTGCATCTTGCATTTTTGTCCTCTTTACAACAACAGTCATATCCTCCCCAATTCAATCCTATTTCTATGTCAACATTGTTCAAAAACTCACTAAATTTTCAAACTTATCAACCAGCCTTTCTGTTATTAACATATGACAGGATCACAGAGCACCTAATGGCTCTGAATTATTCTGACCAGGAAAGACAGACACAGTGAACGGTTTTGTGTGTTGAGACAAAGGGCAAGACAATACCAAATATCAAGAAAATGATGTAGAACAGAGAAAAAGTAAATGCCACAGAGTAAATATTCCCAAACAACTTGTAAAACTGTTTATCTGTCATTGTGAAATAATAAACAGTTTGTCCTGCATTTCTGTGAGATTGGATCCCTGGATTTATCTCTGCTTCATTTAGTATTTGTTTAACCCCTGCTTCTTTTTCACTGCTCAACAAATAATAATAAAGGAACACTTTTTAACCAGAGAATATCAAGTCACTCCAACTTCTGAAACGTTGATCTCTTCAGTTAAGTAGTAAAGCAGGTGGTTAATCAGTCTGTGCTGTTTTGGTGTTAATTAAATTAAGAGGTGCACAAAAGGGGCAACAATGAGACAACCCTAAAAACAGGAATGGTTTTGCAATTGGAGGCCACAGACATTCATTTCCCTCATAATATTGTTTTGACTTCTTTTTGGTTATTTTATATTTAACTTAAGTCAGTGTCACTACTGGTAGCATGAGGCGATATCTGGAGCCTAATAAGGTTGCACAGTCAGTCCAACTCCTCCAGTATGGCACATCAATATGTGCCATTCCCAGAAGGTTTACTGTGTCTCCCAGAACCATCTCAAGAGCATGGAGGAGATTCCACAAGACTGGAAGTTACTGTAGGAAAACTGAACAGGGCCACTGGAAGTCCTTAACCCATCAGCAGAACCTGCATCTGCTCATCTGTACAAGGAGAAACAGGATAGGGCGCATGTTTTCCAGGTAAGTGATGAACACACCACTCAGCCATACATGGGAGGTAAAAAAAGAAGTGGTCCAATTCTGCTGCTTACATGCTCATTGGTGTTTTCAGTGGTTGACAGAAGCCAGCATTGGCACCTTGTGTGACAGCTTCCATCAGAGCCAGCTT
The DNA here is from genome assembly GCA_037039145.1 of Fundulus diaphanus. Taxonomy (NCBI): domain Eukaryota; kingdom Metazoa; phylum Chordata; class Actinopteri; order Cyprinodontiformes; family Fundulidae; genus Fundulus; species Fundulus diaphanus. Next base: position 14,324,440 of record CM073122.1, on the reverse strand, counting down.
AACTTCATCACCAATTTGAGCTACAGAGACTTGTCTGTTAGATTGGACAACACAGGCCAGCTTTGCTCCCCACATGCATGGCGCCCCTGTCACCTGGTTACCTCTTCTTCTTCCTTGTACTACTTTTGATAGATACTGATCTCTGTAGATGAGGCACACCCAACAAGAGCAGGAGTTTTGGAGACGCTCCAAACCAGCTGTCTATCCATCACAATTTGGCCCTTTCAAAACTTGCTCAAATCCTTATTCTTGCCAATATCTATTTTCATTATTTTCACTAAATTTAGCATCTTCTTAAACTCTTTCAACACCTGTTACCAAAACCCTGGCATCTGTTCCCTATCCAGTCCTATTCCTATACCCTCCTACCAACTCCTCATGTTTACATAAAAAGTTCAGGCTACATACAAGGGAGCTAAAATATTCACACTGTCAAAGGTGGTCAAAGGCTTCTGCGTTCACACAGAAGCTGACAAAGAGGAGGCACCCAGTGCTCGGCCGAAAGAGCACTGTTGAAATAAATCAGCACATACAAAGACACAGAGAGATAATGGGGCTAGAGCTGGGCCTGGTCCAGAAACACATACACACACTGACACACACAGCGGCCGGATGGGAACAAAGTCTGCGCATGGATTAATATTTATTTTCAGGGCACACATTGTTCAGAACATACAGTATCAGGAGACAGAAAACAACCTAACTCCCCCAGCATGCAACCTTGCCACGAATCCCATTCCTGGATCAAACAAATAACAAAACAAAGGTCCACAGATGGTTTCACATGGGCGAGGAACCAGCTATCACAAAAATATCAGCTGTAGCTAGGTGCTAGACAGTATTTGTATGTAAAACATGCCATACATGTAAAGCATTTCAGCATCAGGATAGGTTGGACCCTGAAAGTGGCTTACTGAAGTTTATGACCCAAACAGAATTAAATGCTGCTGTTTAAATGAGAGGCGTGACCGCCAATAATAACAAAGAGGGCATTTTAGGCATTGGGCTAACTGTTGGGGAGTATGTTACAAATTAAATAGATGTGGCTAAATATTCATTGAAGATAGAAGTTGTGGAAAGCTGAATCGAAACCCTGCTGCTTCATAATATGTTAATCCTTCATAGCAGCTTTCCAAGAACTTGTGCCTAAGGTATTGACAGAATGGCAAATCTTCCATCATAACTGTGCTTATTCTGAAAATACGCTGAGCCTTCAGCTTAATTTCAGTCACAAGACCCCGAGGCTCTCACGAAGTGGGACTCCACAGTTATGGCACTTTTTTATTTGCTCCTATATCAACACTGGGAGGAAACAGAGGCCTCCCTGAACTAATTTCACTCATGAACACTCAGTCATTTGTTGAGCGCCACACAGCAGGCCCCGCTGTCTGAGGCCCAAGGATTAGGACTCAATATTTGTAAACCTCAGGTTGGCTTTAGTGCGGAAAGGGGAGAAGGAGAAAAATGGGAAGCCTTGGCAAACCAAAGTGTGAAAACCTATCAAATTGTCAACTATGACAGAAACACTTATATACATTGGCTTCTGGCTGAGGCAGAAACAAAACACTGTTAAATCTATGAAGCACTATGGCCCTGTGGGACTGAGGTTATAGATTCTGGGGCTTTGTTTGCAGCAAAAAGTAAATATATACGCTTAATGAATGTATTTACCAGTTATGATTTAACAAAGCTCTCCCTGTCTCATTACCACATAAATGTAATGATCTACTGATTCTCCTGTCTGTTTGCAATATTGGTGGAATAATTTGCTTGGCCAAGCTGCTGATCTCCTCCCATAGTCTTTAACCTCTTCTTCCTCGGAATATACTGCCTCAATGCACATTATCAACCTCACAACAGGCCCATAAAGCACTAAAAATCCCAGGGCCTTATTTCCAGCTGTGCCACACAACCCAGACCCACTTAAGTCGTCTACTTTGACCTTTGTTTGAAAAGTCCCATTCAACCCGAGGTCCCTCCAGTAAATTCATAGAGCTATGAAATTCATGTGCTAAGAACCCGTTAAGCCTGTGTTGAAGAGAATAAAGAAAGAGGTTACCAAGGCATGTTTTGTTTTTATCTTTCTTTAAACAATCTGTTTTGCACCATAGGAAATTATTGATATGTTTATTGCTGCATAAAACTATTATCTATGGGCAGCGCTAGCATTTGCACACATCAGACCGATTTGAATATTTCAAAAGCCATTACAACATTTAACTGCAATTTTCCACTATTTCCTTACTGTAGTAGCTGGTTATGCCATATAGTCTGTGGTGGTTACATGAACTTCTGCAGATGGGTTTGATTAACACGTTGAACTAACGTTTACACACAGAAAGCTAGTCAGATGTACATTCCACCTGAGAAAGTGATCTGAAGTGTATCCTTCAGGGTAATGTACAGCCAGTGAACCATACCACTGTCAATGTGCTGTTGTGTCTGGTTGTGGGTATTAGACATCAGCAGCACAACCAGTCACTCTATGAGACTCTCAGCATGGTGCTTAATTAGACACATCATGAGCAGCAAATGCTCAGAGCAGGAAATAACAGCTCAACGACACTCACTTCAAAAGCATTCAGCTAAAGCAGACCTAAATTCTAAAGGGGTCCAAGTGGCCTATGGGTAATAGATCAGAATGGAAGTGGTGCCACTTTCTTCCCTGCCAATGAAAATTAATGTCAGACATTTAAAACATGAAAAATAGTGAAACTTGGGTAACTCTGTTTATTATGTACAAAGCACTGCACTGTAAGAAATTATAGAGATTCACAGTCAATTCCCATTTTTTGCTCATTTCTACCCTAGTTTTGCCTCCCCTCAATACCCATTTCAGACCTCTAAACAAATTACGGGATATTTGCAGTAGATTATATCAGGTAACTTTCTGTCTGCCACTCTGGAGGGCTTACAGAACAGAACATTAACCAGACACTGCTATTTGAGTGACACCACAATTGGCTACTTTAATTTTAAAGTCATACACTTTATGATTTACTGCTAATATTCAGAAACTGGGGTGAATAAAGAGATAGATAGATAGATAGATAGATAGATAGATAGATAGATAGATAGATAGATAGATAGATAGATAGATAGATAGATAGATAGATAGATAGATAGATAGATAGATAGATAGATAGATAGATAGATAGATAGATAGATAGATAGATAGATAGATAGATAGATAGATAGATAGATCAATTAGGGGGAAAAAAGCTCTGATATCTCAAAAAACTCCTTGTTTTCCTTCAATTACTGTTTTTGTTACATGTTTTATGAAATATTCCTGTATGTCTTGCCATGGTTTCCTTTGTTTATCGTCCTCTGTTTTGTGACATCATTGCAAAAATTGTATTTTGAGCTTGTGTGCCATTAGGGATTTTTGGAGGATTTGCATTTAGTGTTTTAGCTTTTACCCCAGAAGCTAAAACACACATAAAAAGGTGCAACACACATTTGCATCCGCTTGGTTTTACCGCACATCCAAATAATTAATTTTCTTAGTGATGAACACTTTTGGAACAAGATACATGCTTCATGGATGTTGCTGTTTTGTTTTTATAATAGTTGTTGTTTCTCAGGTATCACTTTTTAAAAAAAGTGTCACTTGTTTCAGTTCCATTGACAGTAACTATGAGAGAAAACAACTGTGTGTTATTATTCTAAAGCTGTAACTCTTAATGTCCTCTTGTTGGTATTTAGTAAACAGCACCAACCCAGTTCTGGGTTTAATATGATGATCCCTAGCGGCAGAGTGCTTACTCCCAAGTACCCTTGATACTGTAAGGTGAATCTCGGGAGCGAGCGGGCGGGCAGCAGTAATCTTTAGTTGCATGTGAGTGGACACATGCACTGGAGGCAGGTGCACAGCCATTGTTCTTTTTGATGTGATTATTTGCACCTCTCAGCGCAGGAAAACAGGTATCATCAAATGGCAGTCTACATTTACAATTGCTGGATTTAGGTTTTCTTCTCTTTCTCTCTCCATCCAGGTTCTGTAATTACAGCTCCTCTGTAATTAGGGGCAGAGCCTTTGGGACCACTGTGACTGTCTACTTCAAAAGGATTTGGCAAAGTTCAAGATTTCAGACTGGGGGATGGGGTGAAAGTAAGGGATTGCAGTTTTGTCCCTATATCCCAGTAAAATATAAAATAAGGTTGCTTTTGGAACATTTAATCCACACAATACAAAATGTTGTAGGACGATTTCTATATCTTATATAACATGAGAAGGGAGAAGGACAGTGGCACTGTCTTTGATACTGTCGCTTTGGTAGCTGTCTTTTATGGACAAAGGTATTATTAGGAGGAGACCTGAGAGGACAGTGTATAACTAAACAGAAAGTAGGCTTAAGGAGAGATTTGCTGGTTTATAACTGAGCAAACTTAAACGTCGAGTATATGTCGTGATAAATAGGGTTAAATGTAATGACTACCTCATGTTGTTCCACCCACTTGTCGAGTCCTATCTGTCTGAATGTCCTTTAAGAAGGCACTAATTACATTACAGCCACACCCATGGGTATTAATTGTAGGTTCCAAACTCTCTGTCACAAAATGCTTAACAATAACTTTTTAAATACCAATAAAGATTGAAACAGATTAAATATTTTTTAATGCAATGCTTATAAAGCTGTGCTTCTGTAACAATCCAATAACGTTTTCTATCACATGTGATGTGATAGAAATTATAATTACCACAGTATTAGTACAAAGTAGCAGAGTCACTGAAGTGTTTAGATGTCTGAGAACGAAAGATCGATAAATAAATAAATACATTTTCAAAAACGATAGAGAAAAAATCTGCGTCCCCATGAGAGGACGCAGCAGTTAGTAGGTAGTAGTAGTAGTAGGGCCCATTGGTGGTGTTGTAACATTACCACAGAAATACGCAAAAAAAACGTGCACAGGTAACTCATGTGAATTAAACACAGCAATATGGGGGAGGATCAGACACAAACATTTATGCCTGTTCCACTTGACCTTTATGCGGGTTGGTAGGAGACACGCCGTGTAGAGTGGGCTCATTTCAAAGGAGGAATCAGAGGATACTACTAACAGCCATAGCGAAGCCAATATTTGCATTAGCATTAACGAAAAACTGAATGGTGCCATATTTGTTGTTAATTATGAGAGTGAATGAGAGTGAACAGAGAGAGATAGAGCTACAACATCATCGACTAAGAAAAGATGTCGATCGCATGTACAAACAGAAACACAAAACCGGCATTTTGAAAATCTTCCACTCAAATTTTTTTGTTTATTGTCTCCCAAAATGCAGGTTTTGTGTGCATGCACAGCCTAAATAACACAGTACCTTTGCAGATACATCTAATCTCATCTCCATGTGGACAGGGCCTAGGAAGGGATGAGTAATGAGGACAGAATGAACCCTTAAGGAGCTGGATCAAAACATAAAACGATTGAAAATTATTTAAAAAAGGCAATGAGAAGACCCATTTGCAGTTTGCCAGAAGCCGGGTAAGGGACACAGTGAGCATGTAGAACAAGATGTGTGGGTGTCACTTCCTGAGGGTGACAAATGGTGGTGGCAGCATTAGGTTGAGGGGATGCTTTTCTTTAGCAGCTACAGAGAAACCTACAGAAGAAAGGTACAGAATGGAAGGAAAGAAAAATAGTGATAATACAGTGCAAAAGTAGAAGAAAGTTAGTTTGTTAGAGGTTGCAGAAAATCTGAGTCTCAGAAACGGGTAAACATTTCAGCAGGATGTTTGAATGCCCCAATCCAGATCTATATCCAATTGATTTAGGGGCAAAACTGCTTTGCATCCAATCTTACTGAGCTTGAGCTGTTTTGTAAAGAAAAGTTGCCAAAAACGTGCTGTGTCTAGTTCTGCAAAGCTGCTAGTCATATATCCCCAAAGACGTGCCACCATATTTGCAAAGAAAGCTGTTCTACAAAAGAAGCAGAGTATATAAACACATTTTTTGTAAAAAAATAAAATAAAAATAAATAATTGAAAAACATCTATTCTGTCCATCCACTTCATTATAAACCACTTTGTGTTGGCCTGCCAAGTAAAATTACAAAACAATAAACTGAAGTTTATATTCAGTATATAATGCTCTTGTTTATTAACCATATTAATTTAAAGGAACAATAAGCGGAATACGCCACTAGGTGGGCTGTTGAACACTGTCTGCAGACCAAAATAAAATGTGTGGTAAACCATGCCTCTCTCTGTCTCTCTCTGTCTCTCTCTCTCTCTCTTCAAGATCGAAACACCGGACCATTTCAGTTTGACATTTCTTTTTGTCAAAAAAAGAACACCATGAATGTACATGAGGAGCGTGGTGAGCAGCTCGCAAGTCCACTGGGCTGAAATAAACATGAAACAATTGTAGCATTACATTGAATCGAATCAACATAGCAACACCAGTCTAAAGGTACGTTTACACCAAACATGAATGTGGTGGCCCGAGTGACAGATTTACTTGATACCCTATGTACAGGTACAACACAAAGCGAGGCAACAGATATGTTGCTAATGATGCAAAAAGCACAGTTCTGGTGACTAAAGCGAAGCCAGAACAACCTGACACCTGCAATGGATACAAAGCAACAGTGGCTGGAGTTGAAAAATCGGAACTTTTATGTCTTGTCACGTCGCAGCAACCAATTGGGAACTGGATGTAGCTGTGACGTGGGGTGAAGAACTGCAGTGGAGACAAAGCTGTTTTAATTCAACATGGAAGAATAACTGATAGCGGCGGTCTGTGGTTGGCCTGAGTTTTATGACTCAACCAATTATTACTACCAAGAGTGAAACCCTTTGACCAATCTGTATGATTTGATTGAATTTGACTTTGTAAAGTGCCTTGAGATGACGTGGTGTGAACTGGTGCTAAATAAATAAAATTGAATTCAATTGAAGAGACTGTAGTGGCAGGTGAGGGAAAGCGTCACTTAACAGCACCATTGCACTACTGTATTTCTGGCTTGTCGCCTGCTGTGCAATCACAGATAAATGGTGTGTGACATCATAGCACATTCCATCTAAAAATATACCTTTAGTTCTTCACAAAACAATTTTTTTTGTTATTTCTATCTAAAACAATGAAATTTAGCTTTTTGCTCTTTTAACTATTTTCTGGGGCAACAATGGCACAGGAGTTAGGGAGTTCGTCCTGCAACTGGCAGCTTTCTGGATTGATTCCCCACTCCAACCGTCTCAGTTGTTGTGTCCTTCGGCAAGATACTTCACCCGAATTGCCTGCTGGAGTTAGTCAGAGGGAACCGGTGGTACCAAAGTATGGCAGCCTTGCTTCTCTCAGTCTGCCCCAGGGCAGCTGTGGCTACTAACACAGCTCACCACCGTCAGGGTGTGATTGTGTGTGTGAATGACTGATTGTAATACAAAACTCTTTAGGGTCATTGGACTTGATAAAGCGCTATACAAGTACTTACTTGACTAATTTTTCATGTCAAGTCAAAACATGTATAGGAAAGTTTTGCTTTGTTCTTCAGTGTGGACATCCAACACGAGGCAAGAAAAAGATGAACATAGCTTTTATTTTCAATGGAATTGTGGACAAAAATATGTGATCCGTGCTGCTGTACAGTACACTGTCAAATGCTGTTTCATTGAATACTTGAACAGAATTTTTTTTTATTAAAAAATTGCTTTTATTGATGTCCTGTAACATTCACATTTTCAGAGAAATAGAATTTTGGGTTTACATTAGTTACAATATTTTGAATTGAACTTCTGCAAAAAAAATATACAATATGAATTTGTATTTATTGAGCTATATCTATAATCCCAGATTCATCCATTTTAGCTCGCAGTTGTGACATCACTCCAGAAATGTAAATAGCACAAATAGGAAACTTAAGTGAGAAGTAGTCGCCCCTGACCTTTCCTGCCAGGGTGCTCTAAAGCTAAGCTGCAGGGATTTGCACCAGCTCAACATTTACACCAGATGGATGCTTTATTACAGAGTAATGATGTCTAGTTCTTTCTCCCTCACTTCTATCTCTAACTACAAATGATTTTGGAAAAAAACAAAAAGCCTAATGTTTTACCAGGTGATTAACGCGACTTAAGCAGGATTACCAAACTCTTCTGAGGAATGTAGGAAATATTTCTGCTTGTTCCCTGAGATGAAATGTCAAATGCAGAGCATAGAGAATAGATATCTCAACGTAGATTTCATTAACTGAAATCAACCATTTTTAATTATGTTTGACTAAATCAGCAACTGAGTTGGACAAAACTCTGCAACTAAAGTTTGATTCATATTAGCTAATTAACTGCTGAGGTCACTGTAAGGCCGCAATGTACACACACATCAAATAAATGAAAAAAGACAGTATTTGCCCTGTACATGTTTTGATTTTACTAAACAAAGCCTGGTCTTGAAGTCCTTATATAGGGGTAAATGATGAAATAACATCACCAATTTCTTCATCTTTAGCAATAGCAATAATTGGATTTATATTGAAATGAGAACTGGACCGCCTATTGATTTTTGCTACTACATATTAGCAGTGAATAATCAATAAAGTGGATTCGATGCTTATTAAAGTGGAATAAGCTGAGATGGTCTTTTTTCATTTGTCAGTCAATGACTGTTAATCTCATAGCTCCTCATGCAAATGCAATGCTCCAACCAGGAGCACATCACCATTGACGCCGAGTCAGATTACAGGAATGCCATTGATTATTATATAGTAATGTATGTGTTTGTGCAACAGCATTCAAAGCTAACTATCTTGGGGTTCTGACTAAATCCTAACCAATCAATCAAGTAAATCCTGAGCTCATTGCTAATTCCGAGCAGTAATCCTGGTATTTTATACTTGGTCTGTGGCACTTTAGTAACATTTTCGACTTTTAAATGTCATTTAAGGCAATTCGGAAAGCCAGAAAAACTAAAGGTTTTGAGAGTATGAAATAAAAATAAATTACAATCAGCCTTTGGTTTTCAAAGGAGATATGTAATTCATTAAACTAAACAAATTAACAAAAAGAGGCTTTGGAGTAATACCCTAAAGAAGGAAGAATGTGCCATATATAAATGATATTCTATCTATAATACTATCACAGGACAATTGTTACAAAAAATACATATTTAACGGGTATGGATTAAATGGATGTATGGCCGCTCATCAGAAAAAGGATGGAGGGAACACTTTTATTACAAAAATCTGTGTAGGAAACATAGATTAACTCCATATCAGTAAACACAGCAAGGAACAACAATATTTCTCCTCAAAAACCAAAATCAGTCTCTTGGTTGTGCAAGTTTATGAGGTAAGGAAATGGTTTCTTTTGCAGATAATTAGCTGTAGCAGCATTGCTTTTCCTCCATGTCTGAGCTAGATGAAGAGGAGAATGCTTGACTGCAGATGTTATCTGAGTATTCTTCCCTTGTTGCTACCAAATGTGTAGCATAAGACTGAAGTGACTTTTTAGACCCACGTGATATGTTCTTGTTAGAAAATTAGATTTGAGTAGTTGGACAACAAAATATTGTTTAACTTCTACATTACTGTAGTGAATTAAAACCCCTTGAAAAAAACACAAACATTATGTAAAAAAATAAATAAATACATTTGCACAAGCACTGCACAGTTTCCTATAGAAAGTATTGTTGTGAGACCATTATTTGGGGAATCAGAGGGGTGTTCACCCTTAGCCATCAGGATAAGAATGCTGGTCAGAACTGGGGCAGAAATTGCAACATCTTCCTAATTTTAGGGCATAACATTACAGTCTTTGCCACAAGCAGACATTCCCCACTGTAGTGAATAACAGGCAGACTGGACTCAACTCAAAAGTACTTTTAAATTCCTGGGTAGTTTGCCAGTGTGGTAAGTCTTCAGGCTAATGTACTCAGAAAGTATTTCTCATGATTTCCATCTATGAATAAATCACCATATCAATTTTCACTTTATTAACTGAAGTTAAAGCTCTACACTATGCTATCACTACTTGTTCTGGTGAAAAGGTCATGACACTTTTTTGGCTCAGCATCCTTGTGTTCACTTTTGTCTTTCATGCTTTTTACATATTTCTTGATTTCTGACAAAAATGTATATGACTGTTGTGACATACAAGCCTGAATATAATTGGAATAATTATCCAATATGCTGTTTAGGATACAAGCGTTGTGTTTTGGTACATTGTGACAAATGTCTCTAAGGAAGAAGAATGAGCATCTTAATGATCTGTAAAATGTTTTACCTAGAAGCAAAGGCAACTGTTCTTTTTAAGACCCAAATGAAATTAGAGCTCTTCTAGAGTGAGGGAAACAAAAGCATCTCTCCCAAAACAAGTGAGGTCCCAGTCTGACACAGTGAGGTCAACCGGCTGGGGTCTATTGCCAGGCCTAAGCTGAGCTGTAGTGCGGTGTGCAAATCAGCTGCTTTTCTCCCATTTCATTTCTCATTCACAGCATTTGTGCTCCTCTTTTCATGAATGTAGAACCCTATCTTCGGCCCTCCCCTTTGAAAGAGCCTTCCCACTGACGAAGGTGACCTGCCACTGAGAAAAAGGAGGACCTGCCATGAACTGAGTGTCAGCCATTAAATATGATTTCGCCCCTGAATGGGACGCAAACACATTCACCCACTGAAACTCATTAAGGCTGCATAATCTCTCTTTTCTTAAGCATAACAATGATTTCAGCTGGGAAATGCAATGGTTTTGGGGAGCTAAGCCATTGATTTGAGTTGCATTCAAAGTAATAAATCAAGTCCAACTTCACATCCTGGGCCCATTTGCCTAATTCAGCGCCTCTCACCGTACTGGTCAATTAGTTTAGAGCGAATATATTCAATACACACAGCAATTCACTGACAAGGCATAATAAATCCTGTGGCTTGGAGAGTGTCCAAAATACCCATTGCTGCTATTCTAACCCTTAACTAACTCCACAAAAAAAACAGCAGCATAAGTAACTAACGCAGGAATGCTTTGCATCAGCACGCAGTTTGAGGTTTCGGATGCTGAAAACTAAATTTGATGAATCATACTGAATCAACTGACATTTATGTCTCTAACTTCTTATAGTTGATACTGCCTAAGCTCAAATGAGGTCAGAAAGGCAGAAAGTGCCAATTTTAGTCTCACAAACTGGCTGGCTTTTTGATTCCCCCCAAAGCCTCCCTCTCTCCTCTTCATCATCTCAACCTTAGATACACGCAGAGCGCAAGCATTTTCTCTGATTATATTATCTTTCCATCTTCCTGTCAAAGTTTTTAATTTCTTCTGGCTTGACTTCAAAGCTTCCAAAGAGAAGCTGTCCGGACAGCCTTCTAAATTACAGCCATGTAGACCGGGAGAGGTGGGAGCAGCTGTTAGGAAGGCTCTCAGTAGTCCAAACCATTGTAATCTGCATTAACCACATTGCAAGAGAGTGCAAGAGGTCAAAGTCTTTAAGTGCCTGCAGGGACGGGTGCTTGTGGATTACATGGTATCGCTCCTAGAGGTTGTCATAATAGTATGGTTCTACTAGTTCACTACCTGTTGTTCAACTACAATGATGAATATTGGCCTCTTTGAGAAAGGCTTTAATAGTGAGTTTAAGAAAACACAACAATTAAAATACGGAAATAAATGAATAAACATATAAATAAATGTAATTCTATTAAGACCCTGTGACATATCTTCAAGTGAGATAAGTTTATTTATGAGCCTTGTTAAGGTTATGACTGCAGCACTGATGGTAGTCTTTAGCAATGAAGGAGATTTTCAACACCCATTTGGATTAACATGGCAATCTTTGTGTAAACCCTTGTTAGCAAAACTCCAAAGATACTGGTTATGTTGGGATACTTATATAGGAGTATGCTACATTGAATTGTGCAAAAATAGATTTCATTTAAATCATGATGTTTATTTTGCCCGTTCTTTGTGTGTCTATGGTTTTGCGATGCTTTTAAATAGGAATATGTAAGGTTTATTACCTTTCACTGAAAAACTCATCAGCCAGTCTGCACAGGAAAATTTAGGAATGCCAGAATAAGAACCTTTGGTGTCTGTGATTAAATGATTGCTGGTGATCACATTTCTGCATTTTGTTTAGCAATTATGTTCCTGAGTGTACAATTTCTAATAATTGGTAGTCTAAACTTGGTATCTTAAACATGGATTACTCCCTCTCTGTGCTCATAGCAAATCACGTCCCATGTGGATGAATGCATTTGTAAGCTCTAGGAAATGCTTACTAGATTAGGTGCATTTCCTGGAAGGTGTGTATTGGCAGAAGCTACACCTCCACGATGACCTGCGCTGTCTTTGATGACAGCGATTTAAAGAGGCAGATGAGCAGGTGTGAAACTCTTACTCCAAGGCCTTTGTTAAAAAAAAGGCCAAGATGGCAGCAGTTATTTCTTTCCTTTCCTGCACTTTTCAATATGTTTTTCTTGTGCACATCATTCATCAAGCTGAAAGCGAGTGAAAATAATTTCAAGGAATTAATGAGCAAAAGTCTCCCTTTGCGCTGGAATTATGAATTATTTATGGCTATATTTCAAAGTGATTGAAATTGCGAATTAATCCCATTAACCTCTCCAATAGCCAGAATAAAAGCATATGTCTTGACTAATGTTTGCTGGGCTTAGATTTAGTGCTTTTGAAAGAAGCTCAGCAGATGAATCGTTGCACGGTTCTTATATAGATTCTAGTCTCTGTCTGAGTCTGTGGAGGAATGACAGAGAGCTCATTGGAGGCGTCTGTCTCCTAGCAAGACACCTCGTCACATCCTCTCCCCTTATACCACATAGCCTGTGATGAATGCATGGAGCTGCCCTCATCCCCCCACAGATACATCTGACATTATTAACACAATATAAAATGTGACTGAGCGCTCTGCCACACTGCCGTGGCCCCTCTGATCCAGCCAAACACAGCTACGTTGTGATTTATCCCCACAGCCATGAAAAAGTAAGCGTGCCGTTAAAATGGCAGGTGTTTGCAGGCCACACGACTCACCAGGCACGATCAATAATGTCGCTCTTTTACATGCCTCATTTTGAGGCAGCCACAGCATCATATGCCATTAGTGAGGCCATGATCTATTGGGGAGCAAACCTCTGTCTACACTGACACAAGCTAACAAGGTAACTGCGTGTGCACACACATTCACTCTCGAAACACACATGCATACACCCGTGTGTTTGTATTGCTTCTACCAGCACTCCCACATAATTTAAGTGAACTAATGTAGGGGATAATGTACTGTAAATGGCAAGCACTTTGATTGATACCTGCACTTAGAACAATTACTGGTGTAAAAACTTTGGGAAAGGACAAAAGTTTGTGCTACTTACCGTGAGGTTACCTGCTCGTGTCGTGAGAAAGTGATTTGTTACTGTTTGTTGAGCGTTTTCCTGAGGCTATAAAGTGTGACACGGCCAACAAATAAGGACTAATGTTCTGGTTCCAAATGAAAACTTAGCACAACCTGCAACAGAATGTGCTGTCCCTGCCATTCCGCAAATGCACAGATTATCAGAAAATTATCTGGTGCTATTTCTGAACCCTGCAAATCTATTTCAGACCAGCACCTTATTCATCACATGCTGTATTAGGTCGAGCAACATAAACATGCAGCAAGGTTTTTCTACATTGGAATTTCTGCTTTATGATAAAAACTAATTCTTACTGCAATAAACACATTTTTTAATTCCATCCTAACTTGAATTTATTCAGGAAAGGCATGCAGAACATTTAAGGCCTTTGTCTATGCATGTCATTCCGTGTTAAAGTAAAATGAGCGATTGTTGGAAAGCATCAGCAGTCTTTCTGAATCTCCCCATTGTATGGAAGGCATTCCACACGATGCTTTTGTAAGATGGAAGGACAATATATTTGAAGTCACTACAGTAAAAAGCTAATTCTTCTTGTTATTTATTATTATTTTATTATTGTGAAAGACTGTATTTGTTTGCATATGTATGAAACAAAAAACATTAATTTGTGGATTTTTTTTTAGCATTCCTCACATCTTCCACCCTGCTTTCACTTTTACTCTCAGCACAAATGGCATGAAAATGAACTATTAATCTTTTCCCAAAGGAATTCCGCATGCCACGCAGGCCTGACAGCCACTGGACGATGGTTGTTGTATGGTCAACAAACAATTTTCCCGGGCTTCACTGCCTCTCAAAGGCACTTTTTCCTCCAGCCCTGATCATGTGAAAAATGTCATTGTCAAAAGGTTCCTCTGCTTTTCTTCTCACACAAAGATGTCAGACGGAGAGAGTTAGAATTTCCAAACGTGTTAATCCGCCTGAGCGTAAGCTTGGCCCCTTCCTCCATACCGCTCTGCAGCTCAAGTCACTGAGTTACACATTTCCTGTGCTTGAGCAACATAAGTGAACCTTTTGAGTTAAGATGCAATATGAATACAGGACATTTTTTAATGTGACACAACCCAGTCCAAGAATTCATGCAGTTTACTTACAGTTGTTTCTTCATCATGCATAGATTTCATAAAACAAAAAAATACACTTGTTGGGTAAAAGTGGACATCCTTAAATGTTGTGAAACTAGCGTCAGTTAAGTTCATAGCTGGATCATGCAGATATATTTACTTACAGTGTCTTGCAGAGGTATTCCGCAATAACACACACTGATCTTTTATACTGTGTCGCACTATAAGCCACAGATGTGTATTGTTTTGGGATTGTATGTGCTAGACCAATAGAAAGTACATAGTTGTGAAGTGAAAAGAAATTTATTGATGGTTTTCAATGTCTTTTACAAATAAAAATCAAAAACCTAGGCCATGCAAATGTATTCACCCCTGTTTGTTGTTATACCCCTAAATGAAATCTAGTTTTGCTAAATGTCTTCAGATGTCATCTATATAGTAAATAAATTCCATCTTTATGTAATTTAATGTCAGTATAAATACAGCAGTGATGGAACTTTGGTTGTATGAGAAGAGTAATTGTCTTGCAATCAGAAAGTTGGGTTTGATTTTAGCATCCTCATCCACCACACGTTGATGTGCCCATGGGCAAGGGACTGGCACACTGATCTGCATTTTCGTGTATGTATGTGTGTAATTATTTATTTCTGTGTGAATGTGAATTTATTAAAAAGCACACTGAGTTGTATGATTAGAAATGTGCTTTATAAGTTTACTCCTTTCATGTAACTGTTTTATGAAGAACTTAAAAGTTGCCCAGAACTTGAGAGCCTTTTTAGGTTATAAACTCAGTGCCAAGCTCTCTGGGAGCACTGATCAATACACCGTCTAAAATGGAAGAGTATGGCATGACTGCAAACCAAGACATGAATTTCCACCTTAACTCACAGGCCAGGCGAGAAGTTTAATTTGAGAAGCAGTGAGTAGATGCATTGTAACTCTGGAGGAGAGATCCACAGCTCAAATTAGGCAAGGCAAGTTTATTTAATTAGCACCATTTATAAGCAAGGCAATTCAAAGTGCTTTAAAGGACATCAAATGGAATAAAGAAAGAAAGCAACAAAGGAAATCCAAAAAAGCATTTTACTAAATAAATAGATGTTAAAATAAAGATAATGATGACTAGTAAAAAATAAATAAATAAAAATCTGTTCTGATTTAAAGGCAACTGCACTTTCAACACACCTCAATTTTTCAGGGAGTTTAACCCAGAGCTAAGAAGCATGGAAATAAATGCTTGTTCCCCTCGTCTACTTCTGATCCTAGGTTCATAGTTGATAAACTACTCAGAAATGTACATCAACCCAAGAACATTAGGTAGAAGGGGGAAAAAAAACAGTTTGACTACCGACCAGTTAGGCCTGAAACGACCGGCCAGTCGGGAATCCTCCCAAACCTCTCTGGCCACCTCGCCCCTTGATGTGACTGACTTTAGCCACTAATTCCATTAGACAATTGCACTGTAGAGAGGATCCCCGCAGCCCAGACGAGAGACCCAGAGGTGAACAGGCCCTCCTCATGGCCTCTCCTCGTCTCTAGACTACAGCCTGTCAGCCTCTGTGCAGTGCAGGGCTGCAGAATCTTCTCACAGCAAACAGGGCGCCTGTAGCCACAGGGGGCGCCAATTCTTTACACAGTGATATGATAGATAATGGAAACCCACCTTTGGGGCGCGGATAATTTTTTCGTATATTTTCTTTTTTTAACAGCTCGTGCTGCCCCCTATGTGTCATTGAAAAAAGTGCCACACGTTCTGCTGCCCGGTTCACCCGTGCCAAAAACCACTGCTGTTTGCGTATATTTATTATTTTATTTTTGAGGGGGCGGCGCATATTATTCGAGGGGGCAACGCCCCAGTGCGCCCCCTTGTGGCGCCGGGCCTGGAGTGCACAGACAGTCGTGCTTTACCCACAGAGACGTTCAGGTGCAATCTAAGCAAAATGCGGTTGTACAAAGTGTTCACTCAGAGAGTATGAATATGATTGCACAGCACATATTTCAGATTTTTTGTTCTACAACATTGCAATGTTGCAGATTTCACATAGAATCCCAATAAAATACATTGCAGCTTGTGTTTGCAATGTGATAAAATGTAAAAATGTTCAGAAGTCATTTTGGACACATGTTTAGGAACAGTTTTCGAGAACAGAGAATACATAAACAGAAAATATTAAAAGGCAACATTAAATACAGGTGAACAGCACTAAGAAAATGAATTGTCTAAGTGCGTTAACTGACACTGGAAGATTTCCCCTTGCTCTGCGCCACGCCCCCAATAAGACCGTCTCTCAGCAGGTCAGCAGGTCAGCAGATGGGGTTGATAGGTGGGCAACCTCATTATGACCACATACTTCCCGCCTCTTCCTGGCTGCCGCCCTAACACCGCTCATATTGTCCCACCCTTTCTTCCCATCCAACCTCTCATCAGCGATCTTTCCTGTCATCACACGCACACACATCCCCCCTGTCACACAGCCGTCTGATTGATGAGGCCACTTTTGATAATGGTATCAGGAACCGGGGTGTCTGCCTTGTCATTAGATACTATCAGTGCTGTCTTATTACAGCTGGAGAAGACCCCAGGCAGACAGACAGGTTCCTCTGTGCACAGATATGGCCAGCTGATAATGAAGCTCTGTAACAGTGTGCTCTAATATACCTGGCTGAGTTAATCCATCCATCACAAATGCCAAAGTTCGGGGAGCTCCTTCACATCCCATAAACTTCTGACTGTCAAGTCAACACCTGTACCTACCTCCCTGTAGGAGGAAGGAGGGACCAACATCAAGAAAAAAAACATGGCGTTGTTGTACTATGATAGCAAAAATAATGTGTGGTATGGTGAAATGTATTTAAATCCTTTAAAGGGAATATGATTTTATACAAAAACTAAAATAAGGGAATTATGGTTTGAGACCCAAACAGTTAAATATTCTCCATACGATTTAACAGATATTATGTGGCGTTAACAGCTTGTCAAACAAAAAAATAAAAAAAATAAACTGAAACAGGGAGGCAGATAATGCTGTTTGTTTGCTAATGTTCACTACCAAACCTCTCAGGCCTTTACATAACAGCTGAGGATAGATTTCCCACAGGTGGACTCCACTAATTCTGTGACTTCTCAGGGGATTTGGTTTCACTGGCTTTTATTACTTGCATCATAGGGAAAGGGGTTTAATAGAAATAGCACCACACTTTTTAGATTTGTATCTGGAAAAATCTTTGAAATAAATATCATACAGTAAGAAAAGGTATTTTATATTTCCATCCCAAAAAGGTATTTTCTTTAAATATTCCTCAGAACCAGGAATCAGCACTCAACAGCAAGTAAGTTTAACACGGAAACTATTGCAGCATTATCCAAAAGAAGATTGGAGAAACAATTTTCTGTTACCAACACCAACTGACTGATAAATATTGCACACCACAAGCATGCAACTCAGCAACCAAAGAAACACAACTCTCAATCAGAGAACTTTAAACGTCTCTTTGCATCACTGTTGAAAATCTTGCAATTCACTTTTGCGTTAGAGTAATACAATTACTGACTATAGATAAAACAGCCATAAAATGTATCCTACTTTAATGCTAGAAGGTTTTCTAAATAAACGCAGGACTACTAGTGAAAAACACATGGTCATTCTTTCCTTGGAAAAATACACTTTGAATGCAAACTAAATTTAGTACCAGAAACCCCCAGGCCACAAATGAACAATAGTGATTTGCGTTATCTGGAAGGTTTCTTTTATTTTAGAACAAAAGTGAAGCAATGATCAAAAGACTGCAAAGGAGAAGGGGGCCCTGCAAGCCAGGATAAGAACAACACTCACAAAGGCCTCGGCTCACCGGTGAAAGAATAACTGCGGTTTGAATTATGGATACATCTGAATGGTGTCTCCTCTCCACAGATGGTTGCACACATGAGAATCCCAAGGCCTGTATAATTGTATTGCTAATAAGGAGCAAAGCCAATTAGGCATTTAAGTGTGCTGTAATCACTTGGACTGGAAGAGATGAAGAGACGACCCATGGAGGAGATGGAAAATCAGGCCAAAGGACAAATGAATGCCTCTACTAATTCCCCGGCACACTGACAAAAATAATTAGACATAAACTGTGTGCACTGAAAAGTCCCCACTGGGAGTGAAAACCTTCCTGGAGTTTCACAGTTCCTACATGGCCCTTCTGTTTTGCGTTTTTCTAAGAGATCTTCATGAAAAGTAAAAGAAAACTAAAAGGGTAGCTATTGTAAGTGCTTTATCACACCAATATAAGAAAACATCATAACGTTTGATCATTTATCTTATTTGATAATGTACACACATTTGATAATGTATGCATATTTTCCAAATTAGTCTCATGCTTACTACATGGGAAACAGAACAAACAACTGCGTAATGTGCGCAACCAAAATAAATGTTTGCAGCATTAGCTGTTCAAGGGGCTGGTGTACCCGTGTAGGAACAGCAAAGACGGGCCATAAAATTCTCTAGACAAGCTGTCTGTCACAACATTTGTTTGCCAGACTACATTCTTTTTCTGCCACAGAGAGTGGGAATAAAAAAAGGGTCAAATTCACCAAGCCGCATTGCAATGCTCTCTCAAACTGCAATATGTCTGTAGTCAAATATGTTTAGGGGCAGGATTGTCAGCACAAAGCCGGATGCCGAGTGTTTTTTTTCACCATGTTCTGGAACTTTTTAGAATTCAGCCAGCCGGGAGTACAAAAGGCTGGGACGTCTACGAGGACTATCAATACATTTAAACAGGGCCATGCATTTCTCATAAAGTGGCTCCAAAAGCGGTGGGAGCCAATGGGAGGAGAAAAAAAAAAGAAGCGGGTGGGTTTGGGTGGGGGACTGCTTGATCAACCCATAAAGGGAAACTCAGTTATGAACAAGAGAAAGAAAAAGAGGAAGAAAGAGCTGGGTGAAGGGGGAGAGGGAGAAAAAAAACTGAAAGAAAAGGTCATGAGTGGCAGTTGATTTGAGGAGTTTCTGCGACCCCACAAAGGGCCATGACATCATCAGGTATTGAAGTGAGAGCGGAGGAGAAGGGGTTCTTTAAAAGGCTACCCGCGTACTGAGGCCGTAATTACGTTTGCGCTAAACTTGCCCAAGTGCTCCTGTGCTGAGAAGGGGGGGGGGGGGGGATCATTTTTAGAGGTGGGGGCTGAATTAATCAGCTTTGTTTTCTATGCAGACTGATATAAAAAATCTTTCACACCAAAAGAAAATTTTTCCCAACTTGTTCTTGGTGTTGTCTGTACCTAACCTGCCTTCGTTCTTCAATTGGTAGCATAAAAACACCTCTGCAGACCCCTTCAACTTTGAGCATTGGGAGCTTATAAAGCCTTTGCAATGCATGCTGGGTAGGCATGGCATGAAGTGTACAAGGAAAGAATGCCATTAAGTAAGTTATGCATATAATGAATCTGAGCAATGCTTGGGAAAACTTCAGCAACATTTATTCCTCTTTCAGTTTAGCCTCTTTCTCAGTGAAAAGAGCAGTCTGAGTAGGGAATACAGTAAATCATTCTTTAGTTCTGCCAGCGCGGTTTTCACCCAAGGCCACTGCCCACAAAGTCTTC
Organism: Fundulus diaphanus; assembly: GCA_037039145.1. NCBI lineage: Eukaryota > Metazoa > Chordata > Actinopteri > Cyprinodontiformes > Fundulidae > Fundulus > Fundulus diaphanus. The sequence goes on along the minus strand of CM073122.1, from coordinate 14,304,435 downwards.
ATCTATTTACAACCGCACTGTGAGTCCAACCTAGTGTCGGCTTTTTAAATAGGCTCCTAATATACAATGCCCCCCCTGTTCATTGTGTCACTTTTTTCTTTTTACTGCAGCAATGAACCTAAATAAAATCGGCATGTTTCAGCAGATTGACAGAGTCCTGAAATGTGTTTTAACCACCATCTAACTCGCCGGGTGATATAAATCAAGTTTGCGCAGTTGTGGTGACTGTGGTGTGATGTGAGGGCGACAAATTCATCAGTCTTATGATATTTTCGGGCCTTGGGCTTTTCCTCCCTGCTGCTGACATGCCAGAGTGCAACATGACGTGTCGTCACTACCCTGACAGACTCGCAGTGGCTGCGCTGCGGCACTCTCAGTCAGCAAATCCAATTAGCTTTCCCACGACGATACCGCCCTGCTGTCAGAACGGCACACTGTAATATGATAAAATTATAGACAAACACTTCCCTTAAGGATACAAGTGCCAAGAAACAGACAGCAGCATGCTAATTCCAAGCTGACAGCTCACTCACTGCACAGTATGATCCTTCACCTTCACAGTGACTAAACTGAGAATTCTTCCTCTGACAGGATGTAGAACACCACTTGATAACATATTTTTATGCCAGATCTTTTAGACTGCAGGCTTGTTTTGTACAGCAGGCATGTGTTCACATGCAGCTTATGAAGTATAGTGCCTTGCAAAGGAGCCAGTTAAACTTTTTCACATGTTCTAACTTTATAATCAATACATAAATGTACTTTATTTGAATTTTATGTGAGAGACTAACGCATGTTAGCGCATAATTATGAACTGGGAAGAGCACGATTGTTTTAACAATTAATTCTCTGAAATGTATGGCATGCATTCACATCTAGCTTCCCTGAGTCAACACATTGCATAAGCACATTTCACTGCAGGATAGAGAGAGAGAGAGTTTTTGTGCAGACAATTTTGTTAAGCAGTGCCATGATTTTTCAATGGGATGTTGGTCTGAACTTTGACTGGGTAATTTTAACACATGACTATGCTTGGATGTTTGACCATCCTGCTGAAAGTCTTCCATCCTCTAGCAGGTTTATTTACACTGTTGTTACATCAAATCTATCCATTTCCCCTGTTGCTTACCCACGGCAGGATACTGTCACCACCATGTTTCTCTGGTCCTGCTGTGTTTCAGGTGATGTGCAATATATTAAAAACAGTTCAAAGGGATGAATTCTTCTGCAAACCACTGTAAAGCAAGTATAGAAATATTCCAAGAAACTGAGGTACTATTGCTTTCAACAGATTCTCTAAGACTTTACTTTTTGCAGCCAGTAATGATCCTCCGTGTGATTGATTGGATCTCTCTAACCTCCAGCTCTGATCCATTTTCTCCTTGCCTGATCTATTTTATGGATGTTCCCCCATGATTGCTGTATGTTGCCATCGATGATTTCCTTTCTTTATTTCTCCAAGGACCAAGAACACCTGTACGCTTTAATCACTAAGTCCTTCCCAGCAGGAATGCCATCACTGAATGGACACCAGGCTGTTATCTGACAGACTGATAGACTGACTAATAGAAGCATCAAATGGGTATGACAGCAACAAAAAAGAAGCAAGAAAGATCAAGAAGAGAATCAGTGCTGTTTTAGCCTGTTGCCATATGAGTCATTAAAATAACAGGAAATCTGCTGTACTCTCAGCAGTGATTCATTGCATAAACATGAAACATGAAAACATATTTTTCTAAAGTTACCCATATTAAATGCAGGGTCATACTCATATTAAAGATGACACATCTTTGATTTTCCCATATGTTGGGTTATTCATCAAAACTGTTAACCATCATCATTTCCCTTATCATCATTTCCTACAGAAACAGCATAAATGTTTTGTTCTTATGCTTTTTACTATAGATTTCTATTTTAAGTTTTATTTGTCACCCTGGAAAATATTTTGATATCCCACACCCTATGACACCACTTCAGGAAGTAAACTAAATTGCTCCCGAATGTGTTACTGACAGGGTTAAGATGTCTCTGCCTTGCTGAAAAACAGGCTTACCAGCTATGAAATAATTTACCAGTAAGGATAACAACAACACTGTTTTTGTGGCTGATAAACTAATCAACCATGGCTCAGTTTGACTGAAGAAAAGCCAAAGTTTGCTGTACCCATCAGCGTATTGCCCCTTGATGGAATTTTTCTCTGAACACAAATAATGACTAAAGTTTGCACAGAGATGAACAGATGGTTTTATCAGGTTTTCATGGAAAACAATTTGTCCTTGAGTGAACAAAGTTTGTACACATGGACTTTTATGAAAGATCCCATTTACAAATTCACATGAAACCTCTCCACCCACACACATCCCCTAAGTGAGAGATAAGCATAGCAGATTAATCAATATCTAACTGAACAGAAACACAAGCGCACACATTTAGAGTGGGATACTGTCAGAGAGGCCGGTCTTCATTCCGGTGGTTACACTTTTAGTACTGCATCAAAACCCAAAAAACAAATCCCAGTAAATTTTACTAGCAACATTTTTATTAGGAAATTGTTATTATTTATCATTATTATTATTATTATTGAGAAAGAAAAAAATACTTAAAATGAATTGTGTCAAAGTTAATATATACTGTATGAGATGGCAGTACATATTTAGAAGAAGAAGAAATCTTTATTTGTCATTGCAATTGTACAATCTGAGGCTAAGGGTCTTGCTCAGGGACCCACAGTGGCAGTCTGCAGGGATCGAACCGGGTACTTACAACCTTCTCATAATGCAAGCACACTGCTCTAATCACTAGGCCACCACCACTCCAAGAGGAGGCCTGAAGATGGTTCAAAATGCAGCTGCTTGCATCTTGACCAAAACTGGGAAATGTGAGCATATCACTCCTGTAATGACATCCCTTCACTGGCTGCCTTGTCACGTTCAAGCTGATTTTAAGATGTTGCTGCTCACATAAAAGGCACTAAATGGTCTAGCGCTCTCTTACTTATCCAACCTTTTGAACCTGTGTGTTCCACATCGTGCTCTTCGATCTCAGGGCACCGCTCTTTTAAAAATTCCTAAGACTAAAAGGAAAACTGTAGGGAGCGTGTTTTTTTTCCTTGCATGTGCCATCTCTGTGCAATAATCTCCCTCTAACATTCAGCAGACATGTTCTGTGGAGGTTTTTAAAATCAAGCTAAAGATCCACCAGTTCACTTGTTTATCTTATGCAGCCTAATTCAATTCAATTCAATTTTATTTATATAGCGCCAATTCATGACAAATGTCATCTCAAGGCACTTTACAAAGTCAAATTCAATCATATTATACAGATTGGGTCAGATTATACAGATTGGTCAAACATTTCCTATATAAGGGATATATATATATATATATATATATATATATATATATATATATATATATATATATATATATATATATATATCCTATATCCTATATAATTCAATGCCTAAACTATATTGTTTTAATCTTGGTGTTTCCTTTTGTTTTTATGTTTTTACCTGTTTTTAAATTGTATTGTTTTAGTTGTTATTTTACCATTTTTATCACTTATTGTTCAGCACTTTGATTGAAAGTGCTTTATAAATGAAGTTGTTATTATTAATGTCAGTTGGACATGATCTGCTTTGCATGCTCAAACTGATGCCGTGCCATGGGAATAGGAAGGAACATTCAACAAGGAAAGCGTCAGAGCATTAGCTCTCCTGAGCAGTACCTGACTGCATCTCAGCTCCTTGATATTGTTATCATTCTATGATTACCGCTTCCTTCCTTCTTATTGCCTTGATCCATTCCTGCTCCTGCTCAGTTCCTGCCATCCTGCTTCTGGTTTCTTCCATCCTGGTTCTCTGATCCTGCTCCAGCTCAGTCATTACCACTCCGCTGCTTGTTCTCTCTGTTGCAACTCCCTGACTCAAACCTTCCTGGATGTCCGGTCGGCCCGGTGCGCCTCCTCCGCCGGTGTCTTGGTCCATCGAGTTTGTCCACCCTCCATCGTGGAACCGTTATTCTATCCCGAACCACACCTCGGTCTTCCTGACTGTCTTCATGACCAGAGCCTCCCCAGTCGGTCACAATCTCTTCCAGTTCTTACCATAACCCCCTGTCATTGCTCTTATCTATAAACACCTTTTACCATATTCCTGCCTCTGTGTTTGTTGCTTCCAGGTCATCATGGAAAACCCAGCCATGACAGACATAAAGTTGATGCAACCAAGCCTATCGTTGGAATGAAAAGAACTTGATGAAACTGATATGAGCATCAGAATGGGAAAGAAAGAGGATTTAAGTGTCTTTGATTATCCCGTGCTTTTAGGTACCAAACCACTGTGAGGAATATTTTTCACACCTTGAATCAACCTAATAAAGAATAAGGTGGTTCTCAATGCAAAAGAGGCTCTGGCAGAAATATCCTACTTTTGATTGATATATTTTATTTGGAATTGGTTGGGTTCATTTAAATCTGTTGGTTTCCTTGGGATTTTAAGAATAGTATACAGATTTTCCAGACTGTTGAGTTCTGGGTAGAAGCCTAACTACTAACCCTTCTGAAAGATTCTGGAGAATCTGAAATTCATACATATGATTACATGTAAACTTTTCACTTGGTTTTTAAGTACCATATACCGAAGTATAAGGCTCACTTAAAATCTTTACATTTTCTCAAATATCGGTGATGCGCCTTATAATCCGTTGCGATTTATATATGTTTAAAATTGTGCTTACTGACCGATTTTATGTGGTACAATGCGCTCAAAAATCTGTTAAAATGTGTAAGTACGACTTTGGTTATCAACGAAGCCGCTCCACTCAATGGACATTCGGAGCATTTAGGTACACTGTGTCACTACCTGATCAGACCCCTGAGCTGTCTACAAGACTGCCTGACTGTAATGTCAAAACTAGAAGTGCATTCATGCAAGGCAGGCGCGGAGTACGTGCTAGCAACAATAATCCGATTAAGTTAATTTGATAGAAAAGTTAAGTTCATTTTGGCCTTTTGTTAGAAACAGGGCAGTGTAGTCCAACTACTCTGTCCTCCTGCTCTAGCTCTCCCTCTCAGGAGAGAGCCATGTTAAGGAGGGAACACACCGGACATGTTGCAAATTTCAGCAAAGCAGCACATCTTATGCTTAGGTTAGCTTTTCCTTTTAATCAGTCAATCAATGTACACCAGAAGCATAATGCTACACAACGCCTAAATTAGATTGAAGTTCTAATTTGAGATGCGTTTATGCAGGGAATAAACGGGAAAACATCCTGTGTCAAAGTTCACTTGCGGAGGTATCCCAAAATAAGAGTCGTCGAAAATAAAGCACCATGGATGATTTAGTTGTGATAAGCTAACAAACTAAAATATGCGATAACTAATAAGATATGGTCCAGACATGGACTTTTTAGGAGATCAAAACATAGGCTATATTACTGATGATTTAATACTTTACCCATATATTATTGATAATTTGTCTTTATTTAATTCATTACCCATGGCGAAAGGTCTTCTCTCTGCAGAATTACGCAGCTGCGTACTTTGCAGCGTCTAGTGTAAATTTACCTTTTTAGAAACACGCCCGTAAACCGTGCCACTTACGTTACGGGGCAAGTGTCTTATTTTGTTAAGCACAGAATCGCTGCCTGAGGGTTGGTTTGTTTTGTCTGAACTGCAACGCCGACGGTGGGCAGGTAAGGTGCTTTCGGGAAAGCTCTACTACATCAGGACAGCGGCAGGACCAGGTACATACCTCTTGTTGCGCTAAACTTTTTTACTCCATCATGATACACTGAAATCAGCGACTTTCCCAGGGACAGCTTTTGCCGGGGACAGGTCTTCCAAAATGGGGTCAATCCCCGGAAATTGGTGGCATCTGGTCACCCTACCGGAGGGGTGGAGTGATATTGCACACTGGGGAAGAATATGCAATGCACTTTATAATCCGGTGTGTTTTATATGTGGACAAAGACACACATAGACACGTAAATTCATGGTGCGCCTTATAATCCGGTGCGCTTTATAGTCCGAACAATACGGTAATACTAAAATATCTATATATAGAATAGTGCCTGACTGGCTCAAACTGCAAACTTCAACCAACTGAAAGAAACACCCACCTAAAACCTACATAAGCATAAGAAAAAAAACATAAAAATATTGACTTACTACTTTAGAACTAGTGTTTGTTGGACCACTGTGGACTTATTACTGTAAGAGCCATTGGAGGTAGCCTACTTAGCAGCAATAAAAGATAGGACTGTCCCCCTACCTTTAAAGAATAACAGCATATATGAGAGTAAGTTGAAAGAAGGGACAGGATCCCCAGCTGAGTCAAAGAATGGGTGATATGTCTCTAAACTCTACCTTCGTATGTAATGCATCAATACTTTTGGCTTTAACATAAATGACCCACTGCAAATTTTATCTTTCTGTGACATAAGGTGTTTCTGCAAATTTTTTTTTTCAAATCTAAGGATTTATGGTAGGAATAATAAAGCTTTTATTTATCCAGGGTAGTCCTATTGAGATACAGCATCTTTTCTGCCAGGGATTTCTGGTGAAGTTGGCAACACTAATTATATCATTGTCATTAGGTCGTATCTGGTCGTTTATGCTGCGATTCTATGCAGACCCTGTATAATGAAAATAAACTCTTATTAAGGGATTATTTTGTCATTCACATCATAAATGTCAATCTGGTCATTACATGTAGCTGGGATTATGGATCAAAAATAATGTGGCCTATAATTTAGCAGGATTTACCTCAGTAACACGTAAATGTGTTGGACGTTTCTTCCATAGCCAAAATAGTCTGGCACAGCAGACTATGTAATGATTCTCATACTGCCATTCTAAATACATTCAGTGCTTCAAATACAAACGGAGTTGTTGTGTGCCATCCTTAACATAGAAGAATACTGCAGGATCATTCAGTGTTTCTTCTCTGTTTGAGCCTACAGAGCTCTGCTGCTGAAACTGTCTTTCATTTGTATTATAACACAACAAAACACTTGCTGATCCTTTTATCTCATAGCAGGTATGGATCTTTGCCTTCCTCCAAGAGTAGATCAGTGGTGTAACAGCCATGTGTTGATTCTGACACCTTTCAGCTTATTGAGTGGGACAAGGAACAAGTGTATATAATGGAAGTATGGTACAAGTATGGTTACTGTTGCTGTGTGGAGTATTGTTGACATCTCCAGGGTTTACCTTGCCTCTTTCCCACGCAGTTCTGCAGATAGCCACCTGTGACCCCGCAAGGACCAACTGTTCGTGGAGTCATATAAAGATAAGATAAGAAGATAAAGGTTTATTTTAAAAAAAACATTTTTGGACTTATGTGCCAGCAACCAAAAGTAACTGCATGTCCTGTACAGAAATATGTTACTCAAACAGTGATTTTGAAAAGCTGTGAACAGCTATACAAACAACTGTAGTCTTGATTTTCCAAAAGACACAGAAAATAATCTAGTTTAATCTGATGTATTTATTGATGGATGAAAACCTGTATATCGTTCTATGGTAACCTAACACAGAGATGCATCAAGATCAATCTTCAGATGAGTTAAGTTGCTTGTAATCACTTCAAATTTTAAAATCATTAAAGTTTCACACGTCTAAACACTGCGCCTTAACAAGGTGGTTTAACTGCAGAGAAACAGAGGAACAGATCAGCTTCACAGAGGTTGCTGAGGAGCAGGGATGGAACCCCACAGAGTTCAAAGATGACAAGTTTCCCACAGAGAAACACAGAGGGACTCAATTCAAATAGTCTCTGTCTGTCTCTTAAGAAGAACATTCATCCTGTTGTGAAATAAGATTATGCTTCATTAGCTTTAAGAAAGATTTGCATATTTTACAGCTCTTCTAATTTACATAGTCCAGATATCTAAGAGGTTTCCAATGGTATTATTCTCCAGCTGTGGGGCTGGTATGCCATAGCATTTCTGTCTAGCAAACAGGCTCTAACACTCACTGACCAGTAAGTTTGGAGACTGGTCACTTCTGGTCCTGAACCTGCTTATAGATTTCCTTTGCTGTGTGGCCTGACAGAGGTCAGGAGGTCACACTGGAGGATGGCATTCTGGGAATGATTGTTCTCCAAAGGCCTTGGGTGCGGGGATCTATCATCATTAATGCAGTGCTCTTTCCTTATTAAGTGACTGCCCAAATATAATGGAGGAAAAAAGAATCACAGGTCTGATTTGGCTGTATGTTTTTTTTTGTTTTTGTTTTACCTTATAACTGGGCCAGATCAGAAAATGCTAAAAAAAATAATAAAAACTGAGTTAAAATAGCCAATATCTTATTAGAAATATGTGATGAGTGATGTTTATATTAGTGTTAGCTTTGTTTTAGAGGTGGAATTCCATTGTCTGAGGTATAAATATGTGATTTCTAAAACAATATACAAGGAACATCTGCCATCTGACTTCCCTTTGGAGAGACCACCAGTGCAGTGTCCATAGGCTGTGTTCAGGTTTCATGAAGACAGCTGGGAAGTCTCACACTGATGAATATGGTCAAACACATGCATTCATGGAAATGTTTACTTAAAGATTGTGGACCTGAGTTAGATATTGCAACTGAGGGCTAACAGGAGCATCTTCCATCAACCCAGTCACTCGCTTCATTCAGTTTACTGCTATTAAAGCTGTCCACATAATATAGGTGAGAGAAGCCAGCTGTTAGCGTCAGAGTGCAGCCTTTCTTCCCCCATATGCCCTCTAAAGCAAACGATTCCCCAATTTTATCATTGTCCCAGTTAACCTTTGACCCTGTATGGGAAACTGAATAATGAATTCCATATTTCCCAAAGGCGGATGGCAGGATTGGCTGTTAGTGACCATCAATCAAACAGAGCAAAGCGGAGAGGTTGCATCCCTGGCCACTGCTTCCCACACAGTGTCCAGGTACATATGTTGTCTGATTGCTTGCTAAAAGGATTTCAAAAGGATTGTTTTCTACACATGGTTGGGATTAAGTCAGCAGATAGCCAAATAAAAATGTGTCAAGGAACACATAAAAGGTCAAATGTATTCACGAAAATCTAAAGGTTTTGTTACACTTTGAGGGGAACATTAATATTCTTGCAAGAATATTCATACCCCTTGAACTTTTTTCACATTAACCCTACAATATTTAATACTTAATAAATAAATAGGCTTAATGTAAATAGACAACAAAAATTAATGCAAAAGTAAGAAGTAGAAGAAAAAGGATGTATGTTCTTTTAAAATGTTTTCCAAATAAAAATGTAAAACTGTGGCATGGATTTTAATCTCATACCCCTAAATAAAATCCAGTGGAACCAATTTCCCTCAAAAATAATCTCAGTAGTCCACCAGTGTGTAGTGCAATTTCAGTATTTACTACATATGTTAATTCTTAGATAACTTTTGTGAAAAAACACCAGTATAAAGACCAAAACGCACACACACAAGTTAGGAATGAAGTAATGATGACATTTAAAGCAAGGTATTGCTATAAAACAATATGCAAAACTTTGAATATCAGAGGGGCACAGTTGCGTTCAGAATCCAAAAGCAAAAGGAGCACAAGATATACACCTAATCTGACAAGTCTTGGTCAGGGCACATTGGTAAAAAGGGTAAAAAGGTTAGGTGGGAAAATCTGTCAAAAGGAAAATCATTTATTGTGGTGGAAATATCATGCAATGGGGATGATTTTTTTCTGCGGGGACAAAGATGCTCATCAGAGTTGATGGGAAGATGGATAAAGCTAAATAAAGCCAATAACGTAAGACAAGCCTGCAAAGGACTTGAGCCTTTTATGGAGGTTTACCTTTGAAGAGGACAACACTCAACATATAGCCCAAATTACAATCAACTGGTTAACATACAAGCATGTTCATATGTCAGAATGCCCCAATCAAAAGGTAGATCTAAATCCAATTAAGAATCCGTGGCAATAATTAAAACTAGCTTTTCACAGATGTGCAAGGAAGGGGTGGCAGAAATGTTGGGTTCTAGAACTGCACTGTTGGTATACATAAATCCCAAACGACTTACGTCTACAATTGAAATGACATTTCTTTCATTAGCTAAAAACAAAAAGATACAAAAAAAACTTTTTGAAAGTATTGGCTCAGATAAGAACCGTGTGAAAAATCGATGTGGAAGCTCAGTTGTCAGTATGACGATGTGCTGACTAACTCTCAGAGGAGCAATGCAGAGTGGGAAGAGGGTTTTAAGGACGCCCACTGGAGATAAGAGACCATTCACATGGGAACAACACTAGCCCCCCTCTTTAGTTCTAAAGTCACCAAATCTTTAGAGGAACAGAGTTGAGTATTTGCCTTCCTCAGACTGAGACTGGGATGACAGCTCGGGGCCCAGCGGCAAGCGCTGTTGACAGTGGGAAAAGGGGAACAGGACGAGCAGAGTAATCTCCCTCTAAGCCGTGCCTATTTATCACAGAGGTAATGATAAGAATCAGATTTAAAGGTGAACCCTGAGATGGGTCAGAGCCTCACACAGGCGGTAACGTGATCTGCAGGAGAACGCTGATAACCCTGGACAATGCAGGGGGACGTCTGTCAGATAAATAAAACAAACGGTGTAGAGCTATAAAAAGGGGGAGGGGGGGATTCATGCACGTGGCGTTTGTTTCACAGAACACATTCAACTCAATAAGAACAGGGAGAGAGTGACGACTACAGGGGGAGGAAATAGGGATGCTGAGGAAGAGATAAGGAGGGGGGGGGGTGAGGGGGCAAAATGGAAGGCTAGGGGGAAGGCTGCAGGCTCATGTTATGTTCAAACATACCATGCGCCTTAACAACATGGTATGTTTGAAGTTTGTATGCATTGATAATTTATATACAGTAATAACAATCACAAATGTAAAACACTTTTTTATATTTATTACTTTAAATTTCTAACCACTTTCCAATAAAGCACCTATTGTGACACAAGGTTTAAACATGGTTAGTTGAGCAATCTGCAGCGGGATGATGATAATGCTGAATGGCCCATCTAAAAGATTTTGGCATGGCCTAGTCAAAGTTCACAATTAAATCTGATTGCAATACTGTGGTATTACCTTACATTTAAATCCTGTCAACCAGGATTAACAGTTACTCCTAATTCTTAGTGGCAGTCTTTGATGTCATGTGCCAAAACCAGTTATTTAATGACAACTGTTTTTTTTTTTTTTACAAGATAGTTTAAAGCTTTATTTCCTAAATAATTGAAATTATATTTTAGGAACTGCGTCCTCTCGTCTTTTGGTCTACAATCCTGTGAAAATGTATTTGCCTTCCACGGTGATTATGTAAAAAATGCCACTGATGAGTAATGGCGAATTGCAAAATTTGCACTAATTAAGATAAATCTTACACCCGATTTCATTAAAATTGAGGGACAATACATTTGGAATCACATTTTTCTGTGTGTTTAGTACAATAAATCTTGTCTTTGTAACTAAATGCCTTTATGCACAGCAAAAGGCCACTCTAACTCTGAGGTGTTTTCCTTACCAGATTAAAGACATTGTTTGCCCTGGATTTTATTACAGCCACTGGTTGATTTTATGATACAACTTCAAACAGAAACAAGGATCTAGTCAGTGCAGTGCACCACTATGGATTGAGCTCTCCTTTCTAACTGTGCTGCTAGTGGGCGTCTTGAGCAGATTGCCCTTTGCTCGATATGTCGCCTGCTGAGGTCACTCTGCAGCCTCAGGGACCCCCGGGTCATTTCCCCTCTGAGGAACAACAGTGCTCTGACCTCTGGGAATCTTACCCTACTCTGCAACGCGTGTGAGGTCATGTTTTCCAGGCCCCGCGCTTGGTGTTGTGTTTTCCTGTCCTCTGTGTGCACTGTATCAACACAGCTCTGCAGTTATGAAAATATAGCGAGGCAGAACAAAGCGTAGTCCATGCCATCTAGCGAACAATAGTGGAAAACATGTCACTGATACTGCACAGGTCAGTAACTGGTGAGATAATGTGTGCAACGTGTAGGCTGTGTTTGTCCCTTTTAAAAAGTCAATAGGACTGAGAGGTGGACAGCAGCATCCCACATAGTAAATTAATGGCTGGAGCTCCGGAGTGGAGATGACTGATGACTTTTATAGAGACCTCTAAAGCTCTGTTGCCACTGTCACCCTAGTGTTTCTCATGTGTCTGAGGGACTGGATCTCTTCAAGCAACCCTAAGGAATCCCACTTCTGCTTCAAGAGATACAGTTTATGCTGTGTTGCTTCTTCTAATCACAGGCTGGGTTTCAGGCAACACACCTGTAAATAGAATATTTAACCACAGAATATTTAACCATGGAGTTAAATATTGTGTGGTAACTCATAGAAAAAAAGCATATAGGAAAATTGTTGTTCCATGCTTTTATCAAAGCATAATACACACAGTCCACTCCAGAATTATGTAAACTTCTGGATTTTTGTCATGTCTTGTCATGGTATAAATAACAGCTTAATTGTCTTTTTATATTTGATATTATTTTTCTCTGCACATCACCCATAACACACTGTCCTCATGGTGACACTTGGTGGTGGCATCATCATATGGGGCAATACAGAAAATCTTTTACATACTGCAAAAGACTTGAGAGTCATACCTGTCATACCAAACCACTTTATAAAGCACCTTCAAACAGCAACAAGGCCAACCAAGGTGCTGTACAATAAAACCAGCACATAGAGGTCCCAGAATAAATACATAAAAAACGGAGGTAAGAAAAGAAGCAGTCAAAATAACTAGAATAACAAACACACAGTGAGGTTAATAACAACTCACACAGGGTCTAAAGCCATGGAAGAAAAGTGTATTTTTAAATGTCACTTAAGAACAGCGAGAGACGGAGCCTGAGCCATTTTCTTTCCACTTCACAATATACACTACGTTGTGTTGATCTATCTAATAAAATCCCTATTAAATAAGATGTAACATGGTCAAAAGTGAAAGAGTTCATGGGGTATGCATACTTTGAAGTGTTATGATTCTGGCCTGTCTGCCTGCTCTGCTCTCCCTGTGAGCAATCAAGTCCAGCTGCTGCAGTGCAATCAGCAGCATGCCTCTCAGCTGCTCGCAAGCAGTTATAAGTCAGCCTGTGGCAGGCAGACAGGGCCAGATAATTGCAAGCCGACAAGCCAGCAGTATCCAGCACTTCACGTACCTGACCAAGTTTTTGACCACGCCATCGCCTCACGGATTTTCCCTTTTTGCCTAGCCCTCGTTGGAATTCTCGGCCTTTTGGACAACGACCCTGTTTCTGCCCCATGACTTCTGCCTCTTGCCAAGTCCCCTGAATATTAAGCCTGAGTGAGGCTTCCAGGACCTCAAGCCTGCTTCTGTGCTCCACATCACTATCTGTTAAAGGAGCAGTCTGCTCTGCTAAAACTGCCGACCCCTGCTGAAGGAAGGACGCTGAAAAGGTTAGTGGCTTTTTTGACTTCATGCATCTCCTTATTGAACTTCAAGCCACTAACCTATGTCTCCCTTCATAGTTATCCCTGGTCCTCGGCGGATGCACTCCTGAAGTCCAGAGTTCAGAATAAACTGTTTAAGTCCTACTTCTGTGTTTCTGGCTGAACATTTTGGGTCTTCTGTCTAGTTCATTACATGAAGTGTATTTCTGAAGTGACCAAGACGCTCTATTCAGCTGTGCTGTGTAGCTTGAGTAAGACAGTGTCAGTCCTTCAGTAAAAACAAAAGCCAAGGAGGTTATAGGTAAACACCACTTTGCGATTCTGATGAGTCACCAGATCACAAAGCAATGAGGCTATGGTGTTTATATCTCCCATGAGGTAATGTCTTCCTCATATCATCTAAACAGGCAATTATAATGCCAGCCGTGCCCAATCAGGATGTCCAAAACCCTGCATCCATATGATTAGCACATGAATCACACACTGTCACACAATGAGTGGATCATTCTTAAAATCCATGGTAAATTTGGCGGTATCCATTTGTATACAATGTTACACTAAAAACTAAATCATCTACTTTTAAAGATTTAGTTACTGTTTCATATATATTGATAGAATAAATCATGTCCAATGTTACCAAGGAATGAAACACAAGGACAAAATGAAAGTTTCATGTGCAAAAAGAAAGCAACCTTTAAACGTCTCAGCGGCTGTTTTCTCACATTTTTCATTAGATGGCAAGAAGAAGCTAACTGAATGCAGCCTGCTCCCAACCTGCTGTTTAGAAACAACAGTAAACAGATTCACACCAACCCCCTCCTCACATTCCACAAGTTTTTAGCTCCATGTGTGTCGGAAACTTAGTTAGCTCCCGGCCACATAATTGCACGTGCATACTCTTAAACGCACATGCCCCTGGTTTCCCAAATGCTCCCCTTCCTCGCTGCCTGAAAGAAGTTATTCCTCCCAATTCAGAGAGAGTTTCTTTTCATATAACATCAGGGTTTCCCCTTTGCTCCCAACCTCGCTTTCTCCTTTCTTCTTATTCCCCTTTTCTTTGACTCCCTCAGCCTCTTGTATGCTAGTGTCTGCAGCTGTATTTTTAATCAAGTGAAGGATCCATAGAGAAATGGGCATTTCTTTCAGGAGCATTACATTCTTCCCCCTCCTGTCTGTGCTCATGGATCACTGGTTAGCTTAGAAATACAGCCGGCACAAAAGCAGCAGCTGACATGTGGAGCTTAATGGCAATAATGGCCATTTTTAAGCCCAATCAATCACATTTAGTGGACATCTCCATTTTTTGCCTGTGAAAAGGTATAAATAATAATAATGATAATAAAAAAAAAGAAACGGGAGACAAAAAATGCGAGGTGAAATAAAACCCCCGCCTCGGTAAATATTTTAACTGCTTATTAAGATTTGGAGCACATCACAAAAGGAGCATCTGTGCTCCACAGAGAAGTGTGAAAGGAGAGACCCAGATGGTTCTTAGAACAAAACTGTAAAAACTGATCTATGAACTGGGCAAAGTAAAGCCTGTTTATTTAACTCTTTATTCATTGGGTTTGTATGTGTTGGCCAGTTTGAGTGTCTGAGGAGTTGTGTATATACATAACATGATTGTATTGGTGCATTTGATTGGCCAAATGAACATGCAGCTTTGTAACGTCAGTGTTGCACCACCAAAATGTTCTCGAGCGGACAGAAATTGTAGGGACAGCCTATAAACTGTGCAATGAATACCTGTGTTTGTTTATCTTTGCCAGGTTCAGATATTTCAATGTCTCTTTGCTTCTCCTTTTATGAGTCTCCATGACTTGTGGGGCGATTCTTAGACATGCAACACATAGGGAAAAAGAAAAGGGTGAGCCTGGTTGTCTGCTCAATGATGTACTTAAATTATGTCCAAGTCCATGGGCCTCTTTTTGCCAGTAAAATAAATGCATATCCAAACACTAAAGAAAAAAAAATCATGCCATCTATGAGTGAGTGTGCCTGGAATGACTTACAAAAGGTTCATATTACTCCTGCTTCAGCTCTGTCCTTCAGAATAATCAAGGTAAATGTAACAAGAGAGAGCAGAGGACATAGCTTCTCACAAGATAATATGGAAAATTTTACAGCTTTCATCCCTTCCTAATCCTCCCTGCTCTTTTATCTTGTTGCCTTTTTATTGGCCGTGCAGCTCCTGGGAACTTTAGTCCAATAAAAAACAATCCTGTGGAATTTTCCACTGAATTTATGCAGTATGCAAAAAATATGGGTATGTACTTTTTTTCACTGGACAACACACATTTGTGTTTTGGTAATTAACCAGAGTACATAAGCCTGTGGGAGGTCTTCAGTGCTAATCAGAGACAATCTACTCTGTGGACAGCATCATAGATGAGATGAGGATCCTGGGTGTAGTTATTGAACAGTGAAAGCCACAGACAGATCTGACTGTTTTATTGGAGAAAATAAAAAAAGTTAATAAAATAACTCTTGGTCATAGTTGAACAGTACTATTTTGGTCAACACAATTGCTTTTTAGAGAAAAAATGAAACAAAATAATGAAAGTAAGTTATAAAAACCTTTGATAAAAGCCTGCAACATGGAGTACAATGATAGACACAATTTGTGTGAATTCAGATAATAACCCACCGTATTACATTTCATCTGCAATAGACCTTCTTATTCTGAAACTCAAGCTCATAAAAGCATCACAGCAGCAATAACTGAAGAGAGTCCTCATGTGAATTTACATATTAATCCAATGTTAAAAATCCACCTCTATTAAAACTTTTACTGGCCAGAATAAAACATAAAATGCTTCATGACAAAATGAATCTGTCCTCTACGAAGACTTTCTTCACATCAAGTTCGATTTCAGCACACATAAATTCAGTGTTGCCAGCAAGTCGCGGTGTGATGCAGGCACTAGTTTAAAAGGAAGCAGCATGTATCCCAAATGCACTGTCTATCTTTGTGCTGTCAGTTTTCACCAAGAAAACTATCTGCAGCAGTGTGACTCAACAAAACTTCCTCCTGCTCAACTGTAGGATGAATGTGATGTAGAATGAACCTCTGGAGGCGTGGGATTGGGAGGATGTGGTGGGTTTCAAAAGTCCGCCCACCCTTTTCAAATGCCAGATTTTTGTCATGTGAAATAATGAGACCATGATAAATCAAATCAAAATTTCTCGACTTTTGCAATTTTGCAAACCAATCTCCTAGTGGGCAAACTAACCTATTTATGTAAAATGCAAATCCCTAAAGTGTTTACATTTTAATTACATGTCATCAGTGATATTGAATCTGATTAACAAAATAAACTTCAGCTGTTTCTACTTTGGTTTTTCACATTTCATCTTTCAGCTGAAGCCGTGGTTGGCGGAGGGATTACAACGAATCTGAAGGAGCTCATTGTACGAAGGCATCAGTCAGGAGAAGAGTGCAAGCTATATAGCTACATACATATTATTGTATGCCATGTCACTATGAATGGTAAATGGCCTACACTGAGGAATAGGGTTTGGGAACAGACATCTTTTCTTTCAAAGAAAATTTTAAGACCTGACTAAAACCTTGTAAGAGAATGCAATGTTAAACTAAATCAGAAATTTTGTGTAGACCATTCCAAAGATATTTGTTTGACACAAAACATTGCTGGGCCTCAGCAAAAGAACATCCACAGAGAAACATGGGAAGGGCAGCATCAAATTCTTTGATTTTGTTTTTTTTCAAATGGAAGACTGGACTTTATCACGGATGATGAAATCAATACTTTTTCCAAAATCCACTCAGTTTTGCCCCAAAAGCTTCTAGTGTCTGCTAGATATGCAGATGGTATTTGTATTTTCAGCATCACAGCAAGTCAAAGAAAACATCCAAATCAACAGAAAAAAGCTAATGAAAATGAAAAAGATCCCCCCCTCCACACACTCACGCACACACACACACACACACACACACACACACACACACACACACACACACACACACACACACACACACACACACACACACACACACACACACACACACTGTGAGCATCACTTGCAGAGAGCTGTGGGCAAGACATGCCCTTAGAATCTGATCGATTTGGAGAAATTGTTATAATGACACAATCCAGGTAGTTGTGCTTTTGATGTTTTTTTATGTTTTAAATATTTTTTTCAGTTAAATTGTGCAAAATAAATACCAAATTTGTGGAAAAAGCCTCAAAATGACTTATCATGCCCTAAAAATGTAATTTCAACAGAAGTGTGGACACTTTTAAGAGCTACTACTATTTTAAGGCTTTTCTAGCATTTTCACTTCCTGAAGGAGTGAAACATGTCAGTGTGAACAGGCCTTCTGGTTGTTCTTGTGATGAATAGATTCTAACTAACAACAGCTCCTCCTCTTGAATCTGCACCTTTGGTGACATTTTTCTTACCAATCTGCTATGAGCTTCATCTTGAACTAAATGGTTAGAACTGGTTAGTTAGGGATAACCAGCAGAGCAGCAGGATATTGACTGTGGGTCAGAGTCCATAGCCTGAGAGCAGAAGCCCACCTGGGGTTTAGATGGTCAGACCTTGTGTGCTCCCATGGTGTGAAAATAATCCAATTACAGATGCTCAGCATCAGATTGATGTGAAACCGATTCCGTCAACATACGAAGTGACAGGCAGAGGTCAGCTGCCTTGTCCTATTGCCTGCAAGCTTGCCCTTTCACTTTTCCTCCTAAACACCCCTACAATGTTTTGTCAAGTCATGGGGAGACCCACCGAGAAAAAAACAGCTGCTGGTGCTTGCTGCTCCAACCTGATGTTGATGGACCAATTAAGACTGTTTTTAGTGAGAGACCAAGTACTTCCACAAACTAATGTATTTGGTTGTAAGTTTTTGCTGCCTATATCTGACACCAGTGTGAACTGTTTGCTGCTCCAAATTGACCAGCATTCACAAAAGAATAATATTTATGACTTCACGCAGTTCGCTTTGGTCCAGCAAACATGGAATAAATTGGTTTAAGGATTAGTGTCCAACATAAGCTATTTATTGTGTCACAGGGTGCTGGGGGGAAATAAAAAGAAAGTGAAACTCTGGCATTTTACAATGTTTTGGCTAAACAGACTGGCTGCGGGGATGCAGTCAGGACTGGTGGGGCAGGGATTTTAACAACTTCACAGAAACCGAGGTCGTTCATAACTTTAGGAAGTAGAGGGCAACTTTTAAAAATTTCAACACCTCTCATCTCGA
The DNA here is from genome assembly GCA_037039145.1 of Fundulus diaphanus. Taxonomy (NCBI): domain Eukaryota; kingdom Metazoa; phylum Chordata; class Actinopteri; order Cyprinodontiformes; family Fundulidae; genus Fundulus; species Fundulus diaphanus. The sequence goes on along the minus strand of CM073122.1, from coordinate 14,285,789 downwards.
CTTCAAAGGCAGGACACTGGTTGCAATCATTTATATCGCTTTGCAACAGGGACAGATTACGAAGCACTGCCCCCTGTTGAAATGCAATACAATGGATTGCGATGAGTGAAAATCTCTTTGGTAAGTCCTCCGTTTGCAGGGTTGTACACAAATTTTGCACAGCTGTATATTATGTCCCTCATCCAAACGATTCTTATATGAGCTGTCTTGAGTAGAGGTTTTGCTGAGGTCAAAAATCTCGCTATCCCCCTACTAAGCAGTGCTTTGCCAGGCAGCTGTTGTCTGTCTTGCTAATGCTAACTGCTATCACCTCCAGCTGCTGCTGGAGCACAGTTGTGACATGTGTCAATTGAAAGCGACGTCAAAGACACATTAAATCTGCCTTGGTGGTTCCTGCTGGAGTGACATTGAAAAAGATCAGATACGAATCAGATTCAGAACCACATGCAGAAGTGGCTCAAATGTGACTTGAAAATATCAGATTTGGGCCAGATCTTAGTGTTCCCACTGGCTTTAAAAGGTCTGACCTGGTAACTTGACCTTCAAAAATCAGATTTGTGCCACCTTTACCAGGAAAAAGAAGAATGGCTATCAACATTTTCAATTTTATTTCCATCTTCATTACCATCCCCACAATGACACATGGTGGTAGCAGCATTATGTTGTGATGATGCATTACTTGATGAGGATGTGTTCACAAATGGGTGCTGAATACACAGAAATTATGGAAGAAAGCCTGTATGAAGCTGCAATACTTCAGACAGGGGTGAATGTTCGTATTCAAGCAGGACAACATGCAGCTAGAGCTACAATGGAATGGTTTAAATCAGAGCATATCCATGTGTTAAAATGACCCAGTCAAAGTCCAGACCTAAACCCAAATAGGTGTTTCTAGGAAATATTGGCTCTACCGTTCAAAAGTTTGGGATCACATTGAAATGTCCTTATTTTTGAAGGAAAAGCACTGTACTTTTCAATGAAGATAACTTTAAACTAGTCTTAACTTTAAAGAAATACACTCTATACATTGCTAATGTGGTAAATGACTATTCTAGCTGCAAATGTCTGGTTTTTGGTGCAATATCAACATAGGTGTATAGAGGCCCATATCACTCCAGTGTTCTAATGGTACAATGTGTTTGCTCATTGGCTCAGAAGGCTAATTGATGATTAGAAAACCCTTGTGCAATCATGTTCACACATGTGAAAACAGTTTAGCTCGTTACAGAAACTACAAAACTGACCTTCCTTTGAGCAGATTGAGTTTCTGGAGCATCACATTTGTGGGGTCAATTAAACGCTCAAAATGGCCAGAAAAAGAGAACTTTCATCTGAAACTCGACAGTCTATTCTTGTTCTTAGAAATGAAGGCTATTCCATGCGAGAAATTGCTAAGAAATTGAAGATTTCTTACAACGGTGTGTAATACTCCCTTCAGAGGACATCACAAACAGGCTCTAACCAGAGTAGAAAAAGAAGTGGGAGGCCGAGTTGCACAACTGAGCAAGAAGATAAGTACATTAGAGTCTCTAGTTTAAGAAACAGACGCCTCACAGGTCCCCAACTGGCATCTTCATAAAATAGTACCCGCAAAACACCAGTGTCAACATCTACAGGGGTGTGAAGGAAGCCATCTACGTTAAGAGAGACAAAACAACCTTAAACAGAGGAGGAGGCCTTAGGTTCCAACTCTCAAAAACTTACAATACAGCAATAGGATTAATTCCGGCCAATCTTCTCCTTAACTCTCACCCTCATTCGGGTGATCAAAACATTGTTCCTTTAAGCCAAGCCAATAACAACCCTAACGACTCCTCGTTACAGAGGAGTGGACCAGTTTCGGTCCAATCTGCTGTCTTAATGGCTTTAACGACCGCCCATTACTAAGGGGTGGACCTGTTTCGGTTGAATTTGCATGTTATCTAAGCCATTACAAGGCCTTTTGTTTGGCAATGGTATAAAGCTGGTTACTCCACATTACTCCAGACTTTTTGAATTGAGAAAGCTTCCTGGAGAGGAAGTGAAACGTCTTCCACTACGGATAACAAGTCCAGTTGCCTTGTTTTTTACTTTTTTTTTGGAACATCTACAGTGAAGAGGCGGCTTCGGGATCCTGGGCTTCACGGCAGAGTGGCAAAGAAAAAGCCATATCTGAGACTGGCCAATAAAAAAAAAAGATTAAGATGGGCAAAAGAACACAGACATTGGACAGAGGAAGACTGGAAAAAAAGTGGTGTGGACGGATGAATCCAAGTTTGAGGTGTTTGGATCACAAAGAAGAACGCTTGTGAGATGCAGAACAAATGAAAAGATGCTGGAAGAATGCCTGACGCCATCTGTTAAGCATGGTGGAGGTAATGTAATGCTCTGGGGTTGCTTTGGTGCTGGTAAGGTGGGAGATTTGTACAGGGTAAAAGGGATTCTGAATAAGGAAGGCTATCACTCCATTTTGCAACGCCATGCCATACCCTGTGGACAGCGCTTGATTGGAGCCAATTTCATCCTACAACAGGACAATGACCCTAAATACACCTCCAAATTGTGCAAGAACTATTTAGAGCAGAAGCAGGCAGCTGGTATTCTATGGGTAATGGAGTGGCCAGCGCATTCACCAGATCTGAACCCCATTGAGCTGTTGTGGGAGCAGCTTGACCGTATGGTACACAAGAAGTGCCCATCCAACCAATCCAACTTGTGGGAGCTGCTTCTGGAAGCGTGGGGTGCAATTTCTCCAGATTACCTCAACAAATTAACAGCTAGAATGCCAAAGGTCTGCAATGCTGTAATTGCTGCAAATGGAGGATTGGAGGAAGTTTGATGTAAAAAAAAATCTTATTTCAAATACAAATCATTATTTCTAATGGAAAACACAAAATTGTTTGGGGGACCCCGAACTTTGGAACGGTAGTGTATATATATATATAGATATCTATATATCTATATCTATATCTATATCTATATATATATATATATCTATATATATATATATATATATATATATATATATATATATATATATATATATATATATATATATATATATATATATATATACAGGCCAGCTGACAGCTTTGCTAGGGCAACACAGTCTTTTTGGGCATGCACACACACACACACACACACACAAACACACACACACACACACACACACCAAAAAAGTCAACTTAACTGTATACTTCATGCCCTGGAAATCTCTGTATTTTATTTTGGATATTTTCAACCCATCTATTGAATTTAGTGCACTAGTTGATCTTTTCTTCATAAGAGAACAGCAAGCACTGCAGGCAAAATATGGCCTTTTTTGACCTGCTGTATATCAGCCAGTCCCTAACAATTTTTTCCCTTCCATTGCAGGAGGTAGAATATGTTAGATACTTTGGGAATTATTTTGCCCTCTCAATCTGCTGGCGGTTCATTTGCCATCTCTGAGAAAGGCTTCCTTTTTGCCATTAAACGCACAACATTCATTCGATCAGAATCAGTCATTTTTGTTGGCCATAACGCGGGATCATTGAAATTAACGGTGTGTTCTGTCTCTGAGCCCCTATGCTCAGACTATCCAATCGGGCAGTAAGCCCCTCCACCTGTACTTCTCTATTATCGCTAGGGATGGCTCTCTCTGTCCCCCCCCCCCCCCACTTCCCCGCCTCAGCTGGCTTCTGCTCCGCTCTGTCTTTCAGATTGAACCTGGACCTCTGCCCTCTCTCTGCTTTCTGCTCTTTTGGTGCTAAGCTCAAGTATTTCTGTAAAAGAAAAGGTGTTTTCCCTCTTACACTAACTAGCAGATGCTATACTTTAAAATCACATTGATGAACGCATTGTTTCTTACCAGGCCCTGGATGGGCATCATTCCTCTGCAATTCTGTTCCTAGACCTGTTCCTGACTCATCCTCAGTTTTTAAAAAATATTTACTCATAAAATCCCTCAAGCCTTTGGTGTCATCTTCTCATTTTCTCTCGTCTTTTTCTCTTTTCTGTGCACCTGTGATTCTTAGTTTGCAGCAGAACGAACTTTCAAAGTTGCAACCAGCCATTGTCCTAATGGTCAAACCATTTATGTTGGGGTGGGGGGAGTTTTAATGGCCCCTTATTTAAAGAAAACATATTAAATATACCTAATGCAGAAATATATATATTAGTGCTGTCAGTTAAACGCGTTATTAACGGCGTTAACGTAAACCCATTTTAATGCAGACAATTTTTTTATCGCCGTTAATCGCGCGTCAAAACACATACACCGTTCCCTAATGTTTTTCCCCCCGCCGCGCTCCCCGGACTGTATTTCTTTTACCCTCGGCGCTTTCCGTAGTTTCAAGAGTCCTAGAAAACTGTAGCAAAACAGACCCGCGCTGTTGCCAAATACTGTTTATTTCATGCGACTTTGGGCTTCTTTTTTCTAAAAGCGCTTCTAAATTCCATGAGTCACGGGTTGCGTTTTTTTTGGGCAGGTTTCTCAAAGTAAAATCGCTTATTTGGGCTCTAAAATAAGTGACGAAATAGGGGTTATTATGAGACCTGCCTGCACTATATTTGAGTGTATCCAGCTGAAATATCCCTCCGCCATAGGCGCCGTCGGTAGTAAAGGCAGACAGAGCAACTCTGCTCGTATTTTCTGCTGTTTACGGTGCAATAACCGGTGAAAACTGCTGAAAGTAGATTACATGGTGCAGATCACCATTTTAAGCAGAGATTGGTTCTGAAGATGAGTTTTTATACGTTGATAACAGAAACCCCAACCCATAAACCGTACTTTAATGCTTATTAATTTGTTGTCTCTGTATTTGACAAACCAAGGATGAATTGTATTAAGCTCCTGGCCCAGTTGCAAGCAAAGTGTAAGACTGGAATGACCTGGAAATTTAAAACCTTTTTCCAGGCTTAAACTCTATGAATATGGATAAAAACAGCAAGCAAAAATATTCAAAGTAATTATTGTTGTTGGTGTGAAAGCTCAGAATTAGATGTGTGAGAGAGAGAGAGTGAATAAATGAACAAAACTTATGACTTTATTGAAATGTACAATTTTTATTAATTTATATGTTTATGCATAATACCATGTCTATCTATGTTTAAGAGGCAAAAAAATATATCGGCATGAATACAGGTATATATTTACACATTTGTTTACACACTGTGTAAACATCAGGGCGTCATGATTAGTCATTTAGCCACTATAGTCCAGAGTTTAACATTTGGCACCAGGATGTTTTCATTCCAATTCTGAAAAGTGCTTGAAAAATAACAAAATAAAAATATTTTTTGTACAAGCATGTATTTTATTAGTGTCATTTATTGTAAAATTGCATATTAAAATGCCCAAACAGGCTATTACACTTTCAGAAATAAAAGGATAAAATATGCGATTAATTTGCGATTAATCTCGAGTTAACCATCGACATTATGCGATTAATCGCGATTAAAATTTGTAATCGTTTGACAGCCCAATATATATATTTAGTTACTCTAATATTAAATATTTTTCATAAATATTTTCTGAAAAATTACTTCTGCCTATATTTTAATGGTCAGAGTGTCAGTTTTGGGGCCCCCCCTCTGTCCTGGGCCTGGGACAACTGACCCGTTTGTCCCCTTCTGTCAGCGGGCGTGTATATATATATATATATATATATATATATATATATATATATATATATATATATATACATAAAAACCATGTTACGGCCAGTGGCCTTTGTCTGTTTTGTTTTTCTTTCTTGTATGTTTGCAGGTGTAGCTGCATCTTCCTGCCAGCTGGTGCCACTGTGGGAACTTGCAGCCCTCCTGTGTCTCTTCCTGGTTTACCCTCAGCCATTTCCTGTTACAATCATCCTCATCTGGATTGGACATTGACCAGATTGCCCCACCAATCTGTGAAGAGCCCTCCTTATTTAAACCCAGGTCTCCCACACAGACAGGGCAGCTGTGTTTTAGAGCAGCTTGCCTCACTGCTGGGTGGTTAGTGTTTGTTGTGCTAGGTTTTGCTGTAACACTGTTAACCAGACAATTGCAGGTTGTGTCACTAGTTTGCTGTTTTGCCATGACACTCTGTTTAAACCTAGTGATGAGCCTCATGAGGCATTGAACCACTTGAGCCAACTGGTTCGAGAAAGGGTTCATTTCTTGAAGCTTCATGTGCACACAAAACCACCTACTGGCCAGGTGTATAATCACAGCCAGCTGTATCTTAACACGTGTGATGCATTGATTTTTTGTCTATTATGGCTCTTGGGAATGACTTCACAAAAGGTGTAGGACGAAATCATTTGTCTACATAAATTATGTATACACATATGTGTATAATAAAATATTGTTTGAATGTATTCTGTGTGTGTAATTATTCCCAAAATAGTAGTGTCATGTGATATGGCATGTTGTGTAATAATGTTTTTCTGTGACTCTAGAAAAATGGCATGGGCTTAATCAGGCAGAGGACAGTGAAAGTGCTTGTGGAACTAGGGAGGGGGTAGTGACTAGGCTAATGCTTGTGTAACTTGGATGATTTCATGCATTTTTATTAAGAAACAACAATTTCTCCACAGTTTTTGGTTTCAAACGATTTCTCTTTCTTGACACTACTTCTCCAGCCTTTGAAAAGACACGCTCACATGGCACAGATGATGCCGGGGTGCATAAATAAATAAGTGGAAGTTTGTACAGATTGGGGTACAGTGACCGATGATTAGCCCAGTACTCCAGGGGGTTCTCCAGCCTGCTTATGTTTGCCTCTGACAGGTAGCGCTGGACCTCTACGGTGGCATCTGCTGACACATTTTGAGTCCTCTTTGCCTCCATGACACTAGTGTCCAATCTTTGCCAAAGTCTGCTACCTAAATGGAAACCACAGGTCATGTTAGTAAGTGTTGTAATAGGAATAAGTAATCTCAAAATGTAATATAAAAGATTACTTCCAGTGAATTCTTGAGAGGTGGAAGCCTGGGGAATCTCGTGAGTGTTCTCTTCTGTGTTCCGTCAGATGACGGTGGCACACTCTGAAGTCAAGCGCTTCACTGCTTCAGCAGCTTTGGTGTTGCTGAAAAATGCTTAAATCGTGGGTCCAGGAGTGTAGCCAGCGACAAGATGCTCATTGACTGGAGCATGTGCAGCTTCTCCCTGAGCTGTCTGATGAGCTGCTCTCCTATTTCCACTGCTACTGCAGGTGCCGACTTGGTGTCTTCCTCCTGAAGGGCTTTATCTATCATCTTCAGGAGGGGGATAACTTTTGATGCCGACACGTGTTCTTCTGCAGAGATCTCCGTGGTGGCGTCATAGAAAGGAGAGAGTAAAGAAAGGCACGCTACAACAATGTCAAACTCACTGGCAGTGAAAAAGGGAATGTCAGTGTGTAATCCAGCCAATGCCGCTCCTACTGGCTCCCTCAACTCCACCAGACGTTGCAGCATCAAGTAGGTGCTGTTCCATCTTGTTTCCACCTCCTGCATCAGCTTGGTTGCTTGCATGCCCAGCTGAAGCTGCACTTGTGTAAGCTTTTCCTTTAAAGATACAGAAGAGTAGGCCATTAAGTCACTGCAGTAGGAGTACAGACAAACTATTAACATTATATATTGGAATAAAATAAAAGAGCATACCTTAGCAGTTGTGCTGCTTCTAAAGTAGCCAACCAGCTTCCTTGCTTTGGCCCTGAGGCCAGAGAGCACAAGGTGCTGGTCAAGCGCCCTCTTCACAACAAGATTGAGGGTGTGAGCAACACAAATGTGGTGGCGAAGCTTCAGCTCTCTCACGCATGCCACCATATTAGGAGCACCATCGGTGACCATGCATGTCACCTTGCCTGAGATTCCCCATTCCTCCATCAGGGAGGCTTTCACACAAGCAATATTTTCAGCAGTGTGAGACTGGGGGAATGCCTGTACTCCCAACAACAGCGAGCTCAGCTTTTCGTTCTCCTCCACAAAGTGGCATGTCACTTACCTGGTAGGCATCCATGTTGATGGATGTCCACATATCTGATGTAAGGCTAACAGCAGCCACCTTCTCTACTTTAGCCTTAGTGTGCTCCTTAGCAGACTCATATTTGGCCTCCACCATGGACTTCAGAGCCTAAAGGAAGAAATATATATATATTGCTGAATTGTGACATGACAATAATGTAGTCATTTGTTTCATGTATGGACCCACACATACCTGCCTTGTAGGGAGAACATAATTGGGATCCAGCTTAGACACAAATGTCCTGAATCCAACGTCATCCACAATAGTGAAAGGCTGGGTATCCTTCACTATCATGGAGACTAGAGCTCTTGTTTTCTGGTGGCTGGTTAAAAGGGAATAAATACAGTGTCTGTTACCTGTCTTTATTTGCACAACAAGCAAACATCAGCATGCAAAAATTGTGATAGTGTGTTTGTAATATAGTAATGAAATACCTTGGCTGGGTGAAGCTCCAGTTTCCTCCCTATTCTCATGCAAGGCACGGTAGTTGCATGACACTGTTTAAACCTGACAAATGCTGGTTGTGTCACTAGTTTGATGTTTTGCTTTTGGTTTATTTCAGTGTTGCTGCTATTTCCAGCATCAACACTTCACTTCTTGTGGCATTAAATCATTTTGTGATTTATTTTGTTATTAGATCACTTCCTATCCTTTTTGAAAGTGTGCTTATTATTTCCAGCCAACTAAACAATAAATTGTTACATTTTTACCTAACCTTTCCATGTTGGCTCTAAATGTTACTTCCCCCTTCTCCCTAGACGAGTTGGATCGTAACAACCGGAACCATGTACGTATTTTACATAGATAATTCACATAAAACCCCAATAAAAGCAGGGAATGAAGCAGGCAGCAGTTACAGTAAATGGTCTTGGGTCGAAGTGTGGCTCGGAGCTCGATGATTCTTCCACGATGGAGAGTGATCAGGCCTGATGGTGATCAAAGTTGGAGACTGGAGTGTCAGAAAGGCTCTTGGGACTCGAAACTGCAGTGGAGAGATATATCTGTCTTGGAGGAGTTCTCAGAGTAGCCAGACTGGATCGTTGCATGAGTACTGGTCAGTCCAGATGAGGATGAGACTAACAATAACTCGCAGAGTTTAGCTGAGAGGGGAACAAGGGGAATTAGTCAAGGGAAACAAAGAACCATGGACAGCCTTGGGGTAGGATCTTGGTCAGAAACCACTCTGGTTGAACTAATGCTCTGACGCCTTCCATCCGTCTCCAGCCACCTTAAATGCTCCTCCTAATTGTTGTGGATGGAAAACATTTGTGGCTGGAATCCATCTGTCTCCACCAGAGATGAATCCTTCATGAAGCAACTTGGAATCCAGGAGAAGACCTCTGGACCATAACTCTCCCAGTCGACCAGATACTGGATTCCCCGACCTCTGGGATGAGAGTCGAGGATGCAGTGGATATCGGATGACCGTTAATGAACCAAACAGGTGGAGGGGACTTGGCTGGAGGGCACAAGGAGTTGGAAAGGATGGGCTTGATCTGACAGATGTGGAAGACGGGATGCACTTGAAGATGGCCTGGGAGGTTGAGATGAACAGAGGATGGGTTTATGATGGAGTAAATCTTCAAAGGGCCCAAGAAACTGGATGCCAACTTCCTGCAGTACGCCTTTTTTGACAAGAGAGATGGGTAGTAGCACAAATAATCTTCAAAGGACAACCTTCCGGGGACAGTGAAAATGTGGCATTTGTGGGCATATTCGACCCAGGCAAGATGTTGACTTCAGGAAGTTGGGCTACCTTCACAGATACAGCGGATAGTGTTCTCGAGTTCCTGCTCACATTGGCCGTTAGGTTGAGGAGGGAAACCATAGGATAGCTGCACTTTGGCCCCAAGGGTGGTGCAGAAGTCTAGCTAAACCTGTGAGATGAACTAATGGCCTCTGTTGGAAACTATTCTGGTGGGACTACTATGGAGTCAGAAAACATTATGAAATCGCAGTCATGCAGTCAGATGGACAAAGGGGAGTTTGGCAAGACTGGTTCTCTTAAGCCTGCCATCTCATCAATCAGTCATGGTGAGAATGACTTTGGAAGGGGGTGGACTGGTAATAATATCCAAGGCAATATAGGACCAAGGTTGCTTCTGCGTGGAGAGTAGCTGAAGGTTTATTGGAATTATTGTTCTTGGTCCAAATAGGGCAGGCTGCTGGGATGCATGGACCCACTGAATGACACGGCAACTAGCTAATAAAAGTATGTAGAGTCAACCATGGGGTCCTCCGACAGGATCGTTTGTCGGCGAGGGGCTGCTGGATACTACATTCCAGATCCCAGGAGAGTGAGCCAACTACACAGCAGATTGGTATGACAGTAGTGGGTTGTGAGTTGTCTTATTCAGATGAATACTGGCGGGAGAGAGCATCAGGCTTGATTATATTGGATCTGGGACAGTAGGTTATGGTAAAGTTGAACTGGAAGGAAGAGAGTGACTAGTGGGACTGTCGGGCGTTGAGTATTTTAGCTGTCTAAAGGTAGGCCAGATTCTTATGATCAGTCCAGATTAGGATGGGAAGTTGAAGTTGCCCTCCAACCAATGCCTCCACTCTTCTAAGACGAGCTTGATGGCTAACAGCTCCTGGTCGTCAACGCCATAGTGCTTCTCTGCAGGGGAGCAATGGCAAGAGAAGGAGGCACAAGGATGGAAGTGATTGGTGGTCAGTCGACCACTGCCTGGATCTTGCTGGGGTCCGTCTTCACCTGTCCACCCTCAAAGATGTAACCCAAGAAGGTAGTAGATGGGACGTGGAACTCACACTTCTTTGCTATGACAAATAACTGGTCTTTTGGCTTAGTTGACAATTTAAATGAAAATGGCCTGGCTGACCGCAGTAGAGGCAAATATTAGTGGTTAGCCATCTCTGCTTCTCCTCACTGGTCAGCTATGAATTTCCCAGTTGCATGGCCTCCTCAATTTAATTAAATTCAATTCAATTTTATTTATATAGTGCCAATTCACAGCACATGGCATCTCAAGGCACTTTCCAAAGTCAAAATCAGTCAAATAATTGTTATTGGAATATTATCCTAAAGTCTCTATGACCTGACGTCACTTCAGACATGGGGAGCACTGGAGACACGAGAACTGCATATCAGCTCCACAGTCCGCTGACTGCCAAGGTCAATGTGGCGTATCTGCTGTGCGGGATAGTGAATAGAATGACTGTCTTTGTTTTGTCTCACGGCGATGCAGCTGTCAGGTATTAGTGGGAGCCGGGAGGCAGAGGGGAGTCAGAAGCAGGACAGACGGCTGCAGCTGGACCGTGGGGTGCGATTACTTCAATCTATCTAATCTCAGCTCTTTTTCTCAAATAAAGTGCATGAACTTGACCACCTCGCCATTTCCTCATTCAATAAGTCTTGGAGGTCAGTTATGGTTTGACTTTCCTATTACATTTGGCGTCAACAAACAGAATCTCAGACCGACGAGCCAGGAAGTCTGAGGACAGCAGTGGTATCAGAGGCCGGAGAAGTTTTCCGGCCTCTGATAACCCGAACGGATTCAAGGGCCGAGGAGGGGATCCTGGTCTCGGGACAACTGTCAGGAGTCGGCACTGGATCAGATTCAAACCTTTCTTTTCATGACCGCTTGCAAGCTTTAAAATTTAAACCCCATTTAAAATACTGCAAGAAATTTCAAAATAAGAGAGAAAAAAAATCAAAACAACAAAACTGTAATCTACAAAATAGTAATAAATAAAAGCCTATAGAAATAATGAATTATATTCAATCTTTAAAGCAAATGATAACATTCCAATAACACAATACAAATTGGTCAAAATTTTTCCTATCCAGTAGATTGCATTGATTCTTGACAAGCAGCATTAACTCCTCTTGAAAGACCGTAGAGCCATCCTCAGCAGAGGATGCCCTGCATGGGCTGGTCTCTCCATGCTCTTCCCTGAGAGAGCTACCGAGAGACAAGGCTGAGAACCGAACATTTCTCTTAATTTAACTGCTCCTGTAAGCAGTTATCGACTGGGATTGGTAAGTGAAAGAGTTTATCTGGAGAGACAGTCTTCTTAAATAAGTTAAGAAACTGAATAAGTGTATGGTTGATTCGTTAATAATGGATTCCGCCAAAATAAGGCCTGGCCTCTCAATAGTCCGATAATAAAATTAATTTGCTAGCGTCATCAGGGAAGGAGTGAGGAGCACAATGGAAAACTGACATACACTTCAAGAGGAATCTATGACATTTCTCCAAATCAGAATGGCTCTGGGGTAGGAGGGACTGACCCCCAAACAGCAATATGAGTGGGCATGGTCACAATAGCAAGGATGGGAGAGGGAGGTGGACAAGGAAGTTGGAAACATACCTCTGTTAGCTGTTTAAAGAGGGTGGCTAATGTTTGCATGATCAAGTCTTGTTGATTGTGCATGGAATGAAAGAGAAACTGTGCTCTGTATTTGTTCCCCTGGGTCAGGTTTGTGAGCGCATTCTGTCATGCTTATACTTTCCATGATTTACCCGAATGCAACAAACACAGAGACAACAACGTAATGTAAAAGGTTTACTCAAAGGTTGGGAAGATGGGAAATGAGGATCTGAGGTTTTGCCGGCTGAGAATGCTCTGGTCGCAGAGTGTGGGCATGGTAAAGGATAGAGGTGAACACTGACAATAAACAGGTTGTGAGAATGGTGCGGGAGAGGCTGGCTTACGGGCAGGGGGATGAGTAATGAGCCAAAGGGAATGAGCCAGATAGCAGTTACTGTTGATTGTCTTGGGTGGTTTGGAGCACAACAGTTCTTCCATGATGGAGGGTGGACAGGCCTGACAGTGATCAAAGCCAAGGACGCCAGCATGGTCGGAGGAGCAGCAGCCGACTGGAATGCCAGGCTCATGGGATTTGGAACTGCCATTGGAGAGAGATATCTGTCTTGGAGGAGTTCTCAGAGTAGCCTGGTTTACCTAAGAGAGGAACAAGGGAAATTAGTCAAGGGAAACAAGGAACCATGGAGTGACTTGGAGCTGGGATCTTGGTCAGGTACTGCTCTAGTTCAGCTAAGAATCTGACACCTTCCATCCATCTCCAGCTGCCTTAAATGCTCCTCCTATTTGGCATGGATGGAAAACCCAAGGGGCTGGGATCCACCTGGTGCACCCTGCAGGAGAAAGGTAAGATCAACACTACACTTCCATTGCACAGAATCACATACCTGACAAGAGAGCAGGACCTAACAGGAAACCATGGTGAACGAACAGATATGACTAAAAGAACTCACTAATAGACACCAAAAACACGATTTTTGAAGTTTGTATATGATACCATTATTGTCCTCTTCTGAAGTTAGAATACCAGAAATTACTTTATTGCTGAGCTATGGTTTTAGAATACAGAAAACATTGATTTTTTAGACTGTGGGGGCACTAGAGAGGGTAATCTCTCACTAGACTAGACAGGTTAGGTGGGAGGTCTTAGGTAGCAAGGAGGTGTGATGCACAGACATGTTTTGGCTGTTAGTTCCATGAGTGTTGGAAGTTCTGAATTTAAGATCTGAGACTCCGCTCTCGCCTGTTCTATAATTTTTTTTACCAACTTCCACAAATTCAAGAAAAATAAAATATACCTTTTTGAGGTAGAATGAAGCTTATTTACTCTTTTTCAGATTGTAAAAATACTAAAGCCACCTTTTCCTTTTTCCATTTAATATAAAACTATCACTCATTTTGAGCCACTGTGGAGAAGCGAAACAGTCACAGGCGGCGGCTCTGGAGCAAATCTGTTGTTAAATTTTTGATATTGAGAGCATGTTCTATTTTATTTGAGCTCAATAATCTTTCTGGCTCCGCCTTGCTGACATTTTATGAATGATAACATTTTCAAAGCAACCCCTCTATTTGTTTTTATTTGAGTGGATTACTGTTGACAATTATTAAAGGGGAAGTCCGGTCAACAAGGAGAAATCAGGGTATCATTAGCTATAACTAAAACTAATACATTTGTGGTTATTTAATGAACTTATCTTTAATCAATAAGAAAATAAAAACATAAATTGACGTCTGAATCACTGTGTATGGGGGCTGACACGACTGCCCAAATATGGGCAGTAAGGGGCGTTTGACATCACATCCTGCGACGTGGAAAAGCGGAAGCGGCGACAGTATTTCTCTCCGCTTTCCATGCAAAGTCAATAGGAGCCGTTCTACACAGCTGCGATCATCAATAATTATTTCGGATTTCCAGAGGACTTCACCGCTGACATTCCCAAGAGCTATTGCTGAAGCAACAATGCCCACGTGCATGGCCATCGGATGTTCCAACACAACTGGTAAAAGAGGAAAAAACATTGCTTATTTCAACACAGTCACTTCAACGATCTCTCCTCCGCTGTGTGTGTGTGTGTGTGTGTGTGTGTGTGTGCGCGCGCTCAGCTGCAGCGCCGGTGCAAAGCCGTGCTCAGCCCAGCATGTGCTGGAATGCTCTTATATTTTAATACTTATACTATAATAATCAGCTAACTTAAGTCACTTCAGCGATCTCTCCTCCGCTGTGTGTGTGTGTGTGTGTGCGCGCGCTCTGCTGCAGCGCCGGCAAAGCCGTGCTGCGCGGAGCGCGCACACACACACACACACACACACACACACGTGTATAGATATATACTGTAGGACCCGACTGAGTTTGATCTTGGAAAATAGTGCGCCGTGACAAACAGAGCATTGAAACTTGCTCAACAGCGGGAGGTGACAGTACTATTCTTGACCAAGATGGATTCCTCCACATAAACATGATTAAATGAGAATTATTATTAATTAAAAAAACTTACAATTTTTTGCACAGTATGTAGTAGTTTTATATTTAAAGTACTTTCAGCAGTTTGAATTCTGATTTTGACCGGACTTCTCCTTTAAGTCATAAGACCCATTCCCACTGCAGTCAAATGTGGCCCAAATCTGATTTTTTTGCAGGTCAAGTGATCAGGTCCAATATTTTAAAAACAATGGTAACGCTCAGATCTGGCCCAAATCTGGCCCAAATCTGATCTTTTCAAGTTACATTTGGGCCAGTTTGGCTACACTCCCACAGCAGGTCTTAATGCTCAATTCCATTTTTTTCTGAAATCAGATTTTTTGCAAGATTGTTCCCATTTCTTTTAAAATGCTGCCTATATCTGACACCAGTCTGTTTGACTAAAGCAGACTGTGTGAAGTCCTTAATATTGTTCTTTTGCGCATGCAGGTCAGTTTGGAGCCACAAACAGTTCACAGTGGAGTCTGATATAGGCAGCATTTTAAAAGTAATGGGAACAACCTCGCAAACAAATCAGATTTCAGGAAAAATCTGAATTGAGCATTAAGACCTGCAGTGGGAACGTATAGCAATAATGTCCTGCACACTTTCTACAATTGTGCTTTTGTCACAGAAAACATTAAGTTTTTGCTTGTGAATATTGTAGATATGACCACTGTTTGACAAGTGTGCTACAACTGATAAATGCTTTTCATCATGCTGGTCCTGGTGTAGTCTGATTTCAATATGTCTGTTTGTATCACCTGCTCAAAACAAGTCCACATTACTGTGTTTTCAGTTAGCAGTCAACTGCCCCTCCCTACCAGATGCCCGAAGCCTCTCAAACAGCTGTGTCTGTCATTGTGGCGTATCACACTAATCTGATTACAGCACCCTGCGACAGTCAATAGCAACAAAAAGGGCTCTCATATACATAAATGGAACCAGATTCGACAACAATGTCAAATGAAAAAAAGGCCCCTATAAATCAGGATGGTGCTGCTGTACAAAGGAGGGACAATTTAGGCCTTGGTTTGAAAAACCTCTGCATAACATGTAAGTCATCATCAGCACACACACACACACATTCATCAAAGATGGAAGCCTCCGAAGGGTTTAAGAATAAAGAGTTGTTTAAAGCCTGGCCCCAGTGCCCACTCGACCTTCAATCCCCCCACCCTTCACTACATTTTATCAATGTAACAGTCTCACACAAAGACTGTGACTTTTTTCATGGAGAAATCTGTCACAGAAAAATAAAAATCCAATGCACTCAACAATTCATCTTAACATTGTTGTGAAATAACACAATTGTTATAAACCTAAAGTGCTTGTTTTTTAGATAAAAATGCTGGAGGCATTAAAACGTATCTCTGGCAAGACATAAGTGGCAGGCCATTGTCCTGCTGCTGTTAGAGCACTATTACGCCTGTTTTTACCGTTTGTCATTTTCTTGAAGCTGACATCAACCGCAAGGTCCCATAAATCTCGTCTTTTAAAGTGCCGATGGAAACACAAGCTGGTGCCACCGCTTGATTTGTGCAATGAAAGGATTGTGGAAGGAGCATGAACAGCAAGATCTCTGGGTTCCCTGAGATATCCGGCTCACTGACAATTATTCACCTATCAGAGACAAAACAGGTTCACCTTTCTGACCAGCTGGTAATGTCAAAGCTAGCCGGAGAAAATGCTAACACTTACAGTCCTAACGATGAGAAAAAGTATTGATTTCAAAGCTTAGCAAGTCAGCTGGTGTATGGTGCTGAGTTATATAAACTCTATTTGCCATTCCCAGGACCAGAACAAAAGCCCCAACAACAGTATGCTCCATTTAATATGATTACCATTTTTATTGGATTTTTATTATCAAAGTCACAAAAGCACCATCTGCCAGAAGTAGCCAGGGCAGGAGGCTTTAGGATCTGCGAAGATACGTATATGCTGGAGAACAGATCAAATATGTTAACATAAACTCCACATGAAGCAGAGTTATTCTCTTTTCATTGTATAAAGACAAATCACCAAATATAGATTTAACAAAATTTGCAAGATATAACATTCTTGTACATTTTCATTTATTTTAATATGTTACATCTGCAAGAAGTTGTTTATAAGACAAATAACTAAATACGGAACAAGCAATATTTGTAAGATATTACATTTATGTTAATTTTCATTTATTTTAACATGTTACATGTTCAAAAAGATTGAAAACAAAGGGTGAATTGCATGTGAAGAAAACATTTTTAAGGCAATCAATTTCTACCTAAAGTGGCTTTGTGTAGTAAAAAACTGAACATACAGTATATAGCTCACCTCACATACAATAACCTGGTTAATTAAATTCAACTGAATTTTATTTATATAGTGCCAATTCACAATACATGTCATCTCAAAGCACTTTACAAATTCAATCAAATCATACAGACAGATTGGTCAAAAAGTTTCCTATCTAAGGAAACCCAGTAGATTGCATCAAGTCTTGACAAGCAGCATTCCCTCCTCATGAAATAGCATAGAGCCACTGTGCACAGTCATCTGCATTGTCAATGGCTTTGCAGCAAACTCTCATATTGAGCATGCATGAAGCAACAGTGGAGAGGAAAACTCCCTTTTAACATAGAGGAAAACCCCCAGCAGAACCAGGCTCAGTGTGAATGTTCATCTGCCTAGACCGACTAGGGGTTAGAGAGGACAGAGCAGAGACAAAAGAGCACACATTGATCCAGGAATCCTGTCTATGTTATATGGTAATAGTGAATGATCTGCCTCCCCTGGATGATGTCACAGCTAACAGAATGGCAGACGAGGTGTACATACTATGAAGAAAAAATGAAAGAGAACAAAAAGTTAAAAGTTGAAATAACAACAAGCAATGCAAATTGGAGAACAGTATGAGAACTCAGCAGAGTGAGCAAAATAGACGCTGATGTCCTCCAGCAGCCTAAGCCTATAGCAGCATTTCAATCTGAAAAACTCACAGAGAAAGAAATGGCAATTAGAAGGATTTTATTGACACAATAATTTAAGTCTTTGGCGCTCAGACCTCGGCAGGAACATTAATGCTGAATTATACTTTAATATGCATAAGTAGATGTATGAGAACAGGGATGTTCCCCCCAGGTCTGAAACTGGTGGTGGAGTGGAGGTAGAAGAAGTTTGTTCAGTCCATATGATGATCTGTTTAAGATAGATGTCCAACTTGATAAACACAGGTTTGCACTAACTGTCCATGATGAGCAAGCTTGAAGCGACTGTGGAGAGGAAAAACTCCCCTTTGGGAAGAAACCTCTGGCAGAACCGGGCCCAACATGGTGGTCTTCTGCCGGACCAATAATGAGGTGATAGGGAGTGCTGAAGACTGGAGAAAACACTCTGATGGGTTGAGGATGGAGGAACGTCTTGGAAGCTAGATGAACTCAGCTACGATGGTGAAGAAGGGGTTGGGTTGAATCGGACATCTGATTCGAACCCCGACATGATGCGATGCTGTTTGCGCTTGCTGGTTAGCAGGCTGAGACGTGGATTTGAAGTTGCTTTTAAGATGAGCGCGGGATGCTGATTGGCTTCATGGAGGTGCGGTTCGTAGCTGATTGGCTCACATCAGAGGCGGATCGGCCTCTGATTGAATGGAGCCAGGCGATGAGTTTCTTCAATTGAACTTGCGCTTTAGCTTCATAACTACAGAGATAGCTCAGGATAACCTAAGTTATCCTGTTCTTATGCTCCACTTATCTGGAACAAACTTCCAGAAAACTGTAAAAGTGCGGAAAGCCTAAGTTCCTTTATATCAAGATTAAAAACTGTTATGATCGTGAATCAGGCAAACCCAGTATTCAAACCCAACAAGTGAGGTTAAGGCAAAAAACAGGATTTTAATAATGAAAACAGGAACAGGCGAGCTCAATAGTCAAAAGGGCAGTCCAAAATCCGGTACACAAAAAGCAGTCCAAAATAGGCAGAGGTACAGACAGGGCAAAGCAAGCTCGGATAACCATAGGACAGAAACTAGTCGGTAAACCGGTAAATCAGTCAGACAGGGCAGGAAAAACAGATCAGGGAACAGGCTGGCTCAGAATCAAAAAGGCTCTCGGGTTATCGTCAACAGGTCAATCAGAATAAAGAATGCTGGAACTAAACTCACCGTGGCTCGTTAAATGATCTGGCAGATAGCAGAGGTTTGTGGCAGGACTATATAGGGGAGTGAGCAGGTGAACAGGAGTGAAGGCTAATTATAAGTGAGCAGGTGGATCTAATCAAGGCAAGAAAGCTGACAGATTGCTGAGGGGAGACCGAACAGAGCTGATAAAGTGACAGGTGGAAAACAGGTAACCTAAACAGAAAAACATGTCTAAATCAAAACCAAACAAGACCCCAAAATCAGAAACTTAACTAATAAATCTGATAACATAAACCAAGACAAAACCCAAATCGTGACAGAACCCCCTCCTCAAGGCCGGATTCCAGACGGCCTCAGAAACAAAACAGACTAGCTCGGGTGGGTGGAGGGAGGTACAGGATGGAGGGCTAGAATCAAATAAATGTCCAAATAAAAACTCAAACAAAACAAGACGAGTCAAGTTCTCAGGCGGGCGTCCAGGAGGACGGCCCCGACGAGTCAGGTTCTCAGGCGGTCGTCCAGGAGGACGGCCCCGACGAGTCAGGTTCTCAGGCGGTCGTCCAGGAGGACGGCCCCGACGAGTCAGGTTGTCCGGCGGACGTCCCGAAGGACGGCCTCGGTGTGTCAGGTTGTTCGGCGGACGTCCCGAAGGACGGCCTCGGCGTGTCAGGTTGTCCGGCGGATGTCCCGAAGGACGGTCTCGGCGTGTCAGGTTCTCCGGCGGACGTCCCGAAGGACGGTCTCGGCGTGTCAGGTTCTCCGGCGGACGTCCTCGGCGTGTCAGGTTCTCCGGCGGACGTCCTCGGCGTGTCAGGTTCTCCGGCGGACGTCCTCGGCGTGTCAGGTTCTCCGGCGGACGTCCTAGGCGTGTCAGGTTCTCCGGCGGACGTCCTAGGCGTGTCAGGTTCTCCGGCGGACGTCCTAGGCGTGTCAGGTTCTCCGGCGGACGACCTCTGTGAGACAGGTAATCCGGCGGGTGTCCTGAAGGACGGCCCCGGTTAGCAACGATGTCCGGCGGCCGGTGGCGGAGCAGGTCTCTCATAGGCCGGCGGCGGAGCAGGTCTCTCATAGGCCGGCGGCCGAGCAGCAACCTCGGGGACCGTCGGTAGAACCGGACCCTCAGGAACCGACGTCTGGAGAGAGAAAGAACAGAACCTGCCGCCGGACTAAAGGCTGGAGACAACGCCGGACTAAGAGCTAGAAGAGAGGCCTGGTTAAAGAGTTCAGGAGGCGTCTGGCTACAGAGTTCAGGAGGCGCCTGGCTACAGAGTTCAGGAGGCGCTTGGCTACAGAGTTCAGGAGGAGCCTGGCTACAGAGTTCAGGAGGAGCCTGGCTACAGAGTTCAGGAGGTGTCTGGCTACAGAGTTCAGGAGGAGCCTGGCTACAGAGTTCAGGAGGAGCCTGGCTACAGAGTTCAGGAGGAGCCTGGCAACAGAGTTCAGGTTCAGTCGGCCCCTGGCTACTGGCTTCAGGTTCAGTCGGCCCCTGGCTACTGGCTTCAGGTTCAGTCGGCCCCTGGCTACTGGCTTCAGGTTCAGACGGCCCCTGGCTACAGGCTACAGGTTCAGACGGGGCCTGGCTACAGGCTACAGGTTCAGACGGGACCTGGCTACAGGCTACAGGTTCAGACAGGGCCTGGCTACAGGCTACAGGTTCAGACGGGGCCTGGCTACAGGCTACAGGTTCAGACGGGGCCTGGCTACAGGCTACAGGTTCAGACGGGGCCTGGCTACAGGCTTCAGGTTCAGACGGGACCTGGCTACAGGCTTCAGGTTCAGACGGGGCCTGGCTACAGGCTTCCGGTTCAGGAGACCCCGGGCTACAGGCTTCAGGTTCAGGAGGCCCCGGACTACAGACTTCAGGTTCAGGAGGCCCCGGGCTACAGACTTCAGATGCTCCCAGACCCTTTAACACCCAGAACCTCATCAATAACCCTTCCAGAACCTCCGACAAAGACAGTTTGGTCAGCCACTTGGGAAATTGGCTGTCAAGCCAAAGATGAGGGGGTAAGAGCTTCCGAAGAGGTCCAGGGGCCTCTAAGTCTCCATGGGGCTCTGGGTGCTTGTCTTCTCGGCGAGGCCCCCGACGGAGCTTGTCGTTCGGGCGAGGGCCACGACGCCGCTTGTCGTCTGGGCGAGGGCCACGGCGCCGCTTGTCGTCTGGGCGAGGGCCACGGCGCCGCTTGTCGTCTGGGCGAGGGCCACGGCGCCGCTTGTCGTCTGGGCGAGGGCCACGGCGCCCAGTGTCCCGATGAGCCCCCGAGTTGCGGCCTGAAAGAGGGCTCGTCTGAACCCCCTCATCGTGGGCCTGTGGTAGACCCTCCTGGGTTCCCACGTCGCATACTGGCGGCGGACCCTCCTGGGTTCCCACGTCGCAGACTGGCGGCGGACCCTCCTGGGTTCCCACGTCGCAGACTGGCGGCGGACCCTCCTGGGTTCCCACGTCGCAGACTGGCGGCGGACCCTCCTGGGTTCCCACGTCGCAGACTGGCGGCGGACCCTCCTGGGTTCCCACGTCGCAGACCGGCGGCGGACCCTCCTGGGTTCCCACGTCGCGGGCCGGCGGCGGACCCCCCTGGGTTGCAGCGTCTCGGGCCGGCTGCGGACCCTCCTGGGTTGCAGCGTCTCGGGCCGGCTGCGGACCCTCCTGGGTTGCAGCGTCTCGGGCCGGCTGCGGACCCTCCGGGGTTGCAGCGTCTCGGGCCGGCTGCGGAGCCTCCGGGGTTGCAGCGTCTCGGGCCGGCTGCGGAGCCTCCGGGGTTGCAGCGTCTTGGGCCGGCTGCGGAGCCTCCGGGGTTGCAGCGTCTTGGGCCGACTGCGGACCCTCCGGGGTTGCAGCGTCTTGGGCCGGCTGCGCAGACAGTGCTGCCTTATAGCTGCCGGAGGCCGGCACTGGAGCTGAGGTAGGAGGCGGGTCCTCTGGGACAGGTGCAGGTGCCGGGGCGTCGGCTGGACCCTTGGGGACAGGATTGAGTCCACTATAGAAACCTTGGAGAGCCGCTCTATAGTGCCCCTCGACCTCCTTTAATTTTGCCTCCAGCTCCTCTGAATACTGGCAGAAAAGAGCCTCCCTAAGGTCTTTAATAATAGGGGCAAAAGCTCTTAACTGGTCCTCCAGAGCCAGATCCTCAGCATCACGGGCGCCAACAGGAGGCGCTGTGGGCTGCTCAGCTCTGGGAAGCACCGGACTCCGATCCACTGGGCAGGAAGTGGCAACGGACGGGCGCGGTACTGACTCGCCTGTCGGCCGAACAGAACGGGTGAAGGAGCGACCCACAGGTTTCCGTCCCCTCCTCCGACGGCGGGACGGCAGGACTTGCTGGAGGTTTGATCCTGTCGGTAGAGCCGGGATCGGTGGAGCCCACAGCGTTCCCTGCATCTCCTCCTCTGGAGGGAGAGAGAAAAAAAGATCCGGGCGAAGATCCCGCACCACCTCCGCTTCGACCTCCATAAACAAAGTTGGTTCTGGATAAAACCCATGGGCAGAGCCGACAGCGGTGTCGCTGGGTGAGTGATCCCTTCTATTCTGAGTTGAATCTGAATTTGTGACAAAGAGCCCTCCCAATCGTAAACTCGGAGCAGGCAGCGGGTTACTGCTGCTGCGGCTGCTGGAGAGATGGCGTCTGGGACCGATACCAGGGGGACAGAACGCCAATCTGGAACCCTCCCAAGCCATAGCGTGTGGAGGGGAAAAAAAAAAAAAACCTCTAAAAACTTGTTGGGCGATAGGTTTTAGTTGGGCCAGATCATTCTGTTATGATCGTGAATCAGGCAAACCCAGTATTCAAACCCAACAAGTGAGGTTAAGGCAAAAAACAGGATTTTAATAATGAAAACAGGAACAGGCGAGCTCAATAGTCAAAAGGGCAGTCCAAAATCCGGTACACAAAAAGCAGTCCAAAATAGGCAGAGGTACAGACAGGGCAAAGCAAGCTCGGATAACCATAGGACAGAAACTAGTCGGTAAACCGGTAAATCAGTCAGACAGGGCAGGAAAAACAGATCAGGGAACAGGCTGGCTCAGAATCAAAAAGGCTCTCGGGTTATCGTCAACAGGTCAATCAGAATAAAGAATGCTGGAACTAAACTCACCGTGGCTCGTTAAATGATCTGGCAGATAGCAGAGGTTTGTGGCAGGACTATATAGGGGAGTGAGCAGGTGAACAGGAGTGAAGGCTAATTATAAGTGAGCAGGTGGATCTAATCAAGGCAAGAAAGCTGACAGATTGCTGAGGGGAGACCGAACAGAGCTGATAAAGTGACAGGTGGAAAACAGGTAACCTAAACAGAAAAACATGTCTAAATCAAAACCAAACAAGACCCCAAAATCAGAAACTTAACTAATAAATCTGATAACATAAACCAAGACAAAACCCAAATCGTGACAAAAACACATTTGTTTAGGATTGCCTTGGACTGTTGTAGTTAAACTGATTTACTGAAACATCATTCGTTCAACTTTGTAGTCCAACTGTTTTTTAATGTTTGCTTTTAGTTTCTATTTTTCCATGTTCTATTTTGTTTCTACATTTTATTCCTACTTGCTTTTATTCTGTTTTACCCTGTATTTTCTGTTTTCCCCTGTATTTTAATCATGTAAAGCACTTTGCATTGTCTCTGTACTGAAATGTGCTATACAAATAAATTTGCCTTGCCTTGCCTTACATCGATATCTCAGGGTAACCCAAGCCACTCTAACTATAAGCTTTGTCAAAAAGGAAAATTTTAAGCCTAGTCTTAAAAGTAGACAGGGTTTAGGCCATCACAGGCCAAAACTAGGAGTTGGTTCCACAGGAAAGGAGCCTGATAACTAAAGGATCTGCCTCCCATTCTACGTTTAGAGACTCTAGGATCCACCAGTAGACCTGCAGCCTGAGAGTGAAGTGTTTTGTTAGGGACAAATGGGGTAATTTTAACTTTGTAAATGTTCGCATACTTGATTAGCAACTACTTTCTCAAGAATTGTAGATAGGAAAAGAAGATTAGATATAGGTCTGTAATGTATTAAGTTATCTTGATCAAAAGAGGGTTTCTTAAGTAAAGGTTTAATAACAGGTACTTTAAAAGCTTGTGATAATATCCATTTACTAAGGATAGACTGATCATATATATATATATATATAAAGGGAGCATTAATCAAAGGGAATACTTCCTTAAATAACTTGGATGGGATTGGGTCTAACATACAAGTTGAAGGTTTAGATGAGGCAAAACTTTTAGTTTTAGTTTAGAAAGCTCTATGGCATCTAAACAGTTCACAACACCGATCAGGTTTTAAAGATTCCCTCAACGCTGCCTCACTTACTGAGGATGAGGTAATGATGTTTGGAGGATGCCAATGATTTTATTTTTTATAATAGAATAAATTTTATTTATGAAGAATCCCATAAATGCATTAGTGCTGGGGGCTACAGGAATGGATGGATCAACAGAGCTATGACTCTGCATAAGTTTGGCAACTGTACTAAAGAGAAACCTAGGATTATTTTTATTCACCTCTATTAAGGATGAAAAATATGCTGCTCTAACTCTGCGAAGGGTCTTTTCATACAACAAATAGTTTTCCCAGATTAGGATTCCTCCAGATGCATAGAGCGCCATATTCTCCCCAATTTTCTAATGTTGTGCTTGAACAAGGGAGCCAGCTTCCTGTGAATAATCACTTTCTTTTTCAAGGGGCTATGTTGTCTAATGCAAAAGGCAACGAGGAAGTAACACCGTCAATAAAAGTGTCAATTTGTGAATGAGAAGAAACAACATTGCTGTCATATGCTGGGCATTTCTGTGATACTGAGGAAATTAAAAGGGGTACAGACTCTTTAAAGTTTGATACAGCAATATCTGAAAAATTATCTGCTATAATGAAACCTTCTTTTGGGGGTTGACAACTCAGTTAAATTGAACTCGAAGGTTATTAAAAAATGGTCAGATACGACAGGGTTGTGAGGAAATACTGTTACTTCTTCGCTATCGATGCCATGTCAGCACAAGGTCCAAAGTATGAAGGCAAGAGAGTGTCAGTTTAAGTATATTTTGAGCAAAACCAATTGAATCTAGGATAGTATTAAAGGCTACATTACGGTTATCACATTAAAATCCCCCACTATAATGACCTTGTCAGTGTTTAACACTAAATCAGATAAGAAGTCTGAGAACTGGTCTAAAAACTGAGAGTAAGGGCCTGGTGGATGATAAAAAAAAAAAACAACAAACAGAAGAAGTTTTATTGCTTTGCAGTTTGGATGAGGGAAACTAAGGGTTACATGTTCAAAGGAATTGTAGTTATTAATTGGCCTGGGACTATTTAATAAATCAGATTGAAAGATGGTTGCTACTCCTACTCGTCCTGTAGTTCTGGGAATGTGGACATTTAAATAATTAGCGGGAGTTGATTAATTTATACTAACTTAGTGCTCTTGCAGTCAGGTTTCTGAGACAAAATAAATCAATCTAATTATGAGAAATATATTAATTAACTAACAAAGTCTTTGGAGGGAGAGACCTTATATTTAATAAACTACATTTAATTGTTTTATGTTTTAGTTCAAGTTGAGTCATATTGGTTTTTATGAGATTTATATGATTTGCTCCATGTGGACGAGCTTTAAAACTGTTTAATTTTGGCCGTGGGAAAGACACTTTCTCAATAGGGTAACAGTACAGAAGCTGCAGAGAGGTGTGTTAAGCTACGGTTCTGCTACCTGCTCTGGCCCCTGGTCTGGTTAACAGTACTTTTATATTCTTCTTCCATGGTGTTCACGCAGGTCTAAGAAGAACAGTTCAGCATGTGTTTTAAATGTTCACTTTCATTGTTAATTGCTAACAGTCTTTTTTTCTTGATAAAATTATTCTGATTAACATATCAAATACTAGATTAAGGATCAGTTGGTTCGCAGACATGTCATTCATAACTTACTTTAAACTACAGTTAAAAAAACTGTCACCTTAAAAAGAGTGACAGGTGGCACTCCTTTAGTTTCCACACTGACCATCTGTACCTCAGTTTGTATTTATAAATGAGGAAAAGTGTATCAACCCTTAATTTAGACTTAGACAGATTTTTTAGTCATTCAACTGCTAATTCACAATGTACATTTGAGCAAGATTTTGTTTGTTTTTACTGTACAGTTGCACCTGTTGATATACATATATGTACATATGTTTGATCAGTTGTAAACCTCATTTACAGATCTGTCATGAGAGATAAAAATCTATGCTTGAATAGAAACAGAATATTTTTAGATATCATAAATCATATTTAGACTAAAATTCTTGGGTCTTCAATTAGTTTTTTCTGCATCAAAATATCTGGATCATAAACTATTAACTGCCAGCTGCCTATCTGAGCAGAGACACCAACTCTTTAACCAGCTAAGATCAGATTGTTGTACTTTTTACTCGAATTGAAAAGCATTTGTAAAGCATTATTAAAGTTAATGAATGTTTATTCTATTTTCCTGCTGGTGTGTATGTAGTAAAAAAAAAGTTTAAATTGTTAAAATGCTAATATGTTGTATTATTTTTGCTGCAGTTTGATTGTTGCTATTTAGCTTTAAATAAAGGAAATTAGATCATGTAATTCATCATTTTCATTGTAAATTTTTGTGTAAATGCCAATAAACCTTGAAATTTCTCACAGTGTGAGAATGCTCATGCCTGTGAGGTTCGGCGCATTGTCTTGACGTCGGCCACGACGGTCTTCATAAACAGAATCCCATTCTGAAGAGTTCTCACTTGAATTCGGAGCTCTGGCTGTAGGTTCAGATTCATGCTGGTATGGTTGAGTACCCGCTACTCCCACAAAATATTCAGGAATTTTTCTTACAGAAGGCTTCTTGTTCCATGGCTGCTTGTTAATAAGTAGAAAGCAGTGGCGTTCACTGTCCCAACTTGGTCATTTGGCGCATCATTTTGACAGCGACCATGACGGTCTTCATTAACAGAGTTGCAGTCTGAAGAGTTCTTACTTGATTCCGGATGTCGAGCTATAAATTCAGATTCATGCTGATATGGTTGACTTCCCACTAGTTCTGCAAAATATTCTGGCATTTTTTTTTTTTATATTCAAAGAAGGCTTCTTTTTTTTGGCTACTAGTAAACAACTGGGAAGTAATGACTTCCTTGTCTCTACTGTGTTGTGAGTGTGGCCAGGGGCGCAACTACCCAGTATAAGAGGGGTATGCAGCATCAGTTTTGGCGCCCCCCCGGATTAAAATAAATAAATAAGTGCCAGACATCATCATGTATGGTCTTTAAATAATAAAGGTTTATTTTAAAGTATATCAGCCACTGTAGGCCTACCATAATAATAATTAGATGGTATATTATTAACAATGTTAACACATAATAAACAGTTGCAAATTGACAAACATTAACATTATCATTATAACCAATGCAACTTAATGCAGCCTTTCTAAATCAGCCTAGTGATGGCATCAGATAAGACAACTATTATGCAGTAAGGTTTTGCTGCTGTTGAAATTACATTCACATTTTGGATTTTAAAAAGTAGAAATATGGATAGCCTTAGCACAGACCTTTAGAGAGAGAGATGTGACCTTGTAATTACAGCTTCCATGTCACCCAACAAATGTAAAGCAGCCTACATGTCTGACAGCACAGCTAACATGAACAGCTAATGGTAAAACAACATCTTTATTGCATATTATTTATGCATGAGTTACTGCATAAGTTATGTTTTCTGGATTCTGGTCATTTATTGTACATGCTACCTTATATTTTCCACTATGTCAGCGCAGCAACATTGGTTTTGCATTAAGCTAGAAGCTAGCTGTAAACCCCCATTTGGCTGCTACATTCCCACTGTTAGCAAACACTAGCTAGTCTGTTCATATATATTCATATTGTATGAATATACAAGCCTAAGTAACGGGAGCAAATCTATGCATGGTTCCATGGTAAACCAAAGTCATTGCATTAGTTATATACATCAACAGCTAATGGTAAAACAAAATATATTAATGATTCCATGATAAACCAGTTTATGTATCTGTTTTCCAGATTCTTGTCCTGTATTGTACCTGCTACCTTACAGGATTCCCGCAGCGCTATACTCACGCTAACGCCTCCCCCCCTCCCCCCCCAGTCGATACGCGCAAAACTTGTCGCCCCGCCAATTCACCGCCTCGCTTAAGCAAATTCCTGCCTTATATTTTCCAGTTTTCAACTCAGCAACCTCGGTTTTGCACATTCTAAGCAAGCTGTGAACCCCCATTTGGCTGCTACGTTAGTAATCGCTAGCTAGTCTCTTAACGTGAATAACGTTATTTGCAAGCCTCCAAGCACAGCCGTCAAACTTTAATTCCTACCTGTTGCCTTTCACCATCCACTTATTTAACTGCTGTTGCATCCCTTGACATGCCATCTCCCTTTCCCTCTTCCTTTTTTTATTTTTCGCCCCCCACAGCTTTCTTGATTTATCCATTTTCCATAGACAACTAAACTCACTACTCGTAGGCTATTCTATCTCCCGCTGCAGCCTTCCTGCAGGCTGCAGCGGGATGCTTCTCCCCGCTCCCTCTTGTGTCAAAATTCTACGGTGGAATCTTATGACATAGGGCGTCTACTCTAACATGTTTTGTTCTAAAATGTTATTTAAAACATTGAGGAAATTCAAAAATGTTAAAGAAAAGCACAATAGCAGCTACATATAGAAAATACCAAAACTTTTTTTTTTTTTTTTTTACCATCACTTTGGCGCCCCCATGGTGCTACGCCCCTATGCACTGCATATAGTGCATACCCACTTTTTGCGCCACTGAGTGTGGCTCACTTTATTTCAGGTCTCTCTCCCCATCAAAATAAGCCCACTTTGGCTTTTATTGACAAAGATGCTAAAAAGCTATTCAACTTTGCAGATAGAGAAATTGGTTCCTTGAATGTTTTGTGTAAATGCCTCATAAATATCCAGCTATGTCAATATTTGCAGATTTTATTCCGTGTCTGCATTAAACTGTTAATCATAAAGATTTAACCCATACATGTAAATGCAAAAAAAGAAACGGCAAGCCTACTGTCCCAGCTGACTCTTCTGCCATTTTGGTATTCCTCCTCACAGAGGTGAGAGGCCTGTTAAAGAAGCTCCACTGGGAGCAAATAAAGTGGAGAGACTGCCTTGTTCCCTACCACACTATCTCACTATCTCTCTCTCTCGCTCTCTCTCTCTCTCTTTCTCTCTCTGGGATCGTATTTCTAAGGGTTATCAAGCGGCTCATTTAAATGAGGGCTGGTCACAGCAGGAACCAGCTGAACAAAGTTACTATTACCAACGCCTCTCCTGAGCTGCTCTCACTCTCCCCTAATTGGGTTTGACTGCATTTGTTTAAAGCAACAGAAGAAGGAGAAAGGAGGGTGGATGGGGTCACAGTGAAACTGAAGTGTGTCAGTTTGTCCAGACATTGCAGCACTTTAGAAGAAGAATGGGACTACCACTCTGTGAGCTTATTATACTAAGATTGAAGGGGGGTGAAACTTGGTGGGTCATAGAGCAGACCCAGTCAGTGGGTGGAACAAGCCATTTCTGGTATCCACTTGCACAAGCACAATCACCTCTGGTGGTCCCAGCTCATTTCCTCAGTCAGCAGGACCACTGACACGCTGTGTACGGCAGTGCATGGACACCCACATAGACAAGTAACACATGAACATGTACACAAACACCCCTAATCTATAACCAGTCCCACTGTTAACAACTCACGGAGTCCTTCAGTGTTGAGCTTCATGGTAAATGTGTATATCACATTTATATGTTCTTTGAAATAAAAAGCTTTTCATCTGAAGTATGGCAACATTCAGCATCACAGAAGGGAAAGTTAAAGGGCATTAACACCTCAATATGTTTGAATCAGCAGTTTTTTCTTACATCGCAAGGACAACTCTGACACTTTCCTTCTGCAAAAACAGTGATCTCGTCTGACATCCTGCAAAGTCAGATGACGCTGACCATCAACCAGCTGCATTCTGGGGTAGCCGGGGACAAAGCCGATCAAACGCTGTTTAAATGTCAGCCATCTGTAGTTCCTGATCCACATAAACAAAGACAAATGATAACTTTAATGGCCTGCTACTTTTTCAGGCATGTTTCTCCCCCTCTTGACCACGCTTTGCCTCGCATCACGCTAAAAAGGGATTTCTTGTAAATTTTATTACAGCAGTGTCAAAAAGACTCCCATCGAAGAAGCAGTAAATATTCTAACAACGTCTAAATGCAAGGCCATTCCTGCTGGCTCCAGGCACTGAATTAGTCCAGCCTGTTTCTAGTTAGACAGTCATTAAAGAGATCTTACAGCCACAGCAAATGGTTTCCTGTCCTGAGTGCTTAACTCCTGTAGTAGGAAATGTCCTAGGCCGTAAAGGGTGAACCAAACTTCCTGAACATTTTTTAAAGTTACCACAAAGGGTATCCGACGTGCTCCATCCACTCGATGTGGCCAATCAAAGAGGACCCTGTGTGACCCTGACATGGCACTGACCGTTTAAACAGGTGGTGTCCATTTATTGGTGTTTAATATGGGAGTGACATGCTTACTCAGTCTTCAGGAAAACACTCAATCAGGTATGAAAAAAATAACACTCTGGCAAAGTCAAAAATAATCAATGAAGGCCCCATTGCTGTGAAAATATCATTCATCAAGTTTTTTAAAGGTCTTCCATGTGGGTCAAGCTACTTTGGGATTAGGTTTCAACTGGTGCTGGTACAGTATTATCATATTAACACATTTTACACAGAGAGTGGTCTTCTCTGTAGCAAAAGTAAATCTCTCTCACATCTAATTTTTTTTCTCAGGCAGCTGGTTAGCAGGCAGCTCATTTTGCTCCCCAGACAGCAAAGGTGTTGAGACCTGAGAGGCCGTGCACCTGCTGACTGCACTCTACATGTGGCTCTGCCTTTCTTTGAAAACCTTGCTCTCCTGTTCCCATCGCACACTGTCTGGACTCCATCTAAAGTAAAAAACTGCACTGGTGGACAGTATGCATCATCTATTAGTCATGTGGAAACACAGTCAGCTTAGCTGGATGTATAATGTAGCACAAAGGCTGGGTTTATTGCGCTTTGGTTTGTGAGGCCACACATCAGCCTCCATGCCAGAGGCTCTGAGCTGAGACAAAGAGAGAAAATATGATATTACAACAACAGAAATGGGTGACTAACAACCTTGGAGATGAGTAATTTTTTGACTGTTATATATCAGCACGCTCCAGAGTCATTAAAGTACTGTAAATGTCAGGTTAATAGCAGGCTATTGATTGCTCATGCATTATCAAAGGAAAGCATAATCAATGGTCACATTTTAAAAGATGTGGGGTCATTGGCAGGTCAAGTTTCATAAATAGTCTAAAGATATAAATACATGGAGCAAGTTAATTTAGAAAGATGAAATGTAAAAAAAAATCTAAACAGAAGGCAAACCTTTTAACCACAGTTATAGCTGCAGGTGTTTTGGGATATGTCTTTATCACCTTTGCACATAAGAAGAAACTGTATTTTCTAAACCTCGTTTTTAAGAAATAGCTCAAGCTCAGTTAGATGGGATGAAGAGGAAGGATCTGTAAACAACACAATTCAGTTGTTTTCTAAATTGGATTTAGGTCAAGACTTTCTCACGGGAAGTTACAGTATTTTCATCTACATCAGTAGTTGTAGTTGTGGTTGTCTGGTTAGGGTCATTGTCTTACTGGAAGGTCAACTACTGCCCCAATATCAAGTCATAAGCAGCCTATTGGAGTTTTTCCTCCAGAGTTACCCTCTATGTCAGGGGTGTCAAACATACGGCCCGCGGGCCGGATCCAGCCCGCCGAACAATTTAGTCCGGCCCAGTGGCTAAATGCATTATCATTATTCAACAATGATTTTATTTTATTTTTTTATTTTTTTTCCCAGTGTCCTTGCTGGCAATGTGGCAATAAGAATTGTTGTCTTAATGCCAAAAAGAGCTCATCAGATTTGACTTTCACAAGTGGAGCAGTACTGCTTTTGCCATAGTGCTCCGCTTGATTTATGAATGTGAATAGTTTTATTATGATTCATGCGGGGAATATCTCAAATGATATGGACACTACAATGGGAAAGTAGGAGAGGAAAGGAAGAACAAGAAGAAAAAAAGAAAAGGTGAAAGAAAGAGGAAATAAAAGGAAGAGAATAATAAAACAATTATTGAAAAAAACATGTACTTCGTTTAATTGAAAATCTGCAGTTCCTATATTGTCCATGAGGGGCGCTGTGTTTTAATCAGCAGATGGTAGCACTGAGCTTCAAATGTGGAAAATTGATTTTAAATAATTTCTTAATTTTTATCTGTTTGATGTATTTTGTCATGCAGGACAGTGTTTTTAAGTTCCAAAAAATGTGAATAAATGTTTTTCTACATTGTACAATCACTGTGATCAGTTCTTATGCATAATGCACTTAAGTAAATGTTTAACTGAGTAAAAGTATTGTTGAAATTGCGCATACTTTTCTTAAAAACGCTGAGGTTATTCATAATATATTGTGTAAAAGTGAAATTCATTTAATATAAAAATCAAGAGCAAGTCCACTTTTATTAGTTCTATTTAATCTTGCAATCAGTTTACTCGTGTGGCCCTCTTGAGATCAGATTAAGCTGAATGCGGCCCCTAAACCAAAATGAGTTTGACACCCCTGCTCTATGTAGTCCAAACGCTGATTACTTAGTCGGACCAGGTCTTAAGTTGCCATTTGTGCCAGACAATTTCAATCTTTTGATAATAGTTGGACAGTGTTATATGCAATGTTCAAAGCTTGTACTCTTGTTTAATAAACTAGCCCAACTTTAAATTTCTTCAAAGCTTTACATTTAACCTGTCTTGTGTATTCCTTGGTCTTCATGATCCTGTTTAACCCATAATGTTCCCTAACGCAGTTCTGAGGCCTTCACAGAACAGATAACAGCCACAATTTCTAGATTTCATTTGTAAAATGCAAAACGTATGTATTATTGTTTTTTCCACTTCACAGTTATGCACTATTTTGTGTTGGTCAGTGTTTTGTTATAATGTTACAAAATAAGAAAATGTTGAAGAAGAACACTTTTGCAAAACACTATATGTATATATTCAACATGTGTCTTTTTGTGACAATGTCTGCAAAAGCAGATATGTAACTTAAAAGCAGAGCCTCAGTAATAATGCTGTCCAGTCATTAATCACTGGCTCAGCTCAAGAGAAAACAGAGAGTTCACTCATGGCAGAAACTGCCTGGCCCTGGGACGGAGATTAGAGGCCTAATGAAAGCAAAACAAAGCTAGACATGTGAAATTTATTGGCACATTTAGAAAAGCAGCCCCAGAAGGACACTGCCACCAATAATCATTTCTGAATCCCAGTCAAGTGCCGTTTCCTCAGCCAGACGCAATCTAGAGAGGGGATATTTGTGGAGTGGCTGAACAAACACAGATTTGCTGGTATCGCCATCTTTCCCAGCAGCTGGGAAGGTGGAGGGAAGGCAGATCGCTGGTGCGCTGGCTGACGCCCCTCCTCAATGGCTTTGGCTTCTGGGAACAAGACTCTGTCCTCCCAGCTCCTCCTATGATCCTGCTACGCTGAAATGTGTAACAGCCCACTATCTGTCACTATCCACCTCTTTTGGTTTTTCACCCTGCAACCCACTGGCTCCCCATGTCTCTCCATAATGGGATGGGACTATTCTGATACTACTGTTGCTAGCTACACATGGTTATAAATTTTCATAGCCATTGAAAATGTTACATCTCCATAGACATTGCTAGAATCATTGTTTATAGCTTGATCATACAATAAGTTGAATGCCTCACATGATCCAGCTTTAGAAAATATAAATTAACATATTGTCAGCTTCATAACGTAATTGCCATAGTCATAATGGAATATTTTCTGAAAACAAGGTAAAAAAACAGTTTTTTGAAAATGTAGCAGTAAGCCAAAATATGACTTAGGCAATCATGCTATGAGGTTAGCAGTATGCAAAAATACAGAATGGTGTATATCCTTTGTCAGTTTTTTTCTGTTAAAAAAAAATCTACACAGAAATAAATATATTTGATCTAATGGGCAAGTCGCCTAATTTACACCACATGTAACAAGCAAGATGGGTTAGTGTTAGGGTGTAATAGCCATGTTGGTTCACAGGGGGAAATGATGTAACAATTTGGCTCCTTAATATGTCTCAGTCAGAATTTTCAAGAAAGATTATCTACATTTTCTGAAAGAAGATTATGAAAATATTTTGCATACTTTCCACCAGAAATGTGAACAAAATGCATATAACCACAGATGTTTTCTTTAAATGCTTTTTTATGTATGGGGAATATAGACGCAAGTTGGTGATGTAGAATGACTACGTCCATAGCAAGCACAGTGCAGTAGATAATGTAACATTCTCACGTCTTTCTGAGAACACACTGAAATCTTCAGCAAAACTATTAAATGAAAGATTGTCTACATTCTCGGAACGAAGATTCTGAAAATATTATGCATACTTGCTAGAAATGTCATTAAAATGCATATAGACAGATGTGTTCTTAACTGGCAACAGGTCACCTGTGGCCCATTAGAACATATTTTTGACTTCAAAGCCATATAGTTCCTACCGCAGACTTATATTTTAAAAACTCTTGTTTCAAGATGGTCATCTAGGCCCTCCTCCTTTGATTGACACCTCTTTGGACCAACTGTGTTGATCCACAGTTTCTCCAGAGCTAATGTTATTCACCATCCTTGTCCTGTTTTGAGGTACATTACTTGGACCTGTCGGTTTCGACTCTCATTGCGATGTGGAGATTGTAGCCAGTGAAATTACTGTCACGTAGCTGTATTGCTGGTGGGGCAGGACACTTAAAACTCCATAGCAACAGCATGTGTAAAACTCATCCGCTTGCTGTGCTCTCGTGCATCCTTGTGTGTAAAAGTCAGCTTTTGGTGTTAGATGTACATTTTCACCAGGAAATATGTGTAAGGCATCTGAGAAGACCCAAATAGCAACAGAAGAAGCGTTGGAGTTTGTCACAGGCGTGACAATGTTTTTTCTGATTACTTATCAGAAAATGTTTGCAGAGCACCTAGACATACATACAGAAAAAACAGGTCTTGAATAGTCATCTTTTGTTATATTGCATTCAAATTTGAACCTGTCAAACAAAATACTTGTCTCTTTGGTCTCCCTTATTTACAGCTAGAATCTTGCATCTGCCTGAAGTTGCCTGTCGAAGAAAAAAACAAGAAAACAAGAGCAAATAAATTGACTACTTAGTGTGTGTTCCAACTTCAATAACTAAAGATTGGTTACCAGAACACCATACTCGACGTTTTAGTCTAAACATTTTAAATGTTATCTTTACAGAGACACCAAGCTTTTGCCTCTACTTCAAAGGGTTGAGGAGCAGCAACTAATTAAATTTGGGTATATTTTTTAGCCGTTTTTGGAATTTAGGGGGTGTCAGTTAAGGGGTTAACAGGCAGGTTGCCATATCAAGAGAGACGAGGACATTGCACAGCTAAATTCAAGATGATGAGTAAAGAATATGTTGCCAAAGTAAGTTGTTTTTGCTGAATAAACAGCTTGCGTACAGTATGACTATGTCCATGCACAGAGATCCAAAAAGGGCCAACAGCCTGTCACTGACAACAGCCTGTGCCGTTTCCTCAACGGTTCGTCGCTGCTGTGTAACATGGCCATATACACTTTCCACCAACCTTGAATTTTTACTTACATAAGAAAGGTATATTATGTATTCTGTTCTATTTCTAGTCCGCTTCTCTTTCTGGCTTCTGTGTTTGCAGGCTACTGCTCTTTTGCCAACCTAAAATACCAAATGCTGCAGTCTGTTTTAACAACCCTGGTAACTTTCATATCATTGGCTCAGGAACCAGGAAGTAAACACAGGCTAAACACTGCACCGAAGTAGTTCCGCAGTGCACCTCTAATTTTGAAAGGAGAAAAAATTGACATTGTTGATGGAGAGGACAGATTGTTTAGAGGGAATGTTACTTCCATCCCGGGTGACAAATGAGAATGATTCTTGGTTGATTTCTAAATTATTGCTACTTTCAATGTTGAGTTTTCCACATAAAGTACAGGTAATCACAGCCATATTCTTTTTTATTTTGTTGGGAGAAACTTGATAATCACTGACTGGGTTGCAAGCCAATGTAAATAAATAGACAAATAAAACATAGGACTGAAATGTAATAAGGAGCCAAATTGTGACCATACTACATTTCTCCCAATGGAACAATGTGGATATTAAATTTTTTTCAGTGAGACTGGATTATCAAAGTTAGACATTCTTATATGACATCTTTTTCCTACATTTTTGTCATCATCAACTGTGCGGCAACCATTTTAAAGTGAAGGCTCTAGTCTTACTAATAGGACTTTTGAGAAAAATACTTATTTTTCCTACACTGATGTACATCTGGTCTTTAAAGAGCCCAGTTTAAATATTACAGGTTAGACTTTGTCAGATAAGGTTAGTAGCTTATGTTCATGTTTCTGTGCTTGTTTATTCAGGATGGTCAGCTGCTATGCTTGTCTTTATTTCACTCCATCCAAATTGCTGTCCACCAGAGTAACCACAAATTAGAGGCGATTCCTACTTGTGCCCTTTGCCCTTAGTAATTTGGCCTTTTCCAACCCATTCTCCTTGTATCGTAATACTATACCATCCCCATGAGCACAGTTTAAATTATTGACATCTCCAAAACTGGATACACGAAAGCTCAGTTAACTCTATTCAACAGTACATTACTCTAAAATCTAAAATGAAAGAAGGGGAAAATACTAAATTAAACATGCAAGAAAAATAGATTAGAGAACTAAATAGAAAAGGGTGGCACAAAAAACGTCCATTATAAGCAGTGAAGGAGGGGTTCATAATAATAATTTTTGGTTTATTTATATGCATATAATAGATAAGGAGTTACAGCTGGTATCAATTATATTACTGGTTTAGTTTAGATTTTTTTGAAGTCAAGTTCTGAGAAATTCTTGTCAGCATCAATATTAACAACTGTCTGTTGTGAGATCGTGCGCTAAAAATAGCCACTAAAAGAACATTAAATCCGGCTGATATAAACAGTTTCATTTTGAGTTGTTTGAATTTACTAAAATCCCTTAGCAGTTTCAAAATAAATCAGACTTTCTTGTTAGCTTCCACTACTCAAAGGATTTTATTTACACAACTTTTTAACAAGCTCAC
The DNA here is from genome assembly GCA_037039145.1 of Fundulus diaphanus. Classification (NCBI taxonomy): domain Eukaryota; kingdom Metazoa; phylum Chordata; class Actinopteri; order Cyprinodontiformes; family Fundulidae; genus Fundulus; species Fundulus diaphanus. The sequence continues at coordinate 14,248,759 of CM073122.1, read as the reverse complement.
TGTGATATGACATCTTTCTGCTACAGGTAAGGGAACTATTAACAAGAACAACCTCACAGAACATCACATAAAAATGGGAATAAACCCTTTATGATTTTTTACTGTAAATTTAACAAGCTATCGCCTCGTAGTTAGTGAGAAGGCAGTACAGAGATGTCACGGTTACCTCTGTCAGCTTATTGTGAGAAAGCTCTATTGTATTGTTCTAACACATGTCAATGGAATACATTGCAGTTTAAGGTTTAAACATCCGGAATTTGAAAAAAAAAGTTAAAGGAATATGAATACAAGGCACTTTACCTTTTATCTGTCTTCCTTAACTGGCAGTTTGGATTTGACCCCGTTTTAATTTATTTTTAAAGGCTCCAAATAAAACTAGAGCAACTGTATACATTGTTAGCCTTAATTTTTCTCTTATTTGTACACAAGTAGCATCTTATGTTGCAGTCCTTTACATATATTACAAAAACTCAACTTCTGTTGGTCCTCTAGTAACAGTGGCGCTGCTTCTTTAAGAATAAAGAAATTATATTAATGTTTTGCCAGCTTCTGCACGCCTCCCTGGTGAGGTGTTCCGGGCACGTCCCACCGGGAAAAGGCCCAGGGGAAGACCCAGGACACGCTGGAGGGACTATGTCTCCCGGCTGGCCTGGGAACGCCTTGGGATTCCTCCTGAGGAGCTGGCCCAAGTGGCTGGGGAGAGGGACGTCTGGGCCTCCCTACTGAAGCTGCTACCCCCGCGACCCGACCCCGGATAACCGGAAGAAGACGGACGGACGGATATTAATGTTTTGTCAAACTAGTACCGCTAAATAGAAGGAAACAATGGTGTACCAATGTCTGAGAGAAAACTGTTGTAAAGAAAATCTATTGGACGTTACTCTCTATTCTTATTCAGGCAATGATGCCGCTCATGCAAGCTCCTCGCTCTTTGCCCATATCCCCTAGTTTAACCAAGCACAGACCCACTTCCCTGATGAACACTATTCATATAAAACAGGAACTTCTTATTATGTCACTTAGCATAAACATTAAGAACAAACACATTTTTGCTCTATTCCATCCTTTACAACATGTGTGTTAGATATCACCGATATATATGTGAGAATTTTGTAACTATAGCCTATTTAGATATCAGTGAAAAAGGTCTTAAATGTACGTCAGATTTGGAAGCAGCATATCTGACACTAACTTCAGCATCATTTGCCAGCTGCTGTGAAAAGGTATAATGTCTTACAGTGCTTACTCGAAGCAAAAAGTCACAACGCATGGCACTCCATTGAGTGGACATGCAATTAAGTAAGAAAAAAATAATTTTAAGTGTACAACTGATGTCATTTTTTTGTTTGTTTTTATTTTGGAGACCTAATTGTGCACTCCAGGACAACTCAACCTGGGTAGAGAGCCATATTCTCCATTTGAAAAAAATATATCACTGCTTCTAAAGTGAAGACCTAAGAGTCAAGACATGTATGCCAAAATGTCAATTTACCATGCATGAATTTCTCTGTGTGAGCTCATATGTGTGTGTCTGGTGTTTGCCAGAACAGAGGCTTGGAAATTCAGCAGGGTGCCATCTCTGACACGGAGACACTTCGACCCGCAGGCTCTAATCCCTTTTGAACCAGCCCAAGCACTAACATGGGACCATATGTTTGGAAGCGCACAAGAGCTCCCCTGTGCTATTTTAAGTGTTCAAGAAAGACGAAAACATTTTGCCAGCCCCTCTTCCAGCAGCAATCGGATCAGTCATCAAGTTATCCTGCGAAGACGGATGAGAGATCTCAGAGGACAGAAACAAAAACAAACACTTGCACTTATAGCACAATGTGTTCTTGAGGACACAGACAAGTAAATTACATAAAGCGGACATATGCCCTTCTGATTCCACTCAAATTGTGGATTACTGCTTTGATTAATCACACTTTAATCTGAGTGCTGAATTTATATGTCTACCCCCCCATCACAGAGAAATAATCTTATTCCTCCCTAGCATAAGGCTAGATTATTTCTTTCCCCTCACTGAGCTATTCTTCATTGCCTGAGGATTTCAGCTCAATTATCTTTGTGTCAGACGATTATCTCTGGGTTTAATTTAATCGTCATTACTCCCCTGTCATATTTCAATTAAACAGGCTTTCATGGCATTAACACATACTGTACTTAAACCTGTTATTTCTTCAGTTAATATTGTGCTAAGAGCTACCATGGAGGGTTATGGATGTCATAATTATGTACTCAATAAGCATATTTCACACTTGTCTGTGCTGGCAGTATGTCAAGGCTCCAGCAAGCAGTGATATTAATCTAATGACAACATGGTCTTTATGTGATCTATAATACTGCCATGCTCTGCTTGAGTTCCTGCTTAATTGTGACACAGGGAGCGAGAGCAAGTGAGCGGGGTTAAGGAGGTTCAAGCATTACTAGATTACTCAGCATTCTGGTTGTATATCACCGGGGCTGTATGTGTGTCTTTCTGTTTCTCCGAAATGTGAATAAATGGGAAGTATTTTTTGACATGTTGAACAAACACACCATGTTAGTCACTCTGCGTGTAGATTATTAACCAGGAATTTGTCCCGGCGGTTTTCCAGGATGAACAAGTTTTTTAAAGTGTTTTTTGTGTTTTTTGTTGTTTTGTTTTATTTAATGTTTTTGCTGTTGAGTTTAAGCCTATAGTTTAGTTTAACAACAAACATTTTAATCTGACGTGAATCAGATTAATCATCAGGAATTAAAGTACATAATTACAGTCCTTTGCAAAAGTATTCATACTCTTTACACCTTTTCACATTTTGTTATATTATAACCACAAACTGATATATAGTCCCTACCTAAAATTATGGCCTAAGTAATGTTTGCCACAAAAAAAATAAAAAAATAAAAAATATATTATTATTTTGCGTTTTCTGACAAATCTGAAAAAAAGTATTTAGGCCATTATTTTAGGAATGTGAGTATGTGATAGAAGAAGGAGATGTAGTTTTAATACTTTTTAGAAAGAAAAAAACAAAGTGGAATGTGTATTCATATCCAGACCCCTTTACTCTGATAAAGTCAAATACAGTGCAACCAACCTTGATTAGTAAACTTAGTCCACCTTTGTCTAATTTAATCTTTGTAACATTTCTAAAAAAGCCTTAAAAATTTGTTAATAAACATTAGCAAACAAAAGGTGCCATAAAGACTGAGGAACACAGCAGAAAGGGCATGGAGAATGTCGTGGAGATGTTTATTACAATGTTAGATTATGAAACAGCTTTAAACATTTCAGTGATCATTGTTCAGACCATCATTCAAAACAGGAAAGAAGATGGCATAACACCAAACCCATCAAGACATGGCTGTATATCTAGACTGACAGGCCAGGCAAGGAGAGCATTATTCAGAAAATTAGCCAGGAGGCCAACTGTAACTCTGGAGGAGCTGCAAAGATTCACATCTCAGCTAATAATTAGTCTATTGGGTGTGTCGTTCTGTTCTTTTTGGAAGAGTGGCAAAAAGAAAGCCCTTGTTGAAAAAAAGCCAAAAGAGCTGCAATTTGACACAAGCTATTTAGGGGACAGAGCAAAAACATTGAAGGTACTCTGGTCAGACAAGGTTGAAATTGAACATTTTTCTGCCATCTCTGCCATCTCCACTGTGAACCTTGGTGACATCAGCATCATGTTGTTGCGTTTCATCAGCAGGGACAGGGAAGCTGGATCGGGATGAGCACAGGGCAATCTTATAATACAACATGTTCAAGGCTAAAAGTACATTTTTAAAAACATGAATCCTGTGATTTTACAATTATATACTTTGTTGTTGGTCTATCATAAAAAATCCATATAGAATACAGAGAGGTTGGTGACTGCAACTTGAAAAAAGGTCCCAAACAAGTTCAGGGGGTATAAATACTTTTTCAAGGCACAAACGGTTCTAATGCATTTATCTTGTTTTTATTTATGTTCAAGCAATAGACCGGTACAAATCAACCTATATTTTCTCTAAGCAAATAAAACATAAAACGTATATTGACATCAAGGTTAAGATTGCAGAGTTGTATGTGTGTGTGCATATTTCCCATATGACGCTCCCATTCCCTTAAGTGTATTTTTAAAGAAACTGGAAGGACGCTGTATGGACTCATAAACATTTATTATCTTTAAAAGATAAGATACTGCAACTTAAAAGATTGAATGTTTCAGATCTATTTATGTCACAAAAATTGTATTATTGCTCCTTGAACTCACTCCATGTCCTCGTTCTTCTTTCTCTTAACAAGGTCGTTTTTTTATTTTTTTGTTTCAGAAAAAACAACTATAATCAGAGTTCCTACATAGTACTATTTGTGATAAACAGTGTTATCAAAGCACTTTGATGTGTGAGGCTTTTATGTAGCACTGTTTTGGAGTAGATTTCAGTTTTTGCACTAAGGGAAAAAAAAGCCACAGTACCAAAATAAATTACAGACAATCACAATTAGCGCTGTTGACTTGCAGACCTGTTATTCAGAGATGGATTATCAGCAAAATCTGCTTTTTGTATACTTGATCTTCTCAAAGATTATCCATGTATTTTCCTCCTGAGGATAAGACGTGGCAATCTCCCCATAACACTGCATAACACTCCCATAACACTGCTATGGCAGCAAGCTCTCAATGTGAGAGGTTTTTCATGTGTTCAAAAGTTGTTGTTTTTTTTGCGTTTTTTTTGCACTGCATAGACGCAAATGTATTAATACAAAGTGTTGCCATAATTTGGTCCAGAGTTTGCAATAAGGGAAAGACAGCTGAGTTTGTCTCCACATCAAACCCAGCATGGTAACGCTTTAACTGTGTTGCCAGCTCAATGAATTCAGACAGTGGCTGCCTGAGTTTCTTCCTGCTAAGACTGAGAGGATAGATTACCAATAGCTCAGGCAGGGAGGCGAGCAAACATACAAATAAGCTGCACTCATTCAGAGAATGCTTTGCAATTAAAGCAAAATGCTTGCGATGCCCACAAGATAGGAAACGTGTGGGATACGAACCAAACGTGCAAAGCAGAGTTGCCAGGCCGCCCACATTGAGCGGAAGAGCTCCAGGGCAGTCTGTCTGACATGGTGGAAGCAAAGTTGAAATCTTGAATTAGTTAAAGCAGAAACAAAGGTTGTTGTGAGAGTCTTAATGAAATTATGGTAACGATTCATATTATCAGAAAAATCTTTGCATTATGGTAGGACTGAGCCATTTGTTCTGTATAGGAAGTATGAAAATAAAAGAAAAACCACATCACCCATGATTCTCCGAAGCCAATGTAAAACAGCACCTGATTGATGCCCTGAAACAATCACCAGCTCAGACATGCTGTGCGGTGTTCTGACTGAATCTGGGAAGCATTTGAAGTTGATCTTGATAATCTCTACAATCTTGTACTCATATCCTGGAAACTAATTTTTGAAAAATTGACTGTAATGGAAATAACCTGCGTGGGGCACCTCCCTGTCATTGGCTGCTCATAATATTTTCTACAGTGAAACAGACAGTGGATCATTCACAGAACTTCACACTTAGACGAAGCAAGCGCTGGCATGCACAGACATCAATTTTCAAGTTTGTTGCTCAGAAAAGTAGAGGAATATGCTAATGCTAACTGAGGAGTGGGGAAAGGATGTGTTAAACTTATTGGCCAACTCCTGAATACTGGAAATGTACAAACATGCTTACCATGTTTAATAACATATTTCATCAGTCAAATATAATTTTATTCGATTATGCTATCATGTTTTATCTACTTATTTCTTTAGAAGTAGCATTTTAATATTTTTTTCATGTGACATTTTAACTTTACTGCTTTTTATGTATTTTATTACCTTTATTTTCCTCTAATGCACTTTGAATAAATACAAAAAAAACTTGCATGTTTGTCTTTATGTTTGTGCATGAAAAGGTAGAACAAACCCAATAATGAATATGTCCACTCCTGAAAGAGTTGATAAAGAGGTGGACAGGGAGGGTGGTGGGAGTCCGGAGGGGAGTCAGCAAGCAGAGGCAATCAGGGCTTATTGCCACTGACAGGGCTGTGCCTTGATAGGCTAGGCCCAGCATTGTTTGTCACCTAACCAACCTCAATCAATCAATCATCTCCTTCAGCTCGTATCACCAATCAATCAGATGGCGCTGCACCTTCAGAGGGCCTCCTTCTTTGCTCCACCGCCTGGCTCCGGTTACACCAACCAATCAAGTGTCCCAGCACCTAGCAGAACCCAAATCACTGCACCTGGGAATGAACCAAATAATAAAGGAGTAGCCAATGAATTTTCAGCTGCTCACCCTGAGAACTAATTGTATGGAATGCTTTATATTCATGTAATTTTATTTTTTGTCTTGTCAAATGAATAGTGCAGAGCCAGATGGAGCAGCTCAGGTAATTAGCTCAACTATAGTGGAGTGTTGGTAGCTGCCCTTATCTAACAGAGCTGCGGTGATGCAATTTTACCTTTGCTCACAAGCTGTTAGCAAAGTGTCCTATATTACATCCTATTTTGCATCCTATGTGAAAGTTTAGACCATGTTTGCTTGTTGACGTTAGACTTGTGATTACATGTTGCCTTGCCAGACTGCTAGGAGAAACAGTTAACATGCAAAAGTAGAAGTTATAAGATTCAACATGTTTTTGAATAAGAAAGTATTTTGCTTAGATTTTTTATGCGATTAACAGAGCGACGGTAAATTAATACCATAAATATCTTAAATAAACATGGAACTTACAGCCACCACCATGAACTGTCGTCAGCCCACTCCCTCATGCAGATGTTTTATGGCAAAGCACCGGAATTCATCAGTGATATCGAAAATGTCCACATGGTTTGGTTTGGCTTCAGGGGTCATTTGACAGACAAAGGATTTGGCTATAATACGTGTGAGGCTTCACCCCCACTCCTCCAAAAATACTGAACAAACTACATTTCTCAGTTTAATTCCAATAAAGGAACTGATCCATCACTAAATAGGATGTTATACACGTAATCAGTTTTGGAGTGATCTGTAAGGAAATAAAACAACTATTACACTTTCTTAAGTAATAGAAGTTTTTTAGATTTGTTTAAATAGTTCCTTATGTGAGTTTGTCCATAATGGATGCAAATGTATTGAATGACCATGTCCATCAGCTCTTTATTGATCCCCTCTGTGTTGTCTAAGGTGTGTTTCATCCGATGAGGATTGTCTCTCTCCCAGGGCCCCAACTGGGGCTGATGTTTCTTTTTTTCAGCACATTAGGTTGCAGCCTTAGGGGTGCTTTGACCAGTGGATCAATGGCTCTCGCGCTCTTGTCACCATTCATTTAGAGTGAGCAAGCCCTGGCTCCAGTCCTTGTCTGCCGCTGGCCCTGCTTTCACCTGGTCTCTCTTGTCCCTTCCCCTGAGCTTCCCCTGACAGCTGGCTGCCACAACCAGCAGCAGACAGAAAACCGGTCCTACGGCTTGGCAGACACACGCTCGACCGCCGCAAACACACACGACATAGTGGCTGCAGTGCATGCAGAGGCCTTGTGACCACATGTTCTCCTCTCACTCACACTCATCTTCTCCAGCTTTTCTCTGCCCTCCCCCTATCTTGCATTTTTACACATCTGGCTCTGCTGCTTTCACTTGCTGCTTTGGCTTCTCTGCCTCTTCCTCTTGGACTCTGGAGTCAGGAAGTAGCCTATCATCTTGTTGGAGGTGAACCAGCTGTGGACCGGGGTTGCTCTGACTTCACCATACTCCCCTGATCTAGCACTCCTGCTGCAATTATGTTAGAACTACAACCCAAAAGTTGTGTTGTTCTTTCTTGCCATATGGGTGCATCTCAACAGCTTAGAATATCATTCTAATTTCATTTGGGCAATGCAATTTAAATGCGTATTCATATTTGTATTTCAGTAAAAAATATTTTACAAAAAATAATGTCAAAATCTGCTGTCATATATGTGAGTCTGATAAATTGTGTGGGTTAGGATTGTTTTTATGTGATATGACTCTAAAAGTCCAAAGTCTTGTGAATACAACTCTAATTTGTACGATTACTCCACTGGTGTGGACACGAAATGAAGTTTGTGGGTACGCTTTGTGGGTATCACTGGGGGCCTTATTTAAAGGGAGGTGGGGGTTCTGGTGCCTATCTGCAGTGGTCATTGGGTAAGAGGTAATGTACGCCCAGGACAGGTCACCAATCTATCACAACCCAATATTCAGTTTCCAAGCAAATTTTAAAGTTAGATAAAACCAATTTAGAAAATTAATTTTAATACAGAACTGTTTTGGTCTACACGATCATAGGAAAGGCCAGTTACCAGCAGACAGTTAGTGACACCCTGTATGGGGAGGAAAGGCCACAGAAGCCTCTTACTTAGGCAAAGGAGAAAGAAGCCTGAACTATTGCTCAGTGGTCCAAAGTTCTCTTTTGAGATGAAATAAAATGTAGCATTTTATTTGGATATCAATGTCCCACAGTCTGTGATGATTTATTTACTGTATTAATTCCTGCTAGTGATGGTCCAGTGTGTCCAAAAGTCCAGAGTCGGTGCAGCCATCTACCAGAATATTATTGAACGCTTCATGTTTCTCTTCTTTTGGACAAGATTTACAGAGAAGCTGATTATATTTTCCAACAGGATACGTCACCTACCACAATGTCAAAAGGACCAACACATACTTTACCCCATAATACCCTATGTTTTTTTTCTATTGGCGACACGATGCCCATCAAAGATGAAGACTGGAGACACCCGGGTAAACTATCCAGATGAGTTGAGCAACTTGGGCTTTTTTTAAACCTCAGCAGTGCCATAGGCTGGTTGCCTACATTCCACGCAGCACTGTGGAGTGTTTAGCACATATACTACAGTGCATGGACATGTATTTTTTGCGCCCTAATGCAATTGCTTTACAATCCTGAATCCTTGAACCAAATTTTGGGTTATCTTTAATTATGAGGCATAATCATCAAAAATAACTTAAATAAATGCTTGTAATACACAGCCGTATCTGTGAAGAGTTGATGTATAACTCTCACTCAGTCAAATCAGTAAAATACATTAGCTTTTTAATGATATTCTAATTTACTGAGATGCACCTATATAAAGGTCTTTCACTGGACTGAATATGAAGAGGCATGCAACTATAAGTTTTTCAAGTTCTGCCATGTGAAATCAAAACAGATCAAATGGCTTTTTAGTGTGACATTAAAACTGTTTACTATTCAGGAACAACAGGCACTTCTAAATATCCCCCACTAGTTATTGCGCCCTTGTGCTATAGAGAACATATTGCACTGTATGTAAAAATGAACAAACATCGGCTGGGCGTCAGCCATCGACGAGCAGCCTTGTTTTATCGCCTGTACTTTATTACAGTTTGCCATCTGCACAGAGGAATGTTAATAGCTAGCTGCGACTATTTACACATATGAAAAAGTACATCCATCTGCTATGATCCGCCCGTCTCACATGAATCAGTCCCGCCTTTCCCTGATGAACAACTGCTGTTTATTCACAAGGTGACAAGCAGCACCAAAGCCTAGCGACACCTGCACCTTACATCCTGCCGTCTGACATATGTGAACCTCACACGCGCGCGCACACACACACACACAAATATACACACAGAAACACCTCACCTTGCCATGTTGCACCCTCATCTCCATTAACACATTTTTCAAGGTTACAACACACATCATGTTTTGCCGCCCTTTTCCTTCTCTTTGACATTTGTGTTTGCCTCTTTGTTTGCACAGGATTGGTAATGCCAGGCATGGATGTCATTTGAGAAACAATCCATCAATTCTAATCAGTCAAAAAGGGATTGTGAGGGTAATTACTTATATAGTGATTCAGGTTAATTCCTTAGTCGGGACTTGGCTTAACACTTTGCCAGGTGACAAACAGTGGCAGGCCACTTATAGGGCAACTGCAAAATCCATGGAAATTACTATCTCTAGAAAGAGCAGTACATACATGGCTATGAAGTGACCCAGAGAAGTGTTAAAGCGAAGCTAAGATCCTTTTAACTGCAGCAATCATCAAATAATATAAGATTGTGCAGTCCCATTTTACATCCACTCCACTTTGTGTCAAATTACAACTTTCCTTCAGCCTGAGCGTGAGCACATTCAATTGGATGAATGATAACGACTGATATGGGCTAAATATCAACACAGAAACTGAGAAAAATAAATCTTTATTATGCACAGAGAAACCACTCTGGCTGTAGCGCCCACAAGCCGTAAGTGTGGCATAAATCATGCTCTGTGAAAATGTGCGACTGTGTATCAGCCAACAACAGCAATAATCTCACTAATCAGTAGTTTGTGCAGCAACAGCCAGCACAAATATGTTTCCAAACAAGTAGCAACATGACAAGGGAGAAGATTGTTTTGTTTTAACCAAAATGCGTGTAAACAGTTATTAACAGTGAATATATGTTATGTACATTTCATTGTTCTACTCCTTCACCAAAACTCCATTATGCAAGAGTGCACTGTACTACTGTATGTTGGAGGTGAGGAAACATTAAGCATTAATCCCCACCTGACACTAATACTTGATGTATGATTGACCCTGAAGCAGGACACTGCACGTTATAATCTGGGCCATATGGCAAGACATTAGCCCTTCAACCCTCCAACAGGATAATCTCTCCATTCTGGCAATGCTTTTTCTTCACAGATTTCTTTGCACAATTGTTGCATGACAGTATTAACGTACTGGAACAGATTTAGCATGTCCTGCGTCACTGGACAGGAGGAGGGAATTTAACCAGAGGAAGAAAGAAAAAATTATCTGCGCTCAAGAAAGCCATGTTCAAAGTCAATTAAAGTCTTACAGGTTAACCTTGTTTTTTTTGTTTTGTTTTGTTTTTAGTAAGGAAATGCGTTCATCCAGTCTTTTTTCTTCAGACTTATACAGAATCTTGAAAAAGTATTCATACCACTTGAAATTTGTAACATTTTGTTACGTTATAAGTACAGAGATCAATACTTCACATTATAATTATCCGTGATAGACCAACACAAGGTAATGCAAAATTGCGAATGGGAAGGAAGATGACATGTAAAAATATGCAGAGTTAGGCATTAATTTGTCTTCGTTCCCTTTTAATAGGATATCTCTCATAAGAATAAAGCACAAACGATTGCCTTCACATTACCGAATTAGTAAATAGAGTCTACCTGTAATTCATTTGAGCATAAATCCAATAGATAAACTATGAATTCCTCATGTAGCACCGGTCAATCATTCATTTCAAAATATGAAGTGAACCTACTAAGATATGGCCGTCTGTCCACCTTAAGTGATAGGCTGGGTAAGGAGAACGTGAATAAGAGATGCAACCAATAGGACCGTGGTAGGAGAAAACCTGTTTGAGGTTTCAAGAGCCCTGAGACTCATCCGAGAGGTTCGCGTTAAAACATGAACCTTGACAAATAGCCTGAGCTATAATAGAATTGTTTAGTAAATTTGTTTCTTAAAATGGCTCAGTGAAAGTCCCAACCTAACCAGTCTGCCAGATATTGAGATCCTTTGCAATGATGAGTGGAAATCTTTTCAGGATGCAGGAGCAGGTAGAAACACACCACAAATGAAAGGTGGTTCTATATGGTGTTGAGGTCACGACTATACATCAAATCATTTCTGATTTAAAAAAATAAATAAAAAATGAAAGCCATGTATCAATTTTCATTAACTTAACAAATGCATAGCACCTTTGTTGGTCTATCACTTAAAATCTGAATAAAATTAATTGCAGTTTTACCTGGCTGCACTCTGAGGTTTAGGAAAATTGCAGGAAAGTGGTAAAATTAAGAATCATGTGGGCATATTGCAAGATTCCATTCCCAAGAGGTGTCAGCATTCTCTTCAACCTCACCGCACACCAACAACCTGCCTCCAAACTGTCCACATCATACAACTCATCTACCATTCACACAAAACATAAACACCTGCACACACCCACCATGATCAAGCCCTCCCCTCCAAGTCTGAAGATGCAGCCCTTCTCTGTTGGAGTGAGGGTGAAAACTCAGCCCTCTCCTCTCCAACCCCAGCTAGTAATGAACAAATTCACTGCGCATTACTCTGGACTTGATCTCTAGCAAAATAGTGCTGGAACAAACAATTTGGTTTGTCAACACCTTTCTCTGGACTCCTCCATCAATGTCAGGGGTCCAAATTTAAACAGCAAAGTGCATTTGACTGCAGGACCCTGAGCTGATTAGACTTCCCAGCTCAGCGAATTGCTCCAGACAGGACGGCAGCTCTGATTGCTAACCCGGCTTGAAAATAGTCTCCCACTGCCTGGGATTAGCATGAATATTTTGATATAGATCGATAAGCAATCTCCACTCCATAAGACATGCCAGCAGCCTTCATTTGGCTGATCAAAGGCACATCAGCCAACACGCGACAGCTAGCTATTGTTTTTAGGCCAGGTTGAGTTGAGGGAGCGAATCTGTGGGAGGGATCCACGAGCACTCCCGCTCCACTCTGCTCACCTAATTGTGGAAACAATCACTGCTTCACAGGATCCCATCTTCCAGGGATGGACCACTCAAATGAGGGAGGCAGAGGCCCCGACCGCAGGGGGACAGACTTCATTACTGCTGCAGTCTCAAACCACTCGGCCACCGGGTGCTACTGACCCGGAAGGAAAAGCAGGGTCATCTATCTATCTATCTGTGTGCTTTTCCTGCAGCTAAAAACACATTGTATTGAATTGGACATTTTACTGGTGGGGAGGGGTGGTCGAGTTTGATAATTTTTCTCAAGAGTCAGGAATAATCTGGAAATTTCAATTGAAGCTCGAAGGTAGACCAGTTATTTGAATAGAGACAAGTTTCTATTTAGTACATTCAAAAAGCCCACATCTTTTAAACACAATGCCCCAAAATATACAGTGCCTTGTGACATTATTTATTCCCATTGAACAATTCCCCTTTATCACATTACAACCACAGACTTATGTGCATTTTACTGGGATTGAATAAACATCTGATTAGTGGGGTGTGAATTTTTACTCATCCTTCTTTACTCTGATACTCTCAAAAAAGTCAGTACAGCTAATTGTCTTCAGAACTCAGCTACTTGGTCAATGGAGGACACGTGTGCAATTTAATCCTAGTTTAACAGCTGTTCAGTGAAAACCTCAGAGGTTTTTTAAAGAACATTAGTGAACACAGCAGACAGCTCAGATATAACACGATAGAGATTTTTTAAACAGAATAAAATTTAAGAAAAGATAATTTCTCAACTTTGAACATCTAATAAAATACTGTTTAATCCATTATTTTAAAATGGAAAGTATATGACATATCTGCCAAATCTACTAAGACATGGCTGTCAAGTCAAAGCTGAGAGAATGTATAAAGGAGAGGATTAAGCAAAGCCAAGAAGCCCATGGTAAAGGCTATTACACACTCTGCGAGAAGCGAAAATTTAGTTCTCGCTCCCCCAGCTGCGAGAACAAAAAGATGTAATTTTCACAGCCCTGCTCTTGTCGTTCTTGCTGGTTGTTCTCGACACAATGTCTAAGCAGAACTTTTTTCCCGCAGATTGTCAGACTACTGTTCTGTGATTGGTCAGGATTTGAATGGGTGAGTTTAAGTCGGAAAAGCGGAAATGTCTCACATCTGTCGAACTAAACACTGTAGTTCCCCTGTCCAACTCTGGTCGTCGAAGTGGACGAATATGCCACCTCCGCTCACTTGCAGCATTTCTCCTATCATTATCCAAGTGGTGCTTGGTGTTTGTAGACAAAATATGAAAAAGTTTCAAGAGGTATAAATCCTATTGCAAGGTACTGTCACCATATCTTCACCATATTCTGTATGAGCCCAGGGTTAAAGATAGAGTCGGCGATTTTTCCGGAAGTTTCCCTAATCCCTTTTTGAATAACTGCGTATGCACAAGACCATCTTCCATGCTCTTCTGCTCCTCATGGGGATCGCTGAAAAAAATCTCCCAAATCCCCTCTGGTCTTATTTCTTTCTACTGAGGCCTTCCACTTTTTGTCATAAGCTTTGTTTCTCAGCCATGTTCAAAGTATACGGTGTGAACTGCGGAGCTACAATGAACGGGTAACACCGAAGCTAACTGCTAAGCTAATCGGATACGTAAACCTTAGAAGTGTGCATGGGCAACTAGCAAGCAGAAACTAATAAGGAACAAGCACGCACACTGGCGTTACGTGAACCCGTCAGAATGATGGGACAACCAATAGATAAGGTGATACCCCCAGAACTTGTGGGATAGAGGGGGGTGAGGGCAGGACCAATACTCTTTTATTTTAGTTTTTACATGATGCAGCTTTCACAGATATCTAATTTTTAACCTGCTTTTCTGAATACATAATGTTTTTACTACTGTCAGGATGGAAGGACCGTTTCACCCACTAAAACTGAAACATCATTAGTTCAACTTTTTTAGTCCAACTGTTTTTAATGTTCTATTTTGTTTCTACATTTTATTCCAACTTGCTTTTATTCTGTTTTATTTTCCTATATTTTAATCATGTAAAGCACTTTGCGTTGCCTCTGTACTGAATTGTGCTATATAAATAAATTTGCCTTGCCTTGCCTAAAACAAAAAGTGTTTCTGAACAGGATTTCCAACTATTGCTTCAAGCTTCCCATACAACCTTATGAATTTAGCAAAGAAGCAGACTAGTATGATCAACATTTTGACCATGACTGGTAAGGGACCACTCAGTTCAGTTCAGTTTAATTCTGTTAAGTTTATTGTCACTTCTATCATACACACACAGTCAAAAACACAAGATAAATAAGGCACTTTCAAAAGTGCATGTGCATTCATTTTTTGTCACCCATCCCTAGTATTACCTGGAGGAATGTTGGTCGGTTTGTGAAGAAAATGTTTTGTCTTTATGACCCGAGGGCAGAAGCTCTTTGACAGTCAAGATGTTGTGACGCAGATGCTCTGCAGCCCCTTACCAAAGAGCAGGAGCAAAAAAAGGGGCCAAATGGTTGTGGCCATTCTAGCATATTTACATGAGTAACTTAAAAATTTTCAAAGCTGAAAACGTTAAATTTACATAAAGTGCAGGTGTCATACACTGCTGTGAGTAATTGTCTCCCTACAGATTTCTTCTGAAAAATCGATATATTTTCAGTTAAGGGTAAAAAAAGTAACGCAGGTCAACCTGGTTCTATATGTCAAGTATTTTTACCAATTGTCTTGTACATAATATTGGGGAGTTTAGGAGCACAAATGCTCTGTTTGGGTTATGCCACAGCATTTCAAACTCTGGACTTTGACTAGGTCACTCCAAAAACTTTAGATTGTTTTCAAACCATTTAGAGGAGGACTTGCTTGTGTGTTTCAGATAATTTCTCTGTGGCATAAGCCAAGTCTTCCCAAGCCAGAGGTTATGAACTCGCCAGACATTCTGCAAGAGAACAGAATTAATGGTTCCATCAGTTATGGCAAGTCTTACAAGCCCTGAAGTAGCAAAGCATCCCACAATTATGTTTGAGTTATGTCCCTTTGTTTTGTTTTTATGATAGATGTAGCAAGAGATACACTTCATAAAACATTTCACTTTTTTTTCTTCATTCAACATAAGACTTTCTCCAAACTCTTGGGGATCTTTAGGATTTGGCAAATGTGGCATTGATATTTGTGTTCTTTTTGGTCAGAAGTGTTTTTTGCCATGGAACTCATGTCAGTTTTTTTTTTTTCAATTTCTCTCGTAGCTTTGATGCATTAACACTGACCTGTAATGAGGCAAGTGAGGTGTGCATTGTTTTAGAAGTTGTCCTGGGTGGTTTTATCACTTCCTGGACTAGTTTTTGATCCTTTCTTGGAGTATTTTGATAGACAGGGAAGTCTTGTGAAGGTTCACCACAGTTTCTATGTTTCCTTCATTTCTGGGTAATAATCACTGATTTGCTTCAGTTCAAATAAAACCTTACAAATAAAAAAAAACACAGATTTCAATGATCTTGTTTTTCATTTGTTGTTCAATTCATTCATATTTGGACAGGATCAGTTGGCCGTTGAAACCCCTCAGGAATATTTATGAAGTTAGGCAGGTCGTATTTAAGTGATTAGGTATCCGGCTTGGGCGTGGCTAGAAAAACTTATTTTCCCCCAAAATGTACTTCATTACAGTTCATTTAGGATTGAGAAGGGATGTGATTATTTTTTTCACAGAGAAAATGGATGGCTTTTTGAAACTAAACAAAACCATTGTTTGAAAGATGTACTTTGCATTAACTCTGGTTAACTTATTAGCATTTGATGATGGGGAAGTGTGACAAAAAAGCATAAATAAATAAATCTGTTAAGGACAGATACTTTTAACAGCACAGCATGTAACCAACAAGAACCAGTTGGTATAGAGCATGCATTTTCTATTATTCTTAAACAAAGAACAAGCAACCAAAGATAATACCTTCAAAGCTGCTGCAATGAACTGTGAAGCTGAACAGCTGCATAATGGGAGGCTTTAACAGTAACAACCACTTGATGTCGTCACAAATTTCAGTCAGGCCCCCTCTGGCCAGATTTATTACTGAAATCTACCGAACCGCTGGTTTATCACAGTGTTTATATTATTGCTTCAACGTGTTTCAGTTAACATAACCTTGAATCACAGCAGTTCAAGTGCAAGGATGGGTTGTTTTGCTTGTGGTGCAGCCCCATCATTGATGTTAGCAGATGATGCATGCCCTGTTCCTTGGCACAAGTTCAGACCAAATCTTTCATCCAGGTTTGCCTCTCAAGTGCAGCTGGGGTGGCCCTATAACATTTGGGCATTAATATAAATTCCACAGCGAAGCCTTTATTTTGATTTGGCTTCAATGAGAAAATAATATAGCTGGCAACAGATTTTAGAGTTTTTGTTAAATGTGTGAACAGGAGACAAGATGCACTCATCTGGGTAGAAGAGTTGGACCCATTGGTAATCAGAACACAGACAAGGTCAAAACACATAAAATGTTTCAAGTGCTGTTAGACTGCTATAGACTGGTTCATATTCAAGAGCAGGAGTGAACCAAGTGAGGAGACCACACAAGATGACCAAACAAAGTATAAAGAAAGACGACAAAGGCTAAGTGCATTGCAAAAATTGTCTGTGTGTACCTAACATTGAAAGGGAAGTGGCCGATGTAAGATGTTAATGTTAGCCAAACCAGCTTGAGCGGAAAGACTTAGACAATGAACAAATAAGGAAGTATATATCAGGTGCAATCAACAGGGATACATTAGAAGCAGTTTGGATATTTCCTTTCCATCCAATTCTTACAAACACAGTTTACTTCCCTATGCATTTTACTGATTTTGTGGATCTGAAAACAGGTTTGGGGGAAGCCAAGGACTTAAATAATAGCAGGAGAAGTATTGAACCTCTTCACAGAAGATCAAATGCAGCTTTCATTAGTTTAGTACAGCGCCAGGGCTCATTGATGACTTGTCAGACAGTCTTCCCTTCAATACGCAGCGAGAGGCTCTGAAAATCATCCTTTTACTGAGCCTTCTCAGCTGTAAATTCAGCCCAGCTCAATATTTTACCCTCCCTCCACTCTCTCCAAGTCTCCATTATTTCTTACCATGGATTAACCCTGTGCTGCTGATCAAAAGGAAGCTTCTCTGAGTGTCTGCTTAGACCTGGACCTGTCCATCCATTAGCCAGTCATAATGAAATCTTCAGCTTGTTATTATGGAAAAATCCATTGTTTGTTCACAGGTACCATATTTAGTGGGAGAGCATGATCTTCTGGAGGATTAAGGAAAGGCTTTAGGGGGTTGTGCTGGTGCTTCAGAGGCAAAGAGGAGGAGGGTAAGTGGAGGGATGGTGGGAAAGGGGAGCATTGAGAATGCCTCACCAAATCGGGGTCTCATGCCTCTTTTTGTAGGTTGAGACTGTTTCCAATTAAAACAGCATGAGCCACACAATATCACATTGTCCCGCAGTAAACAGAGCTCTGATTCCTACTGAAATGGGACTGCTGTCCCAGTTTCCTGCACAGTTTAAACAACTTAATATAGACAAATCCTGAATGTACATCAAAGAATGAGACACTGATCATATTTAGCCGCTGTGTTCAGGAGTTGACCCGGGCTCGACTACAATCCTTACTCATTCACGTTGCATTAGCCCGCCCCTGTGTTTGAAGTGTACTTACAGTAAATATGATACATACACCAGGGCTAAAAGCTTTACATAAAACTGTCTCCAAAGAGCATATTAAGCTATCTTTGTTTACAAGAGACGAGTCAGAGAAAGAAGACAGTTTGGCACAATGGTCGTAAAATGTAGTGCTCTTCACCTCGCTGGCACGCAGAAATACACACAGCAATAGGCGCGCTCAGACAGCACAGACAAGATGCTAAATCACTTGGGATGGGAGCATTTAGGATGGAGTGTCACATTTCTGTGTAATAAATAGCAGAGATTGATTTGACCTCCCTGCCGGGCCCTGCAGTTTACTTATACACAAGTAAAAAAAAATGGAACCACTAATTCTCTGGGGATCCCTCAGAGGGAAATTGGATAGCCTGCTATGGCCCTAAGGTTGTGGCGATCCGGCCGTGTCAATATGGTCCTGCTATCAGGTAGGTCAGCTTCTTTGCCAGCTCTCACAGCCAGATCAGAGGAACACATGAGAGAAACAGACATATCCAACTGTTATCTAGGTAGCTATGTGTCAGGATGTGGGAAGCAGAGAAGGTCAAGTGGTTTCTCTTACAGTTTGTTACTTTTGCATTATGTGCTCTCAAACATGCATAAGAAGGTTCTTGATCAAATGAGACAAATCTGTCCTTTTTACCAACAATCATAAATATACAGTTGTGCCCAAAATTATTCATATCCCTGGAAGATTATGGTTTAAAAAACTCTTTAGTTTCATCAACATATTTTTTTCTTATTGGAAATATTAGTATTTCTGAGAGAATCAGCCAAAACCCCAAGTCAATAGATAACAGAGAATCTGTGGAGGAAGCTTAAGATAAGGGTGATGGCTTGGAGGCCTTCCTTCCTCAAAGGCTCAATTACAAAAGCTATGTCATCAAATTAGCTGTGGAAACATGCAAAAATCGATCAGCTATTGTTCCAAGAGTTCGATAACTGTAATGCCAAGATTTTGCCACTTATTTTAAAGTAATGTATGTTCAACTGTAACGTTTCTGGCACTGGAGCTGCTAATTGTAATCAGCACACCTGTGCTGTCTCCACCCTACCTGCTTATAAGCTCTGCTCCTCGCAGTCTCCAGTGCCAGAACGTCTCTAGCCACACGGTGAGCGCTTCCAGCCTTGTCTTCTGAATTCCTGTCTGCCTGTCTGCCTGTCGACCTGTTTTTGCCCCTGTTTTTTGAGCCAGTCTAACCCCTTCCTGGATTTGTCTGCCCGCCTGAGTTCTGCTCATCAGCCTCAGTGATCTGGACTGCCTTCCCGTGTTTCTGACCCCAGCCTGCCCGTAAATTACCGAGATTGCCTGCCCCTTTAACTGTCTGTGCTTTTTGGATTCTGGACCTGGATCTGGACCTGGATACTCTATTGGATTCCCCCTTGGACACCGCTGCTGGATTAAAACGGATTTCCCCCTCGACAAGACCCGGACTGTCCCTGGATAAAGAACCCTGGATTATCCCCTCTCGGACCCCGTCGACACCTGGAGCCAGACTCCTGCCCCGTCTACCCGCATTGCGGCCAGGTTAGTGACCTAGCTTCAGTCTCACCTTTTTGTCTGTCCCTGCTGGTCACTAACCCACCGCTCTGCCTTCAGGAGCTGCCAGTCGCGGAGAAAGAGCCGCACAGACCAGGGGTCCGCGCCGCCATCCACTAAATAAAACTGTTTAGTTTTACTTACTTGTTTTCGGGTATTCCTTGAGTCCATCCAAATACATTACATCAACATGCCCTTATCATTCACATGTCAGTAAAAATAATACTTTATCTACTTACCCTTTGTGAGATTGTCTCATTTCCGATAAAATTGTTTTAAAACAATTTTAAATCTGAATCTGCCAGGATCGTGAATAATTTTGGGCTTAACTGTAGATATGGTGAAAAACTGCACCCAGTAAACCATTCCAACCATGACAAATGGTGGGAACATTATGATGCAGGGATGATTTTCTTTCACAAGGACAGTTAACTTGGTCAAAGTTGATGAGAAGATGGATGGAACTAAATAAAGGTGTTATGAATGCTGCTGGAGTGTTGGCCTAGTGGTTAGCGCCTGCACTCTGGGTCCCTGAGCAAGACCCTTAACCCCTGATTGCTCCCCGGGCGCCGCACATGGCAGCCCACTGCTCCCCACTGCTCCCCAAGGGTGATGGGTTAAAAGCAGAGAACAAATTTCGTTGTAATGTATGTTTCAATGTATGTTTCAATGACAATAAAGATGATATTACTATTATTACTATTACTAGAATCCGATATTCAGCCGGATATAGAGCTACGTCATTAAAAAGTTTATTGCAGAATGTGAATAGTGGCAGATGAGGCAGGCACACAGTAATACAGAGAAAACCAGAGGATACAGGTGGGGTGAATGGCAAAACCAAACTGCAGGCAGTGACAGGCCAAACCAATGATGAAGGCAGGGACAGACTTGAACAGGCAATGTGGACCGAGGAACCACCAGAATGGGCAGAGCAAGCGGCTGGAACTCACAGGGAAACTGGCAGACTTGTGCAGCACATAGACACAGGCAACTTTCATCAGAAGAGTCCAGCTGGCTGAGCACACAGGAACTGGTAGAGGCAGGAAACATCACAAAAGACAAGACAAGGAAGGACATTCTGGCAGGGATGAGTTGGCTGAGGCAGGTATATACAGACAGGGGAACAGGTGAGCAGTGTTGTCAGTAATTAGTGGCAGCAGCTGAACTGGGCTAATTGACTGAAGAGTGGACTGAGCTGATTGGATAGTGGCTGGTGGCTGAGAGGTGACGGGCTTAAACTAGAAAAGGTCCAAACAAAATAAACAAAAAACTATTTCATGATAGTACCCTCTCCTCAAGAGTGGATACTAGACGGCGTAAAAAAGTCTCTCAAAAGTAAAACAACGAAAAAAAAACAGACAGGGCGGGCAGAGGAGAGCCTTGGACAAAAAAAACAAAAAACACCCAAAAAGGGCGAACTAAGAACTAAGGTGGACCTCCCTGAGGCGGTGACAGGCAGAACACGGAGAAAACTAACTCAAACCCCTGGAGATTGTGACACCTCCAGTATGTTAAAGATTTTGGAAAGTAGTTGGTCTTACTGAATTTCATTTCCGGGCATTAGATTAAAAGTATTTACTTTAAATAGACATGGATGCCTCACTTTTGAATGAGAAAATATCAAACTGTGTTTTTCTTTACGTGTTACAATAGTGTTCTGTTTGTGTCAGTTTATCACAAATATTCCAATAACATATATTGATAATGTATATATGTATATATATGTGTGTGTGTGTGTGTGGGTCTTGGGTGTGGTCTGGAAAGCGATGACTTGAGATCACTTCGGTATTGTTACACCAGCTGTTGTTAACATACATGCTAACAGCATGCCCTGAATTTTACCACTGAGAGTGCAGCTCCTGTCTGACCGGAAAGTTGTTTGTCCCTCCATGCTACCATCATCATCAGGAATTGAGGAGTTTAGTCATCTCTCAAAATAATGGCATACCAATATCTCATCTCACTATTTGTTTTTAAGCTTCAAGTAATCCACTTTGTTAGCCAGAAAGTGGCCGTTGGCGAGCAAGATGGATGGAAGCAGCATTCGGTGAGGGTTAGCCTTTAGCTTAGCCATTGGTCCTCCCCGGCTGCCGCACTTCCTTTTTCTATCACACTGCTTCCATATCTTTCGGCTGCGGCCACTAAGTCTCACTTGTAGAGTAGTGCAAAGCTTATTTACTGTTAAATGTTACATTTTTTGAGGAGCCATTGCAGATAAGCACATGTGTGTCCAGATGTGTGTCC
Source organism: Fundulus diaphanus (assembly GCA_037039145.1). Lineage (NCBI taxonomy): Eukaryota > Metazoa > Chordata > Actinopteri > Cyprinodontiformes > Fundulidae > Fundulus > Fundulus diaphanus. The sequence continues at coordinate 14,226,818 of CM073122.1, read as the reverse complement.
AGAGTCAGCGCAGTTGGCCACTTGGCAGTTAGAATAACCAAGCTGCTCTTCCAGTAGCATCTCCAGAGCTGGGTAAGCACTGTCAATTCATCCAATTTGTTGGGAAGTAACGTCACATTTCCCATGACGATGGACGGGATGAGAAGTCTGTACCTTCTCCTCCAGTTGTGATGACAGATGCTGGCATGGGACCCATGTCCCTTCCTTTTCAACTTGTGGGGAACCAGCATGACCAATGTCATAAAATAGAGAATAAAAGCAAAATAGTCGAGACAACCAAGTCCAAACGTAAATCCAACTGAGAATATAAAGCAATGCTTGAAAATTGATATTTACAGATTCTCTTCATTCAGCTCACTCATCTTGACCTATTTTATGAAGCACATCCCAAAATACTTGCAGCTCTAATTACAGCAAAAGGCACATCCAGGAACTATTGACTTGGGGCAGGGATGGACTGGGAAGAAAACGTTTTCTGGGAGTTCCTGACAGACTGGCCCACTCTCAACTGCGGGTTGAATTTTTAATGAAAGACATAGGCCTATATATATATATATACTTACTATAATAAAGCCACATAACATAATATAACTATAACAGTATAACTGTAAGCAATAATGCTTATTTAATTATTTATTGACCCAGATTTCTTGTACTTTTTTATGATATGGTGGTTTTTACTCTGTATTTTTTCTACGGTATTTTGATATTACTATTGTGTACTTTTTATCTATATCTCTATGCCTGGAGCACTTGCTGTTATTCTTACTGTTATGTCATTGCCTTCTGTCAATTTTGTCAGAAAATTTTTTTTTGTCAGTGTTGTTTGTGTGTAGCGTGTGTATGCAGCCCACTCTTTCTACCTGCAACCAGATCTAACCTCGGGTACAAATAAAGTGACCTTGATCTTTGCCTTGACCTGTGCAAATTGTCAGTTATCCGGGTCATCGCAACAGCAAACAGGCTTAAATCGGAGGCAACCGGACTTTCGTTCAGTTCTTTCTGAAAACGTTTTGAAACCTATCCAGTAGTCTTTTTCAATTCTGGTGGCTCCGGTTGCCTCCGATTTAAGGCTGTTTGCTGTTATAACAAACATAGTTTATCTCCTTTCAACAACATAACTTCCAACTTTAACAACTTGTCACCTCATGCCTACTTGCTGCCTGTGACGTGTCTAAGGTCTAAAAAGAAGGTCCCTTACTGTATTTTCATTTCTCAGATGTATGTGTATGAAGGTGATCATGCCCGTGATGTAGAATCTACTGTCACTGGTATTTACATAGGCCATGCAACCAAAGCAAAACATTTTTTTGTCATTATATATACATTTTTTTTTTATTGTAGCATCAAGTAAATGCTTTTTTTACTGCAGAGTTTTCTGTATTCTGTTTGGGGTGAAAATTAAAAAAAGAAGTCTAATGTCTCTGGTTTGGACCAGATGAAATAATCAATCTCTAACTGAGGGACATCTATACCATCCTCTTGATTAGTATCTCTATATAGCAGAATCATCTTCGGTTAAGTTAGTAGTCCTAAAGCACAACAACTACACAATAATGCTAATAGAAATTACAATAAAAATGTTAGCCTAATAATATTACTATGTGGTTTTAGTGCATGAGTTAGTGAGTAAGGACTTTATTATTATTATAACCCAAGTGCTTTGCCTTTGTTCTTGTGGATGGTCTTAGAGCTGCTCTTCTTATTTGCCCATATCAAAATCTGAGCTTTGGGCCATCTGGCTGGGAACACCTTGAGATCCCCAAGAATGAGCAAGAGGATGTTACTGGGGAGAGAGATGTCAGGGTTTCCCACCTGGACCTGTTGCCCCTGGGACCAGGTCTCAGATAAGTGAAAGCCAGGGATGGATGGATGGATGGATGGATGGATGGTTCAGTCTTTAATCAATGTTCTTTATATTTCAGATTTATTTTAAACCTGCTTATCTTGCCATGTATGTTGGTGTTTCAAAAAAGTGTATCATGTAGGTATGAACTCTTTAAGGTTTTTGAAGTATGAGAGTTGTTTTTTTGGCCCTGTCTTTTATAGAGCATGTGTGCTGGAAGAAAGGGTAAAATATTTTGTGTTCTACTGTGTCAGGATCAGTGTTGGGAGTAAAAGCTTTAGAAAATAAAGTTGTTAGCAAATAACAGCATTAGTAATGGTTTTATTTTTTCAGTAAGGTGTAATCTATTTACTTTTCTAATTTCAGGAACGACTTTACGTTACTTAGAATATAATGGGTCATTTTGCTAGTGTCATGGTTTTTAGGTGTTTGGCCCACATGCAGACACAGACGGAAACAGGAACAGTTTTAAGATGTTTATTTTAGGCTCAACAAATGATAAGCACACGCTGTGTGCAACAGGCGAGGTCGGAACGTCAGAACCGGAAAGACTGTGGGAAGAATGGGGATATATTAATGAGAATCGAACCAGGGGAAAATCTCCAGAAGCTGCGGCACTTACCGTTTGGATGGAAAGACCTGTCCGGAGGGGATGAGTGAAAAAGGGACTCTGTGACCGTAAGTCTCTGATGGGAGGTGGTGGCTGAGTGACAGGAGGGCTGGCAGATGTAATACAGGCGGGGGGCCCGAACAGCACCACTGCGGCGGCAGGCAGGAGGAGCAGCTGGAAGAACCGGAGTGTGACTGACGAACCAGGTGAATCCAGGAAGGGGGTTCTCACGCCCGGCTTGGTACCACCAAGGGGGTATGAGTGGAGATGCCAGAGCAAAATCTGAGCGGCGGCGATTCGGATGACTGGTCCTCAGAGCACGGAGCCAACACAGGTGAGTAAATCCAAACACGACAAACTGGAGAAGACAGGAGACAGGATTAGTCCAAAAACAGGGTTTCCAAAAACTCACAGGTAAGAAGCACAGGAGACAGATCTGTGGCCTAGGCATACCACGATGGGGTAACACTCTGGCGTCTTCCATCTGTCTGTGCACTCCTTTTAAGCCAGAGATGAAGGTTCCCAATGAGCCGCAGGTGCGGGCCACACCCACCCGTCAACTGCAGCCACCTGTGGAGCAGAGTTAGAGAGCACGGATACACAGAACCCTGACAGCTAGAAATCGATTCTTTAAAGAAACTTTTCTTAAGAGTATTTTCTCTGTTGTGGGAGACTAGACTTAGACTTAGACATCTTTATTTGTCATTTTGTATGTGCAGAGTGCATACAGAATGAAATTTCTTTGCATACAGCTTGTAAATTACAGTATACATTGCTGCAGTGATTAAAAAGTAAACAATTGAAATGTAAACAATGCAGGAAAATTGCAGCAGTGATTAAAAAGTAAACAATTGAAATGTAAACAATGCAGGAAAATTGCAGCAGTGATTAAAAAGTAAACAATTGAAATGTAAACAATGCAGGAGAAGAGAACAGTGTGCGATCACGGTGTAAAGGAGATTTTTTTAAAACCATTTGTATGTGCAGAAATGATGGTGCAAAAGGCATTTGTGCAAAAATGCATTGTTCGGCAGCATTTGTAATGCTAGATAGAGATGCAGTGATGCAATGTGCAAATCTGGTGCAGGGTCCAGTTTAGAGTTCAGCAGTTCAAGAGTCTGATGGCAACAGGGAAAAAGCTTTTGCAGAACCTGGTGGACCTGCAGCGGATGCTGCGGAACCTCTTCCCAGAAGGTAGCAGGGAGAACAGTCCATGGTGGGGGTGTGAGGGGTCTTTTATGATGTTTCGAGCTCGGGACACACAGCGCTGGGACGAAATGTCCTTAATGGAGGGAAGAGGAGCCCCGATGATCCCTTCTGCTGTCTTCACCACTCTCCTCACGTTCTTCCAGTCGGTGGAATTACAGTCTCCACACCACACGGAGAGACAGCTGGTCAGAATGCTCTCTATGGTGCTTCTGTAGAAGGTCGTGAGGATGGGCGGGGCAGGTGGGCTCTCCTCATCCTCCGCAGGAAGTACAGTCGTTTCTGTGCCCTCTTCACCGGTGACGTGGTGTTCACAGACCAGGTGAGGTTGTCCGTGATGTGCACTCCCAGGAACTTGGTGCTGCTGACCACCTCCACAGCTGAGCTGTTGATGAGCAGTGGAGCGTGGTCAGGCCGGTTCTTCCTGAAATCTATGATGATCTCCTTCGTCTTCTCCACGTTCAGGACCAGGCTGTTGTCTCTGCACCAGCCCACCAGCTGCTCCACCTCCTCTCTGTAGTCCTGGTTGTTGTCGTCTCTGATCAGGCCCACCACTGTTGTGTCGTCTGCAAACTTCACAATGTGATTGGTGGTGAACCTGGGGACGCAGTCATGAGTCATCAGGGTGAACAGCAGGGGCTCAGGACGCAGCCCTGAGGGGAGCCCGTGAGGTCAGATCTGAGGTGTTCTGTCCGACCCGGACTGACTGAGGTCTGTTGGTGAGGAAGTCCAGCAGCCAGTTGCGAAGAGGTGTGCTAAAGCCCAGATGTTCTAGTTTTCCTACCAGGTGCTGTGGGATGATGGTGTTAAACGCTGAACTGAAGTCCAGGAACAGCATCCGCACGTGGGTGTTCTTCTCCTCCAGGTGTGCCAGGCTCAGGTGAAGAGCAGAGGAGATGGCGTCCTCAGTGGAGCGGTTCCGCCGGTAGGGAAACTGAAACGGGTAGAGTGTTGGGGGAAGACTGGAGACGATGTGTTTTTTCACCAGCCTTTCAAAGCACTTCATCATGATGGGAGTCAGTGCAACAGGCCGGTAGTCATTAAAACAGGTGACTTGAGGTTTCTTCCGCACCGGAATGATGGAGGCCGACTTAAAGCATGCAGGCACTGTGGCTTGGTCCAGTGAGGTGTTAAAAATGTCTGTGAGGACACCAGCCAGCTGACCTGCACACTCCTTGAGCACCCGCCCAGGTATGTTGTCGGGATCTGGGGCCTTCCGCGGGTTGACTCTTGTCAATGCCTTCCACACGTCGGCGGTGTCAAGGCAGAGCACCTCCTCTTCCTGTTGGGGAACAGCCTTCACTGCTGGAGTGCCTCAAACCTCCCAAAGAAATTATTTAGTCCATTGAGGAAGTCAGCATCAACTTCACCCACCGGGGGTGAGGGCGTGTTGTATTCAGTGATCGCCCGTATGCCTTTCCAGATGCTCCTGGTGTTGCTGGCGTCATGGAAAAGCTCCTGGATTTTCTTAGTGTGGTTCCGCTTTGCTAACCTGATGGCACGGTTCAAGTTGACTCTCGATGTCCTCAGTGCCTCCTTGTCACCAGACTTGAAGGCTGAGTTTCGTGTTTTTAGCGCTTGACGGACCTCCTCAGTAATCCAGGGTCGTTGGTTGGCTCGGGTGATGATGGTCTTAATGGTGCTGACGTCCTCAATGCATTTGTTGATGTAGGCTGACACAGTCATGGCGTACTCATCAATGTTTATCTTGTCGTCATATGTTGCTGCAGCTTTAAACATGTCCCAGTCAGAGCACTTAAAACAGTCCTGGAGCGCCTCCATTGCTCCCTCAGTCCACACCCTCACCTGCCTCGCTGTGGGTTTAGCTCTGATCAGCAGGGGCCTGTATGCAGGGAATAGCATCACAGAAAGATAATCTGAAGAGCCGAGGTGGGGGCGGGGGGCTGCCTTGAATGCACCTTTAATATTTGTGTAAACCAGGTCTAGAGTGTTCTCTCCCCGAGTTGCAAAATCCACGTGTTGGTAGAACTGAGGGAGAACAGTTTTCATATATGCCTGGTTAAAATCCCTAGCAATGATGAAAACACCCTCTGTGTGTGCAGATTGCAGCTCAGAGATAGTCCGATAGAGAACACTCATAGCCTCTTTTGTATTAGTGCTCAGAGGGACATACACCGCTGTGATGATAACAACAGTAAACTCTCTAGGCAAATAAAACGGTCTGCAGCTAACAGTTAGCATCTCGATGTCCGGAGAGCAAAAACTTGTGACTATTCTAGCATTTTTACACCAGGTATTATTGGTATAAACACAGAGTCCGCCTCCTCGGGTCTTACCGCTGAGTTCTTTGTTTCTGTCAGCGCGGAAAGTAGCTAGCCCCTCCAGGCTAACGGCGTCGTCCGGGATTGATGAGTTAAGCCATGTCTCTGTCAGGATCAGAGCGCAGCATTCTCTTAACTCCTTCTTTGCAGAGAGCTCGAGTTGTAAATGGTCCATTTTGTTGTCTAGTGAGCGGACGTTGGACAGGATGGAAGGGAGCGGCGATCTGAAGGGGATAGCCTTTAGCCTAGCTGCTAAACCCCCGCGACAGCCGCGTTTCTTCGGCCGGCTACATCGCTTCCGCTTGGCTCTCCTTCAGCGTGAGCTGCTCGGCGAGTCCGCAGCGCCGTAGGCCTCTGGGACTGGTACCCGGAGGTCTCCGTAGCCGCGTAAACAGTCGAGCGTAGTAGTTGTTACAAGTCCAAAAACACTACATGTCCGTAACTCTAGCAGGCGCTGGCGGTCGTGTACCAATCGGCTGGGTAGATGAGTAATTTCTAGCGAGTTTGGCGGCATTTTTTTATGAAAAATGTCCACCAGTGAACGGAGCTGTACGCCTAGCCGCTGCCCTAGAGCACAGCTGGAAGTATTTGCTAGTGCAGAGTATTTGAGTGTAGTTTAGGCACTATTTAAAGTTTGCTCAAGTCAAAAGCAAAATGTGCATGTGCAGGACGGAGAAATAAGTGAATGGAGAGTTAATAGTGTGGAGTGTTGCTTGGATTTTTAATGAATAATCAGAAATAGGCCAAAGCTTATATTCAATTTAATTCAATTAAATGTATTTATATAGCGCCAGTTCACAACACATAATCTCAAGGAACTTTACAAAGTCAATTCAATCAAATCATACAGACAGATGGAGCTTAATACTTTTATGTTATTGTTTTTTTAGAATTTATGTTTACAATCTTAACTTGGCTTTTTCAGTGGTATGCTGTTATTATTTACTTTTATAAACACAAAAATACTACCTGGAACATTTTGACCCCTATTTAATTTTACTACAAAGTTTAATGTACAATGTTGTCAGATGGCCAAGAAGTGTCCCTTATTTATTTTCCAACCCTACATGTAAATATTGGTTACACAAGTTGTTTATTTGTACATGGAAACCTGTATTGTTTTCTCATGTTCAGGTTGATAGTTTGGGTTTCATTGTTTTTTGTTTTTTTCTTTTTTGTCTTCAGACATTTAATTTTAAATTCATTCAATTTATAGTTTATATAGATAGATTTTTTTTGTAGAATTACATGCATAGATAACTTACTTAACCAACTTTTGCCCTTTAAATTGTTTGATGGAAACATCAGATAATAACAAATCTTGGTTAGGTAAATAGAATAAGAAGAGAAATTACAAATTTCTAAGAATTTAAAAAGCATTTAATGCACCATAAGGCACCAAAAAGGAAGTACGGGTGAATAAAGATACAAGATCTATAAAATAACCAGAATAATAAAAGCAATAAACAAGAACAACTGAATAAAATACACAGGAAAATGCAAGACAGTGCAAATGACAGCCTACCAGTCATGCTCTCTGGAGTTAAGAGCCTGTGTAAATTTCTTTTAAAAAGTTTAAAATGCATTAAGAGTTCTGGTAGACCTCACATAAAGAGGAAGACTGTGGGCTGCAGCTGAAAAGGCTTTTAGTCACAAGTCAAGTCTCACGTGTAAAGCCCTTAGTAATGAAGCTCCATCATATATCAGAGATCTGATTACCCCATATGTTCCTAACAGAGTACTTCACTCTCAGAATACAGGTCTACTGGTAGTTCCTAGAGTCTCCAAAAGTAGACAGACACCCTGTCTACTTTCCTTTTTGACAAAGCTCATAGTTAGAGTGGCTTAGGTGATCTTGAGCTATCTCTGTAGTTATGCTGCTATAGCCTCAGGCTGCTGGAGGAAATCAGGGTCTATTTTTCTCACTCTGACAATTTCTTCTACTGTTCTCCAATTTGCATTGTTTGTTGTTATTTGAATTTTTAACTTTTTGTTATCTGTCTTTTTTCTCTTCATAGTATATACACCTGGTCTGGCATTCTGTTAACTGTGACTTTATCAGGGGAGGCAGATCATCCGCTATTACCATATAACAGGGTTTCCCAAAGTGAGGTGCCACTAGGGGGTGCGCGAGGCAAAAACTGTAATGGCGTCTGACCGTGTTTTTTTTCCCCCACACAATAAAGAAGTGTAAAAAAGCATTTATTTTGTAAAGCTCAAAAAACTGTTAATTTAATCAATAAATAAAAATGTATTGTAATGATCCTTATTAGACTTTATTGATAAATACTGTTGCACACTTACTGTTCCTTTAAATGAGATTACTTTGGGGTCATAGCGGAAGAAATGTGTGGCTTCCGGGGAGAGGAGTCGTTATTCGGGGGAGTTCAAGCTGTCCAGTCCTGTTCGTCGTAAAATAAAGTGTTACCCAAGCACCAGACGAGGTTTTGCTGCTGTCATAACGGAACGATACATTATTAACACGAAAATGTTAATAAACTGTATTTATTTAGAAGAAATCTTCTTCTACGCTTCATTTTAAGATGAAAAATCCGCATTGTGCTGTATATGCGCATATGTGGTCTCTGCTTCAATAGTTCTCGCAAATATGCTCAATAGGCTGAAATCAGGGGAACAGGTGAGACATCTAAGGTGAAAGTTAGTCATTTAAGAGGAGAGGAAAAGAGTGAGAGAGAAATTGGAGGCAACAGAGGAGAAAATCGCAACGGATCCGGGAGAAGAAAACGAGCGCATCAGAAAATGTCTCTTCCTCTCTCCTGGCTTTACGTCGTTTACGTCAGCAGAGGAAACATTTAATTCGGGCCAAAAGTTTTATTTACGAGATTAAATTGAGTGTCTCGGTCTCTATGGATCGCGCAGCGCCTACAAACAGCGCCGCACTGCTCAAGGGGCCGCGACTTTGAACCGGTGACAAGCTCTGACTGACGCACATGACACGCATACCGCTGTCGTTACCGCGGGTCCTGGAAAAAAGAAAACGCTGCTCCTGGGGAGATTTTTTGATTATGCTCACGCATATTTGTGTAATACTTCTCATTGCGATTCAGACAGGCGCAGACTGCACCGTGCAGATCATTTTAAAGAGGCAGTTTTAGCGCATATTCAGACAGAAACGGGCTGGGGGAGCCGAGGTGTGTTGCCGTGGGCGTGTTTACCTGCTGAAGGTAACCGCTGTGAAACAATCAGAACGATTTCTCTGATTAATAACATCTTTATGGAGCGCTAGAGTTATTGTTACTCTGTAATGCTTTACCAGTTCTTTCTCTTCATCGGACAAAAATCAAACTGCTTCGTGTTTGTATTTTGCGGCTCAAAATTGTGCGTCATACTCAGATTTAGAAGCGTTGTTACAACGTTTGAGTTGTAACTGCAACCGTTTTATTTATTTATACACACACACACACACACACACACATACATATATATATATATATATATATATATATATATATATATATATATATATATATATATATATATATATATATATATATATATATAAATCTTGGGGGTGCGTCAACCCGGCTGGGACATGGAAGGGGGTGCGCGGCTAAAAAAGTTTGGGAACCCCTGCCATATAACATAGAAATAATCCTGGATCAATGTGTGCTTTGGTGTCTCTGCTCTGTCTTCTCTAACCCCCAGTCAGTCGAGGCAGATGACCGTTCACACGGAGCCTGGTTCTGCTGGAGGTTTTCCTCCCTGTTAAAGGGGAGCTTTCCTCTCCACTGTCGCTTCATGCATGCTCAGTAAGAGGGATTGCTGCAAAGCCATGGACAATGCAGACAACTGTCCGCTGTCGCTCTATGCTCTTTCAGGAGGAGTAAACGCTTCTTATCAAGACTCGATGCAATCTGCTGGGTTTCCTTAGAGAGGAAACTTTTTGACCAATCTGTCTGATTTGATTGAATTTGAGTTTGTAAAATGCCTTGTATTGTGAATTTATGCTATATAAATAAAATTGAATTGAATTGAATTGAATTTGATCTTCAGATTTCAGTGCTCGACAAGGACGATAACTATGGTGGATCTTAGAAAGATAAAGAGCTAGCCAGACCCTTTGGTAACACCCAATGGTAAAATAATACCAAAAAATTTCAAAAAGAAACAGAGAAAGAGTGAAGAGAATCCAACATTGGGGTAATGAGTTCACGCATCATCCCAATCAAACATCACACATCACACACTTAAAGAAGGATGCAGTCTCATTATCGGGATAATAAGTATGTATGTGGCTTTGAGTACATTTTACACATCATTAGCATTTCAGGGAAAGCTAGAAAAGCAGAGTACACCTCAACTGCTATTGACTAAACCACTTGCCTTCTTCTCGGCCCTGCAGAACAGAGGGAAACCAGCCAGTGATGAACGATGGCAGCACAGTCAATGAAAAATCAACTGGGAAGCACAAAGCTCTAAATGCTCAGCCATATTGGCTGCTGACGGGAGCAAATAACATCAGCATAGCACTTACGGAGACCAATCATACATTTCCGCCAGCAACGGTGCAGGTTCTACACCGCAGTAAATTTTTTCCCCTGATTAAACAGTAAATTCTGAACGCCTATCAGGGTCCCATTAAGCGGGGGGCCGCTTTCAAAAACATCATTAATCAAGCGGGAGATATGGCGCAAAATATCAGTCATCGATCGTAACTGCTTATGACAGTTTACACAGTTTTATATCTGCAGGGAGTGCTCACTGATGTATCAATTACCAGGAGCCCTTACTGCATGCTAATTGTGCCTTTTCCCTTCTAATGCATCTGCACTGTTATCTTATGGGCTAATGAAACCAAACAAATCAATAAATATAAATTATACATGCAAAGATGTACTGCTGTGAACATAAAGCCTTTAATTAATTACACTTGATTAATTTATATACTTTAATTATCTCTCCTAGCTGCAGATGGCATAAATATCTAGACAATCAGCTTATTGCTATGTCAGTCATAAAACGGCAGACACAGTGAAACTATTAGGTGAGGCTGGCTTTGTCACTGGAAAACACATAGTTGCTGACATAAAAAAGCCTTGCCCCTGAATAATTTAAAGAGACCAAATTGGCAGACAGTGCAGAGCTCAGAACTCATATAATTATGTTGTTGGGTTGATATGTTGAACAGCATTTGCCTTTGCGTGAGAGAAGTTAAACTCTCTACCATATTTTTTGTTATGTCCTTTAATTGAAATGCTTGGTCTACAGCATTTAGCTAATTTCTCCATAGAGATTTCAGCAAATTTAGCAGACATTCATATTTATTCAGCAATATGTCCATATGTGCTTATGTCAATTAAGAAAGAATTAAACAAATGCAGTATTGACATTCTGAATTTTTAATTCTCTTCCTTCACAACCAGTATGTGTTTGTGCACAATGTGTTATTAATGCTTTTGCATAAACCCTTAAGTAGAATAGTAAACAGGCTTTGTTAACATTCGTCATTTAAAGTGGTGTGCAGCCAAAAGCCAGCCAGGACAAAGAATTAGGGCATCCATGAGCATCAGCCCAGTGTAAATAGCTACAGCAAGTTAGGTAATTTTACATCACAATAACAAAGAATAACTTGGTTTCAGTGTAGCAACATTGAAAAACAGTTATGATACTGCAATGTGGTGCAGCAAACTGAAATTTCACAAAAAGAAGACATTTGCGTGGAAAGAACAATGGTTAAGCTTCTGGGAGTTTTCATCTTGCTGTTACTAATGAGGGTGTTTTATGTATAATTACCCCAACAGGGTGCCTGGCAGTATAATTACCAGAGAGACATTACAAAGGAGCATTAGTGTATCCAGGTACAGTAAATATGTCGAGACATATTTTCTGAGGCAAAAAGTTTGTGTCAGGCTGTGCCTGAGGCACCTGCAATTTTAGTGTGTTCTCAAAACAATAGGAGTCACTAGGATGCACACGTTTAAAAGTCTTTAAGGTAAAACATCTGTTTGTAAATATTTATATTTTCTATTTAATTGCCATAAAAAGTGCTTCTTCTTGTTGCCATGTCACAACATCAAATTTCAATTTGTTTTACTGCGATTTTATAACAGATTTACGCAAAGTAGAGTGCTCTGTACTGCAGTCTGCTCCAAACAGCAGGAAGTCCCGCATCAGAACAGCACAGTCTGGGATGTGTTCTCCAAGCCAGGTTTTGGTTAAGCAGAGGGTGGCAGATTCATATAAGTCAGAGCTTCTTGTGCTGAGAAGGAGAAGCTCATCCTTTTTGTTCACTAGGGAGCAAATATTTGTCAGTTGGATACATGGAATCAGAGCACACAGTTCAGGCTATAGGAGCTTGGCCAGCATGCCTGCTCATTTTCCACTTCTACAAAGCTGCAGTGCTTCTTACTAGAATCCCAGAAAAACTCTGTGGAACATTGAAGAAAATAAAAAAAACTGTTCAGAGACGAGCATGGTGATTAGGAGTTGCACTATGGTGAAACTGACTAGAGTAGAGTAGCAAATCACCAAGAAGTTCCCTATGAGTGAGCATGGTTTTTAGGTGTATGGCCCACATGCAGAACACACTCAGGAGACGAGGGGTTTGAAAGTTAAATTATTTATTTAAGGTGAAGGGATCTGAAGCAAAGGAGAGTCGGAACGGGACCTCAGGAAGTGAAGGAGCGGGAGCACAATGCGGGAGCGCTGAGTATCCGTCAGGCAGAGGGGAGTGAGCGGATTCTGCAGAGCGAGTGGTTGGAGGCTGGACGCCAGGGCTGCGGGAGGTGGCGTCTCTCCATGAGACAGTGACGGTGAGGCAGGGAGGCTAAGAGCGATGGAGGGTGAGCAGGTTCCGACTTAGGGGAGGCTCAGGAGGTGGGGTCGACGGGAGAGACTTGGAGACTTCCTGGAGACCGCGGAGAGCTTTGGGGCGGGGGCAGGACCCCCGGCGGCCGGCGGCAGAGTCCACCCTCGGCGGCAGAGTCCACCCCCAGCGGCGGAGCCCCACCCCTGGCGGCCGGTGGCGGAGCCCCACTTGGGTCCCTTTAACGCAGAGCTTTAGAGCCTGGACAGGAGGCGGGTCCACCTGGACCCTCTCCTCACGGGACTCGGGAGCGAAGAATGGAGGCGGATCTGCCCGGACCCCCTCTTCACTGGACTCAGGAGTCAAGGCGAGCACCAGACCCTCGCTTGTGGGAGCAGTGGCGTGCGCTGCACCCACGGCGGCAGGAGCAGTGGCATGCATTGCACCCACGGAGGCAGTTCTCCACTCATCCCCCTGGTGGATTCTCACTAAGTGGTATGCGTTCCGAAGGTCTAACTTTGTGAAGGCTCTGGCGTCCTGAACTGGTTTGAACACCGAAGAGATGAGGGGAAGCGGGTATTTATTTTTGACCATGATCTGGTTCAGTCCGCAGTAATCTATACAGGGGTGGAGAGATCCGTCCTTCTTATCCACAAAGAAGAAACCGGCTCCCAAAGGGGAGGAAGAAGGGCGGGTAAGGCCAGCAGCTAACGATTAATTAATGTAATTCTCAATTAAAAACTACAGAGCACTGGAATAGGAAGCCGCCACAATCTCCACCCTCCCTGGAGAACCTCTCCGGGTTGGGGGAGGTGGCATCACGAACGTGGGAACTTGGCACGGAGGTCGCAGAGCTAGGAGTGTTGTTGGGAGACGGCGGAGGTGGACCTGGCAGGGAGTCCTGAAGCGCGCGGGACAGGTGAACCAACTGATCGCCCAGGCCCTGCAGCTGTTCCTGAAGCACTTGGACTTCTAAACCATGGGAGTGAAGTTGTTCTTGTTGGTTGGAGAGAGTTTCCCTGAGTTGTTATTCTTTCTTTTGCCCACATGCAGAACACACATGCAGTTGTTATTCTTTCTTTTGCCCACATGCAGAACACACTCAGGAGATGATGGGTTTGAAAGTTAAAGTTTCGGAGCGGGATCCGGAGCTTGATTCAACCTGGGGCACAAGAGACACAGGGTGAGACGAAGGAAGAGCAAAATGTCTTACGACGGAGGCCGATTGCGTCCTACCATGAGGGTTAACACTCTGGCAATGAAGTGCTGACAGCCGCCTGCTGTTATACACCTCCAGAGGGCCGCGTAAAACGGAACACCTGCATTTCTGCGCCTCCCGCTCATCAGCCACCACCTGTGGGGAGAGAGAGGGAGCAGCGGCAGCACACTGTCCGGGAGCTGCTCCCAGATCCTGACTCTACACCCACCTCAATGGCCGCCACACGGCGGCCCCGAGGATGTGGAGGGACGAGAGGAAGCCCTGGAGACAACGACTGGGGACCAGGAGGAAACACTGGAAATGACTGGGGACCAGGAGGGTGGACCCGGTGGTGGAGCGGGGCGGCCGGTGGCAGAGTCCACCCTCGGCGGCAGAGTCCACCCCCAGCGGTGGAGCCTCACCCCTGGCGGCCGGTCGCGGAGCCCCACTTGGGTCCCTTTAACGCAGAGCTTTAGAGCCTGGACAGGAGGCGGATCCACCTGGACCCCCTCCTCACGGGACTCGGGAGCGAAGACTGGAGGCGGGTCTGCCCGGACCCCCTCCTCACTGGACTCAGGAGTCAAGGCGAGCGCCAGACCCTCGCTTGTGGGAGCAGTGGCGTGTGCTGTACCCACGGCGGCAGGAGCAGTGGCATGCATTGCACCCACGGAGGCAGTTCTCCACTCATCCCCCTGCCGGATTCTCACTAAGTGGTATGCGTTCCAAAGGTCTAACTTAATGAAGGCTGTGGCGTCCTGAACCGGTTTGAACGCCAAAGAGATGAGGGGAAGCAGGTATTTATTTTTGACCGTGATCTGGTTCAGTCTGCAGTAATCTATACAGGGGTGGAGAGATCCGTCCTTCTTATCCACAAAGAAGAAACCGGCTCCCAAAGGGGAGGAAGAAGGGCGGGTAAGGCCAGCAGCTGATTCATTAATGTAATTCTCAATTAAAAACTAGAGACCACTGGAATAGGAAGCCGCCACAATCTCCACCCTCCCTGGAGAACCTCTCCGGGTTGGGGGAGGTGGCATCACGAACGTGGGAACTTGGCACGGAGGTCGCAGAGTTAGGAGTGTTGTTGGGAGACGGCGGAGGTGGACCTGGCAGGGAGTCCTAAAGCGCGCTCAGGAGATGATGGGTTTGAAAGTTTCGGAGCGGGATCCGGAGCTTGATTCAACCTGGGGCACAAGAGACACAGGGTGAGACAAAGGAAGAGCAAAACGTCTTACGACGGAGGCCGATTGCGTCCTACCATGAGGGTCAACACTCTGGCAATGAAGTGCTGACAGCCATCCTGAGGGCCGCGTAATACGGAACACCTGCGCCTCCGCACCTCCCGCTCATCAGCCACCACCTTTGGGGAGAGAGAGGGAGCAGCGGCAGCACACCATCCAGGAGCCGCTCCCAGATCCTGACAGAGCGTTGTGCCGAGTCAGTTATCCACACTGCCATTTTGCATTATTGTCGTTGTGCATAATTGTGAAATTAAAGGATTTCTTTTTCTTTTCTTTTTTTTTTCTTACAGATAAACATCTGAAAAGTGTGGAATCCATTTGTATTAAGGCATTTTAATTTGATTCCCCCTAAAAAATCATTGAATTCTAAATCTCAGAATAAATACAGTTGTTCCCTGAGGTTTGTGGGGGAGCATTAATGAACAAACAACTTCATGAAGATCATCAAACACAGCAGATAGGTTGGGGATAAAACTGTGCAATGTTGATGTTGTTTTAGAACATCCCAAGTTTTCAACATTTCACAGAGCACGGTTCAATAATTATCCAGAAATTTAACAAATACAAAACGACTAAGACATGGAGTCCACATAACTGACAGACTGGTCAAGGAGAGCAAATCTGTGGTTTTGTCAAATAGTTACCAGGAGAGAAAGAAAAGACAGCAGCAGTTCATTTTTCATTTTGCCAGAAGTCTTGTAAAGAACACAGCAAATATGTGTAAGATGGTGCTTTGGTCACCGAAGACCAAAATCAAATGCTTTGTGTTGTACAATGTAACCTATTGGATTATGACTATTATTAATAATTCTAACTGGATATTATAATTAATAATATGTTATTCTAGTCAAAGGTAAGCAACAACAAATTATTTTCCAAATGGTTGTGATTAAGGGCTACCTACCTTTAATGGTTATAACCATTAAAGGAATTGCAAAAAGCAATTGGGTTAATTAATTAACAATTATTAACCTTATTTACCATGAATGATGGATGTCTAGCCAGTTGTAAGACTGAATTAAACTCGCCACCTGTAAATGTTAATAACCTTAAATTGTAGGTTGGATAAAATTAATTTTGTAGGAGCAGTCTTCTAAGACATGAGAAAAGCTTTTGATGTTGTGAATCGGTGTATTTCTTTCAAAGCTAACCTCTTTTAATTTTTCTGACCAGGCAATTAAATGGATGTCCTCATACTTGTCTAACCGAAAATAAGCTACTGTGGTAAATGGAGTGACATCATCCCTTGCAAACTGTCCACTAGGGGTGCCCCAAGGATCAGTTCTGGGACCCATTTCATTTTCTTTCTTTATTAATAATCTTCCAGAGGTTTGTAGGGGTGTGGACGTACAGTTTCATGCTGACGATGCTGTGATCTACAAGTGCAAAATCGTCTAAAGAAGCAGCACAAATTCTTAAAACAGCACAGACTCAGATGTGGCTCACCAAGTCCTGTCTCCTCCTGAACACACAGAAAACAGTCTGTATGATGCTCTCTAAAAGAGCCACATATATCAGGCACTCTAATCTATTTTTTTTGGAGATGATGAATTAGAACTAGTATCAGAATTTAAATATTTGGGTGTGCTGTTAGACACTACACTCTCCTTTAAAAGTCATATAAAGTGATAACAGAGAATTATATACAATATTTCAAATTTTAAACAAATAAGAGGATCACTGACGAACGAAATTGGCATGATGTTTTTGCACTGTATGATCTTTGTAAGCAATGTTAGCTATTGTATAGCCAGCTGGTCTCTGACAGGTGTGCAGTCCTGGAGCCAATCGAGGGGCTATACAAAAAAACATTGAACATTTTGGACAAAAATACATTTATTTATCACCATTGTAATATTTTGTCAAAGCATAATTTATTGAGCTTTGAAAACTTTTTTAAAATTAAAAAATGTCTGCCTTATCTATACTGCGATAGACTGGCGACCTGTCCAGGGTGTACCCTGACTCTCTCCCATTGATAGCTGGAGATAGGCACCAGCACCCATCGCAATCCCCCAAAAGGGATAGGCATGTTAGAAAATGGATGGATGGATGTCTTATCTATAAAAACGTACATGGGCTGGCTCCACCACTGGTGACAGACTACATTAAATATAGGATGACAGCATCATGGACCTCTAGAGCCATGAGTAGAGGAGATTGTGAGACTGGCTTATCCTCCCTAAATTTAAAATCAACAAGAGGGATCATATTTCTTCTATTTTAGCTTTCTTTCATTGGCTTCCTGTTAAATTAAGAATAGAATTTGAAATTCGCCTTCTCACATACAGGTATAAACCAGAAATAATGAAGCACTATCACAGATCAGAAATCTGATTACCCCATGTGTTGCTAACAGAGCACTTCGCTCTCAGACTACAGGTCTACTGGTAGTTCCTAGCTTTCACTTCTTCTGCTGGGGTCTGAACACCAAAGAACTTTCTGATTTATGTCAATAAATCTTTCTAATTGCCTCTTCTGTTTGTGTGAGTCTTTCCAGGTTGAAATAAAATTCATTGTAGTTTTAGTTTGAAACAGGGATCACCAACGTTTTTGAAGCTGAGAGCTTCTTCATCGGCACTGTGTTTAATGAAGGGCTACATTTAACGACCTTTGAACTACAAGAGTCCAAGCTCACCTTAACTTTACGTAATATAAATCTGTTTTTGATGCTTTTGTAATTTTTTAAATCTATGTTAATACAAGTATGATTACATTATAGCTTTACTGTGTATTTACTGTCATTTGCATTCAAGATGCTTCTGTAGAAAGACAGTAAATTTATCATATTTCTTTGCAGTTGCCCTATGGATCAAGTGTGTTGACAGTCACTTAACTAGAGCTCCCAATCTGACCAAACATCCCCAACCTCCACTTCAACTAATCAAACCTGCAGTAAATAAAGTGAAACTTGGAGAAGAATGCAATTTCCCCCAACTTTGTGCCTTGACTTTACCTCTGTTTTTCTCTTCACAATGACATTTAATCATCCCGATATGATTTAGTCACTTTTAAACAATAATGATCACAGGAAGGAGCATCATTTGGGGACGAGGCAATCAATCAGAGGCTCATTCAGCTTTAATTCATGTAGATGCACACCTAATACTCATTACAAAGATGCAATTTCCAGCCAGTCAACATAGATTAATGGGGGACAATCTCTCCCAGCGTTTTTGTGCTGTACCATGCCCCCAGCAGGATAGATGGCTTTCATAGAGACAGAAGTGGTCCACAAGCTCATTTGTCCAATACAAATGCTTATGACAAACTGGCTGGCTGACAGCATATTCATGAAACAGTAATCAAAATGACACAGAGCAGAGTTTTGCTTTGGTAATTTTATTGTTTAGTGTGAACAGAATTACAGACATGAATGCTTCAATTCAAAGAAAGAATATTAATCTTGGCAACTTTTCTCAACCAGTGTTGCCTGAATAAAACACTTCCACCATTACATACATGATCTATGCACCTTATGTATAATAACAGATAATTAGATGATAGGAAAGTTTTACCATGTAGCTTCAAATGCGTTTATTATTTAATTCCATTACACATGAGTATTTCTGAGACCTTTGCCACTTTAACAAATGTAATAGTTTCCCCAGAAACTTGCTGTATCCAGTGAATATGTTATTAAATACATTTTACACATTCTTTATAAAAATGCAAATGGGTTGCAAAAACATTTTGTATCTTTTGGTTATTATAACACCTCTGCAACAGGTTAATGTTTCAGTTATTATTATCGTTTATATATGTTTTAAAAGATCACATGATACCTGAAAAGCATTATTCAAACAAATCAGGTTTCAAAAACCCTAACTTTCTGACCATTTTAATTAAACTTTAAAGGGTTAAAGTTTTTATTTCATTTTAATGTTTCCTTCTTTAAAATTTAAACCTAATACCATTTTTTCTCTGTACAGATTGGGGACAAAATGTTTAAATTGTTCAAAACAGAAGCCTTCAACTCTGGTACTTAGGACTGACTGTTTAGGCGTTGCTCTGCCTCCACACACCTGACGTAAATACATGGGTGATTAGATTGAAATTAAGGGCCGTTTCTCAATTCACGAGAACGCGAGTACGGACTCGCGTTCTCGTCAAGTCCGGTCTTGGCGAGAACACAGGAAGATCGGACTTGACAAGAACGCGAGCACGCAGCACGTATGGTGTATTGGAACAGAAGCGTACTTGTGACGTCATGAGACGCACAGTTCTTTAGCATTTCTTTAACATTCAAAACTATTTATATACTACACCACAATAAATCTTATTGACAATTTTTTTTAAAACAACATTTTTAATTTCTAAAAAGCCTAAAAATTATCTTGCCGCGGTGCATTCTGGGAAAGCGGTCAGTCTGAAGAACGCACAAGTCTGCTCTGATGCATGCTCGATAAAGAGGGCGGGGCGAGAACAACATCCGGGGAATTCGGCGCGTTCTCGATTTGGCGTTCTCAGTATTGGAACAGTGCTCGGGCTGAGGCTGATGACGTGTCACGAGCACACGAGCACACAAGAACGCTCAAGAACGCATATTGAGAAACGGCCAAGGCCTCTGCAGCTCTGTTGTTCCTGAGGATGTCCTCCAAACATTTGATTTAGGTGTGCAGGAGCAGAGACACATCTAAAACCTGCTGGAGAGTTGGTCCTGAGGACCATGGTTGGAGACATTTGGTTTAAAATATAAATCATTAATCATTAGATTTTTTAGATTAATTAATATCTAAAAACCCCATAATTTATAGGTTAAAAACCCAGTGGTAAGCGTTAATCTACCTCCATTAAAGAAAACAAAAAAACCTATTTGTTTAATTACACCGTCTCTTAAACGTTTTCAGTTTTTTCTACCAACATAAAATGTAACTGAAAAATATATTTTTGTGGTTATTTTCATGATTTTTCTCTCCTTTATTAGTAAGTTTAAGCTGGGTGTTCTCAATGTTCCTTTGTTATGGTACAAACTATCACAGTATCACACATTTAAAATTAGCATATCATACTCAAATGCCCAATCCCATTTACTACTGTTATCCCTAACCATGAAACCCCAACTCTTGATAATTAATTCATCCGTCTTATGACCAGAGCTAGAAACAAGCAGCCTGGATTTATTTTGATTTTATGGGAGCAGAATTGTCAAAAAAGTCTAATGAGTGATTGTTCCTAAGCCTTTTCTCAAGTCACCCTCATCTTTTAGCATCTGGCAGTTACCCTGTGTTACTGTGTGCTTTTGGCTGTACAATAACATTTTAAAAGGAAGAATAAGGAATTCACATGCTAAATCCTTTCTGCATTGTTAGGATGGTAATAAAAGGGCTGAAATTTTAGTGCATCTAAAAAGTGTCTAAAATCAGTAAACTGCAATAGGTATAATCTTCGAGCATACTTAAAGTATACTCATTAGTCATTCTAGTTAAATATAAGTATGTAAAAAATTTATTTACCTAGTATATTTTGTTATTTCAGCATACATCTTTATATATATATATAGATATATATATATATATATATAGATAGATATCTATATGCATGTGTGTGTGTACATACATATGTGTATCTGTAATTATGTATGTATGTATGTATGTATGTGTGTGTGTGTGTGTGTGTATGTATATGGTTAAAAAACAACTGAGGTATCCTAAAATAAAGTAACAATTACTTTAATTCTTTTAAACACACATATCATGGTATGTGACACTGGTCACTGAGTTAATTGGATTTATTTATCTCTTTTTTTTTCATTTCTGAGCGTAATTGCAGATGCATCTGTTAGCCCATTGTTTAGAATTCTGACCCTGAAAATTTTATTTAAGGTCTACAAAGCCCTTTCTCTAAGTCCTTTCATTACTCCACAGAAACAACTGGGACACCCTGCACCTAAGAAACATTAATTTGTGGGCAAAGAACAAGCACACTGCACTTTTCTAAAATATCATCATCAGCTGACAGTCATAGAGTGTCAGAAGACAGAGGAGCAAACAGAAAATAAACTCTTCAGTTAGAAACCCAGATGGCAAGTAGAACAATGACGGTTGTTTAACTTGAATGAAAAACCCGTGGGCTGAAATAGTGAATTGGCCAATCTGATTTATGTGAGATCCGTTGCTGCTTGGGGCGAAGCTGAGGGACCATTATTGCAGGACAGGCAGTCTTCCTGGGGAGCTGTGGTTGGCTGAAGTTACCTGCGCAGCCCTGGGCTATGCCACCGACTTTGGCTTGTAGCAGAACCTGTGCCCACAGCCCTCCCTTTCCTCTTCCTAATATCCTCCTCGTCCCTCAGCTTGCTCAGCCACCCATCCTGCATTAATTCGGTTTGGTGCTGGAATCCCTCTCTCACAGCGCACGCTCACGTCCAACCACCAGCCGTATAAAACAAAAAAACAACAAGAAAAGAAGCATGTTTAACACAACAATTATGATAATTGAAGCAGAGCACTCAGCTGAAGGAATAAGAAATCTGATTAAGGGTCCCCTCTGCATGATCAAATATTAATCTGCTGTGTCTTCTCTCTGACCTGGCTTGGAACATAAGAGGTTCTTATGGTATTATGCATTAACAGATTTGCGCTGGCTCAACTCATAGCATCTAATAATATTAGACGTGCAAGTCAGAGTGCTGAAGAAGTCTTCCAGGAGCAGAATCCACTTACAATAAAACTAAATAAAAATAGCAAGGGTAATTATCAGCCTAAGCTTTATGACAAGTCAATTACCCTAAAGTACTATTGACAGTAAATACCTCCAAGTCAAAATTCTTAGCACCACCTGTTGGATTGGACGATATTTACAAGACGTGGTAAACCTTTGTTCCGCAGGTTTTGTATCTGAAATTTGTAGCTGGAGACTAGAGACATGCAAAGAGAAATAATCAGACCTATTATATTTAAAGGAAATCCTTATGATTTATTTATTGCTTGTCACATTTTATTCCTGAGCAAATTTAGACTGAAACATAGATTTAGATAGTGAGGTGGTAACTGAAAGAGAGAAGGTCAGATAAAAGGAAGATTTAAAAGGTAAATCTTATTTTCCGTCAGTATCGGAACATTCTCATTGTTTTTCCCTTGAGAGAAACTATGTTTTTACTTAAACCCCACAATTTGATCAAATTTGTTATTTTGTTCCTAAATATGTTTTACTTTTTTTTTTTTTTTATCAAAATGCAAAACCAGTAACATTTTTAAAAACTATCTTGACCTATAGAATTCCAAGATTGTAAAAGCCTAAACAGTCAAATAGGGTACCATTGTTTTTCCCTCTGAAAAACAAGGTCATGTTGACTTTTTTATTTGTTTTGTTATATAATACAATGGCCGATTTTTAAAAAAAATGTCTGGTGTTAGGCTTTAAAGGGTTCAAGACTTTATTTTTTTCAGAGAGTGACTGCAAATAAAATCAGTATTGTATAGTGGAAATTAACACAAATTAAATAATAATAATAATAATAATAAATATTTTAAACATTTTAGCAAAACAGCTTTTGCAAAACAGATTTTTTTAATTTAAAACAACATTTAAACACTTCTTCACTTGTTTTATATAATCCTAAGACTTTCTCTAGGAGTCATAAAAAAACTATTTCAATTCATAAAATAATACATGGTTTCACATCATATCTTTGAAATTCTCTGGGCTCATCAGATTTAACTTTTGTCAAGAATAGAGAGCAAGCAATAAACAACGTGGCTACGAACCAGACGGCAACTGGCAGTTTAAAGGAGATTACGATGATATTAATTCAACACAAATGCCCCGTAATTAATGCCCCAAAACAGCTTGTAAGAATCATTGGATTATGATTCTGGATTACATCTCTGAGCTGGGAATGTTGAGAGCCACAACGTCTGAGGGGAGGGGGAGTAGTCCAGTTGACCTAATCTCCTTACAGAGCATATTTGACTCCATATGATTTATGCACAACATGAGGTTTATTCTGAAGTTAAACCTTAATTTTGAACATATTGTTTATTCTTTTGGCCTGCTTTATTTCCATTTGAAAGTCAAATGGTTGAACTGGGAGATGCACAGTGTGTAATGGCTGAGGAATGTGCAGCCCAGTAATACAAACCACCGGATCCCTCAAATAACATTAATGTATACAGTGCGGCACATGTAGGCTTTAAATTGCACAGCAGCGGACAAGCAGTTTTGGGAACAAAAAGTGAAGATTGTTAAACTGAAGCTTTACACTTAATTCAAACTAAATTATGAAGGTTTCAAATCAGGTATACAGTGTACCTTCTATATGGGAATGAAGGCTGTCTGACAAAGAATATAGAAGCCTTCATTTTAATTCTACTAAGGTTACAAAATGCATTCACTTCAGCTGTGAATTTTGGAAAAATTCGAGAAAAGCGATAATTTGTAGCTTTTGCATATTTTTCTTACTATAATTCCTAAATAAAGCAGAGTAATCCACTGACGCCATGAGTTTAATTTAGAGCACAGTTCTGTGAAACAACTCTAAGAGTGTTTGTGAGAATGATCCTTGTTGACTAATATGAGATTAACCCAGATGCTTTCCACTCAAATAAAAACACACTTACTGCTACTGTAAAATAATTGTAGATCCATAGAAGTACAACTGATAACACACAGATAATTGTGTAATGACATATTTTCTGGGTTTTCTTTCAAATCAAATTTAAAACAGCTAAAACCAGTGGCAGGCAGCGGATAATCACAGCCACTGTAACAGTATTTCTCAAACTCTTCTGTTGCATGGGACTCTAGAGCAATCTGCTGACACACATACACACACACACACACACACACTTACAGGAGGAGATAGTAGAAAAAACGATTGACGACAGTACAAATCTTGCATATACACTCTTTGACTGTGCCTCAATCCTTTATCTATATTTAGTTTTTTGTGTTATTGAGATTATCTAATTTTTTCATCCCAAAAGACATGTCTGGTTTGTTGTAATTACAAGTTTGCCGTGGCAGCAAATAATACTGAAAATCATGTCAGGCACAACGTAATTAACTTAATTTGCTAAACTAACTTTAGCCTGACCCATGCTACTGAAGAGCAGCTAAAAATATACTTAGAAAGTTATCAGAAGTTGTGCGACTGATTCATACAAACAAGTCTGATTTTCCCCCCCAAAGCATCTTCAAAATAAGAACAGCTCAGTCCAAATCAACAGTTCAGTGTTTTTCCTTTATACATCTTAGCCCAGTCTTTAGTTGAATCGAAAGTTACTATGGTAAGAATGTGATTCTTTACACTTTAGGAATGGCGACGGAATTGAGAAAACAATGAGCCAAATATTATGTCATGAAATGGAGATGATCATTTCAATACTACTACTACTACTACTATTACTAATAATAATAATAATAATGATAATAATAAAGGTAATAATGTTAACTATAATGCTCCCTACTTCCCTGTATTTAGCACCATACGCAATGCTCACTACTTATACACTGCAAAAAGGGAACTAAAAGTAAGTCAACTTTTATTGCAATTAGTGTAATTACCCTTAATTTGAGCAGGTAAATAAGATTATCTGCCAATGGAATGAGTATTTTGACCCTTAAAATTAGATAATTAAATATACTGCAATTGAAATAAGATGATGGAGATGAGTTGTTCCTATTTTAAGTGCAAAAATCTTATTCAGTTCAGAATCAGAATCAGACATACTTTAATAATAGTTGGCAGATAATTAAAATTTGCCTGCTCAAATCAAGGACAAATACACCTTTTTCAAGAAAATTTTACTTACTTTTAGTTCCCTTTGCAGTGTAAACCAAGATTATGCAGAACTGTGTTATTGTATGACGAAAGTATACAACGGAGAATTCCTATCATCTTATGTCTAACAAGAAAGAAAAAATTGGGGAGAGAGGGAGTTTTTAGATTTCTATGGAAAGCATTTTAAAACATAGATGTCACAAACCGCTGTCATCACAGTTTGTCTGCATGCTAAGAAATTTAGAATTCCTTCCTTAACGCTCCTGGAGAAGTCACAATCCAAGACTATGAATGACTACGACCTCAATGATGTGCGAGCACATATGACTGCTTCTTTGCTGTTTAACGTTTGTGTCCTCATATATACAATTGGATTATAGAAGTACCCCCTCTAATTCCTAACAGTTCTCAGAGATTTAATATGAGACCGGAATTTGATCCAGGTAACGGTCTGGAGCCTCATGATGTGCAACTTTTGTTTGAAAACATAAACCATCTTAATGTTTCTGGACAGGGCTGAAGAATTGTGTTGTTCTGCTTTTTCACAAGTCACTAATAGCCTTTTCAAAAATTGCTCTTGTGATTATTTCATGAACTTGTTTTACATTAAAGTAATACATGGAGCCATAAAGCACATTTTGAACCTGGAGAATGCATTAAAATGTTCCAGTTTATTAAAATATTCACATAACAAAATTGATGTGCAATATATCTGATTATAGCTTATTTTAAATGTTTCATATTTTAAACTTTGATAATTTTTTTTTTAAATTAGCACACTTTCTTACATTTAGATTTTTTAAAATAATGACACTTTTAGGAACTTCACATATAACTTCAGGATTTCTTTTTATTAAATTTCTTATCTATAACAACAGCGTCCATGTTTTTATTTCAGAATTAACATTTTGCTATTCCACAAACAGTGGAGGTGTGCTGCTACAAGTGGTTAAGGTTTATTTCCAGCTTGGCGCACACAAAGCTCAGGCAGGTGCACACAGCCCACCGTGGGGTATCAGGTATCCCCCTTGGCCTAGGCCTCTCCCATTTGTCATGGTGAATGAGTGGTCTGCCTGACTGCACTTTCTCATTCCATTTCCTCCCAGGCTGCGCTGAGGCCCTACCACCCACTGTACACTGTCATTTCTTTAACGCCTTTTCCATTCACATGAAGTGTGGGCAATAACGCTTTCTCACATTCCTCCTTTTCAATAGCTCACATCTCAGCCGACAAACCAGCTTCCTAAAAGCTTACTGTACAAACACAAAAATACACTGCAGAAAAGCTTATTGACTTCTAATAAGAATATTAGTACTAAGCCTACACACATAAAAAGTTAAAAAAATATGGTAAATACATTTTTATTAATATTAATAATTTAACATCGCTTTAATTAGAAACAACAGTCCCCAGGCAGATGCCCATAAGCTTAATTATTAACCCGTCTCCTCTCAGGCAGTTAAAAGCAAAGATGTTAACACTCTTACCCACATCTGTCCATAGTAGCTCTGATACTTGGCTGAGCCATCCAACCCATGCGGTAGAAGCCCCAACACTGAGTCTACTGGTAGTCTTTCTGCAGCTGCAGGACACAACAGGGAATAAAAAAAAACATTGTCTGATTTCACTCAATGAATGAAAAAAAGAGTCAGAGCACAAGCAATTGTAACTGCTGAAAACCCTGAATCTCAACCTATAAGACACTTTTTTCCATAATTTTTGTTTTGAAAAGAAAACCAAAACTTTTTTTTACAAAAGAATAACGGCAGTGCATGAGATTGTTTTTTTTCTCTCCCTTTTCTTTAAAGAAGTGTGTTGCATGGTGGTGGTAGGCCGTCAGAGCAGAGCATATGGTGTCTAGCTTCGATGTACTGTAGTTGCAGTGTGAAGACATCGTAGCACCATCTGCTGGCAACAGGGTAAACAAAGAGGTAAAAGAAGCAAGCTGGAGGTTTAAGTTGTAAGAAGTCCCTGTGAAATGTTTTCTCTTGGGTATTAAATTAAGTCGTTATTTATGTTTTTGTTTTAGACCTGGATAAAAACCTAAAAAGACAGAAAAAGGTTACAAGTTGCTTTACATCACCGCATTGCTAAGGCAAAAGTTCATGAAGGCCTCTGCCTTACATCACATTCATAACTTCTACTACAAGACATATAAACAACCTTTTCTTCTTTTCAGTGGATCCTTTGGACAACTAATAATGGGTTAATCAGCCTGATTGCACATTCATCACTGCGATCTGTTTCTTTCGCTAATTCTTTTTTTTTAGCATGACGAGGGGAAGTGTGTTTTACTTGGGAAATGAAATATTTAGTGACCTGTGCCTTTTGCCCCTTATACTGAAGACCGAGGCCTTACAGCTGAGTAAACAGCAGAGCTGCTCAGTGGACAGGTAATGGCTAGCACTCATCTTCCCCCCAAGCACTGACCAATAAAATAACCCCCAGCCCAAATGCGAAACGTAAACATGGACTGTAATTTTTCTCTCAAACATTAATGGAAAATAATTGGGAAAACATTACTTTTTTTAAATCCTTGATTAAAATGTGCAGTTAAGAAATGATAAATCTTAGTAGGGAAACAGCTGAGCTCATGAGATGTGATTTTTTTTTTTAATAAATATACATGTAAAAGATTTTCCTGCTTCTCTCATTCCAGGCTTGAAATTTTTATCTTAAGAATGTGAAGTGGTCCTTATCAATACGTCATAAACTTCAGTATAGTTTAGTGTCGTAAAATGTATTTGCCTCCAGACAGCTAATTTTGTCACATTTAAATGTTTCAGATTAAACACATTTAAATATTTGACAAAGAATAACATTTAGTAATGGAAAATAGCTACCCAAACCAACCTAGACATGTGTGGAAAAGGATTATTGAGCTCCATTTTAAAATAATAAATTAACCCAAATTATTTATTTTTCTTGAAAGCTGAATTTATTTTATTTTTCTAGCAAGATCCAGGCCTGATTACTAGCTGTACTGTAGATTCAAAAGACCCCTTAAATAGAACCTCTCTAAAACATGAAGTGGGCCAAACAATCTCAAAAGACAAAATTAATTTATTGATCAAAAGAATTCCAGAAACAGATGAGAAACATTGACATTCATCAATATGCAAAGTGTCACAAAGATATTTCTAAGCTTTTGAGACTCCAGCAAGCTGTGGTGAAGGCAATTACAAAATTACTCAAAGGGAGCATTGGGAACTCATCCAGGAGGTCACAAAAGAAACCAGTAGAAAGTCTAACATGATCTGGGCTTATTCCGGCTCAGTTAAGGTATCTGTTCAATTGTTCAACAATATGAAAGGAGCTGGGCAAAAATTTAATCCAAGACTAAGAGAGAAAATATTCTGTGGACTGATGAGGCAAAAGCTTTACTTTTTCAAAGGTGTGCGTCTCATTACATCTTGAATAAAACTAAGACAGCATTTCCTGAGATGATCTGGGTCTGCTTTGCCGCTTAAGGATCCGGATGACTTGCTGTGAGTTACAGAACCATGAATTCTGCTCTCTCCCAAAAAATAGACTGACTGTCAGTTTGTGACCTTAAGATTAAACACATTTTGGTTATACAACAGGATCCAAAGCACACCAGTAAGTCCACCTCTGAATGACTAAAAGGAAATCACAATGAAAAATGTTCAATGGCCTGTTAAAAAGTGCTGAAATATAATTAAGACACATTGCCATGACCTTAAATAGACCATTCGTGCTCCAACTCTTTCAGTGTGGCTGAATTAACCCATTTCTGCAAAACAGAAAGGACCAAAATTTCCCCACAATGATGTAAAAGCTGGACGTCATTAAGTGTTCGTAGGCAACATAATTGGTTTATGTTCATCTATAAAGTTTTGCTGGGTAAACTCCCATAGTAATGCAGCACTATTCTGTCTATGAGCTTTTAAAAGTGTGGGTTTCAACAGACTTTGGTAAAACAGCGTTCTCCTATCATGTACTGTGGTTGCAATTATCTGCAAAGATCTTTTAAATTTCAAATATTCATATCATGACAGATTTTAAGAATGTCCCACAAGGATGTAGTGAAAGTGAAATTGCAGTGTTTTTGTTAAAAGTTCACTTAACTAAAATTTTAAGGTTTTATTCCATTTTATTATGTGATTGTTTTGTTTATGATTATATACTAGTTTTACATTGCTTGCTATTCATATGTGCTGCTACCAGGCCTTCTTTGCCAAATTAATTTAAATCTCAGTGGGATTTCATAGTTAAATAAAGGTAAATAAGTGAATAAAAAGAATCATTGCCCATCATCATAAACATCTGATGGCAGTTGCTGCCACCAAGGGAAACACCTTCGATTCAAGAAGCAGCAGCTTTTAGATATGGCCTAGTTGTTTTCAATATATTTGGAAACTACTTTTTGTATTTACTCAGGTTATCTTTCTGTGATATTAGAATTTATGTGATGACCTGCAACATTCAAATGTGACACAAAAGCAAAAAGGGAAGAAATCTGTGAGAATATTCCTTTCTTACAAAACTACATGTTTGGCTTTTGTTCTTCAATTGTGATAAATTTCAGATAAATAAGGAAATTGTCAGGAGTTTTATTTAGTTTTACCTAAGACATGTCCAAATCAATGAAAACACCCTATTGTTGTGCTCCTCAGTAAACCAACATTTAATTTAGAGACAATCAAACTGTAGCTCTTTGGAGATATTTTATATAAAATTTACCTTCATAAGGATAAACGATTGCCACAAAGGATATGGAACCCCCGATTACAGTCAGTTTTAGTAGTCATACCACACAAGTTTTCTATTTATTTGCAAACAATAACAACAATGGCAATACATTTTATTTGTACAGTGCTTTTCTAGATACTCAAATAGTTCTAGAAAGTAGGGGTGGTGATGGAGAATGCTCTGTCACACCAGGTTTGGAGCTTGGTCCTGTTAGGGAGGGACAGAAGTAGGGCATCGGTAGAGCAGAGGAGGGAAATATTTTTACTTATCCTTTATAAAAAGTCCCATACAATGTACACCTATCCAAAACCAAATTACCCAAAACATTAAAACAAAGTATGTCAGGTCTGTAGGTTGCAAAGTGACACAATCACTGAACATACACATAAAACAAAGAAGGTGAAGGGCATGCACTTAAATCGTGTTGTTTTTATGTCAGGTGTGCTTTGAGTTGGTGGTCAGGGCTGTCACAGCACTGTTGTTCAATAATTGTGCAAATGTTTCCAGGACAAACACTGAATAATAATATTCTGGGCCTTGGACTACTGCCCTGGTAAGCCCCAGCTAAAGTCCAACTAACGGCATTGTTCAGTGTAAATGGAATGACAAAATACTCTTTCACATTAGTCTTAAAAATTACAGAATGAAATCACCTTGCAGATTTGAAAGATTTGCTTACTGCAGAATAAAAGGCCTTGCTGAATGTAAATCCCTAATCTCAGCAATGTAGATTGGTCTAACTTTCCACTTACTGCTGCAAAAAGCCATGATGATGGGATACATCCATTTTTCAAATAAAAATTAAGGTTATGCAAACAACATAGGACAATTATCAACTGTTTGCAGGGCACAGTTGAGGACTTAAGGTGTTCTCTTTTATTTACAAACAGTAGCATGAGTTTGTTAAGCATAACATACCAAATACATAATTTTGTTCAATAAAACACACATTCAAAAGTGCTGATTGTCTTCTGCAGGCAATTAAAACAACTGAAAAGTAAACCACAACCAAAGCCTTAAGGATAAAATTCCCTTAAATCACCATCTGAAACACCTGTGTACTGACAGAAACTAAGGATTGATGGAGATGGATCGGGTGTGCCTGATCAAGGTCTATTGAATTCTGAGCCTCACAGCCCATCCTCAAATGACCAGTCAGCACTAATGCACCCATATCGTGTCTATAAGTGTGAATTGATTTATATTGCTGCAAAGCATCCTCAAGACATTGAAAGACCACCATTGGAACCCAATACCAATTATATATGTTTGTTTGTGCGGAAATGGCCACTCAGTACACTGGATCAATGTGGGCCATCAAAGGTCAGTGCAACACATTTCTGCTGAAAAGTTGGTGTGCCGTGTAGGAGCCTGCCCTGACTGGGGAGGAAGTGCAGTAAAGAGGAACAGATAGATTGGAATAGGTCTCTAACATGTGAAATGCTCCACACCTACTTTTCCAAAAAACTAGCTCAAATCTGCTTAAGTCTCCTGAAGGCAACTTGGTGACTCATTACAGTGAATTGAAGGAAAGCTTTCCATATTCAAACCTAACTCGGTTTTAAAGTGAGAAAGCTGAAACCCTCTCTGAGGAATCAGAGCCTATCGATATTCATATGCAAATCTAATTAAAGACCATATTAATTACCTAGGCCGGAATGAATGTTGAATCTAACATCTGGCTAACCTGTCGAGAGTATACTCTTGCGCAAGCATGCCTTATAGATTGTTGCCTTTTATTTTTTTCTCCCCTTTACTGCACACGTCTCCGAGGACCTCTTGAATCCATATTAATTTCCTCTCTTGCAGTTATGCTGGACAGGGTATGAGCCATGCTATTTCACTTTTAATCTCTCAGTAATTTAGTAATGTGTAAACAAATTATGCCGCAATATTAATGTAATTGGTTCTCTGGGCTGTTCAAAAAATCAATGAGTTTACAGAGGACGCAGTAAATCGCACTGGGTTATTATAATCATGTGTCAAGGGCTTATTATGTTATGAAACTAAGAAGTAGGTGGCAGCCACAGGTCAATACGACTCAGCTTCATAAAATCTATGCCTCTCAATTCATTAACGTGAAAGGAGTCAACGAGCTCTGTCTCAATTTCCTCCCCTTCCCCTACTTGATGGGTAGCTTCCTGTGTCTGGCCAAGGCTGTCACAAGGCAAATAAAAGGGAATATAATACCTGTTTATATTGTTTGAGATATTTAAAACTAAGTGTACTAACATTTTATAGCGTATTTATTATTATTTTGCAAAGACCCAAATTTAACCTTTCACCCATAAGAACTGCTCTACTCTGAGTTCCTTAAAATGTACTAGGTGGGCAGTCATTTGTCAAGACCACCTGTTGTCTAATATTAATGGTGAGTCTTAGAAATATCAGTGGTTTTATGACCGTGAAGTGTTATGCCTGTAAATATATGTAGCAGATCTGAATAATCCCATGTTCCTACTTTAGGAAGTCAGCAATTAACACCTGGGAAATAATTCATAGTTAGTTAATTTAAAAAGTGGTTGTTGTGTCAAACTCTCAATTCTAAACTTGTCTTTTTATTCAGCAGCATTATTTCTTAGTGGAATCCTTGAATGTGAAAGCGAGTCCTGTCATGACATATTTAGTTGTTTCCATGGCAAGAAGCTAAGCAGCTGATAGCTGACTCAGAGTCAACAAAGAAAAAAACACCATAACTAGCAAGGAGTTTTTCCCAGTCGAGTCAAACCAAGCCTGATCGATTTACCAGATGGGATTGCGCTATATGTTTTGTGTGCACTGCATGCTATTTTTCAGTTGTTTAATTTGTATGTAAAGTTTCTGCAAAGATGCTTTTTACTTCCCACCCATGCATCACTCTTTTACTTTCAGTAGTTTTCTTCATATATAATTCTGTTTCAAAGAGTGAAACAACACCAAACTATTAAATAAACCATCTACTGTTTTATCCTGTTGCCACGCAGGATGACCTTCAGACCAAATCCCCCCCCCCCCCCCTCCCCCTTAAATTATTAGAACATATTACAGACTAGGCTTTTACACCATTAAGTCAAATTCTTTACAGTCCTGGGAAACCTGGAGAGAGTGTCATTAATAGGCAAGGCAAGGCAAATTTATTTATATAGCACAATTCAGTACAAGACAATACAAAGTGCTTTACATGATTAAGATATAGCATAATAATAAAATGCAGATAATATGAGATTTTCATTTGATATTTAACTTTCTCCCTATTTTCCCTGTAAAATTAGCATGTAAAATGAGTTGTGATTAAACATAAATACTACTTTGCTACTTTGATGAAATATGTCCCTCCGTGGGACAGGTAAAGGGTTCATCCTTCAGAATTAGTTTTTGTGGTATGCATTACGAGTGAATGAAACTTTATTCATCTGTATATATTATACACACACTAATGCAGCATATCAGTCTACTACATTAGGTTTAATCACATTAACCAGAAATATCTGAAAAAAAAAATAATTGTGATAAAGTAGGCAATTATCTTATGTAATAATTTGATATATACTGTAAATTCTCAACGAGTATGAAAAATCAAGCTGAAAACTGACTTTGATCTGCCATGATTATCAGATGATGAAGTCTTTAATTGCATTAGAGTTACTCCAGATAGGTACAAGCCAAGAGAATAGGGAAATCAGGTTGACTAAACAGATAAAAAAAAAGGAAAATGACTGTTTCCATTCATGAAAAATGGGACTTTGATGAGAACATAATACTGAGACTGAGACTAAGCTATGTGTTAATACAGCTTTGAATGAACTCACTCACTCTGGTAGCAATTACAGCTGTCTGGGGGTTATGATGAATAGCCTTTGTTTACACTGTTTAAAGAGGGAGGCAGATTTCAAAACACCATTGCGAGTTATACATAAATAATCGGGTTTAACCTGAATGTTAATCCGGAGTAAAGGCTTTCACAGTCGCCCCCAAAGAAGGTTCAATAATCAAAAAGCAATAACAATTCCCATCTTCACCATGAAATTATGTCCGTTTTAAGTACCCGCTCATACATCTTCGCTTGACAGGTTTCAGCCAACTGTAACGATTACTGGAGGCGTATATAACAGCGGTTTAGACTTCTCTCTTGTGAAAATGATTAAAATAAAACATCTTGGAAACAGAGCGAGTCCGTTTTTAGCTGCACGCGATATGCAATCTTAGGAAAGCACAAACTCTGGACTCCAAACGATTACAACTATGGAAAACAACAACAGAAAAATGTAAACAATTATGTTATTGTCACAACATTTTTTCAACTTTAGATTTAGTATAATGAGTTGGAAAAATATCTAAATACATATTTAGAAAAAAACGTTTTAAAATCTCAGACTGCACTCACTAAGTCTGTTGAGGTTTTTCTTACACAGTGAATTTTCCAAAGAAATTCACTGTTTAAACTCACTGTGCATGCAGATGAGACTCATTGTGCAAACCAGGGGCACTTCTCTTTATGACTAGTGCCGTGGCATTTTTTTTGTATAGCTGGCAAACATTTATAAAAAATCCTGATTATAAGAAATATCTTTATCATCCCGCATTTATTGTGCCATCTTAAAAAAATATAGCATGTTATACAATTTATAATGGTTTTTCTTGCATATTTACTTAAAAATATTTAAGATAAGAAAATAGGATAAAAATAGCTCCTCCTCTGGAAATCTTAGACAAATTCAATACTGGTTTTCCTTGGGAAAAAGGAACACCTGTTTTTCCAAGCCAAGTATCATTAGGGACTTTTTTTTTCTGATGTGATCCATGGCGCTACTCATAGGTCCTGAGTTGCTTGGCTGTGGGGTTATCCTGGACTACTGAAACATCCTTTCATTCTCAAATCAAACTAAACCTCTCTCCTGTTTAACAAATTACTTGAACCACAGAGTTTCTTGTCTGGGGAAGGCTTCATCAAGCTTTGAAGTCTGCAGGTCAGTGTGAGGCTAACATTTGAAGTCACTTCTAAGGTTGGACTCAGCTGGGTTTGTCCAGTGAATGCACAAGAATAAAATGTAGGCAAATAATACATAATAATATGCAGTTCACTGTCCATTCTCAGTACTTTAACTCTGTAAACATTTTAAAGCAGTTCATTAACTTTCTAACATATTATTTGCAGTCAACGTCAGAGAGACTGAAGTTTGCATATTTTATATTTTAGGTATGTTCATTATTCCCACAACAAAAACAGGTAGATTTTGTTGAAATACAAAAATTCCCCTTGCTTCATCTACTTGTTAAACATGACCAACAATTTGCAGAAGATTAATAAAATCACAGATGCTATTTGAAATATGACTGTCTGCAACCACATAGGTCAAGCAAAGAGACAAAGGAAGTAAAAAAATTAAAATGCCCATATATGGTGTCAACATAACAGCTTTTAGCTAACACTGAAAATTCAAGCTCTAACCACTGAGCTATGAGAGACACTTAAATAGTGGCTGGTCAGACCACTTAAGACAAAAAAGGGAAAAAAGACTAAATTAGACACCAACAATATCCTTCATGACAAGTAAACAATGACCAGAATAATTTGACACTGTAATCCATGAAAGATAAAATAAACTGTCTCCAGTGATCACAACATATATAAAAAATCAAGCACAGTAAACATACCAAATCCCCCTTAGCTGTCAGACATATAGTGCATCAAAATTATGCTACTCTACTATTTAAGCAGATTTAATCTTTTCAATTTAACTCAATTAACTAAAAAGAGAGCATTTTCAGTTGACTGGCAAGGCAACCTAAGAGCATCTCAAAGAAAAAAATTATCCAAAAACATGTTGCATATTACCAAATGCTTAAGTTACAGAAATAAATCTGAATATTAATTCAGATTTATTTGAGTGCAAACCGAACACTCAACCACAATCGCAATAGGTGTAAATGAAATGGGTGTTTTTATTAGAGCTTTAAGTGGAAAAAAGTACTCCCTTTAATTTCATAAAAATATGAAAGAGTAACATGGGTAATAATTTTATATAGAACTATAGATCAACATTTTTAATGTACAGAAATTACAGAGAACAAAAGAACAACACATGCCACTAAAAACATTAAAACTAATGCGCATCACACGCTGCAAGTAGGACTCCGGGTGCCGGGGCACCAAAAAAAAAAAAATAGGCTTGTAAAAAATCATTTCCTAATCATCATAATAATGACATATTTAAAATAAAAAATTGTAAAGAATGTTATTAGATATGACCCATACAAAATAAAAAAAATACTCTGATCAACAATGTCTGTTAAGGTTGGGTCGTTTATTTCCATCTGATTTTACCTCAGCACCACACAGCATTTTCTGTCTTCACCTTGGTATTGAGACTTCAAAGTAAAAGCATACATGAAACGTTATAAATATTACGATGGTTTAGTCACTTTTTGCCTGTTTTACAAGCCCAGCTGCTCCAATGCGTTGAAGTCCAAAGGAGAAAGAGAGCTTGAAAGTCAGCTGTTTTACACTAACTCTCCCTAAGAATTCACAATGCTGTTTTGTTTTGAAGGATTCTGACTGGCTAACATAGGTTTTGGCTTAGCGCTACACTTCCCCCTATGCATCTGGCAGGTTTAAAACAACGCTCAGTGGTGAATTTGTATGGGTTTAAAACTTTTTCTAATAAAGAAGATCCTGTGTGTATATTATTCTTAAAAACAAAGTGGGGGAGATATTTGTTTTTATAAAGACCCGGCTGCATGTGTACAAGGCCTAAAATAATATGGAGAAGTTCTGCTGACTGAGCAGAACTTTGTTTTTGATGGGCTACTCCTAAGGAATCTTCTTCAGGAAAACAAGACATGACATGATCATAGGTCAGTTTCCTTTGTAGTCAGACCTTTTAAATGTTTTTAGGTGTTTGCTTCTAATAAATACAATATGTGAAAAAAAGCACAAAAGATAAGTCTCATTCTGACAGCACTTTATAGGATGAGTCCTACTCCTGTATTAGACTCTCTATTGTTCCATTTCATTCATAGTATTGTATTTGTTTGGTTGTTTTAATCCCACTCACAATCTGTTGTCTTTGTTAATTTTCCTCCATGATAGGTAAAACATAGTTATCTTGTGTGGAAGTATATGCACCATTGTTGATGCAAAATGAGTTTAATATATTTAAAAAATTTACTTCTCCTTTTAGTTATTGCAACTGTTTTCAAAACATTAATACTGATATGTTATTTTGGAAATAAAGACAAACATACCGACAAATACTTTATTATTGTTACTTTCTGGGTGGGGGGGGGCACACTATTTGTGCTTAGGCCAGCCTGGGCACCAGTGCCCCTTATCTTACCTTTTATGTGAAGTATGTCACAGGCATTTGTGCATTTCCATGTTCCCTGTTGGATGCGCTAATGCTAGCTTTCAAAGCCTGACCTCCATTTTATCATAGCAGCAGAACTGCTATGGGGAGGTGTTGTCCTACTGGGTAGAGCAGTGCACTTGCGCTCTGAGAAGGTTGCAAGTACCCGGTTCGATCCCCTCTGCCTGCACTTTGGGTCCCTGAGCAAGACCCTTAACCCCTGATTGCTCCCCAAGCGCTGCACAGTGGCAGCCCACTGCTCCCTAGGGGATGGGTTAAGATGCAGAAGTGAATTTCTCCATTGTGAGATCAATAAAGTTCAATTATTATTATTATTATACATCTCTCCTTTTGGGACGAAAGTTCAAACACCAGAGTTGACCAGAGTTGAGTAATCTATGACTACCTTACATTGTTGAAACAGTTAACTGTTATAACAGCATGAACTACCTACTGAAGATGAGCCACAACAGACAGAGGAAAATTAGTTATCATATGATTTTGCTTTTCTAGACAATAAATGATGCAAGTATGATAACACTTGTTGTGTTCCTTTTGTTAATTTATCGGACTCAATGATTAAAAAAATACAATGCCTTGTATTATTCACACTTTTTAAGTGGTCTCAGATTCCAGGCCTCAAGGTTGAGTGTCCTGCAACTTTTACCCCTCATTCACACAGACTCCATCATTCGTTTGTACTGTGTTCCATTGCAAATAAAAGCCATTCTAGTCAATGACGTATTTCCCACAGGCTCCCTGGCGCTGCGTCATGATGGAGAACCCGCCCACGTCGTCTGTCAGAAACATGGATCAAGTCTTTTTTTGACAGATGACGGAGCAATACGTGTCAATTTCACAAAATCAGGTGAGCTAGACAGGAAGTCAGGCACAGGAAGTGTTAAGCAGATCTGGCATATTTCAAAATAAAGGGGGAGGGGAATAGGTCTGTCTGGATGGATGAACGGATCCTGCACGTATCCAGTTTGGATTACTGCACGGCACATTTAGCAATAGATGGCAGAGTATACAAGGCATGTAGTCAGTGTGAAACCAGCTTTAGATACCTCTGTGCTTCAAAACGCTAGACTTTGATGATAGCCAATTATCAGAGGTCGGTAGAGTATCTTTTCTGTTTCAGTTTTTTTTTATGTTAAGCGAGAATGACAGAAGAGAGTATAGAGTTTTAGCATCTACTAGAAACAGGCTGAACAGGATTCTATAAAAATAGGGATAAAATGAGCATGTATGTGTGTGTGTGTATAGAATTTTTTTAACAGGTAAAAAAGGAGAAATGGAAGGTTGTGATTGTGCAAATATGCTTATTTTGTTTCATAGCAGTGTAGCTGACTACTCAAGCTGTATGTAAGTTGAGGATTGTATTCATCAGGCACTGGGGGAGAAAACTGTCTTGTGGCTCTTTTTTTTTTTTTTTGCAAATAACTCCATGTAGTGCTGACCTGAAGATAAAATTAAAATATAAAATGCAATGAAGTGAGAAGAAAAGAGGGTTAAAAATGTGTCCATCACAGCATATGTAGCTCTTAGAAAAAGTATCCATAAGGGTCAAAATACCACTTCTCACTTCTCATGTTAAACAAAAACTTTAACAATTATATTTTTATTTTTCAGGTCTCAAGATCAAAATTTATTATATGTTTTTTTTTAAAATATGCAATTATATTACCCTTTCCTGGCTCCATAGGAACTTATCCAGCTTTGGACTGATTTAACACAACAGGGTTAGGTTATAGATTTGACATGACATAAAGAAAAATGGATTAACGTGACTAGTGTCCAACACTAAGACCATCAAAGAGCGGATTTAAAAAAAATAATCTATTCCCTGGATTACTAAACAAGTAAAATCTGGGTTTAAATTAAATAATTTTAATCCCCCCAATTCTGTACCAGCTTTACTTGCAGGGTCTTGGCTGCCTTGGCAATCTCTAGCAGCCATTGGGCAAGAAACAGCACATCAAACATACACATATTTTCAGAAAGAGGAAAGTCTGCTCCAACTAAAATTATATTACACTCCTCAGGCTCCAAGAAAAGTTTTACTATAAGGAAAGGAGGCATCGGCTGATTGTCAAACTTGTGATCCAGAAGGAGTGGTGGGGCTTTCATGTTGAATGTGGACGGGTGAACAATATCGTTACCCCTGCAGGATTGCTAAGGGATTAATGGGAATCTAGCTGTCCAATCTACATATGTTTTGTGGATGTTGATAAAGCTTATCAGCATAACCTCTGACAATTGGTGTAGGTTGCCGCAGGAGTAAACAATGCTAGGGATGCTTGTAATATCCAATCCTTGCAGACCCAAAACAAGAATTGTGTTTACATCCTTGGATATAAGTGCAGGTTCGACTCTGTCAGGGCTCCCACCTGTCACTAATTCTGTTTTTGGTGTTCATGGACGAGATTTAAAGGCATGCATAGTGGAGGAGAGGAGAGTGTCAGTCTCAGATATGGCTTTTTCTTTGCCACTCTGCCGTGAAGCCCAGAATACCACAGCCGCCTCTTCACTGTAGATGTTGACACTGGTGTTTTGCGGGTACTATTTAATGAAGATGCCAGTTGGGGACCTGTGAGGCGTCTGTTTCTCAAACTAGAGATTCTAATGTACTTATCTTCTTGCTCAGTTGTGCAACGCGGCCTCCCACTTCTTTTTCTACTCTGGTTAGAGCCTGTTTGTGCTGTCCTCTGAAGGGAGTAGTACACACCGTTGTAGGAAATCTTCAATTTCTTAGCAATTTCTCGCATGGAATAGCCTTCATTTCTAAGAAAAAGAATAGACTGTCGAGTTTCAGATGAAAGTTCTCTTTTTCTGGCCATTTTGAGCGTTTAATTGACCCCACAAATGTGATGCTCCAGAAACTCAATCTGCTCAAAGGAAGGTCAGTTTTGTAGCTTCTGTAACGAGCTAAACTGTTTTCACATGTGTGAACATGATTGCACAAGGGTTTTCTAATCATCAATTAGCCTTCTGAGCCAATGAGCAAACACATTGTACCATTAGAACACTGGAGTGATAGTTGCTGGAAATGGGCCTCTATACACCTATGTAGATATGGCACCAAAAACCAGACATTTGCAGCTAGAATAGTCATTTACCACATTAGCAATGTATAGAATGTAGAATGTACTAGTTAAGACTAGTTTAAAGTTCTCTTCATTGAAAAGTACAGTGCTTTTCCTTCAAAAATAAGGACATTTCAATGCGACCCCAAACTTTTGAACGGTAGTGTATGTCTGATCTGATCTGATCTGATTCAAATCATAACCTCCATATAAGCAACTGAGATAAGCTTCCTTCGTAGGATGGCTAATCTCAGGCTTAAAGATACAGAACAAGTTCCATCACCTGCATGGGGAAAACTTAATGCATCTTAAGGAGAAATTCAATGCAGCTGTTCCTCTGCATTAAAGGAGAAGTCCGGTCAAAATCAGAATTCAAACTGCTGAAAGTACTTTAAATATAACATTACTACATACTGTGCAATTAATTATATGTTTTGTTAATTAAGAATAATTTTCATTTAATCATGTTTATGTGGAGGAACCCATCTTGGTCAAGAATAGTACTGTCACCTCCCATTTTGTGACGTCACTCAGCGGACCCGCTGTTGAGCAACGACGCACTATTTTCCAAGATGGCGACGACTGGTGCTCTGTACGAAGCAGAGAGTGATGAAGTACTTAGTGAGAGTGATGGGAGTTCCGTGGAGCTATCATCATCTGATAGCGATATGGATTTTTTTAGAAGAGTTTCTTGACAGAAACCGGACTTATTTTCAGCGCAAACTCAGTCGGGCCCCCCAAGATATATATATATATATATATATATATATATATATATATATATATATATATATATATATATATATATATATGCACGCGTGTGTGTGTGCATGCGCGCTCGCTCCGCTGCAGCACGGCTTTGC
This sequence comes from Fundulus diaphanus, assembly GCA_037039145.1. Taxonomy (NCBI): domain Eukaryota; kingdom Metazoa; phylum Chordata; class Actinopteri; order Cyprinodontiformes; family Fundulidae; genus Fundulus; species Fundulus diaphanus. Next base: position 14,185,963 of record CM073122.1, on the reverse strand, counting down.
AGGCGCTGCAGCGGAGGAGAGATCGCGCTGAAGTGACTTGAGTTATAATTGCCCCCTAGTAAATAGGGCAGGTGGTCATTATTGTATAAATATTTAAATATAAAAGTGTTCCAGCACATGCTGGGGCGGAGGGATACCACGTCACATGTGGTATCCCTCTGCCCCTCTGGTCGGTAACCATCCCCACAAATTCTAAATTAAAAATTCTAAATTAAAAAATAACTTACCGAAAATCCTCACTCTAATGTCATGTTCAAAACATTCTTTTTCGAAATGGTTGCTGCATATGACGTGTTTTCTCTCTGGCCAGAAGTTAGATGGCAAATCCGCTCTCTTCAAGTTGGCAATCCAGCAACGAGCCCGGTGGCTCATGAATCAGAAAGTTGAAATAAGCAATGTTTTTTCTATACTTTTACCAGTTGTGTTGGAACATCCAATGGCCATGCACGTGAGCATTGTTGCTGTAACAATAGCTCTTGTGAATGTCAGTGGTGAAGTCCTCTGACAATCCGAAAACATTGTTGATGATCACAGCTGTGTAGAACGGCTCCTATTGACTTTGCTTGGAAAGAGCGGAGAAATGCTGTCGCCGCTCCGCTTTTCCACGTCACAGGATGTGATGTCAGACGGCCCTTACTGCCCAAATATGGGCAGTAATGGCCGCCCCCATACACAGTGATCCAGACGACGATTTATGTTTTTATTTTCTTATTGATTAAAGATAAGTTAATTAAATAACCACAAACGTATTAGTTTTAGTTATAGCTAATGGTCCGCTGATTTTTCCTTGTTGACCGGACTTCCCCTTTAAACGGGTCAGTTGAAATGGTTTAGAAATCCAGTCGGATTCTTTCTGGATGCCTTCCTCCCTTGGAAATTTTCCGGGCAAGTCCCTGTGGTAGGAGATGACAGGACAAGGGCTCACTAGAGGGATCCCTTCTGGCCAAGGAACTCCCAAATTAAGCTAGATAAGTCACTGGGGAAAGGGACATCAAAGTGGCTTCAATATGTTCAATATGTTTCGCTTAAAGTTATATATAGCCACGTAATATGCTCATAAAAAAGACCAAAAAACGTTTGATCATGACAAAATAACGCTGTATACACCAAGAGTCCATCTTGATAGTGTTTTGATAGTCCGTTTTGAGCCCAAAAATAATTCCCTCTCGGGCGAGATGAACAAATATAAACAGACGTGGCGACATCTAGCAATAGTATCGCAGAACTATCATAATGACGGTTTGCTTAATTTATAAATCAATTGTAAATAATACTGGACCAAGCCCGACCCTCTGCAATGCCTCGCAATAAAGCAGCAGCTCAGCGTGATCGAAGACCAACTGTTATTAATTAAATAAACCAATCTACAAAAACTTTAACAGCCTCATGCTAGAACATTTAGTCACATCAGTCCACTCTGCGGTCACATCTGCACCTCGGCAGGTTTAGCGTCCGCTTCAGTGAACACCAACGGCCATACTGTATTCCCAGAGACATTCCAGTCTTTTCTGTCTTGGAATCATATTTTTGTTGTGTTTTTTTTACTGGATATTGGACCATTCTGCATTGCTTTGCTCGGAGATGCTAATATATATATATATATATATATATATATATATATATATATATATATATATATATATATATATATATCCATCTGACACTCGCCAGATGGATGTAGCTCCACCAAGCTCCACATGGCTCCACACATCCATCTGGACTGACTGCCATTGGGAGGGATTTCAATACTACATAAAATGAATGAGCCAATCAGGATCGCCGAGCAGGATGTTCACAGATGTGATGTATCAAAGAAGCCAAACTTTGGATACAGACAACAATAGTGCCTTGCAGCAAGGAAGTAAGCGGTGACCAGATGTCCCAGAGTCCCCCTTGTGGATGACCTGCCCCGAGTAAAAGCTGTCCCCAATTTCAGTGTAACATGATGGAGTTAAAAAGTTTAATGCAACAGGAGGTATTTACCCAGTCCTGCCACTGTCCCGGCGTAGAAGAAGAGCTGAGACGAATGTGCCTTCCCCACCCCATTGGCGATCCAGATTGGGCAAAAAACAAACCAATCCCCAACCGAGACCCTGCACCTGCCCGCACACTTAACAACGTCCCCGGTTTTCATTACATAAATCTGGTCACGCGGTAACATTGATGCTGCTATTTTATCAGCGTCGTCCAATCTACTGAATATTAATTCTTAAAAAGAACACCGTAGGATGGCTTTGAAGATTTTTGTTAGTGGAAACAATTATTTCAGTTTCAATGTTGGTTTTGATGTGAGTGGTTGAAGTAGCAAACCCAGATGGATGTGTATAGCTCTGCGGAACGAAATCCATCTGGTTAGAGTCAGGTTAATGCATGGAGATGTTGGAGTCGGGGATATGATCCTGCAGCCATGTCTCAGTAAAACATATAGTACTCTGTTCACGATACTCTTGCTGAGTCCTTGTCAGGGCTTGAAGTTCATCCAACTTGTTAGCTAACAATCTCACATTGCCCACGATGATGGATGGCAGAGATTGTTTGAACTTCCTCTTTCTCTCTCTCCTCTTGGCTCCTGCTCTGCAACCACGACACCTCCTTTTCAACTCCTGTGGAATTTCAGGCATCAGTTGTAATTCCACAGTTGTTCTTTTGCGATGTTAATCAGCTGCTCCCAGTTGTAAACCGCCCTGTTGCTATGGTTATTCATCATAACAAAATAGCAAAGTATAGAAAAGTATTGGGAAAAAATCAATCCAGCCCCACAGCATCCAATACCAGAAGAAATGACTGTCCAAAAAAAGCTATTTTTCCAAAAAAAAAAAGCAGGAATGAATTTAAAAAAAGAAGGAAAAAAATCTCAATCAAAGTTGGAGTCAGCTGGACTCTTGATGGAATTGATAGAATTTTCTCAACGAGAATCGGGCGAAGGAGAGCCCTTGTGCCCCAGTGGGACATTTGCAGCAGGACACATGGTGGACTCCTGGGAGGAGGATCGTGTGTCTGCTGTCAGTGGAGGATGCTGAAAATGTGTTCAAAATTGGCTTTATGATAACAGAATCTCTGCTTTTTGGAGCTGCCGGTTACCTTGAGTATCATGAAATTCTGAAAATGTTGGCAGCTGTTTTGGCCCATGTCAAACCTGCATTAAATATGTGAGGAAAGTGTTGTGCTACCAACCCTCACACTGAAATGCTGTGTAAGCAGAACTGCAAGCCAGCTGCAGTTCCTGAACTTGCTGGCGGGATGGAAGCTAGCTTAAATTAGAGCTGTGCTCAAAGCTTTTTGGTAATGAAGGATGAACATGATTCAACTAATTTTAACCTGGCTAAATTAAATCAACAACTTGTTCTTGTTAAAGACAAATTGGCACAACGTTGATAACCAACACCATTTCGAATCACCGAACGCAAGCTAAATCGGAATTGACCTCAGTGTTTTTGAATATGTTCCACCATACCTACTCTTGGGCAGCCACTTCGAGAGTTATCTGCTCATAGCAGAAATAGTTTTAATAGGTAAAGTCAAGGGCAGATGATGAGGCAAATTTGTCCAGCTTTGAACTGTACTTATTCATTATTTTTGGCTTTCAAAAGTAGGTCCGTAATAAAACTTTTGAGCTCCTGATCTGTTGTGGTCTGTCACAACCTGTTGGTAGCTTGTGAAATGGCCTGTTCATGTTTAGGTAATTCTTAGGGTTGACAGATATCAGATTATGCTGTTATAACTTCCTCAAGCAACAGTAAAATTTCTCAGCCATCACCCCTTAGCCCAATATAGGCTTAAACTGCCTGTACTCCTAGCACATCCCTTACAACAGGAAATTTTACTTGGAAGTGGAAAAGAGGATGGAAGAGAATCATTAACTGACTCATTTATTCTGCATAATCACTCTTTTGGACACTTTTCTGACACTTCCGTTATGTGTGCTTCATGCTGTTAACAAGCCAGCGTGAGCTTGTCAAAGACTGCCGCTGCAGCACCTTCAGACAGCAGTATTGGTTGAGTGCTCAACATATAGGTGAAATAGGCAGGCTTTTTTTTAACAAGAAAAGATAAACTGATTTATAAACTACCTTCAAAGACACCAGCTGGAGATAGACACCTGTAGAGACAGGACAAACAGGACAAACAACCATTCTCGCACACACTCACACCTAAGGAGTATTTAGAGAGGCCAATTAACCTAACAGTCATGTTTTTGGACTGTGGGAGGAAGCCGGAGTACCTGGAGAGAACCCACGCATGCACAGGGAGAACATGCAAACTACATGCAGAAAGACCCAGGGCAAGGGTAGGAGTCCAACCCAGGACCTTATTGCTGCATGGCAACAGTGCTACCCACTGCGTCACTGTGCAGCCAGGTCTTATATTAAAGTTAAAAAATTATGTTAAATTCCACTGCCTCATTAAAAAGAAAAAAAGATCTGCTTCTTTCTTTGACACCTACATTAATTGCTGTAAGACAGGGATAGAATTGCCGCAAACACCAGAGGCCTGCAAAAACGTTCCTCACACAATGTCTGTATATGAGTAGGAAGTAACATGTATTTAATATACAGTAAAATGCAAAGGATTTGGCTTTTTTTAGCCTGGTTTAAAGTATGCAGAAGTAAAATAATCTTTTGGGGCTTTAGAATAGTGTGGTCATCAATCTGCTTTAGATATTATAAGGCAAGAGTCACACAACTCAACATGATCAGTTTGCTGCTGACAAAAAATAGAGGTAACAAAAAGAAAAACAGGAAATGTAAGTATTGTTTCTTCTTACTTTGGAAGCTAGCTTAAATTAGAGCTGTGCTCAAAGCTTTTTGGTAATGAAGGATGAACATGATTCAACTAATTTTAACCTGGCTAAATTAAATCAACAACTTGTTCTTGTTAAAGACAAATTGGCACAACGTTGATAACCAACACCATTTCGAATCACCGAACGCAAGCTAAATCGGAATTGACCTCAGTGTTTTTGAATATGTTCCACCATACCTACTCTTGGGCAGCCACTTCGAGAGTTATCTGCTCATAGCAGAAATAGTTTTAATAGGTAAAGTCAAGGGCAGATGATGAGGCAAATTTGTCCAGCTTTGAACTGTACTTATTCATTATTTTTGGCTTTCAAAAGTAGGTCCGTAATAAAACTTTTGAGCTCCTGATCTGTTGTGGTCTGTCACAACCTGTTGGTAGCTTGTGAAATGGCCTGTTCATGTTTAGGTAATTCTTAGGGTTGACAGATATCAGATTATGCTGTTATAACTTCCTCAAGCAACAGTAAAATTTCTCAGCCATCACCCCTTAGCCCAATATAGGCTTAAACTGCCTGTACTCCTAGCACATCCCTTACAACAGGAAATTTTACTTGGAAGTGGAAAAGAGGATGGAAGAGAATCATTAACTGACTCATTTATTCTGCATAATCACTCTTTTGGACACTTTTCTGACACTTCCGTTATGTGTGCTTCATGCTGTTAACAAGCCAGCGTGAGCTTGTCAAAGACTGCCGCTGCAGCACCTTCAGACAGCAGTATTGGTTGAGTGCTCAACATATAGGTGAAATAGGCAGGCTTTTTTTTAACAAGAAAAGATAAACTGATTTATAAACTACCTTCAAAGACTCTTGATTATAGGTTACATATGGGTCTATGGAAGTTGCGGCATCCAAATCATTCTTCTTTAAGTTAAGTTTGATGACTTTTGTTATCAGGGCAAGAGGAAAATTACCTGTTTGAGAAGAATACCTATGTATATGCCATATTTAAGGTGCAACATATCAGGTGCAACCAATAGAGACATCGAAAGGGCTAGACAGCCAAAGAGCTAGAAGACAACAGATATTGCAGAAGCAGGGTAAGCCAGGTTGAAGACCCCTGGGCTGAAGCAGAGCTAGATTTACCATTTTGTGCTAGCGGTAGGAGCCATGGTCATTGATTGAGGCTGGGGAGCCATGGAAGCTGCCATTTAGGCTGGAACAATACAGCTGTGATAGTATTGATTGATGGGGTTGGTCCTGTTAATATTATTTATAGGTGTGGGGGGGAGCTCTGCACGAGTAAGCAGCTCCTCATAATAAGTGGTAATTGATGGCATGGGAGGCCAAGGCTTTTTCATCCTTCTTTCCCCCTATTCACTGACCCCAGTCCTGTGAAAGTCAGACAGATTGCCTCTAACACAGTTATGATTGATATTATCAGATTACATAACCCACTACAGAAGCCTTGTGGGCCTTGTCAAGTGGGTACATTGATTTTTGATTAGGACGCCAGTCAACACATCTTTGAGGGAGCAGGGAAAATATATCCTATAAGTGAGACTGCATTTCCAGATTCTTAAAGGGATCCTTGCTGTTTTATGAGCATATCCCACCACTTTGCTCAAATTGAATCGTTCACCATTGTATTTTTTCCGAGTCGAAGATTACATTAAGGAATATATTTATTGCAAAAATAATTACTTTAAATTTTATTGTAGAGTTAATCCATTCCCATTCGATCTTTTGAATCACAATATTAGTAAATCTAAAGCTGCAACTTTTGAACAGCAAAAAAGTCTTTCTTGTCACTGAACAAAAGGTGAGACAAAAAGAAGCATAACTCCTCATTTAACACGAGATTTCATTACAGGAAAACAAAGGTGTCTTTCTAACCATATCTGTGCAGTAAAAGACCCAACTGTTCCGGGCTATGTTTGGAGTTCTCTCCCCCTAAAAACCCTTGCTCAATTATAGCAGTCAGATGGCTGACATCCAGGAGGATCTCAATAGCTTTCTGTGAGTGAGTCGCAATTTTCATTTGCAGCTCACAGTTAGATGAAATCAAAATTTGGATGAAAAACATATTAGCGTTTCCCTCGGGGTTTCTCACAGTTTGTAGTTCCATGTGGTGAAAAGGTGATGATCAAAAGTGGGGTGAATGTGGAACTGAAAACGTGCGTTGATGAATGTTTCCTCGTGACTTTTTTGACACCTGTGGTGTAATGGCTTCTTGTTTTTAGAAATTGTTAATTATCATTTTGGTCGCTTGCAAATTTTGTCATTGCTGTTTTTTCCTCTATGACTTAGCCACAGCATAACTTTGAGTTTGCATGTGAGCTGCCAGGCGTATGGAATCTTTAATTTCTAGTTGGATCGCAATTATGTAGTGACAGCATAGAAATATTATAGAGGTAATGGTGTGACATGACCTCGGGCTGACCAAAAGGAGAAGAAGGAACAGTGTTGTCATAGAGCTAGGAATTACAGCATAAAAGATGAAGTGTACCTCTGGAAAGCTCTGCTTATTCAGTGTTGTATCTGAATTCGGAGCTGGTAGTTGTGCCTTTTCATCTCTGATTTGGCTTCAGGCTATACATTTATTGCTGAATTTGAACAAACTTGTAAATAGCATAGTAACAAATTATTTCCCTTATGCTCTTTCTCATTGTTTTGTGGTATCTATGGGCAATCTTCCAGTTAGAGCGGAATCTAATCGTTTAATGATCTCCAATCCCTCTGTTTCTTCTCATTCATTCCCTAACAGGCACCCCCAACATCTAATGCTTTAACCTCCTGCCTCTTTATCCCACCCTCACCCTCATCAGGACAGCGGAAAGCTGTGAATATGAACATTATAAGCTTTGGGCTCAAAACTTAATGGTTCACAAATCAGCCACTATGGATTTTCCGCTGCTGAGATCAATAGCAGCTGTAGGGGGTGGGGGTGATTTCAAGCTATGTACTCCCACATATAATTTATATCTATGAACTATAAGTGGCACTGTTGAGTTGAAATAATACGATATCATTAAAATACTTTAAAGGAGGTCAGTGTGGGTATTTCTGTTATATAAATTGCTTTTGATATGTAAAATCCAAAGCATGTGCATATTTTCATTTATTACATCTTATGTTGGGGAATCATGTGTCAACAAGACATAAATAACAATAGTTTCTTGGGTAGCAAACCAAGGGCTAATACTACAACAATCACATTTATGAGTCGGTTTCTCACATTTGGTAACCTAAAAAAGAAAGTTTTAGACAAAATACTTTTTATACAAACGATATATGCAAAGCCATAGACATGTGAAGCACTTTACAGCTTCAATGTCCTTGACATAAAAAAAAATGTATTTGACTGTTAAAAAGGATTTTTCTTTTTTGGAGTGGGGGGGGGGGGAATTACTGAGATAAACTGTATAGAGAAAAGTTGCTTTAAAACAAAAAACTAGCCTGACCAAAGTGTTCCCAGCATGACTCAAGGTCCTGGTCTAGGCAGGATACATCTCTACGCTGGCCAAACAGCAAAGAGAAACACAGAACTATTCACTGCAGGATGGCCTCACATGATTAATGACCTCCAATTATGGCCTGGATGGCAGGTTTCATGGGTTTCTACTGCCCAAGCCTCCCCCAACCAATGATAAACTTTCTCAGACATGCCTCAGGAGCTCAACTCCCTTAGATCAACATCATCCTTGGGACAAGACGCTCATGTTCACGGAAGCCAAGACCCAGGGTCCCTCTTCACTCTGAAATACTGAATATTATTTTGTTTGACTTGGTTACAGAGTAAAGCAATGCCATGTTAATGGAATTATTGATAGGATTACTATTTTTGTACTATGTTTAATTATTTTAGTGGAAGCAATTCCATTCCCTTATTTTAATTACCTGTGCCTTGAAAACTGCATTTGTGCTATTCCAGAAGGTCAGATCCAATCTTGTTTCCTGAAAGTCATTTAAAAATATGATTAGTAGTTTATCAAAAATGCAGCATCAATGCTTTTGACTGGTTTGCTTTTGGCTACTTTTTTTGTTTTTTCCTGTACACTGTAAGTGGACGTCTCTCAGAGTTAACGCCTACTTAAATTTAATTCAGGTCACATACTGGAATGCAGGTACTTGAAGGAAACTGGGTTATGTTTATAGAATGGCTCATAATCATTTTGTCAGAAAACATAGAGGTCCTCATTTACAATTACAATACATATGAATATAAAAATATAGATATATGCATGTTATAATTGTGACCACCATTTTGATTTACTGATTATCTCAATAGTTTTTTTTCTCTTAGTTACATATGAAAGGCTCTATTGTAAATTAAAGAATGACTGGCATTTTACCAGCAAGTCAAGGAGGTTTGATTTAAAAAAAGAGAGGATTTTCAACAGGTGAAGCAAGCTAACAAAGCCTTAAGTGGTGCATATTTGTGCAAAAGTAATACTTTTTTGTCTCAAATAACCCAAACGAAAAATACTAAAAAGAAATGTTCTTATTCTAAAATGTTAACAATTTATGCTACATTAAGTTGTAATGCATTGTCTGTGCTCTCTCATCATTCTAAAAAAAGGAATTCGATTTTTTTTGGCATTTACAAATTTGTTTACACTACAAAACAGAAGAAGTACATATGAACAGCCTATTCAAGTAGAGCTGTACTGTCAGTTGTGTTCTTCACTATAAACTGTTACTGGCACCCTGTGCAGTTGTATTGGGTACCATAGTAACGCCACCACATCCATGGGTCTACTGAAGAGCCAACAGTGAAGGCAAAGCCAGACAGTTTTTATTTTAACTGCTAAATGGATATGTCTTTCGGCTACATTTTCCTTTGAATAAATCTTTTTGCAAACAATTGGACCCACTCTTGATTCCTTGGTGATGGCTCTGTTTGTGTTAATGTGTGGGATTTGTGCAGTCGACAAAATAAATGTCTTTACTTCCCATTGTAATGACATTTAATAATTATGTATATGACGTTAATATCTAAATCAATTTAATTTAAGCAAGACACACTGATGAATGATCCATATGTTCCAGTATCCAACATTACAGATGAAAAATAATGAAGTAGTAAAATAAGGATATATAAAGGGCTTAATTTAATTTATTTTTGCTATCCTGGAGGGGGATATTTTTTTTTTTACATTGTACTTTAAGGTATGCAATAAATGGTAAATGGCTTGTACTCCTATAGTGCTTTATCAAGTCCGACAACCCTACACTACAGTCAGTCATTCACTCATGCACACACACATTCCCATGGTGGTGAGCTATGTTAGTAGCCACAGCTGCCCTCGGGAAGACAGACAGAAGCAAGGCTGCCATATATCTGCGCCACTGGGCCCTCTGACCATAACCAATAATGGGAGAAATGTATTGTGAAAATGAAATAAATTTTTAAAAATGCTTTTTAGATTAATTGATCTAAAAGAATTCGATTAAATAAAAAAATCCCTAGTTTGTGCTTTGAAACATGGTCTTATATTATCCATCCATCCATCTTCTAACACGTCTATCCCTCCAGCTGTAGACACCAGCTGGAGATAGACACCTGTAGAGACAGGACAAACAGGACAAACAACCATTCTCGCACACACTCACACCTAAGGAGTATTTAGAGAGGCCAATTAACCTAACAGTCATGTTTTTGGACTGTGGGAGGAAGCCGGAGTACCTGGAGAGAACCCACGCATGCACAGGGAGAACATGCAAACTACATGCAGAAAGACCCAGGGCAAGGGTAGGAGTCCAACCCAGGACCTTATTGCTGCATGGCAACAGTGCTACCCACTGCGTCACTGTGCAGCCAGGTCTTATATTAAAGTTAAAAAATTATGTTAAATTCCACTGCCTCATTAAAAAGAAAAAAAGATCTGCTTCTTTCTTTGACACCTACATTAATTGCTGTAAGACAGGGATAGAATTGCCGCAAACACCAGAGGCCTGCAAAAACGTTCCTCACACAATGTCTGTATATGAGTAGGAAGTAACATGTATTTAATATACAGTAAAATGCAAAGGATTTGGCTTTTTTTAGCCTGGTTTAAAGTATGCAGAAGTAAAATAATCTTTTGGGGCTTTAGAATAGTGTGGTCATCAATCTGCTTTAGATATTATAAGGCAAGAGTCACACAACTCAACATGATCAGTTTGCTGCTGACAAAAAATAGAGGTAACAAAAAGAAAAACAGGAAATGTAAGTATTGTTTCTTCTTACTTTTTAGAATATGACACATTGAGACCTTGATGAGTAGGCAGTCACATATAACTGACCATATTTAAACATATTAAGAAAATAAATGCAATGAAATATTACAAAATGAGTATCCACATAAGAGATAGACAAGGCTGGCAGAAAATGTGATTAAGTCTGTTTATGGAGTCCTATCACTGCCACACAAGAACAGGACCACCTGCAGTCTGGAAGTCATTACGCCGGGGTCACGGGATATCCTACATGTAAACTCTGAGTCACTTCACCTCAAATTGGGTGTAAAGATCCCATTTCCTCCCATTGACAAACTGAACCACCTGCAGGGCTGTAGGACATGACATTGTTGGGGTCTATGGCCTGTATTGCTACACTGTTGTTCAGCTGCAACATAAGGAGGAATTGGGTGTTTATTATAAGAAACAAAATACAATAAAATACAATTTTATTTATATTGCGCCAATTCACAACACGTCTTCTGAAGGCACTTTACAAAGTCAAATTCAATCAAATCATACAGACTGACTGGTCAAAATGTTTCCTATCTAAAGTAACCAAGCAGATTGCCTTGACAAGCAGTATTTGCACCTCCTGAAAGAGCGTAGAGCCACAGTGGACAGTTGTCTGCATTGCCGATGGCTTTGCAGCAATCCCTCATACTGAGCATGCATGAAGCAACAGTGGAGAGGAAAACTCCCCTTTAACAGGAATGAAAACCTCCAGCATGTATGTGAACATAAATGTTCACATACATGATTAGCAACTACTTTCTCAAGAATTGTAGATAACAAAGGAATATTAGATATAGGTCTGTAATTTATTAAGTCATCTTGATCAAGAAAGGCTTTCTTAAGTAAAGGTTTAATAACGACTACTTTAAAAGCTTGTGGTACATTTCAATTTACTAAGGATAGATTAACCAATCAAGGCATTAGGAGGTAATCATGTTTGGGAGGATGGCAATGATTTTATTTTTAATAGAATAAATTCCATTTATGAAGAATCCCATAAAGTAATTACTGCTGAGAGCTAAGGGGATAGATGGACTCTGACTTTGTGTAAGTTTGGAAACTGTACTAAAGAGAAACCTAGGATTATGTTTATTCTCCTCTATTAACACAAGCAATGGCATGGTCAGGAAAATGTATGTACAGTCATAATTAATAAACTAGAACAGATATTTTGGTGAAGCCCATTTGTCAGATTAAAAGTTCCTTTTGAAAATAACATTAAACAGTTTTTATTAAGACCACATATATGCATTGAAAATGTTTTTTATTAGTCTGACATGATATCCTAAGCTTCCAAAATATAATTTATGTGTTTTAGCTATAAGTGGAAATAAAGGCATGAAAACATCCGTCTAATAAATCTATGTGTTTCAGTTAATGAATTTAGTTGCTGAAATAAATGAAAATTTAAATATTACTAATCCATCCATCCACCCAGCCAGCAAGGTAGATATTTTGAATTAAAGAGCTACTTTTTGTCTTAGGATTCTTTGTGAATACAGGCGCTTGATTTTGGGGTGTGGTTAGGTAAAGTGCCCTATTTGTGAGAGGCTCAGGCACTTTAAAGATAAATTTGCTGTTTGGCATTGTTTCCTGAAACTGCTTGATTAAAAGTTTCATTGTGGGTTAATTATAAACTATAAATTATAAACAGGTATCTTTGGTCCAACATTATTCTGTTATTCTGTTCACCATTAGAAGCCATTTTGGGTCATATCTAATGGATAAAGAAAAAAATATTTTCAGAAAGCCAACATCTATTAGGGCATTTTCTTGTTAGGGTCTTAAGGCCAAATATAACTTCCGTAGATTTGGCATCACCTAGCACCTAGCATAATGACGTGCACAAATTTACAGAAAAACGCAATTATGCATGAATATTACTATTAAACCTACTAAGAAAATCTATTTTAATAATGAAATTATCAAAACATACAACCTATTTTTACCTTGGCCCTTATGCTACAGCTCTTTCTAAAGAGATCAGATATCAGATTTTGTGCGCATCTATCCTGTGATTTGAAAGTATATGAACTAACAGCGTGTTATGTTCTTGCTGACAGTTCTGAATCATGGCTCCAACTGCGCACACCAGCAGCACCTCTGGAATGTCTGATAAAATGATATTTATTCCACACATTAATGAGATTAATGAATCAGTGCAACTCAAAGCAGCTTTTTCTTTTTGTCTGGCCCTGAAATAATAACACAAAGGTAATTATAGTGCATCCATCAATCTGCTGCTGGACAGTCTAATTATCTGAGCATTTCTGAAGTGCTCTCACTTCTTTGCACCCATTTGTATTGTGTGATGTGTTATTTTTTCATTAATGGAAAGCTCATCTGCTGCTCCTCTTGCATGTTACAGTGGCCGCCTGTCAGCAGCTCTGGGAGCTGTGATTGAGAGCTAAAGGAATGGAGATTGAGAGATCCAAAATTTCCATGATGGATTAAGATGTCATACTGCTAAGAGGTACACATCATCGACTCATCATGCATCTTGACAAAGAACTCTTATCCTCCAAAGAGAATAATGAGGATGCTGACAGCACATCGCCCATAATCAATGGCTCTCAAATGAATAATCAAGTCCACTAATTGAACAGAGAATTTCTCCCTGAAATAAGTCTCTTTGTAAAAACAACTTTAGGAAAAACCTGTTCATTTTGGTGCTGTAGTGTGCCATACATTTCATGCTTACATAAAGCAAAGAAGGCTAAGTCAGGATAAATGTCTGAGATAAAGATAAGAAATGTAAACTTGGGAAGTGTTTTAATATGCCAAATTATAAGAGCAGTTGATCAAATTTAAAGGAAGCATGGTATAAGGAACAACAACAAACAGCAAACAGCAATCAACAGCACCTTTGGACAAAAATAATAAATAAAAAATAATAAAAATAAATTGTTAACAATAATCTCTCAAATCCATGTAATACTTTCATTTCTCATTTCATGCTTGATCTTGAAAAAGCATGATTGTTTTTTTCAAAATAGATATTTCTTACAAATGCAGTTCAAGGCAGGAATTAATGAGGTTGTGTTAATGCATGTGTAATACAATCACATCTCAATCAAATTGAATATCATTAAACACAAAATCTGTAACTTCCTTCAATAAGTGAAACTCAAGGCATATACATTTTTAACACACAAGTGATATAGTTTAATGACAGAACCAAAATGTTATTTCTCAGAAAACATATACAGTATATTTCATAAAACTAATATCACAAATATTTTTAAAACAGAAATAATGTTATTGGTCTACAAAATTTGCATATCTGACATTTGTCCAGCAGACAGCTATTGAAACTCTCCACAAGGGGATTAAGCCTCAAAAAGCCATCACATAAAGAAAGCTCTGCACAGAGTGTGCTATTAATCATAGTAATGGAAAGTTTAGTGGAAGAAAAAAGTTTATTGGAAACAGTAACAGTTTCTGGCACGGGCAAACCGGGCAGCCGACTGGGGCCGTATTTTTTTCCATGACACATAGAGAGCAGTCAAAAAAACAAACAAAAACAAATTAAAAGCCATCTATACTGCAAAGGTGGGTTTGCAGGTGCTGACAGGCTGTGGGCTTATGAGATGTGGAAAGGCCATTGGGAGGCGCAGTTCACCTCTGGGTCTCGAGGGGAAGGGACAAGGGGGCTGTGGGGGATCCACTTTACAGTTCAATGGTCTAACGGCTAAATCAGTGGGCTAAAGTCAGTCAGACCAATGGGTGAGGTGGCCATAGGGAGGTTCGGGAGGATTCCCGACTGGTCAGTCTGTTTCAGGCCGGACCGGCAGGTGGTTAAATAGGTTTTTTTTCTCTACTCAATATTAAAAAGCAGTCACGGTAATACGCGAGCACAAAGCTGCACTCACGGCCACAGGTGGTGGAGTACTAACTACGTAGTAGTTAACTACTTAATTACGTAGTTATGTATCCCACTGTTTGTTAACTGCGGGACCACAGTTCTTTACTGGACGAGTCAAGATCGGCGTGATTAGAGTCTGCCAGGATAGAAATGACACTGGACCGAGAAGCATGGCTGCAGCAGGTTACCAATGAATCCCAACATGGTCTTGTCATCCTATCCCACTCTTGGCAGATATGTTTGTGTCTTGGAATTGATGCAGAGGGACATAATAATGCCAGTCATAGGACTAAGAAGGAGGAGGAAGAGACAGATGTGGAGGGACAGGAGAAAGAGGAGGAGAAGGAAATGAAGGAGGAGAAGGGACATTAACCACCTAAAAAACAGAGCCAGGTACAGGTGCAGGGCTGGGTGGCTAAAAGGTGTTTGCAATTAATTATATTAAATCTCTTAATTATATTAAACCTCTTGAGATCTGAGGATTGCAGTCCAAACCAAGGCTTTTTGACATCTTATAGCTAATAAGCTGAAAAAGCTGATTAATTTCAGATCTAGCTTGTGTTTCACGCTATAGGCCTAGCTGTAGTTATTGCTCCTTATTATTTGCTTTATATGATACGCTGTTTGTTTAGTAAACGTTTATAAACTGAAAGAAGTTTTTAATTCTATCATTAAATGCATACACAGTTTTAATTGTGTGTGGATCTGTGTGGTGGTGGTGGTGGGGTGGATGGAGTGTCGCTTGGAGGGGGTCTCGCCTGGGGAATAATTAAATGTAGAGCTGCCACTGAAAAAAAGTACAAAAGTAAAAGTCAACATTGTAACTGTGAAGTTTTGCCAGTCCAAGAATTATGAGAAAATTCACAAGGTGTCGACTGAAGGTGGAGTTAGTGCTTCAACACACACACTAGGCTATAATTGTCATGTTATTGGTGTTAAGCCACAATTTAAATGCTTAGTTCTGTTTTTTTGAGCAAGGTTTTACAAAGGTATTGTTGGTAAAAGATCACTTAACTGTAGTAGAAAAGGCTGTACATCATGTAAAGTCAGAGTTTCCATTTTAACAGGTATGGAACCCAGTTGTGACCAATGATAAAATACTCAAGGAGATAATTATTAATTAGAAAGCTAATTTGAACAATTTGGTTTTGGTTACAGTAACAGCCATTTGCTAGAAGATGCATATTTTGATGTCAGAGCAAGTGCATAAACTACTGAAACTAAAACTTACACAAACTGCCCACTTCCATTAACTGCACTGTAATGGATATCCAAAGCAATGATAATTACGTGTGCTGACCAGGCCATAACAAGGTTTGGCTCGGCCTGCCTTCAATCCTGACTAATTGTGCGGCATATGGAGAGCCACTTCCTGGAGCTTCCTCCCTAATGGTTCCATACAACTGACATTTTAGAGGGAGAAAATAAAATGTCTCCAGCTGTCTAAATAACTGGGTTTAATTCCCTTACTCCTCTATTATAAATATCAGACACAGTAAACCCAGAACTCATCCTACTTTCAGTGGCACGGTAAGACGCCAACAGTTATCCCATGCTTTACATTGGTCTCACTATGTTCCATTACAACTAGTTTTGTTTTTTACTAAGTACAGCTGCTAGAGTTCTTTAACACATTGTTTAGGGAGGAGCAGACAGTCTTAGTTTCCACTGGCTCAAAAATGAAATAAGAAATGCATTTAAAAGCCTGTATATGCCCATCATACCACAAATCATTTCACTGTCCTTTCTGTGTACTGAGTCTGGCTCGTGAATAGAGTCACCCCTATCTGATAAACATTCCTGTCCTTCCCTGTAGCTATAGCGTATGAGGAGTGAATGGAAAAATGTAGAATGTGTGCTTGGGTTACAGCTGCAGAGACAGTCATGGACAGGTTAATGGTTAAATTGTGGCATGGTCTCAAATTTAATTTCAATAAGATCATAAAAATTTTGAGACAAGTCATTCCGCTTGATCCAAGTGTCTTGTAAATGGCTCATAAATGTCCAGCTCTCTTTGTAAACACTTGGGTTGGTTACTCACCAGCCCTGGAGGAAGAACACTTACTCATAAGTGCTTCTCTTCTTTGTTTTTATACGGATGCAGAAAAGACGACAGTTACCTAAACAAATGAGGAGAGCCATGAATGACTCAGACGCCATCTTAACCATGTCACACAGTCTTGCTTATGTACAGTGAGACTTGATCATGTCAACCAGGTACATAAATTTCCCCCCTTTTTTCTACTATACTGCCTTTTTATTGAAAAATCAAATCCAACAATACAATCAAATTTAAAATAGAACCTCTGGTTTAAATGCACATCCATTTTTAGCACAACTGTATTTTAGCCAGAAAAAGGAGCCCCCAGACTTTCCATTAGGTATTTTTTGATATAACTGATGTTACAGACATATACTAAAGTCCAAATTCAAGCCACAACCCTACATTTGTGAAAGGCTTGAGAAAGGCTTGTGCCTATCTCCAGCAGTCATTGGATGAGAGACGGGTAGGACAAGCTGAACAGGTCACCAGTCTATCACAACCAACATAAAATAACACAAAATGTTAAAAAGATTGGCAAGGATTTGCATTAAGCCTGATACCTTTGAATACATGTGTAACCAGTTGCTTTCAGAACTCATCTAATTATTCAAAAGAGTTCATAAGTAAATAAATATATAATAGATTACTAATATAAATCATATAAATCAGATTTGATTCAACTTTATTTTGAATGCATTTGTCACAAGTACAACACAACCGAGGTCAATGTACAGTCGCTGCTGAGCCTTCTCAATCAGTTGTGTGGTGTTGAGAATCCATGTGAGGTACACACCGATGTGGACACCTAGATACTTGAAACTGCTCACCCTCTCATTTCGGCTTCAGCACCGTCAGTGATGCGTCCTATCGCTGCACTGTTATCTGCCACCTTCAGGATAATGCCCTTGAGGGAGGCAACACTTTCATGGGTAAGTAAGTTGTAGAGGGTGGGGCTGAGGACACACCCTTGTGGGATGCCGATGTTTGTGGTAATGATGGCTGAAGTCCTTCCTGATAACCTGGAGCCTGTCTGTCAGAAAGTCCTGCCGCCATTCACAGAGGGTGGGATTCAGGCCAAGTGTGGTCAATTTGTGGGTGAATTTCTGGGGTATTACCGTGTTGAAGGCATCCTAATGTAGGAGTCTTCATTTTCCAGTTGGGAGAAAGAATGAAGGGTTGCAGAAATGGCGCCCAAGGTGTTGCATACCAGCAAAGATAGCAACACCTTTTTTATAATCAACAGTTTGCTAATTAAAACAAATAATAATTCAGAAACAGCTTTAGTTGGCCATGATTGTACGCACAATAATTGGACTGTGTCACAGCGCTCACAGTATACAGACATTGGGTATAAATATAGATGGAGGAATAAATGACATACTGAATAAGGACAATGTAGATGATGCAGCTCCTGTGGAAGGTTGTATTTCTCGAGTATCTTGAGGCCTTCCATTGAACAGTGTTTACGTGTGAGGACCCTCTCAGGTCCTGCATAAGGGTACCTCCTGTGAACCATGGTTAGGCTGCAGGTGGTTCTGATCACATGCCTCAACACCAGTCACTCAAAGGAGTTGATGACCACACACATCAGGGTCACAGGTCATGTAACCATGTGGTTTCTTGTGGATGATCAGGCTGATGATCGAGCATTGAAACAGGAGGGAACCTCACAAAGTTCTAAGGACTTGTTGAAGATATGAGTGAAAGGTGGGGTCTGTTTGTTAGTGCAGGTTTACAAGCAGAAGGGGGAAATACCATCAGTTCCTAGGGCCTCATTTATAAAGCTTGCGTACTTTCCACACAAAGGTTGTGATCTACTGAGAAAAACTTGACAGGAAAATGTGCGGTTCTGAAGGCAACTCTCACCAATGTTTACGCTCATTTTAAAGACAGGGGAAATTGGCAACGCGGATGGTGAAGTGCTGAGTTGCCACCACACTGCATCACAGTTCCTTTCAGATGTTAATTTTAACTGTATATAAGATTTCCATCATAGCTTTTCAAAACCACAGTGTTATTCATGTCCAGACTCCTTAGAGTATTGCATTCTGTGAAAACCTACAGTGGACAGTTGCTACCCCCAGGTGCTGGGTCCTAACCTCCTCTCCAAACCCCAGAGCGCAGAGGAGGCACACTTTAATACCACTCATAACGTGCACACTCAGCTCTGAAGCTTGCCGCTGTCTTGCAAAATTGCTGGTGGTTTCCAAAGTTTCTCTCCACTTTTGTTCATGGTTGCCATTGGTATCCATGCAATAACATTGATCAGCTGATTCATTTAGATACACATTGCCATTCATAGCATGCTTTGCTTTGGCCAATTATGGTTGAATCTGGGCATGTAGTGGGCAAAACATGAGGCAGAACCTTGTATGCAAACCTTCAGGTGCAGTTGGTATTTATAAATTGGAAGGGATTTATCTGCTTGCTGGTGTGTGTGCGAATGGTTGTATAAATTAGTTTATTTGGCATACACCATTTTTCGCATTCAACCATACGCACACTTTTTGAATAGATCCTACACAATATTTTATTAGTGAGACCCCTTGTGCCTTCCTGGATTTTTGATGCTGTAACATCCTTACATCTTCCTCCGTGGTCTTTAGTACAGGTAGAGGTCAGAGGGGAGTTGGGAGTTGTAGGCTATTTGTATGTGAGTGAGGTGTCAATAGCTGGGTTTTCAAACCTACAGAAGAAGCTGTTGGAGTCATCAACCAGTTGGTGGGTTATCACAGCATGGCAGGATGGCTCCTGTAGCTTGTAATGTTCTTCAAGGACCTCAAGACTGTAAGCAGGGTCATTAGCTAAGAAGCTGTGTTTTAGTATCCCTTAGCTGCTCTAATCTCATTGGTGAGTTTGTTCTTGGCTGATTAGACAGGGGCTGGACCCTACTGCTGTAAAGGCAGAAAAACATCAAACCATGCCAATGGAAGATAGAGTCGTAGCAATTAGATCTGGTTGAAATGAATGGGGCTGGGCAGACACCATTACGCCAGCTGTCCCTGTGTAACTCCAACCAAGGTTGACCCCTGCTCTATCTTGGTCGGAGCTACACAGCAATTGTATGGGAAAACTATGAGTCAGACAGGAATAGAGCCACTTTGGCAAAGTAAAACATCTGCTTTGGGGAAAATACAAAATAAAATCTCTGGACAGGTAAACAGTACGCAATTTCCCGCCAGGTTCATCCTTATATAGATGTAAAGAAAACCAGGGTTTAATGTTATCAAATATGCGCAACATCTTGGTCTGCACATGTCCTCACAAAAGCTTATTTATGCTGTCACGGTGTCAGTAAATGTCTTCAGGTAAATGGATGAGGATTCAAACACACTCCAATTCGTTCCAAGCATGACTGGAACTACATGCTCTGCAATCTGTTGTGGTTGGGGCCAGCTCCCTCCTTCTCTATACTGCTCTACGTTGCTTCATCAATTAGTGAGAGCAGCTCTGATCCCTGCATGATTGCCTGCATGTGGCTTACCTATGACTCTGACTATATATACCTTCCTCTCACAGTCCTTCCCTGCCACATTCGTTAAAGCCTTTTGTGGGAGTAAACCTTCCAGCGTTCCTTGATTGCTTACCAGATAGTGATCTGTTCTCGTTTCCCATATTACCCGTTTTTTTGCCTAGCCCCTGATGGATTCTCTATTTGGTTCTGATATCTGGACTTCGACCTTTGGAACAATTTTTTGACCAAGCACCTTGCCTCACCCTCTGGATACCTTTGCCTGTCTTGCCTTCTGTGTATGACCTTCGCCTAGATTCTGGATTTCCCATTTTCCTCTGCCCTGATCACTGTGTTCATTACATAACTTAATATCGGAGAGTCTGCTTCAGCCACCGCCGGAGATCCCAGTTCAGGTTGTTGGATCCTATTCCACATCCCGGATTCTGAGAAGGTTAGTAACTCAACTTCAGCATTCACATCTTTCTCACTGATCTCACGCAGCCACTGACCTATCTCTCTCCCCCACAGTGATTCCTGTGTGAGCTCCAGTTATGTTCTGTAACTTTTAAACCTTTTAAAGGAAACTTTGAATCCACTCCTGTTGTCAGACTGAATTACCGGGTCTCCCGTTAACAGCATTACTGTAACATCTGCTTTGATTTATCTTTCCACTTCCTATCATTCCCAACCACAGAAATTAGAGGTTTTGAGTTTTTGCCTGTAAATTGCGATGAGATAAAGCAGATAGTGATCAGGCAGTCCAATAGCTGCTGGGAGAACAGTGCAGAATAATTTTAGAAAGCTTAGCAACACTGATTCAGAGTGCTTTTATGCCTGGTGGGACACTTAATATGTTTGTTTTTTGGATTTCCATTTGACAGGTTTGTGATGATCCCCAAGAACAATGATGAGATAATCTGGGTGTTTTTCTCCATGTTGTAATCAGCACAGTATGTTGTTTTTTTCAATTCCTGATTTGCAATCTTGGGGTGGGATGTAAACACCGACCAGAACAAACAAAAAGACTTCCCTCTCTTAATAAAAATGTTTAGAGTATAAGAAATTACTCCAGGTGAGGACTACTAGTATTCTGTTCAATTGTTCAGTTCAATTCAATTCAAGTTTAATTATATTGCATCAGTTCACAACACATATCATCTCGAGGCAGTTTACAAAGTCAATTCAATCATATTGTATAAACTGGTTAAAAAGTGTATTATCTAAGGAAATCTAGATTGGATCAAATCATTGACTTGCAGCATTCACTCCTCTTCAAAGAGCGCAACGCCACAAGTGTGTAATATAACTCCACCCCTCTGCGTACACAGCTCTCTCCCGAAAGGGAAAGCTATCCATCTCTGTTAGGAGGACAGAGTAGTTGAACTACACTGCCCTGTTTCCAAAGCCAAAATACACTTAACTTTTATATTGAATTTATTGTTGCTAGCGCGTACTCCGGGCACAGGCTGCCTTACTTGACTGCACTTCTAGTTTAGACATTCCAGTCAGGCAGTCTTGTAGACAGCCCAGGGGTCCGATCAGGTAGTGACAGTGTACCGTAATGCTCCAAATATCCATTGAGCGGAGCGGCTTCGTTGTTAACCAAAGTCATACTGACAAATTTTAACACATTTTTTAGCACATTTTACCATATAAAATCAGCCAGTAATCACAATGGTAATAATATATAAGACAAACATGATTATAAGGTGCACCATCAAATTTTGAGGAAATTTAAGGATTTTAAGTGTGCCTTATAGTCCGAAAAATACGGTAGCTAAGCCCCTTACACTTTGATATCACAATAGCTTAATGGTTAATGTTCACAACATTAAACTATTTTTGGTTCATTTCAATACTCTCCTGTAATCTCCATTAATTATTTTGGGTTACATTTATGTGGTACTATCTCTCAAAGTATGTATATTAAGTACATACACACTTCTGTTCTTATTTTCTTTCTCAGAACTTAGATTTTTACAGAATGCTAAGGAGTAGTAAATCCATTTGGCAACATTTAGTTTCATTAAATTGGAATAAAGTGTTTCCTGATATACTTTTTTATTTTCTTTACTTTGTACAACATTTATATTTAAATAAAACTTTAAGCTACAACAGTTTTCATGCTTCAAAATAACAATACTTGTGTTATATTTTTATATATGACACAATTTACAATTCTTGCTAATTTCACATAAGGATGCCGCATGCACCAAATAATTTTGGCAATACAAAATGTAACTAGATCAAGTAATTTCACTGAGAAATCTCTTATCCAAATCTCAAACTGTGCTGCAAAAACACACTTCTAAAACTTCAATATAAAATTAGAAATAAATCATTTCTGTGGTTTGAGAAGGAGCTGTGCTTCCTTTATTCTTCTATAAAAAAAATCCTGCTCATCCCAGACACGGTATCTTTAACTTGAGTTATTCGCCTCGACGATTGATAGATCACCTTTCTCGTCTGACTTTTGTGGTTTGGGGCGATTTCATTTTCCAGCCCCACTCAGAAGTTATCTAAATGGATTGTACAATAATCTGCTGTGCCCTGAAACCACACAGAAAATAATTACTCTGTGTTCACATGTTTGACAGGAAAAATTAGTAACGATCACCGAGAGAGCAGGTGTTTTTCTTTTTCCTCCTCTTTTTTTTCACCCCTCCCAGAGTGCCCGCAGCAGAAAAGGTTGTGTACAAGGCTAGTATCGATTTTGAAACCATTTGACAAAGGATAAATAAGACAGGGGAGAAGGGAGGCCTTAGCCATGAGCTTTTTGATCAATCAACATGTCACAGCTGGAACTAAATTCAATTCTTATTTATCAAAATCGCCTGCATGTTTACTATGCTATGCAACAATGCTTCTTTGCAATGTTTCGCAGTCCTTTGAGCCATAGATTTCATGACTACATCTGTTAGCTGAAAAGACTCTATCGTACGAAAGACACAAATTTGTGTAAACTGTGTAAGGTTAGGATTTTTCATTTACCCTTGTGGTGATGCTGCATTATAATAAAGGGTATGCAAACTAGTCATAACTAAAATAATAGTCTTTATACATATGATGTTGTATAGGTTGAGTGTCCAGAGGTATTTATCTCAACTGATGAGCAGCTATTACTTTTGAATTCTTATGAAAATAGCCAAAAGCCCTGTAATTTTGGACAGCCTTCATGTACATTTATGAAGCAGAGGTGAAAGACTTGTCTCCAACCAGTGATTTCAGAACAATACAGTCTGATTAGCTCTTAAAACCCAGGGCAACATCACCTGATTGGGAAATCAATTTCCTGCAATATATAAGTGAATTTTCCTGAGACCTCATTTGACTTTTGTTATAATGGAAGATAAAACAGAAACAAGGTCACATTTCTACTGCCATTAAGCAATCTACCCCCTCATCCATGTGGGATCAGCTACTTACCCTTCATACACTTCAGTGGAACACATGCTAACCTCCTTAACAATGTTGCTGGAACATTTTGAAAAGTTATAGGTTTAAACAAAAAGATTAGATTGTAAAATGGTAAAACCCTGCTTTAAAGGTCAGTCATGTATCATAAGGTTATGACGGTTAGTCTCTGGCCTGTGGGTAATTTAAACTCCAAAAGAAAGTTGAGAATATAGAGGAAATTTACTAAGATGAGAAAATAATAATACACTTTGTTATTGCTGGGAAAATATTGATTTGAGAGATTGTGAAAATAATCCATACTGTTTTATACATGAAACAAAGTGAGCCTTGTTTATATTTCAAACACAAAAGCTGTTTGTTAACTTTGAAAATTGAGAAACAAAATACTCTTGAGTGTAGTTACAGTTCACTTCAGGGAATTCCTGTAGATATTCCCAACCTTACAAACTGAACACGACTGACTCTTTTTTTAATTGCAAGGACACACACTTTAACATGGTATGTGCTAAAATACCATGTCCAAAATACCATATTCATCTCCAAGGTCTTAGCTGATGTCTGGTTGTTGGCATTGATCCCGACCAGGAAACTGTGGAAACACCTGTTTTTGTGGAAGTTGCCAAACTTCATGATTAACATTTAGGGAAATTATTTTCAATAGTAGTGCTAGACTGCTATTTCCCCTCCTAAATCCTACAGAAACAGCAAGGGTGCACTTGATCTGTCACACATCTCAAGCCCAAAAAGCATCTCCTTTTTGACCTTGTTTTTATATATTGAATGATGACTGTATCTTTTGTACACTTGAAGTGTGATTTAACCACACTTATAAAAAGGCAAAGACCAGACTGACACCTGAGTAATCCCTGTGAAATGGTTCCCCTCCTCTTTACTATCTACTTGCTCCCCCTCGGTCAGATCATTCGCAACAATGGACTCAGTTTCCACTGTTACGCAGACGACACCCAACTTTATGTCAGCACCAAGCCCTCCTCACAACTCCCACGAATACAACTCAACAACTGTCTGCATGATATCAAAACCTGGATGACCAACAACCTTCTGAAACTCAACACCAACAAGACAGAGCTCATGGTGGTGGCCCCAGCACCACTGCTCAGGAAGGTTGGAGACCTCACCCTGGTCATCGACGGCTGTCCCACCTCCCCATCGCCCAAAGTGCGGAAACCTGGGCGTCATTTTGGACTCCACACTCTCATTCAGTTTTCACATCCAGAGCATCACCAAATCTGCCTTCTTTCACCTCCGTAAAGACTCCGGCAGTCACTTACCGACTCAGTCACCGAAACTCTCAGTCATGCATTTGTCACCTCCCGTCTGGACTACTGCAATGGTGTCCTGTCTGGGCTGCCCAACAAAGCCCTAGACAGATTGCAGTATGTCCAGAACTCAGCCGCCAGGGTGTTAACCCACACCAAGCCCTGGCAGCACATCACCCCCATCCTCAAGAAACTCCACTGGCTGCCAATCAAACAACGCATCAGCTACAAAATCCTCCTCCTCACTTACAAATGACTTCACTCACTGGCACCCAAGTACATCACTGACCTCCTCCACCCGCTCACCCAGTCACGGTCCCTGTGCTCCACCAGCAAGGACTTACTCTCCATTCCCCGCACCAGACTCAAGACCTTTGGTGACAGGGCTTTCTGTGCAATTGCCACTACTGTTTGGAACACCCTGCCCCCTTCTATCCGTTCCGCCACTTCCCTGACACAGTTCCAAAAGCACCTCAAAACACACCTTTTCTCTCTTGCCTACCCTTCCTAAACCCCCACCCTGTCCCTACCCCCCTACTCCCACTCTTGTAAAGCGACCTTGGGTATCCTGAAAGGCGCTATATAAATTGAAGTTATTATTATTATTATTATTATTAAAAATTAAGGCTAAGATTTGATAAAAGGTGGGTGTTTTAACAGTTTAGATTTGATTAATAAAATAGTTTTTCACACAAAACGACCCTTTCAAATTGGACAATCTATTATTATAAATTATTAAAGCATTGAATTGAATTGTCTCATGTCAATAATACATGTCAATAGTTTGCTCTGGGTGCTGCGGACTTTCTTCTGTGTGACTCCTCCATCAAAGGGAAGAACAGGGAGGTTGGTTGAGAGCGAATAACAGTATTTGTATTGCGCCGAGGCACCATTGTGTCAGTGTCAAATGGAGTGTTTGTAATGTTTCTATTTGGCTCTGTGTAACATAAGCTTTTTTCATTTCAAATATTTTCAGTGATGCATTAGTGTCAGGATGTGTCGGTTCCATTTCTCAGAGACGGGCACAGGCCTGACAGCCTGCGTGGATGTGTAAATACAACAGAAAACACTTAACTATGAGATCATCTGCACTGGGTTATTAATCTTGCTTTTTAAAGAGCTGTGTGTCCTGACTCCATCAGTGATCCTCCGTGTCTCCTGTTGCAATACATGTTGTTCCGAAAAAAATACCCATTAAGCAGATGGATGCATTTTAGGGATGGTTAGAAAACAAAAAGAGCACACAGCTGCTTTTTTTGGGGAAGGTTGTTAGGTTAAGGGCACCTTTTCAAAGGGCCTCTTTGTGCAGAAAATGTCTCACAGAGCTCAGTGGCTCCTCTTACTCTTGTTGATACACACAATTCCTTACCTGATGAGTGACTGCTTACCCATCAAGAAAATCCAAACAGAAATCTGTTTAGTTTTTTTAGCAACTCATCCACAAGAGAAAAATCGTAGAGACGTGTCTAAGTGTCTAATTATCTTAAAAAACATCAGCAGCAGACATATTGCTATATCCATCAACACATGTGAACTGTTAAGCATCTTACTGCATGATGTTGGTATTCTAGGTCATGTCCCTCATGCTTAATGGATCTCAGCCCTATTTATTGAAAGCACAAGCACATTACAAAACTCAACATGGCTACCGGGCATGTATTGCAATACATTAAATACTGATGTCAAAAAAAATGCTGTGAGATTGTTGGCTGTATTTATTTTACCATCATTGTATTCATAACCAGTAGTTACAAATGCAACTCAGGTATTATAGTCATAACCCAATAAAAACATTACTTAATCTTAAAATACATATATATTTTGTATAAAAACTGTGATCACCCCATGTGCTCAGGCAAATATGTGAAGTCTTGGTCAATTCTTAATATACCATTTTTTTTATCTACCAATCTAAACGTAGAAAAGTTAAATAACTGCTACATTTTAGTCCCACCCACATTCTTCTCTGAGTTGCTTTAGTCACACAACCTGCGCTCCACAGCCTAATTTCCAATCAGACAGTCATGAGGAAGCAAAATAAGTGAATCTGACTGTGAATTAATTTTTAAAGTGCTACAACAGTGTTCCATCTTATCATCAATATGGTGAAATACAGCAGAGAAATCGAAATGGATTTGCACTGTTCAGTTGGGTGAATGACTTGAATTATTTTGCAAATTATGATAAAAATGTGAAACTCATGTTATACCAATTCAATACACACAGAGTTACTAAAACAGGTGTTTTTCTACTTGATTGTTTTTTATAAATTTTTATAATTGGGGCTTTCAGCAAATACAAATCCCAAATGTTGTTTCTTCGAAAATTAGAGTAATTCCTATTACAGAAATGTCAATTTAATGTAAACTACAGTATTTGCACTCAATAATTGCGATTTCTCACAAATTAATTCACACGTTTTTTTTAGCAATGACATCATAGGTTGACTTTTAAATAAACTTTTTAAATTGAACTTTAATTTCCGAGATGTATCTATATTTTTTATTTAATATACAGATATTTAGGAGGTGTAATATTTATGTTTAGTGATAAAATCCATTCTTTGTTTTAGATAAACATAAAATATGTTTTCAAAGGTTAAAAAATCTAGCACTGTGTCAAAATATTAGCTTAAATGCTATAAATGCCTTTTAGAAAACAAAATAGGTTAACGCAAGTGTTTTATCCAATAAAATTTGAAAAAAAATTAACCTTGCTATCTGTAAACTTGTGAAAAAAATATCCAATATAATCAGGACACTTGGGCTAAAAGGCCTCTTCTAAGCAGACATAGTAAACCCATATAAATTCAGCTAGGTATACTTCAATTAATTAGAACTAAATAAGTAATGTGCATGGAACCTATTTAGAGGTTTTATTCTCGAGACATAAAAGCCATTAATTACCAGGATCTACTTTAAGAAGGGTGATATTGGAGAACAAGTGAGAATCAAAAGAGTAGAAGAAGAAAGATGTCAGACTAATACACGTTGTCAAGTCATAAATCAAAAGCAAAGTGAAACACCACCAAAAGTATTACTTTTTTCAGCTGAAAAATACAATATGATGGTGAAAGAAAGAACATATAAAGCGGTGTCCATGGAGGCAGGTGAATCTGCCCTTATTACCAATGTCAGAGATTCGATTAAGCACAAGGAAAGCAAATGATCCCAATGAACTAATGATTAATCCGGCAAGTCTATTTACTAATGTACCAGAATGCATTAAAGGCATAAGTTAATGGGGACAGGACATCAATTCAAATACAAATGAACCACATTTGCATTGGACGCTTATTGACTGGTGTAACAAAACGGATTACAAAAGGTAATCTACTTATAAACCTTAGAGATGGATGAAACATGATTCCCGACATATCTACAATTTAACCTGAACCAATTCTTGCCTCCAGAAATGACAGCATCAATACAAACAGATTGACTCGTATGTTGTCAAACTGAAACATCAGTTCAGATTAAAAGAGACAAGAATCAAATAACCTTATTACCCAGCAGAACAAGAAGACAGCAGTTAATTCTGACTGGACATGACCAATCCAGCTAGTTAAGGTAAGGTAATCTTTTACGTAAATATGCAACTCCTTGGATTTTTGGATGTAAAAAACATTTCTGATTTCAACACAGATCTTTTTTGACCCTACTTGCAGTGTAATGATGTGCTGCAATTCCTGGTAGGGATGAAAAGTTTCCCACAGTCTCGTCTGCTAGGCAAAGGACAGTGTGAGGGATCCTCTGACATGCCAGAGGCGACACTCCTGTGCCACTTTACACAAAACACCAGCTGAGCACAGGTTTTTCCCAAGGGCTGAGTAAAAAATAAAGAATTAAAATGCTCCTCCGACTTTGTGGATCAAAGGCGTAGACTAAATCCTCGCTTTGTTCTTGTACATAGATGAACATGAAAGCCCACTTCTGTGGATTGCTTCCCTCTGGGCCCTTGGGCACAGCGTTGTGCCCAGAACACAGTCTTATCAATAATGCTGCACTCTTAACTATAGGCTTAAACGGTGGAGAATATTCCACGATTTGACGGAAGTCTATCCATCCCCTCTTCCCATCGGTAATAACACTTTTACCAGCTTGTCTAATAGCATCTAGTAAGTGATTTTTGTAAGGGGTGGAGAGGAGGTTTAAAAAGAGAAAAGCAGCAGTTCTATTTGATGTTTCGATCTGGGATTGATCTCAGAGGAAAGACTCACATTCTGAAAGTAGGATTATTGGACTCTCTGGCTCTCCTCAGATGTCAAAGATCTTTGAACAGTCTTGTAAAGTGCACTACTTCCAGGCTGCTGCTGAACTGCTTATGAACTCATCAAAAGAGCACCTGTCTCCATATTAATGAGGTGCCATGCACTTGACAAGGGTCCTCTTCCCACACATACCTGTCCCCCTTGAGATGCTTCCACTTTTTCCTGGAAAACCACATAACAAAGTTGCTTCTGGTTCCTAAGCTGTTTTCTCACATTGACTGAAATTAATATAAACTAAATAAATGTGTTGTTTAAATTAGCAGCAGGTGGCATTTCCCAATGATATAAATACATTTAATCTATGTGATCCTTTTCTCAATATTTGTAGTAAAGGCTAGGCAAATATTGCAGAAAGACTAAAAAAATTGTTGTGGAATTATATTCATGTATGTTTGATTTTCTAGTGGCTAAATTTCAGATTTATCTCAGATTTTAAATTATTAAGAAAGAGAAACAGAAAACGTATTTTAGATATTGAAGGTTCACACTTTTCGGCGAACATGGGACTCCAGTGTTTCCAAACGCAACCTCTGGCCCATTGCTTGTCCTTGGATCCAGTGTGGGTTTCATCCTGCCAATAGGACAGCAGACAAGATATTGACCCTTGTAGGATTGGTGAGGGGGTTGTAAGAGTATGGTTGTCCTTCAGGTGTTTTGAGGATCTGGAGTTATTTGAGGTACTTTTGAAGAGGGGTGCTGCGGGAATATGTTGTACCTTGTTTGCATTTAGGAGTCATTATAAATTAAAAGCATGAGCAGGGCTTCATTCTTGGCACAAAGTCAAGGTTGTTTGTATTACATGTTGGATTTCCCCAGGTCTGACCCTTGTCTCTGACAGCATTAGTGGTGTTTATGGACAGTATTCGCAGGTGTAGTCGCTGGGTGTGGCTCAGAAACTTTACATTGTAGTTTTTACATTTTCCGGCAGATGTGGTTCTGTTGGCATCCTTTAATGTGTTCTGGAGCAAATTTGCAACAAAGTGTGAAGCAGCTTATATGAAAGTAAGCTTCACCTCTCCACAGTGAAGAGGGTGGCCTGGTCCATCCTGTTTGAGGATGGAGCAGCAGATGGATTGATGGGCAGCTCTGTCAGTTGGCTGGACTCCCCCTTTTATATATATATATATATATATATAAACATGTGAAAAAGTGTTTATATATATATATATATATATATATATATATATATATATATATATATATATATATATATATAACATGTGAAAAAGTGTTTGTCCCCTTCCTTTTTCTTAAATATTTATCACACTTAAGAGTTTCAGAAGATCACACAGATTTAAATGTTTGTCAATGACAACATAGGTAAACACAAAATGCAGTTTTTAAATGGAGGTTTTTATTATTAGGAGAGAAAAAATTCTGAACCTATATGGCTCTGTGTGAAAAACGTTATTGCCCCATAAACCCAATTACTGATTGGGCTACCCTTAGCAGCAACAACTGCAATCAAATGTTTGCAATAGCTTGCAATGAGTATTTTAAAACACTGTGGATTCATTTTTTTCCAGCATGAACAGCCTTTTTAAGGTCGTGCCACAGCCCATCAATAGTATTCAAGTCAGGACTTTGACTAGGCCACTCCAAAATCTTCTTTTTATTTTTCTTCTGCCATTCAGAGGTGGATTTCCTGTTGTGTTTTTTATCTTTGTCCTGCTGTGGAACCCAAGTTTGTTTCAGCTTGAGATGACAAACAGACGGCCGGACCTTCTCCTTTAGGATTTTTTGGTAGCAGAATTTACAGTTTCATTCATTACAGCAAGTCATCCAGGTCTTGCAGTACCAAAACAACCCCAGAACATAACACTACCACCACCATGTTTTACTGTTGGTATGATGTTCTTTTTCTGAAATGTGGTGTTACTTTATTGGCAGATGTAACGGGACACACACCTTCCAAAAAGTTTAACTTTAGTCTCATCAGTCCACAGAATATTTCCTCAAAAGTCTTGGGGATCATCAAGATGTGTTCTGGAAAAATTTGGCAAGTTTTAATGTTCTTTTTTGCTCAGTAGTGATTTTTGTTTTGGAACTATACAATGCAGGCCATTCAGTCTCTTTCTTATGGTGGAGGCATAAAATCTGATTTAACTGAGCCTAGTGAGGTCTGTAGTACTTTGGCTGTTGTTCTGGGGTCCTTTGTGACCTCTTGGATGAGTCTTTGCGGTGCTCAATCAGCCACTCCTGGGAAAGTTCTCCACTATCCCATGTTTTCACCATTTGTGGATAGTGGTTGTCGCTATGGTTCACTGGAGTTCCAAAGCTTAAGAAGTGACTTTCTAACCCTTTCCAGAATGATAGATCCCAATTACTTTCTTACTTGTTTGTTCCTGAACGTCTTTGGATATCGGCATGATGTCTAGCTTTTAAGGATCTTCTGGTGTACTTCACTTTGTCAGGAAAGTCCTAGTTAATATAATAATGAACCCGTCATTTGAAAACTGCATTTTGTGCTTGTGTTGTCAATGACTATTATTTAAGTTTGTTCTGAAACACTTAAATATGACAAACATGCAAAAACATACAAGAAATTGTACACTGTTGTGTAAAAAAAGTATAGATAGATAGATAGATAGATAGATAGATAGATAGATAGATAGATAGATAGATAGATAGATAGATAGATAGATAGATAGATAGATAGATAGATAGATAGATAGATAGAGAGAGAGAGAAAGAGAGAGAGTCACCAAAATGAGCAGTGGAAGGAGAATGTCAATAGGGAGAGGGATGTATGGGTTTAACAACATCTTAACCTTGCGACCCAATCTCTGATGGATGGATGGACGGACAGATGGATAAAAGCTGCTAAATGTTCTTAAGAACATTATGCATGTCAGGAAAAGTGCTGTCCTTCTTTACTGGTTTTCATCTGTTTCTTCAACAGGTGCAACTGTAATGTAAATGAAATTAAATAAACTCATATGAATTAAAAAATACATCATTTAGATGTATAGACAATTACTGGATAATGATGAGGAAAACAATCCCGTTGTTGTTAAAACATAGGACTAGGCTATATGTATGAGCAAAAATAATATTATGGGTGCGATTTGTAAAGATACAGACTTAAAAATGCCAAATTGATAAATTATAAATGTGGGACTTACAAACTGAATATGGTAAATAGAAACTTACGTAAGACCTCCTAGATGCCCTCTGCTGACAAGTCAACTATTATCCTTTATATCATCCTATTATCCTATTAACCTATTTTATGCTCGGGTCTGTTTACTTTGAATAAGTCCATAATTTTGGCAGCTAAGCTAAGAACATTTGTTTACAGTTTCAAAAATCTACAAGCTACAGGAAATGTTGTAGCATCTGCCACCAAGCTTTTAAACCCTGCATTAAGTTTAGTTTTTGCTTTGGTACCGTATCTGAAGGTAATTTTGTCTTTTTAGAGTTTCAAATATGCTTAGTGGAAAACACATTTGTTTAATCGTAACAATGGACAGTTGAGATTTTTAAAGGCCTCACAATACAAAGACAACACAATTTTTTTTCTGGAATGAATCCAATCATTCTATATATGAATGTCTTGTCAGTGTTTTGATAAAAATATGCAGAGGATAAATTGCATCTGCAGTCACTGGACCATCATACCATTGGTACCACGTTTCTGCTCAACTTTCTTGTTTTATTAGAGTGTTTTCATTTTTATTATGAACAAGAAAAACATCTGCTTCCTATTACTTGAGGCTTAAAATAGAAAAAAAAAACAGTCGCTACTCATCTGTGCCCCCTAGTAAAAGTTTTTACCTGCTGATCAAACAAGGCAAAACTTTTAAAGTGGGTTTATCTCACCGCAATCCTAAAATTTTTCATCCTTCATGCTGACACTAAAACAGTGTCGCAAACCCATCAAAAATATTCTGAAACCTCAGTAAAACTCTAGTATCTAACCTTGCATTATGCAAACATTGGAATGGAAATCATGCTTAATGGGTTCCCAACATTAGATTATTTCCAATATATCATAGGGACTCAACATCCAAAGAGATGAAAAAAATCAGTTTTATCAGAATCCATGATTCCATCTTTTGCGCTTTTTGTGCGGTTTTACCATGCATGAAACCGTAATAGGCTACAAACAAACTTTGGAAGGTGGGCACTAGGTGTTGCTTCACCCAATCAGCTCAGAAAGTTCTGCTGAATGTCCCTCCTTTCCCCGAAAGGATTTGATGGGAGCAGGCCCAGATTGATGATGTGCAGAACTAAACCGAAAGTGCTACACATTATCAATCTGGCTTGCCAGTTTACAAAAGATTTCTAATATCAGATAACTTCAATTTAAGTGATGTTTAAAAGAGGGTTTGTATGCTTTGCAAGGTTTCTTTTAGAAAAACAAAAAAATCTAATATTTTTCTTTTCAGCGAATGCACCATATTCAAACAACTAAAGATACAGTTTTTGGTGTGGAAGAGTTTACCGAGGAATGAGGGCTTACAGAATTGTTTGTTATTTTTGCATCAGTGATGTATTTAAAATCATAAGGAAGCAGAGGAGTTGTAAGAAGCAGTATTTTAAACAGAGCGAATTTTTCTGCTGTTCTTTTAGGCTGCTATACTTTTAAACCAGGTGTGGGACTTTGGCATACTACAAGTAGACTAAAAACAGTGCAGCGAAAATGCTTTGAAACCCACTGGATTTACTGAAAAACATTCAGAACATATATTTCAGCAATATTTGACACCACCCTATTTAATGTAATATAAAACAAAAGTATATGAAATCTAAGAGTGACATATTTCATATAAAATTTTTTTTTTGATCGCTTTCATTCTGTTTTGACAGCGATCATTTGATATACTGTTTCGAATGTATTTTGGCAGGTGTAGCATTATAACTATCTTTGGCAGGGGGTAAGGGTCATGGCTGAACTGTAATTGATAATGTAAAGGCAGATGGGAATCTCAAGGGAAACAAAAAGAATCCAAGCAGATGGCCGAACTGCTCCTTATTTATGTGAAGTGGAGGACTTGTCCACATGGTATGATAGATCATTAAAGCCCTCTGTGCATAAACACCAGGATGCATTTAAATATGGATGTCTTACCTGAAAAAAGGCAACAAGCAAAAGAGCCATATTTTAAAAGTGTCAGCCGCATGGAGTGTGGTTAGGAGTTATTAGGCTCTATGCAACAATGAATTTAATTAAAGACCATCCGCTGAACCACACACCACACATAGAAACGGCTGACCATCTGTAATGAATGCTGGGGTGTTTAAAGATTCACCAGTTGGAAGGCTGAGATTAGCAGTTTTCATCTTTTCCAAAAAGAGCCAGTATAAATAAGAAATAAAATACACACACGTCCAAACTGAAACACTCCTATTTAGTTTACTTATATAGTGCCTTTTCACAACACTTGTTGTCTCAGTTCAATCAAATCATACAGACAGATTCTAAAACTGAGATACACTAGATTGTCTTTTGTTTTTCTGAAGACGTGCATTTAACACCTTTTATTGAGGCTTGTGAGAGCAGGACACAGACAGATTGGTTAATATTGCTTAGATCCTTTGATCCCACCCTGTTCCTGGGCTAACTCTATTAATGTCACCCCAGACCACCTATTTCATATTTACTAATGCTTTTATCTTGTCCTGGAGTAATTGATCTTCTAGTTTGAGAGCACTGATGAAGACCAACAACTGGACAGAAAGTGCAGTTTGTACTCTCCCTGCTTCTCATAAAGATGCTTCGATACTAACAAGTTTTTCTGTGTTGGAGATTGTGGCTTTGAGCAACTACTCAAAACCATTTGGAAAAGTCGTTCATAATTAGACGAAAATACATGAAATAAACAACCTGGCGCAAGTATCAGTGCACATCAATTTTATTTAGTATGTGAGTAAAAGATAAATAATGTAAAAACATGTCAAGATCAAACCAGAATTACAATTTAAATTGTTTTGCATTTAAAAGTGTAGAAACATATAGAAGCAGTGATGGATGGATGGATGGATGGATTGATGGATGCCAAATGTTTGCTATGCACCTGTCACATGAACATGATAGCTGTATATTTTTTTTTTACCTTTTCCCAGATTTGTCATGTGGCAGCATGGGTCATTGGTTTTGGAATCGTTATGGATAATCATCTATCCCAGTATTCAATCTACTTTTTAGAAACACCTTTATTAAGTAAAATTCAAGTAAATGAACTTAAAATAAAACAAAAGACAAAACTGACTAGGTCCTCATGACGGGTTCTTCCTTGTTGAAATATGTTGTCTCTTCTCCGAGAGAGTTCTTCACTCAGAAGCATTATAGGTCAACTCAGCCTTATAATCAGCCTTCACATAGTGAATCAACAAGTTTAACTTTGACTATCAAAACTAGTTGCTCACATGCAAAAGAGGACCATCATTCTAACAACTGATTGTTAGTGCTCTAATGGCCACTTATTGTTCCCAAGGGGCTGAATCATACTTGCAATAACAGCATTGTAAAATAACTATCAAAATGATATGCTACAATAGTCATTAAAATGATAAAAAACTAAAATAAAACACACAACATAACAGAGAATGGAAAAATAAACATTCAACAGAGAGCCTGTTAAAACAATATTTTTTTTTGCATAAACTATTGAAGACACTATCTAAAATCTATGGTTATCATAGAATAAAGTCTAAATTCAAAACTGTTTAACACCTTTCAAATCATTGGAGTTTAGGATGAGTTTCTAAATCCTGTAGCAGCTTCTTTATACAGTAAATTGCAAATGTGTTCATATCTCTGAAAAGTTTTTCACATATTACTCTGGTACAACCAGCGAAAACAATGTATTTTTGTGGTATTTTCCTTTGATAGACCAACACAAATTAGGACATCAGTTTGAACCGGAAAAAAAATAATACATGATCATTTGTTCACATAAAATTCTGAAAATTAGGCATGCAAATATTTTCAGCACCCCTGAGCAAGTACTTTGTAGAATAACCTTTTTTCAACAACTTCGGCTGCAAGTCTTTTTTTGTCTATTCTTATTTGCAAAAAAGAGGTTCTGCAGTTTCTCCAAACTTACCATGTGTCATAAACGGGGACAGATGGACCCAGTATTCAGCCAGACAAACAGGAGGTATGATTAAAGAAGGTTTATTGGAGGCAATCTTGACAATGCAGGGACAGGCAGGCTCAGTGGTCAGAATGGCAGTCCAAAAAAACGGTACACAAAATAGCAGTCCGAAACAGGCAGGAATACAGACAGGGATCAGGCAAGCTCAGATAATCCAGTGGCAGAACCAGGTCGGCAAAAACGGGTAAGCAGTCAGACAGGGCAGGAAAAACAGGTTCAGCATTCAGGCTGGCTCAGAAGTCAAAAACGAGGCAATGGCGTACCGCGAGCGAGCTATTCTTAGAACGTGACGTCATATCACGTGGTACAGGTAGGGCAAATATGCGTTGTCCTCCACTCTTTCGCTGTACGTTACCCTGGGTTTTACTCGGTAAAACGACTGCTTTTTCTAAGTCTAACACGTCTCCTAACCATGGTTTTTAAACATTGTTGTTATGGAACGTGCAACAGCGACTCGAGGTACGCTGATAGGCCAAATATGAAGGATGTTAAAGCCGCAAGCGGCGTAGATCGGCCCTCGCAGCCAAGCGCCGCTCCGGGGTTCGCGCACCGCCGGCCGCCCGCCACAGCAGATGCTGTCACGCATTTTCCCCGCCCCGCCCCATGACTCACAAAAAATATGGTGCAGACCGGTCGATGCAGCGAGGAGATACAGCCGTTGGAATATGATAATGCATTTGGCCACTGGACCGGACTAAATTGTTCGGCGGGCCGGACAATTTATACCGATTCCTGGACGGTGACTACAAACAGAAAAAAAACGGCCGATGACGCCATGAACGCCGAGCAGGAGAAAAACATCGACTTACCGTTCTATCAACTCGGCCCGTTTTCCAGTCTTTCTAAGCTCTCGACACTCAAGCCATCGTTTGAGCTGAACGTTGGTATGTTGTTCAACAGTTCTACCAGTAAAATGGGCGCCTGGACATCCTCTTGTGAAAGTTTAACAGCTGAAAAGTCGGTCATATCGTTGTATCTGTTGCACGAGTAATGGCTGGTTGCTACATGCGCTCTCCCACTGTTTGTCCTACCTTAGCGGCAAGGGGCGTTGCTCATGAGATGGTGACGTCACGTGCGCGGTACGCCATTGGGTTATGTCAACAGAACAGACAACAAGGACCGCTGGACTAAACTCACCAAGGGCTCGTTAAGACAATGATCTGGCAGAGTGCAGGAGACAGAGGCAGGTATAAGTAGAGGAGTGAGCAGGTGAACAGAGTGAAACCAATTACTAGAATGGGTGGAGCTGATCAGGGGGGAAAAGTGGCTGGAAGTAAACTGAAGCTGATTGGATGGAGACTGGTGAAGGGGAGCGACAGGAAGACAAATAGAATGGTGACAAAGAGGTGAAAGAATGCTGGCCGGTGAACTGAATAAAGGCTGGTGACAGAAGTGATTGGGGCAGGCCAGAAGAACTGATAACATAAAACAAAGTACAAAATCAAACCACAACAAAACCCAAATCGTGACACCATGGGAGTCTTGGTTGCTCATGTTGTCCGTCAAGGTGGACAGCCATGTCTCGGTAGGTTTGCAGTTATACCATACTCTTTCTATTTTCAGATGATGGATTGAACAGTAATAAATCCCAAAAAAGTACATCACAATTTGACGTTGTAATATAACAAAATGTGAAAATCATGGCAAGATGTGAAAACCTTTGCAATGTACTGTACCGGAGTTACAGCTAAATGAATTTCAAGCAGCTTTGCTCATGAAAAATATGCTCTTGTTGCTGCTTGTTTGAGTTTGCCTTAAGTTAAGTTGTTTGAGGGTTTTATTTGCAAGGGGCCACATTGCTGTTCCTCTTCAGGCATTGACATATTTAAACATAAAGCGCTATGTTAGAGTAAGTTAAATTCAGGTGTGCTTTTATGGGTAAGCAAACAGAATTTAAAAAAATCAAGATTGTTCAAAGGTAAACACAATTTGGAAGAATAAAGCTTTAATTTGTATGTAATAAAGTTCATTACATCATGCTGGTATTTGGAAAAAGGTCCACTGAACTAGAAAGTAAACACATCATTAAATATGGAATGTACAACACTTGCCTGGGCCTCCTATATTTTACATTCCAGAGTAACACCAGCAAATATTAATATTTGCTTTTCATTTCAACCAGCAGTGGTACTCTGTTCAGAAGGATAAAAAAACAGAGCTGGAGTGTGGCCTATGTGACCTTCTAACAGGATATTATAAAGCGAATAAGGGTGTAAGATTATATCTGTGGAATACAGGAAATGGAGAGAATTAATTTATAACAAATACAATGAAAATAAAAAAAATCTGCATGTAAGTCCTGGAATGGAGCAAAATGTGAAGAGAAAATGTGTAAAGCACATACAAGAAACATAGCACAAATCCTGCCTTTCAAAATAGCTGACAGTGATTTTTTTTCTTCTAAAACTGACGGAAAACTAGTAAAACTAAAAATAGTGAGTAGTTATCAGTCACAAACAGATAAGTCATACATTTTTTTTATATTCTTTGAGTTCTAAAGTGAGAATTAAACAAAAATAATCAAGAATGTTTAGATGGTTGATACCGGAAACAGCAAAATGTTTGAAACCCTTAAAAGAAAGCACCTTATTACAGTAGAAGGACCTATCTACCATTCAAGGACATTTGGTTTTCTGTACAGAGAGATTGGCACAACTGGACATGATTTAACCATATAGCAAGAAACATTTCATCACAGCTTCATACTGGTTTCAATTATTATAAAGTCACTTTCTTTTGGAGAATATATTAATTTCATTCCAAAACAAAAAACTTTCTTATGTAATAAAATCATGCTGCAGTCCAGAGGCTGGCTTTACAAATAATAAAACAATCTATGAAAAGTAGTTATATGATTCAAGTAGACCAGCATGACGTCTCCTAGAATTATTTTCATCTGGAGTCACATTCAACAAGCAGAAACAGGGGACAAAAGAAATGGAGATAGCGAGTAGTATGTTTTAAAATAACATACAATTGAATTGAATCACAAGGGAGATTTTATTATTTTGAGATCCTTTATCTCTATAATTCATAAAAATACATCTATAAATAACTACTTATGTAAATATGAATATGTATATAAACAAACTGATTTGACACTTTTTAAAAAAACAGGTGTACACATTGGTTTGTTTACAGATTAAAAAAAATAATAGGAAAGCATGAAATGGCAACAGGATTAGCAGTTTGAAAGTTCCTTGTTTGAAATGCTGGGTCATTTTGTTTTAGTCAATAGTCCTGCCATAACCTCATGTGCCATAAACCCCCAGAGACGCACGCATTTCACATGCAGATTTGACATTTGACAAGACAGAGAGCCATGCCTCGGATTTCAATGTGCCGACTCATTCTAAACTTCAAAGGGAAACCCATGATTTTGCTGAAATGGTGTCAGTGTCTGTACTCAATTTTGGTAATAGCTAAAAGAAAGAAACAATCTGGAAGCAATTTGTGATAATACAGTTGAGTTTTCTTTTTCCACTAACAAAAAGTTATTCTAACTATTGACCTCTCTACTGCCTGAATGGCATTGCCATGGTTCTGCAGCTCTCAAACAGAACTTCCTAATTCAGTGTGTCACTGTTGTTTTAGGCCTCCTCTCCTGGGTGCAGTACTTAGACCATAACTTTGTACTGACTGTCTTAAAACACTATCTGCATAGGAAAACATGCTTACATTCTAATAGAATATATATTCAAAGCCCTTGCAGAATTTATATTAAAGTATTTAAAACAATAAACTCTTCAGTTCCAACAATAGTCTATGGCTTTTTTTTTCTTCTCAGTGTAATGACTTTCTTGCAGGGTGTTGCATCAGAAAACTGGTGACAGAAAATGTCTAAACAGGCACATAATTCACAGTTGTTCTTCACCAGCATGTGGTGCAGTTTATCATCTCACCGAACCATCTCCTTTCACACTGCTGCTCCCTTGTGGTGTCTTAAGATATGATAGGGTGATGTGAAAAATGTGTAAACCCTATAGTCTCTTGAGATTAATTAAGAACAGAAAAAGAGTTAGACTGTGTTAATTCCTGTACTAAGAGCTAATAAACAGGATATAAAGAAGCTGTAAAAATAGAGATAACTAGAAAGCTTTGATTTATTTATAAAACATACAGCTCAAAAAATGGGGAGTCCTTTTAGAGATCTCTTATATTTTATAGATATTTCTTTTATTTTGCAGATCAAACAACAGAAAAAATTAAAACAATAATCATGTTTTTTACTATCACTCACACAGACATGTCTCCCAGCCATCCTCCTTGTCCTATCGCACCTCTAAAGCCCCTTCATCTCAGCTGCTGATTCACACCACTGCAATCAGGTAAGTCCCACATTAACTCCAAGGAAACAGCCCATTAATATTTCACTTGTTTTCAAGCCTGTTTGTGCAATATATCAATGCCCAGCCACCTCCTTCAGAGCCATACATTAGAACTATTTTTAAAATACTTCATTGTCAGCCTCTGGCAGACTCATTACTTATTAAGATAAGAGAAAAGATGTGCAGGAGCAGTTGGTGGCTCAGCTTGCTTTAAAAACTCCCATGCACTCCTTCCAACTCCTCTGCTTGCTCCTATTCCACCTCTGTCTCTTCTGCCTCTCAGCTTGCTTTTGTGTTCATACTGTTAGTTAACCTTTAGGAGGTTTCTTCCTATGTAAGTGGGGTGTTAGTTTATTAGAGGTAGAAAAAAGGAGGCCTAATGTGCAAAACACTGGTACTCTCTAGGTGCTCCAATAAGTTAGTATAAAAATCATCTATGGCTCATGGCTTTCAGATTATTTCTTAAATGGATGCAATCCCAAAATGAAATTCTATAGTTATGCTTAAAATGCGCAGTCTAAAATAACAAACACTAAAATACGTTCAGTCCAGGACACAAATAATGCAACATATTACTTCAGGCATTTCAGATGATGATTAAAACAAAATTCTGACATGATTATTACGGGCAAATTCATTACAATTATTAACATTATTATGGACCTGCAAACAGGCATAGCATTCTTGCCTTGCAGCAAGGAGGTCCTAGGTTCAAATCCTGGCCAGGAGTCCTTGTGTATGGAGTTTGCATGTTCTCCTTGTGCATGTCTGGGTTCTCCCTGCGTACTCCGGCTTCCTCCCACAGTGCAAAAACATTCCAGTAAGGTTAAAGCTATAGCTGGTAATCCTGTTCAGAAACACTTTTTGTAATACTCTGTAAAATGGTCCGTCCATCCTGAAAGTAGTAAATACATTATCCATCCATCTATTTTCTAACACGTCTATCCCTTGTGGGATCGCAAGGGGTGCTGGTGCCTATCTCCAGCTGTCAATGGGCAAGAGGCAGGGTACACCCTGGACAGGTCGCCAGTCTATCGCATATAAATACATTATATAGTCACAAAAAACAAGTTTTAAAAAATCATTTTCTGTGGGAGCTGCAGGCCTGTAAAAACTCTAACCAATCCATGCCCTTCAATCGGAACAGCTGGGATTTGACAGAGTTTTGTTTCTGCTTTCATTCCGCTCTGTCGCTCTACAGCCATATCTATCGGTTATCCCACACGCAAACATTCTGACGCACTCGTGTAACGGCAGTGACCGTGTTCGTTCCTTCATGGTTGCCACTTGATGGCTGCGCATGCGCACTTCTAGTGTTTTTGTTTCCGGTTAGCTCAGAAGCTAGGTTGGGAGACTTTTTTTCACGTGATCCCCCTAATGTGCGGAAGAGCAAGATAAGATGGCATCGTGCATGAGGAGTTATTCAAAAAGGGGCTTGGAGAAACTTCCGGAAAAATCGCCAAAGCAACTTTAATTTGTTTCTCGAAACTGCCCTTAACTATAAATGTGTGCATGCATCATGGTTGTTTGTCTTGTGTATCTCTGTGTTGCTGTGCGATGGATTGGCAACCTGTCTGGGGTGTACCCCACCTCCTGCCCAATGACTGCTGGAGATAGACACCAATTCCCCTCTGACCCTGCATGGACAAGTTGGCATAGATGATTGACTTAATTCCGTTTTTAACCTAACTGCTTTACTTTATGTCAGATAGGTCAGCCTTCAAATATAAAACAGAACATACACAAAAGACAGTGTGTGAAGAGCAACGAAGGTAGGATGGATGGATAGGTGAATGGATGTACAGGGAAATAGTCAACCACAGAAAAATAAATCTGCCCTTTATTTGATAAATTACTGATTAAATAAAGTATTCAAACTTTTTGGCTAAAGATTACTTACCCAGCTCTAGCACTTCGGCAACTGGTGGCAGAGGAGTGCTCATGTTGTTTACCCCTCCATGAAAAAAAAGGGGATTAAAAGTATGGTTCCAACCCAGCACTCACACGTCACATCAACATCCAGATACTTTTTCCTGCATGCTATTCAAATTATAAGGAAA
Organism: Fundulus diaphanus; assembly: GCA_037039145.1. Taxonomy (NCBI): domain Eukaryota; kingdom Metazoa; phylum Chordata; class Actinopteri; order Cyprinodontiformes; family Fundulidae; genus Fundulus; species Fundulus diaphanus. Next base: position 14,143,167 of record CM073122.1, on the reverse strand, counting down.
TTGGTATTGTACAGATTTAGACAGTATTGTCTGGTGAAACCTGTGCACAGACGCTTTGACACATTGCACACCTCTTTAGTGTGCCTCTCCACCAGTGTTGGTTGCACTGCTGTCATTGCAGCTGGCACAGAAAAAGTAGGAAAAACGCAACACAGGAGAATGCAGCACACATCATACATCAAAATGTGCAAAACAGAAACTGTGGGTTGGGTTAGGTGCACGATGGACTGGCTTGTTTGCCTGCCATACCCGTCCTGCACATTAAATATCCCTGCTCTTCAGTCACCAGTTTCTGTTTGACCATTTTTTAACATCACAAATAACATGGACAGTTGTGGTGTTGTGGCTAAAGGCAACAGACTGCAAGCTGATTACCGGAGCAGATAGCCCAACTAATTAACTAGCTCATATCAACCATTTAGACATGTCTTGTTCTATAAAAAGCAGAATAGCAAAAAGAGATAATATTTTGTGAAACAGGTACTTCTACATTTAGCAGTTGCTTATTTTACATTGCTGAAGTCTACATACTAAAAACAAATAATAAATAAATGTCATAGATAATATTATAATTACAGCAGTAATCAATATACTTAAATCCTTTCGCAGAATTACACAAATAAATGTTGCTTTTCTGTTTCAAATTCAAACCATTTCATCAGGCTATGCATTTTTTGGTTTAAACTGTTGTTGTAATATCATGAAAAGATGACATTTTTCATGCCATGAGAATCTTCCAGAATGTGGACAACAAAAATTGAGAGGGATAAAATGCCATTCAACGGAGAATTGCTGCATTGTTGCCTCATCTCTTAACAAAACTCAACAATAAATTGTAATTGCTATGAAGGGTATTTAAAAAATCAACTACAAAAGGAAGCAAAGATTAGAGGAGAAGATGTGGGAATTTTAAACGCTTTCTGTTCTGTCACTCCTACAGGATGATGGCATACCTTTGCAACTATTCAGAAACCTTCTTGCTGTGGTTCCTGACAACGCTCTGGTGCTCACATATCAGAACTCTTGACAGAAGAGGAAAGTGCTTTTCTTTTTTTTATTTAACCATCTTATCAAACATACAAACCAACGTCCATTTGTGTTTGTCTCAATGCAATAGCTACGCCCTTCAGAGGAAACACACCTCGTGTACCAGGATGGCTGCATCCTTTGGAATCTACAAAGGCTTGGCTGGTCATTTTGAAAAGAACCACTATTTATATATTATCTATTTCTAGGATTTAAAATAAAGAGAAATATAATTATGAAAAAAGAGGATGGATACATTTTCTTCTATGGGATGTTGATATTTGTGGAAAATTACTTTGTCAAAAAAGCTTAAAAAGCACATAGTCAACCTATGACAAGAAAAATAGATCTAAAAAATATTATGATTAGTGTCATTTATTTAAGGAAATTCAATGCAGTTATTCCATTTGTGTGTGTGTGTGTGTGTGTGTGTGTGTGTGTGTGTGTGTGTGTGTGTGTGTGTGTGTGTGTGTGTGTGTGTGTGTGTGTGTGTGTGTGTGTGTGTGTGTGTGTGTGTGTGTGTGCGTGTGTGTGTGTGTCCTGTCTGGTAATGTGGCATTAAAAATAGTTGTCTTAATGCCAAAAAGAGCCCAACAGATTTTACTTTCAAAAGTGGAGCCTTACTGCTTTCGCCATAGTGCTCCTCTTGATTTATATGGGCTCCACACTTAGTGGAGATCTGAGATGTCCTAGGAGAGGAGGCAGTTATTCCATTCTAAAAGCATTGATTGGTTTTTAGCCAAAGTTATAAGAGATACTGTGCTAGTTCCCAAGCGCGACTTGCGGCTCTGAAGCCACAGGTTGTAGACCCGTAGTCTAGCCTATCAGGCTCTCCATGGCCACATAGCCAGCAGGACCACAGCAGAAGAGACTTCTGCTGTGAAAACACATCTAAAAAACTACATTTTATAAACCAGTTTGACTTTAACCAACCGAAATTCTAACATCAGCTGGTTACCATATTAAACATTGGTTGCTACTTGATGCTGATTTATTTCACCTCCTGACGGCATAATCTCATATTTTAAATGATACTCAGTCTTGTGTAAAGTGACATAAACTATTAGTCACAAACCCATATAATGATCCAACATAAAATAATATTGTACCTTAAATTACTTAACTCATAGAAAATATAATCCTTTAACATGTATAGCAGTAAGTAATGAATGATTTAATTATCCATTAATATTCACTTACAAATATTAAATCACTGATTCACTGATAATACTTAGTGCATTGGAAATAAATAACCATGAGACTGAATTGCAAGAAAACAAAGTGAAATTAAATAAAGCTTCTTACAGTGGTCTGAGAGTTTTCTCCTTTTTAGTTTTTTCACCCTTAAATATTTTACATCATCAAACCAATTATAATAACAGACAATGATAACCAAAAGATATACAAAATACAATTTTGAAATGATGGTTTAATTCATTAAATAAAAAAAAGCTATCCAAAGCAACTCTGATGTGCCATCTTTGGTGGCAATGGGTGCTATCAAGTTGTTGTGATAAAAAGCAGTGAGCGTTTAAAATCCCCATGAAGTGATTTTGACCCATTTTCCTTTGCAGAATTTTGTTGAATGAGCCACACTGGGTGATTAAAACAGTTTGCTTAGGGCCATGCGATAGCATCATAACACTACCATCAACACCTTCAAATATTAATGAGGTATTATGTTTTTGAGAAAAGTGTTCCTCCTTCCATTGGATTCAGAAATTTGAAGAATCAGTGGCAAAGAGCTTATACGTGACTATGCTGGAGACTGAATGTTAGCTTTTTTTCATTAATTAATGGTCTGCATGGATGAGATTCCTAAAAACCACAGGAAACCTGTTTGCTTAAAACATTTACCAAACTAAAAGACAGACACTGGCTAAGGATGTACATGAATAGCATCACACACAGACACACAGCATTAGTATTTACAGTGTTTTTAAATAATAAACATTAAAGCATGCAGAAATAATCTTAGGGTCTGATAAGATTTGTATCCGACTCCAAGAAGTCTAATATGAGTCCCTTTGCAAACGTTGTGAATTACTGTGATGTTGCAGGGATTAATCCCTCAGCGCTCCTTCAGTTATGCACTTATGCCTGCACTAATTTTTGTGCAGAAATCTTAAGGTTTTATTTACAGAAATGTTTAATTTCAGAATTCCCTGAGAAATAATAGTGTGCAAATAGGCACTACAAGAACTGTGATTGTAACATGTGACAGACCACAAGCTTCTCAGCAGGAGGCGATAGCCCTTACAGCTTTTGGATAGAAGCTGTTTCTGAGTTTATTAGTTTTGGATTTGATGCTTCTGAAGGGTTTACCTGATGAAAGTGGGTCAGACAGTGTGTTGTCTAGGTGGGTAGAATCAGTGGCAGTGTGTCTGGCCCTTCTCTGGAAGAGCCGTTGTTGGGCGTTCTTTACAGAGTGGGAGGTGTTCACAATCCAGAAAAAGTTGGAGGAGATATGAATGTCCAGGAAGTTCATGGTAAGAGAGTGATGTTTTTACAGTCAGATTCCATGCCAGCTTTAGCCAAAGATAAAGTTTGGTTAGTACAGCAACAAACAATTGATTATTGATTTTTTGGTATTAATAAAGTGTTTTTTATTTAATTTACTGCTTAAAAAATGAAGATTGGAGGAACTTTTTAGAGGTCCTTCATCAATTACCTGCACTAAAATGTCCAAAATTTCTTGGGGCCAAATTATTTATACTTATCATATAGGTAAATTTAAAAGTGTGGTCATATAATTACCATAGAGAAAGCTGAGCTGACATCAAATCAGATCTTTATCATTTAAAAAAAATCACCAGTAAAACATATGTAGACATGGAATCATTCCAAAATTATTATCTTTTTCATAATAATCTACTTATATTCAACATGCTTACAAGACATAACCAGTCTGTCAGTCACATATGTGATCCTTCACTTAGACATTGCTGAAACAATATTGAAGTGATTCAGATACTGTATACATATATATATATATATATATATATATATATATATATATATATATATATATTTTTTTTTTTTTATTTTTTTTTATTTTTTTTTTTTTCCTCACATGCTTTCGTGAGCAGATTAAGAGAGTTCTGTGGGGACATCCCTGCACTTCAAAGTGCAGCTCCCATGACAGCCTGGGGTGCCACATCCATCTATGTCTTTTTGCCAAATTTGATTTTAAATATTTATCACACCATACATCTTGGCTGAAACAAATTGCTGGCAAAGTGCTATTGTCTGTGAAACATATAGTAAGAAGGATGGGTGCTTTGGAGGGTACATCAATGTTTCATTTGGTAAAATATATGAGGGCACTGTGCATTTGCAACTCGGCAGTTTTAAAAAAGAAAGATACACAAGTAGAACTTTCTCAAGTGCATTCTTCTTGGAAGCTAGCATCCCAAAGACTCAGCAATGGCTTTGGGACTTTTCTCCAGACTGATACATGTCAATGGCTTTGTTATTAGCAATGGTGGCGCGAGAGTTTAAGGAGGTTGTCCTGTAACTGGGAGGTTGCTGTTCGATCCCCGCTCTGACCGTCTCAGTGGTTATGTCCTTGGGCAAGACACTTCACATGCATTGCCTACTGGTGGGTCTTGTGGCGCCGATGTACATTCGCTTCTGTCAGTCTATCCGAAGGCAGCTGTGGCTACTAACATAGCTCACCACTGTCAGGGAGTGAATGGGTGAATGATTGGCTGTAGCTTAAAGCGCTTTGGAGTCGTCTGATTTTATAAAAGTACGATTTAGTACTTTTTTGAATTTTCTAGATGTCGTGTTGCTTTTGAGATTTTTCAGCCATCAGAAATGTTCTATTTAATAGTTTATTATCATATTATCTGCTGCTCATTAATAATCTGGTCTGGGTTTGGCTTGTGAAAAGGCCTGGTTGGTTTGGATAGCTTTTTTGCTTTAATGAATTAAATTATTTTTTGAAAACTGCTTTTTGTACTCACTCAGGTTATCTTTGTCTGATATGAAAATCAGTTTAATGATTTTAAACATCTAAGTTTGACGAAAACAAAATAAATCTTTAAGGGGAGAAACACTTTTCACAGCACTGCATGTTGACCACCTAAGGTCAACTGAGAAATGGGCATATCGAGAGAAACAGTATATAGCTAACAAATAGACTTCAACGAGAGTCTGAAAGTGTTTACTGCAGCAGAAAACAATATTAACAGATTCAAATATTACATTGCAGTGTTTTTCTTTTTTAATTGCTCCTATTACGCTCAAAAAAGTGAACCTGGGCAACACAAAAATGTGTTTGTTGGGTTACATATATTGTTTTTCTAGTAAATATTACATAATTGTTTATTTCTAGCCCAAAACACCACATTAACTGTAAATTAAATATTAACATAAAGTGAACAACTGCCCTGGTTCACTTTTTTTGAGTCTATTATTGAGTAATGACTCTAGCGAAAGTGGAAGGGTATCAGCTGTCGCCATGATAAGTGCTGTCTGAAAGGTGCAGTTAGTAAGGAGGTAGGAAAAGGAGCCTGCATGCATCCTACCGCAACTAGTTTAGCCAAGGAACCCCGCAATGTCCCTTACCGGCGCCTCAAGGTATCCCATAATCCTTTGTGTGATGCATACCTGCTGTTAAAGTTACAATAACGGGTAGAAATTATGCAGAGACCTGACAGAAAACTGACATTATGCCGTTTCGTTACATGTGTATTGAATTTGTGAAATATTTGAACTACAGAATTTTATTCATTTTTACGGCTTCCTTAGACCCATTTTTGTGCACAAATGAATTGAATTTTGGTGGGTTTCAAAATATAACATTTTATTTTACTTCTAGTTCTCTAAAAAGTCTTGGTTGATGAAACTTTATTTTTTATCCTTTCTTATTTGCTTATTTTTAAAAAAAATCTAAACTAAACATAAGAACTTGGAAGAAAAGGAAAATTGAGGAAAAGAAAGATTATTTAGCTACCTTGGATTTTTATCTTTTTTTTTATTTTACTCAACTACCCAAAACTGATACATATTATTGTATGAGGCTAATTCAGACTACAAACTTAGAAATTATTTTAACTTTCTTACTTCGTACTTTATGGATTGAAACCTTTTAACACAACAACCTCAATGCTATGTGTCTAATTTTCCCGATGGACTGGTTTTAAAGAAACAATAAATGGCATTCAGGATTTCCTGAGGAATTAACAGAAACCCCCCTTGTGTAAAAACAAGTTGTACATGAATAGCTAATAAACAAATAATACTGATTAAAAGCTACTATTGCAAATAACAGAAATAACAACAAACATTAAAACACAAATAATTATTGAATAAAAGTCTAAAACTCGTCAAGAATTTATTAGTCTTTTGCTCCAACTGGAGCTCGGTCTGCTGACAGTCACTTTAAGCGACAAGTACGACTTGTTTTCAGACAGACTGGAGTGCCTTTGTGGTTTGCTGATGCACCATTAGAGTGCATCTCTTAGTTTATTGTGGTAGATATCCTTTACTTTTCTGCTTGAAGAGTGGGAACCCTAACTGCACACATACAGCCAAAGATGACACCTCGATCCATGTTTTTAGCATTGTTCCTAAAGTCATGTTAATTTATTGAATAAAGTAATTTTTAGCTTACAACATAAATGTTGTAAATAATTGCTGATCTTACAGCAATATCAAAAGTAGAATGCATTTTACTTTAACTTCAGTGTTGGCTGATTTGAGAAGGAAAATTATAAAAACTTTAATAATAGCTAATAAACATAATTTTTCATCAAAGGATTATTATGGATGGAAATAAATGATTAATCGTATTTCAATATTTTTACGAAATCCTTCCTACGTGCACTTGAACCATGGTACCAAAGAAAGCAAACAACAGCAAAAGACAAGAATAATACTTCATCTATATGTGGCTTCATAATCTTCCTATAATACTCTGACCAGTAAAATTTATTTAAAATTGTTCCAATATTATTTTACAAAATAATTCATACCCCTTCAGCTTTCCAATGTATTATATTGGGATTTTTTTGTAGGTAGTCCATAAATAAAGATGAACGAAAAGTGTGCACGGTTTTCAAAGTTTTTATGAAAGGAAATCTGAAATTTGTGGCAAGCATTTGTTTTTCAGCCCTTTGGCCCTTCCAGACCCCCGTCAATAATGTGAAGAACAACTTTCTGAGCAAAGTACAGCAGCAAATCTTTTGTGATATGTCTCTACCAGCTTTGAAAACTTAAACACTGAATGATATTTCCAGTTCTTTGCAAAATAGTTCAAGCTTAGTCAGACTGGGAATCAGATATTCGTTTTCAGAAACTATTCATTGGATTTAGTTGTAGACTGTAACTATGCCATTTTAACATATGGACAATCTGAACAATTCTTGGAATTGGTTTTTAACCATTAAACACAAAATAAACAAAAAGAAAAGAAAAAAGAAAAATGACTTTTTACTTCCGCTTTCCTTGTCTGAAGTTTGAAACCATAAAATGTTTACAAGAATAGTTTTGTGTTTTCCTATTGGGTTTGTTTTGTTTAGAAACTGTTTTATTTAAATCCTGTTTGTTTGTGTTAATTTGGGTAAGCAACGTGTTGGACGGCTCTTTTTGTTCAAAGAAACCTTATAAATAAACCTTTAATTTTATTTCCATCTCTTTTATTATGTTACCCCCGTCTTCCAGTCTAAAGTGGGCGTAACAAAGGGTAAGAATACTTGGCATGGTTTGTTTGCAAGCCTTACCTGTTTTTTTATGTTATACACAACTTCACCACATGATGGTGGTGTTGTGTTTTGTATATTTTTTAAAGCCAACCCATCTGCTAAGAAACAATATGCAATTGTACTATATTTTACAAATGTAACTCCAAATTGTTGTATTACAAATAAATGTATTTCACATACATTACATTTTCAATGTATGTATAAAATGTATAATCTGCTAATCATTTCCCCTATTAGTTTTCTTTTGACCTAAAGATTTTCCCACATGTCTTTAGGAGATATTCAGGTTTCATGGTGGATTCAAACTTACAGGGACAATGAACTAATTCATCTTCAATAGTAACTGCTGGACTCCATTCCATAAATACCACTAGATGGCACAAGTGTAGCAGCACATTTGGAGTTACGGGCCACTGCACTGATGCTACTGTCTAATTCAATCTTCTTTTCCTTCTTGAAAGTGCTGGCTAAAAATACACGAATAATTAATTACCAATTCAGTTTTTGTACAAATTATTATCCAGTGTTCCAAAGGAGGTACACAAACAGTGCAGCTCACAAAAAACAAAATGATTCAGGAGCTTTAAGACCATTTGTAAATGCATCTAGCAAAGCTCCTCGGTGCATTCATATGTATTACTTCTGCAAGTCAATTAGGCACAGTGGAAGCTAGCCTTTGCAGTAGAAACTTGTAAAACCTAATAGATTTCCCCAATGTATTCCTCTATGGGTATGCATTTGTGAAGCTTTGTGCTTTTACTGATAGTCATCCAAGCTAATCTTCTCATTGAACTTGTCATCTTACAGTCACTTCAGATCTTTGTGTACAGCAGCATTACGGTTCCTCGCATACACCTGGCTGATGCTGTGGAAGTAGATCGGGGCTTGTGAAAAAGCTTCAACACAGTCAGCCATATGCAGCTGGCATACACACATTTCCCTCAAAACCCAAATGGAGAACTCCAGCTTTATTAAATTTGGCAATAAAATATTTGCAGTACCTCATTGGCTTCTAATGGGAAGTATGACTGTATCCAAACGGCTTGAATTAGATTTAATTTGTTTGGCATTTCACAGATGGGAATACATTTAGAACTGTGAGCAGACATGAGAAGCGATTACAAACACAGTCAAAACCTGCCATCCATGTCCCTACAGTACGACAAAAACCTCTTCTTTTTAAATAAGAGTAATTCCTAAAATGCTTTTAAGGAATATGCAATGTTTGGAACCTCAAGTACATGCTAGAAATGCCTTTGGTTATTTTATTTTTTTACAAGATTGCATTTCAACATATTAGGTTACCAGAACTTAATTAATTCTTTATTGCTATCTGCCACTGGCTTTTGTCCCAGTCAAGATAAGATTGGCTGACAGACTAACCATGCAAGCTAAAATGATACCAGAGGGATGTAAACAATAAAGTCTGTTGTCAACTAAGAAAACAAGTAAATGCAAAGAGAGAGAAAGCTGGTGCCGTGCTGGTTTACAGACAACGACATTTGCACCATATAAATGAAACATCTGTCTGCAAACTGAAGGGGAGCATATCAGAAAACATGCAGCGTGAGCTTTGGTCCTACATGCAGCTGATAAACCTCAGCAGGCACCCAAGAGTTGTGGGGGGAGGGAGGGGAGGGTTTCAATCCAACATCACAGTTTATGCTCTGCAAACAACTGAAACCTGGCATTCAAAGAATGAGTTTCTTTAATTCAAAAATAGACATGTCTGAATAGGATTGTTCTATTAAAGGGTTATTTGATGTGGCTTTTATATCTATCGCAAGGCAAATATTGTGCTCAATTTATCTGCCACAAGCTAAACAGAAATCCTGTAAATAAAGGAGCAATTTTTATAGAACTAAATAGAACAGTACGCTGGATGATTTTATATGAAATGAAAACAATCAGAACAAGAAGGAACAAGAAAATAAAAAGAATAAAACTACAGCAGAGAAACAACACGCAAAGCGAATGATCAAATCCTGTCAGAAAAATACACTTAAATTTGATCACATCCTTCTCTTTTTGGAGCAATACTGCAACCTATTATAAATACACAAACCAGCTAATTAATTACAATCTGCAGCCAATATAAAGATGCCTTTCATACACAGCCCCCTCACTGTGACTTGCTAAGATAAATTGTCTGTGACCTAAGCCTGACCCCAGATGATGTTCATGAGGCCATTAAATTTCCTGCAAGAGGGTGCAGTGGGGTTTGTGTGTGTGTATTTGGAGGAGGAACTGAGAAAGAAAATGAAACAAAGGGATAACAAAAGACAGTTGTATAGAAACGATACAGATCAAACAAGTCAATATTTAACATTTTATTCTTCCTTTTTTTATTATTTTTAAACAAGGAAGCATTACAAACATCATCTTTTGGATGTTTTCAAAGTATTCATACAATGTACAGTTATTTGACTAACACTACTTGTACCTACAAAAAGTAGGACATTTTATTCACATTTCACATATCAGTATATTGAACATCCTTGTAAGAACTAATCTGTTTGATAGATCCTAGGCTTTAGAAGGCAATGATTACATGTTTGTAAGCTACGCAGGTAACAAAAAGACGGACAGAGTCAGTAACAATACTCATGTAGGGTGTTACAATTACCAGACGTAATTCATACTGAAAGGCCAAAAATTTGCCCGTATTGTTACTCCACCACCAGTTCTGGAAATTAACTACTGATAGCGACAAGCCCACACACATTAAAAAAAAAGATTTGCCTTTATTGTAAATATATTGTAATGCAGAGCTGAAATACTGCAAATAGTAAAATATTGTTGTCTTAAACATTGCTTATTTTCATTTCAAGTTCAATAATCTGGAGAGAATTTATGAACTTCTGTTTCAATCTGAAAAACTCACACAAAAAGAAAAGGCAATTAGAAGAATTTTATTGATACAATATTTTAAGAGTTTGGCGCTCAGACCTCGGCAGGAAAAATTCACGCTGAATTATACTTCAATATGCATAAGCAGGCGTATGAGAATAGGGATATTTCCCCCCGGGCCTGAAACTGGTGGTGGAGTGGAGATAAATAAAGTTTGTTCAGTCCATATGATGATCTGTTTGAGCTAGATGTCCAACTTGGATGAACACAGGTTTGCATGAACTGTCCATGATGAGCAAGCATGAAGCGACTGTGGAGAGGAAAACTCCCCTTTGGGAAGAAACCTCTGGCAGAACCAGGCTCAACATGGCGGTCTTCTGCCGGACCGTTTTAAGGAGTAACTGGGAATTCCATAAGAGTCCAGGAGGAATTACACTCTATAGGGACGAGGTTGAAGGAGGACCGTAGGAAAGCCAGGCGGAGCTGTGCTACGATGGTGGAGAAGGGGATGGAGGTGGGTTGAATCCGGTCATCAGAGTCCAAACCACACACGCGCAGCCACCGCTTGCTCGCTGAGGAGAAGGCCGAGACAAGGATGTGGAGTTCTTTTAAGATGAACCCAGGACACTGATTGGCTTCGAGGAGGAGCAGTTCAAAGCTGATTGGCTTGCGTCGGAGGCGGATGAGTCTCTGATTGATGGAGGTAGGCAATAGAGTTTCTTCAGTCTGAATTTTCGCTTAAGCTCCATTATAGTTAACAAGCTTACATTATGTAACTGAAATATGCACAGGTAGCAAAAACGTTGAGATTTACTTAAATTCCTTAGTTAGAAACAGTTTTTCTGTGCAATATGTTTCAAGTCTAACCGATTTCTAGATTTAAGCAAGTGGATATGTTGAAAATGTAACATTAGAGATAGAGGGACATGTATGCAGTTAATGTCAGCTGATACTTGGCCATTCAGACAAACCATTTACATTTTGTTATATCAGCAAATAACACAGATAGAGCCTGTGTCACCTTGCAGGTAACAGTTGTTAACAATTTAAACAACCACTCCAGTACCCACTAACACCAAATCACTCCCTGCCAACTCTGTGCAAGCCACCAATTAGTGTCATGCCACTGGCGGTGAAGAAATCAGTTCTACAATAGTTAGCTTATATTAGCAAATAGACAGTGAGAGAAAAATGCCACAGGGGTAATATGAATTTTTACACATGTTGCAATTCAAAAATATGGGGAATTTCTTACAATCCACTGTCCCCGGATGTGTGCAGTTTGCTTTGTACCATCTTGCGCACCCATCTAATAGATTGCTACAGAGTCCATGGATCCAAGGGTGGGCATCTCTTATTTAGTGATATGACTTTAGTGTACTATACTTTATAACATCTTGATAAAACACTTTGATTTAATGCCTGTACTCACATAAGCATCTGCATGTAAATATATACCTCATCCACCAGCAGTTTGTCATGTTCACATAATCCAGAGTGATGTCTGCCTAATTTGTTTCCTCATTCTAATAACCTTGCGTATAAATAGTCACTATCAGCATGTGTGTTTTTTCACCTCTTCTGCCTCAGAGGAAATTATCATTTGAATTTGTAATCATGTCTCTTTTTAAGTTGAATCATATGCACAGGCTGAAACGAGGAGACAATTAACCTGCACTGCTAAATGGCCAAGAGGATTGGACAAAAATAGCTCAGAGGGAAATAAAGTCAAGCTGCATATTTCACAAGCAGCCATAATCAAGTTGACTGTGGGTAACAGCGCTTGTAATGTGATATGATGATTTCAACACAGTAACAGAATTTCTGTTTAAAATAACAACAAGAGCATAAGATGGATGTTTGTAGAGAAAATCGTTTATTCTGACATTGAGACTTGCAATCGGAATCTTGTAATCATCCAAAGTTGTCGAAAATGACCTTGGTTCCTGTGGGAGCCTGTAAACACAAAATGCACCAAAGGAGGCTGTGTGTTGTGTGCTCACTTCTGTAGTAGTAAATGCCAAAAAATTCAAATCTGTTTGTGTCAGATAACAATATACATATGACAAGAAGTAGCTTTGTAACAATAATTGGTAATTATTAAATTAATATTTTTTATTTATAGACCACAATTTCTGCCTTTGACATTTACATTTCAGGTACAAAACCTAAGACAGATTTGTTTTCACCATTACTACGTTTGTTAGGAAATAGCGCCTTTTCCGTTAAAAGCCCCAGGATTGAAAGCCCCATGCTTTGGTTTACCCTGGTCAACACTTCTCCTAAGCCTCCTCTTTTGCTCCATCCCCAACCCTTTTTCTCACAGCCGGGCTAAATAATAAAGCACAGCTTCTTTATGCCTGGGCAGCTTGGGGACTGTAGTTGTGTGTGTGTGTGTGTGTGTGTGTGTGTGTGTGTGTGTGTGTGTGTGTGTGTGTGTGTGTGTGTGTGTGTGTGTGTGTGAGAGCTTTATGATTTTTCCTAACCTATGTAGGTTAAAGGCTATACGCGCTGAGCAGGTCTCCCCCTCTTGCTCTGCCACGGTAAGCAGCCTGCTCCGTGCGCACGCACACACACATACACACGCACAGTTTATTATTAAATCAAAACGCCGAAAACATCCTGCCAAGATTTTCACATTTGATATCTGTTATATTCCCCACTAACTTAGTAAATGCTTTATACAGCGAATTTTCAGCCACGACAAACATGATTTTGGGAAATCTTTGGGAAAATCACAGACCGCCTGGCCGAGTAATAACGCCTCTGCAGCCGCCGTAACACTACAGTCTCCTTGGAGAGGCCAGCCTGTCAGCGGGTCTCTGCCGCTCCGAGCAGAATTAAAATTGGCTCATAATCCTGATGGACTGACTGTATAGATGCAGTTTGGAGGTATACCCTCTCACCTAAAATCATCTTAAAACAACTTTTTGTGATAAATTAAGGTTATAAAATTAATAGGTTTGTAAACTCCTCGTCTTCTTACTGCTCCTTAGTTCACCCTTGTGGCGAACAGTTTTTATTACTGCACACAACTCTGCCCCCTCAACAAGCAAAGAAATACTGGGTGCGTCAGGGGTCCAAAGCCCCAGGAAGGTAAGGTGCGGGGAAAGTGAAACCAGTCGGGTAAATGTGTATGGAAATGCTACCCATGATTTGCAAAGCCCCAGGCTTCTCAGAAGCTCCAGGCTTTTGAGTGACAATGGAAAAGGGGCTATTAATACCTGTATCAAGGTATACTGAGGTTTTAAAGTTCTATTTTCAAAACCACAACAATTTTTCATTAAACTGTAACTATGATTTAAACACCTTTTAATGACTGGGATTATCTCTCTGCAGTGTGCTACAAGTCTGACCTACTAGAGCCAGTTTAAGGTACTGGCAAACAGGCTTACGGTCCTCTGCTGGGCTGAGGGACCAAAAACACACTTTGAAAGCAGCATAATTAGATATGTGTGGGCCCACCAGAATGAAATTTCTTAGGGCCTTATACAACAATGGACTGGTCCTGAAATTTACATGAATGTCAGAAAGTCAACTGTTTAGACAGTCATGGCATGGTAGAAACTAAAGGAGCTCTGCCCTTTTCTGAAATTAAGGAAATGCTTCTTTGACAGTGCACTTTGAATGCTAGCAGGCTAAAATGGCATGTCTGTTAAGCCAAAGATTGCAGGTTATCTATATTATCTATATCTATTGCCCAGGTAATATTAGTTTTTCACACTCCCAGTGTTACGTTATAGACATATAATGAAACAAAATTACAATATTCCACATGTGTGTTTATTGAAAAACTTCTACTGCTTCAATCTGTTTAATTTTATTTAGTCTTCCACCACTGATTACACCATCTGTTAAAAAGTAATTTAGAAAGCTAAAAATGTATTTTAATACAACCTACCAAGTTAGCTACATTTAAATTTATCTCACTACTTCTGACTGAAGTAGAATGTAATCTTTAATTTTTATGAACTTCTTTAGCTGAAAGAAAATTAGGGTACAAAGTATGTAAATAGAGTGTCAACACACCATATGTGTCATGAATCAAAATAATTATGATAAATGTTATAGATAACATTCTTATATATGTAATAATCAGTAAATTGTACATGCAAGTATATTGTTACTTCTGCTAACATAATTGTGAAATGTGAAACAGTGTAAGTGGCAAAACAGTAAATATCTTGATAGTTGTTAAACACAACAAAATACTGATTTGCACAGGATAATTTATTTATTACATTAGAAATTTTAAATTTAGACCCAATTCATATGCATATATGTAACATATATGATCAAATCAATAAATTTCAGTCATTTCGAAAGATTAAAATCAAAGTAATTTTCAACATGTCAAGATGTCCAAATGTTTCATGTTTCTGCCACACATGACTACTCTAGTCTCTACCTGGGTTAACAATATGTGTGTGTGTGTGTGTGTGAGAGAGTGCACACAGAGTATTCAAATCTTCTAAAAAATTTGATATTCTGTTCGAGTCTGTGGACAAAGAAAAAAATGCATCAAAGCATACTTGAAAAAAAGAAGTTATTGAGATTTACCAGCGTTACTTTAAGGCATATAAACTACAATGGTTGGCAGCATTAGGGTTTGGAACAGAGATAAGATTTTTTTTTCTTAAAAGAAAAGCAATTTCCAAATGCAAGATCCAACTAATCAACAACTCTCTTTTCCAGCCCATCTGATATACAAATTGTGCCTAATGAACCTTGCAAAATCAATTACCTGGGTAATACTCGCATGCAAGGAAAACCAAAGACTGTGTGAGGCATACACAAACAGACATTACTCACTGCAGATTATTGTGCTCCATTTACATTGCATTAGAACCTGATACTGCAAACTATTTCTTGATCATGTTCATTTCATTAAAATGTAACTAGGCCAAATGGAGATGCTGCACTTTTGTAACATCTAGATTAAATATCCATAACAGCAAACCCTTTCATCTGATTAATGATCCAACACAAAGTGGACAACAATTAATATTAAGCATGCATCTTGGTATAAATTAGTTTGTGCACATAATAAAATAGTATAACATATTAAGATGACTCCTCAATAAAGAGTGATTTTACTCTTTCCTGTTATTTTATTTATTTATTTTGTAAAGCAATGACATTTTGGCAAGCAGGAGTGTAAGGTGCATGTCTAAGATAACATTCCTTATTAATTGTGGGGCCAGAATGCAGTGTATGCTGGTATCATGTGAGGAGTGAGCATGGTCTTTGTGCTGCTATGAAATGCTGCTATATATACAGAGAAATTCACATTTCATTAAGTATCTACTGCAGTGCTTTTTCCTAAATAAGCAGGCTCGTGTAAAACATCATATTAATAATAGTATGAATCATATTCTTGAAATAATTAATTCTTCAGTGGGCACTGTGTTACTGTAAAGTGGTATGCGATTAACAATGTTATTGTCTGCAAATATGTGAACTCCACATCAGATTAAAACTGTGATCCGTGCACATCTTTCTGTAAAGTCACAAAGTAGCGAAATTTCATTTTCTGAGCGGTCAGGCACAACTCTAAATCTGGCGTCATGAATTATTAAAAGCCCCCTTTATGGAGCTTTCTTCAGAAGAGAATATCCAGCATGGGATAGTAAAGCTTGAAATCAATTGTAACAGAGTAAACTTGTCAAATGTAGTTCTGCCAGTTGTTTTCTACTTAAACACAATGGCAACTTCAGCCAGATAAAACATGAGAAAAAGCTTCTTGGGTGAAAACATGGAGAGTTCCCAAAAAGGTTGCAGTCTCTCTTTACTTATTCCTGTCTCTACCCCAGCCATTACTTTGAATGCATGCATAGAGAAAAAGACTTGGCTTATCCTATGATGTGATAAGATGTTAAGAAAGGAGCATATTTGCCTTGTTTTTAAATCAGCAAAAAATAAAAAACTTTGGTTGTGAGGTGAGTGCCACTGGTGGATAAATCACCGTTCCTCTGTGTCAACTGACTCTGCATGTGTTTATGAAATTGCTTTTTTGTCAGAGTCCCATTTACAAAACATTTTATCTTTCCCCTTAAAGTACGTTCAAATGTCATTTCAGTTGATTCTCTGCAGGGACGCTGCGTACAGAAGTTTTTTACGGAGCTTTTTATCCATTCGATTTGGACTGTGGGGTGTTTGGGTCACGTACTTGTTTCAAAGAATGCTCCACATCAAAAGGCATCTTTAGAGCCTCAGAGCTTTAAACTAGTATAGACTCAGGATGTTTATAACCAGTTTTACTGAAAACAGAAATTCACTAAAACTACACTGTGGAATAGCAGTCGTTTAATTTCCAAAAATTATCCCATGATTTTTACCTCTGTTGTCCTCCCAGAGTCTTCCTTTCAGTAAAAAAGCTAAATTGTTAATTAGGCAAAAACTTGTATGCCCCTTTGGGTCTAGTTGAGTTTTAACTGGTTCATTAACACAATGTCAACTGACTCAAGATGATGTTTCTGTGTGCAGGAGGTGTAAGTCAGTCCGTTAGAATAAAAAAATAGTTATAAATATTTCAGGCTGTTTATGACTGAGGCTCATTAGAACACTGAATTTAGTTTAGTTTATACAATTTTAAAATGTACACAAAGCCAACAAAATAATGTTTTTGAAACAACATTATTATGTCTTGGCTAGTTACTGAAACTGTTAACAATGAGGATAAACTACAAAAGGTCATTGCTAAAGAAGTTCGCTTTTCACTTTGTGTTGCATTCAAACATACTAACAAAAGATTGAGTGGAAGGAAAGACTATACTGATATCCATCCATCCATCCATTTTCTAACACGTCTATCCCTTGCGGGGTCGCGAGGGGTGCTGGTGCCTATCTCCAGCTGGCAATGGGCGAGAGGCGGGGTACACCCTGGACAGGTCGCCAGTCTATCGCAAGGAACACAGAGACAAACAACCATTCTTGCACACATTCACACCTAAGGATGTGTATAAATGGTTGTTTGTCCTATTTATCTCTCTGTTGCCCTGCGATAGACTGGCGACCTGTCCAGGGTGTACCCCGCCTCTCGCCCACTGACAGCTGGAGATAGGCCCCAGCACCCTTCCCGACCCCACAAGGGATAGGCATGATGGATGGATGGATATACATGTACATACATACATACATACATTTCTACTGTAGGCGTAGCTTAAAAGTACGAAAAATGTAGCGGATACAAAGGTGTGAACACTTCTATTCATTACGACATTCTGAGTAAACACACACATTACTCCATGGGATTTCTTTGTATTGTAATGATAATGACAAATGTTATCTTAACAAGTGCCCATGAAACACTTTTTTTAGAAGTTCCTCAAAAAAACAGAAAGAGCAATTAAAAACCAACAATACCATTATGTGTGATACAACTTGCTTTCTTTGTATACGTTCTTTCTCTCTATTTCTTACTTGTCATCCCCTCACCCCCTCGCATCATGTTTGCCATTTTACTCACTTGAATAATCCAGGTTTATCAGTTTAAACAACAAAGGTCTCTATCCAGTTTTAGACATTAAAGCCAACTTCAACCTTGAAACACAAGCGAACAAACACTTCAGCACTACCCCTTAAGATAAATTACAAAATATTGAATGCAAAATATGTAAAAGTAAAATCTATTTCATACATCACAAAGACCTTTTGCAGTCATATGAAGTGGATCAATGAACAATTTTTTGGAACCTTTTTAAAAGCTGAATTTTATTTTATTCCTGGCTCTCAGCCATGTGGAGGTGAGCCACCTCAGCTCATGATATGCTCCCACTCAGCTTAGCTGGAGAAAGCCACTGAAATCCTATGTAACCAGAACCAAAAACTAGGTGGATATGTGAGTAATCCTGCAAGTGCAAACACAAATTAGTAACTTTATTAGAATGAACCAGTTTCCATGCTTCTAAAAATGTAACTCTCCTGAAGAGACTAATTATAATGACAAGATGTGTCTTTGGGGGCCTTCTTCTTATTCCTCTTGCTGTAAATGGTACAAAAATACAGTATAAAAAAAGAGCTAAGTAAAGAAAAAAAAATTGTGGTCATTGTTTTTTTTCTATTTAAAATAAAGTCATTGGCATTCTCCCTTAACATGATTATCTCGTCCTCAGTAAGTGAGGCAGTGCTGGAGAAATCTTTAAAACTTGGTCGTGTTCGAGCTGTTTAGACGCAGTAGAGCTTTCTGAGTGATCTATAATTTTAGATTCATCTAAATCTTCAACTTGTTTTTTTAGACCCAATCCCAACCAAGTTCTTTAAGGAAGTATTCCCTTTGATTAGTGCCTCCATTTTAGACATGATTAATCTAGTGGCGTAGCCAGAAATTGCTTTTTGGCCAGGCCTAATAAAAAAATGGGGTGGGCCAAATAATTATAGTTGAAAGTAAATGTATTTGTAAGATGCACGTTTGTAAGTTCTCTATGGAGAAGATACAGGCTGAGGGGAAGGAGAAACCTTCGCTGTTCAAACGAACATCCTCGAATTGACAGCAGAAAAAAATTATCAGGACCCATCATCCGTAAACTGATTTAGAACCACAAACACTGCTGAGCACTTTCTGGATTATTTAAACTGCGGCCGACTTTCTGAGTCATTATTTCCGTTTCTGAACGCAATGTCTCTAAATAATCGTTGCATCATCGATCCAGACTTCCAGGACACAAATACTGTTTGTTTTTTTAATGAATGGAAAACCTCAGCTATTTTCTTTTCTTTTATTAAACACAATATTACAATGAACAGTTAAAAGGGGGGTGGGGGACAGTTGGCCGAATGTGGTGGTTGTTACACTGCATCATTACACATGATTCAGCTGCTAAGTTTTCCTCTGAACTGCTCCTGTTCTTGTAGCGACAGGTTTGTCATCTCACCCGACAGACATTATTTCTCCTGTATTGCACAGGGCGCATCTAAGTGCATTATTACGCATGCCGAAGGCTGAATTTGAAGTTGTTCTCCGAGCAGATGTTTTATGTTTGTGCTAAGCAGACCCAGTGAGGCATGGACTCCTGCTCCGCCTTTAACCCACTAGCATTAGTCTTAGGCCTACAGGAAGTAACACTATAGGAAATAACACTTTTATTTATGTATCTTATCCCTAAATTCTATGAGTTTAGGCGCAGCCCCTGCGATAGACTGGCGACCTGTCCAGGGTGTACCCTGCCTCTCGCCCATTGACAGCTGGAGATAGGCACCAGCACCCCTCGCGACCCCACAAGGGATAGACATGTTAGAAAATGGTTGGATGGATAGGCGCAGCCCTTAGGCTCTGCGCTTCACTGCGTCTCACTTTTCTACACAGCGTAGATGGCTATAGAAAAAACAATAGGCAAACTAATTGTCTGGTACCAGCATAATTTATTTTCAATGATACTAGGTAGAGGCGGTGAGGGGGCGAAAACAATTCTTCTTTTCAGTTCTGTGCTGTGCGCGAGGGATAAATATTATGGGACAATGCATAAATACAAACTGTAAAGCGCTCTTTTTAAAGAGGGAGGGAGAAGAATGAGGGCTATGGGCTGAAGCTCCTAATGTTACATGACCCTAAAAAGGGCCCTTAAAGTATAAAAGTACCTTACATTACCGTGTGACTAAATTGTCTATGTGAAAATTAATTCAAGTTCAAGGTGACGCAGCAGCCCCACGGCGTGCCTGCCCAAAAATTAATCTGGAGCTCTTCTGTTTCTCTGTGCCCCCTGAGGAATGTCCCGTTTGGCAGATATCATGACAATATCCAACACTACCTTCACATGCTGACGGTTTCTCATGAAACGTGCTGTCTCCAGCATCTCCTTGCATTCAGCTTATTACAGTCCTGCCGCTCTTAGGCAAATTTCTCTCTGTGCCGCCAGTTTACTGAGAACTAGAACATGAAGCTTGATGTTTTCATGTTTGGGACAAGCATAAATTCAATTTTATTCTCCTTCATTTTATTTTATTTTATGATGAAATTAAGATGACTTTAAGTGACACCCCTAAAGAAAATGCCAAAGGAAAGCCACTTGATTGGGTGGGCCCTGACACAAAGTGGGTGGGCCTAGGCCACCCATAGCTAGGCCCATGGATTAATCTATCATTAGTAAATGGATACGTACCACAAGCTTTTAAAGTTGCCTTTATTAAGACTTGACTTAAGAAACCCTCTCTTGATCAAGATGACTTAATAAATTAATTTAATCTTCTTTTCTTATCTACAATTATTTTCTTATCTACAATTATTGAGAAAGTAGTTGCTAACCAAGTATGTGAACATTTACAAAGTAATGACCTATTTGAAGCACTTCAGTCAGGCTTCAGAGCTCATCATAGCACTGATACATCTCTGGTGAAGGTCGTTCATGATATTCTCATGGCCTCAGATAATGGACTTGTGTCTGTACTTGTCCTGTTACATCTCAATGCTGCATTCGATACAGTTTTTCACAATATTCTCCTAGAAAGACTTGAACATACTGTAGGGATTAAGGAAAAAAGATTAGGGTGGTTTAAATTTTATCTGTCCGAAAGACTCCAGTTTGTTCATGTTAATGATAAATCTTTTAGAAACTCTAGGGTCACTTGTGGAGTATCACAGGGGTCCATCCTTGGGCCAATTCTCTTCACTATATATATATATGTGACTTCCGGCTGCGCTTCCAGGCAGCGGCTAGGCGTACAGCTCCGTACAACTCGCGGATATTTTCAAAAATGCCGCCACACTCGCTGGAAACCACCCACCTACCCAGCCGATCAATGCATGACCGCCAGCGCCTGCTGGACTTACGGTCATGTAGTGTTTTTGGACTTGTAAACACTACTACACTCGATTGTTTACGCGGCTTCGTGGTACTATGGGTACCAGTCCCGGGGGCCTGTGAGGCGGCGGACTCGACGAGCAGCTCACGCCAGTGGAGAGCGAAGCGGAAGCGGTGTAGCCGGCCGAAGAAACGCAGCTGCTGCGGAGGCTTAGCGGCTAAGCTAAATGCTAACCTATTCAGATCGCCGCTCCCATCCATCTTGCTTTCCAACGTCCGCTCACTGGACAACAAAATAGACCATTTACAACTCGAGCTCTCTGCAAAGAGGGAGTTCAGAGACTGCTGCGCTCTCATCCTGACGGAGACATGGCTTACCTCATCAATCCCGGACAACGCCGTTAGCCTGGAGGGGCTAACTACTTTCCGCACCGACAAAAATAAACAACTCAGCAGTAAGACCCGAGGAGGCGGACTCTGCGTTTACATCAATAACAACTGGTGTGTGACTGGAACATGTTCAAAGCTGCAGCAAATTATGAGGACAAGATCGACATTGATGAGTACGGCATGACTGTGTCAGCCTACATCAACAAATGCATTGAGGATGTCAGCACCACCAAGACCATCATCACCCGAGCCAACCAACGACCCTGGATTACTGTGGAGGTCTGTCAAGCGCTAAAAGCAAGGAACTCAGCCTTCAAGTCTGGTGACAAGGAGGCACTGAGGACAGCGAGAGCCAACTTGAACCGTGCCATCAGGCTAGCGAAGCGAAAACACAGTCAGAAAATCCAGGAGCTTTTCCATGACGCAAGCAACACCAGGAGCATGTGGAAAGGCATACGGGCAATAACAGAATACAACACGCCCTCCCCCCCGGTGGGCGAAGTTGATGCTGACTTTCTTAACGGACTAAACAACTTCTTTGGGAGGTTTGAGGCACCACACAGCACTCCAGCAGTGAAAGCTGTCCCCCATCAGGATGAGGAGGTGCTCGGCCTTGACACAGCCGACGTGTGGAAGACTCTGAGGAGAGTCAACCCGCGGAAGGCCCCAGGTCCCGACAACATACCTGGGCGGGTGCTCAAGAAATGTGCAGGTCAGCTGGCTGGTGTTCTCACAGACATTTTTAACACCTCGCTGGACCAAGCCACAGTGCCAGCATGCTTCAAGTCTGCCTCCATCATTCCGGTGCCAAAGAAACCTCAAGTCACCTGTTTCAATGACTACCGGCCTGTTGCACTGACTCCCATCATGATGAAGTGCTTTGAAAGATTGGTAAAAGAACACATTGTCTCCAGTCTCCCCCCAACACTAGACCCGTTCCAGTTTGCCTACCGACGGAACCGCTTCACTGAGGACGCCATCTCCTCCTCTCTTCATCTGAGCCTGGCACACCTGGAGGAGAAGAACACGCACGTGCGGATGCTGTTCCTGGACTTCAGTTCAGCGTTTAACACCATCATCCCACAGCACCTGGTGGGAAAACTAGAACATCTGGGCTTCAGCACACCCCTTCGCAACTGGCTGCTAGACTTCCTCACCAACAGACCTCAGTCAGTCTGGGTCGGACAGAACACCTCTGATGTCATCAACCTCAGCACGGGCTCCCCTCAGGGCTGCGTCCTGAGCCCCCTGCTGTTCACCCTGATGACACACGACTGCGTCCCCAGGTTCACCACCAATAACATTGTGAAGTTTGCTGACGACACAACGGTGGTGGGCCTGATCAGAGACGACAACGACCAGGACTACAGAGAGGAGGTGGAGCAGCTGGTGGGCTGGTGCAGAGAAAACAGCCTGATCCTGAACGTGTAGAAGACGAAGGAGATCATCGTCGACTTCAGGAAGAACCGGCCTCACCACGCTCCACTGCTCATCAACAGCTCAGCTGTGGAGGTTGTCAGCAGCACCAAGTTCCTGGGGGTGCACATCACCTGGTCTGTGAACACCACGTCACTGGTGAAGAGGGCACAGAAACGACTGTACTTCTTGCGGAGGATGAGGAGAACCCACCTGCCCCCGCCCATCCTCACGACCTTCTACAGAAGCACCATAGAGAGCATTCTGACCAACTGTCTCTCTGTGTGGTGTGGAGACTGTAATGCCACCGACTGGAAGAACGTGAGGAGAGTGGTGAGGACAGCAGAAGGGATCATCGGGGCTCCTCTTCCCTCCATTAAGGACATTTCGTCCCAGCGCTGTGTGTCCCGAGCCCGAAACATCATAAAAGACCCCTCACACCCCCACCATGGACTGTTCTCCCTGCTACCTTCTGGGAAGAGGTTCCGCAGCATCCACTGCAGGTCCGCCAGGTTCTGCAAAAGCTTTTTCCCTGTTGCCATCAGACTGTTGAACTGCTGAAGCTATAAACTGGACTCTGTACCACATTCGCATATTTGCACATTTGCATCATTGCATCCTTATCTAGCATTACAAATGCTGCCGAACTCTCTAATTCTAAAATGCATTCTTGCACAAATGCCCTTTGCACAATCATTTCTGCACATACAAATTCTAAAAATACTCACCTGTACACTGTGATTGCACACTGTCTCTTTCTCCTGCATTGTTTACATTTCAATTGTTTTACTGTTATATCACTGCTGCACCTTATCCTGTAATTTACTGTAATTTTCAAGCTGTATGCAAACAAAATTTCGTTTTGTATGCACTCTGTGCATACAAAATGACAAAGTTCTCTAAGTCTAAGTCTAAGTCTAGTCTAAGTCATATATATATATGTCAGCTGGATATAGGCACCAGCAACCCCCGCGACCCCATCTCCCTTTAATAAGGGCTGTCAGGTCTCTGTATGACCGGTGTCAGAGTATGGTCCGCATTGCCAGACTCAGAGTAGAGCCGCTGCTCCTCCACGTCGAGTGGAGCCAGTTGAGGTGGCTCGGGCATCTGGTTAGGATGCCTCCTGGACGCCTCCCTGGTGAGATGTTCCGGGCACGTCCCACCTGGATGAGGCCCAGGGGAAGACCCAGGACACGCTGGAGGGACTATGTCTCTCGGCTGGCCTGAGAACGATGACATCAAAACCTGGACGACTTTAAATTTCCTGCTTTTAAATTTTGACAAGCTTTTTGTGTCTCTGCTCTGTCTTCTCTAAACCCCAGTCGATTGAGGCAGATGAGCGTTCCGAGCCTGCTGGAGGTTTTTCCTCTCCACAGTTGCTTCATGCATGCTCAGTATGAGGGATTGCTGCAAAGCCATCGGCAATGCAGACTGTCCATTGTGGCTCTACGCTCTTTCATGAGGAGCAAATGCTGCTTGTCAAGACTGAATGCAATCTGCTGGGTTTCCTTAGATAGGAAACCTTTTGACCAACCTGTCTGTATGATTTGATTGAATTTGACTTTGCAAAATGCCTTAAGAGGACATGTGTTGTGAATTGGCACTATATGAAAATATTTAATTGTATTACTACTATCACTTTATATTTTTTCATTCATATGAAATATCAGTGCTGTTATACATGGTTTTATCCTGCACTGGTCCATGAAGACTATCTTCATAAATTCTGACCGTGTCCATATTAACATGGGTCATACTGACATGAACTATTTTTCACTACCTGCAATCTACCATGTAATAGAAAAGAAACATTAGGCATTGGCTTGTATCACATTTTCTAGGCACAACAACATCAGACCAAATAACAGTTTCATGATATTTACACAGAAATCTCAAACAAAAACACATAACAATATCCTCTATTGGTTGTATCATAAAAAATAATGGATAAAGGCATTATTCATGCTAGAAAAACTTACTTATATGCCAATTTAAGACATGGACTTATTATAACTATTTAAGACTTATTTAAGACATTACTTATTGATTACAACTTAAATTCTAATTGTGCTAAATATACATCTTTTTTTTTAATATTACTATTTCTAGAATATTACAAAGTATACCATGCTGAAATTAGCTGGTTAATTAGTCAGGCCATCTGCTCAGGTAACCACTGTTGGCTGGTCAACAGACATGCCGCTCCTTGCAAAATGTAGTTTTACAACAGTGTTATCTCAATTAGAGGCACCAATGGTTCCCATACTATCACTGGCTGTGTTTTTCACAAACAGAAAAGTTTCCAAACAGCTGAATTTGTTGTTCTTGTAAGCAAGGGTTAGTCAGCTGACTGGAAGTGGCAGACGCATGTGGGGGAGGAGCAGCACGTTAAACTCTGGTCCCTCCCTAAAATCTCATTAAAAGGACTTTAAACCCACAGAAGACCATGGCCCCATTCCCACTGCAGGCAAAAGTGGCCCAAATATGACTTTTTACTCGTCAAGTGACCAGATCAGACGTTTTCGAACCAGTGGGTATGCTCATATCTGGCCCAAATCAGATCTTTTCAAGTCACATTTGAGCCACTTTCATATGGGGTCCTGAATCCAATTCATATCTAATCTTTTTGAATGTGACGCCAGGGGGATTTAATTTATCTTTGATGTCACTTTCAATCAACACATTTCGCATCTTTGTGTCAGCCACGACTGGAGGTTTTAGCAGTTAGCATTAGCAAGAAAGACGGCAGCTGCCTGCCATAATGCTGCTCAGTGCAGGGACAGCAAGATGTTAGACCTCATTATATGCATGAAAACTTCTACTCAAGACAGTTTGTAGAGGAAAAGTTTGGATGAGGGATGTAATGCACGGCCATGCAAAATTTGCGTCCAATCCTGCACACGTAAGACTTTGCAATGCCGACGAGGTTTTCACTAGTTGCAAATCCATTATATTGCATTTCAACAAGGGCAGCGTGTCGTAATCTGCCCCCATTGCAAATGGATAAAAAATAATTGTGTCCTGTCTTGGAAGCTGAATGAGAGGCAGTGATGAATATTGTTAAAAATTGCCCTCGACTTCCTAAACTTAGGAATGAACTCGGTCTCTGCGAAGTTGTTAAAATCCCTGCACTACCAGTCCAAACAGACATCTGTGCAGCCAAAGCTTTGTAAAAAGCCAGTTTCACTCTCTTTTTATGTAATAGTTTTAGATCTTTGTCTTAGTTGTAGTCTTAGTTTGGGTTTCTATCTTAGGTTTGGTCTTTGTGGTAGTAGGTTCTGGATTGGTTTAGTTTAGTTCTTGCTTCCCCTCCACTTATCCTGTCAGCCTGTTCTCTCTGTCAGTCACTTCACTTCCCCTGATTACCTCCACCTGTCCTAGTTAATTAGAGTGACTTGGTTTCACCTGTCCACCTGTCTATTTAAGCTTGCTTCCCCTGTCACTTCTTTGCCAGAATGTCTCTATCCTCACGGTGTGTACTTCCAGCGATCCTTACTCTGCTTTCCTGTTTGCTTATGACCCTGTTATCTGCTTCACGTTACCGAGCCAGCCCGATCCCTGTCTGTTCCTGTTTTGCCTGCCTGATTATCGGACTCGATCTGTTTCTGGACCTTGGATTCTGCTCTGTTCTACCCTGGATTGTCTGCCCGTGAACCCGACCCAAGCCTGTCCGTAAGTTATCGAGCCTGCTAACCCCTGTGCTTCTTAGTTACCAGTTTGCTCTGACCTGGTGTGGACCTGAGTCTCTGAGTCCCCGGTCTGGACTGCCACTGGATCTCTGCCTCCCTCCTGGATTATTCCCCCCGGTCTGCTGCTGCTCCCTGCAGCTTATTCTGCCTGTCTCCTCTCTGGACTCTCCTGAAGACTGTTTTTTTGTTTTCTACCTGACCCTCATTTGTTCCTTATTAAACCTCCTTAACACACTCCCCTGTGTCTGGCTGAATACCGGGTTCTAATTCATAATTCATTACATTTTATTTGTGCGCGTTCTCCTCAGCACCCACTTGGTACATTAAATGGATTCCATTGGACACTTTAATCCATAAAACCTAATTCTTCTACGTTTGCTGTACCAAAGGGGGCTGCATGACCTCATTGCTATTGTTCTTTTGCGCATGCGGGTCAATTAAGAGTCGCAAACTTCAGACTGGAGTCAATATAGGCAACATTTTAAAAGTAATGGGAATAACCTTGCAAAAAAATCAGAATTCAGAAATAATCGGAATTGAGCATTAAGATATACTGTACAGTGGGAACGTAGCCTTTGACATAAAATATTCACAGTTTTCATACCGTAACTTTTTTAAACTTGGATATACCTCAATGCCAGGTAACTGGGCCATGTCTGATATGCATGTGTTAGAAGGAATGTAACCTGCACAGCATCATGGCACATAAAGATGCTCCATTGTTTAAGGGGAGTTGTCATGTTCTTTCCACAAGTGCATTTTCTCCAGGTATTCCATATTCCTCTCACACGCCATAGAGATGGATGAAGATTAAACTGGTCATTCTACATCAACTTTAGGTGTTAGTTTGTACAAGTCTGGCTGATTGTCTCTGTGTCGCCCTGTTTACTCCCATAAGCTATGTTTATATGAATACAATTTCACGATCTCATTTAAAGGTATTCAGATTAACACACAAAAAATAAATAATGGGATTGTACCATTTATATAGGCACTCAATCAATTAATCCAATTATGTGTGTTTATATGCACCTGGCTTTATTCAGAATAGAAGCACTCTGATATGCGCAGTTATTATATTTCTGTAAAGAAAATCACAGTATTTCTGTCTTTGATGAGCAACAAGAAAATAGCAAATATAGTAATAGTACATTTGTTTGTCTTCCAAGCGTCCAGGATGGACTTGCACCAAGTTCTAATCAAGGTTGAAACGTAACTGAATAAATAATAACTTTGAGCTCTTTTAATGTTTCTAATGGGTTTTATTGTCCACCACTCAAAGCAGAAATATGTCACGCTGACATGGGCTACACATGTACACTCAGGTAAGTTTGGCACATTCAGAATAATCTGATCCAGACAAGCATTTACATGCATGCATGCGGATTGCCAATTGACATAACCCACCCCTCTCATTCGGATTACAATTTAATTCCAATTGAGCTTAATCTGATCACAATATTCCAATTGGCGTGTTTACATGATGCATTTTTATCCCGATCGCCCCTTTATTCCAGTTGCTTATGTCCATGTTAATGTAACTATAGGCTCCAGTCGACATAGACTCCTTTTCCCCATTGTAAACATGCAGCATGTTAGTGAACTGAAACATATCTGAGTACATTTGGAAGTGGTGCTAGCTAGATGGGTTACTTCTCAATTTCAATGTTTGGAAAAAAGTTCTAAAAAGAGGAGAAATTAAAATATTGATAAGACAATCAACAATGCACTGTTTATGATAGTGTCATGTGTTTTCAGTTAATTGGTTAAACTTTTTATTTCATTCTTGATATAGTTTTATGTAAATGTTTTGTATGCCACTGGATATTCAAATTTCCCTGAGGATAAATAAAGCATCCATCCATCCATCCACCCACCCAGGCACAAATAACTATGTTTTACTATAAAGGAGGAAAATAACAGATTTTAAATGGAATTAAAACAAGGAAACAAATACAGTACAATGAATGAAATGCAACAAAGGGGAGTGTAATACAGAACTAGAACTCATCCAATAAAGTGTCGTTAGAATGAGATTTACTTTTGTGCTGTTTTTACATGTATTTGTTTGATGCAAACCCCTAAAACAATTAACAAGGTTTACCTTGTTGTTTTAGGGCCATATGATCATGGGCCATATGATCATGACTTTTGTTTTCTTAAGGAATATTCATGAGCAAGAGCAAAAACAAAAATCTTCAAAGTCTCCAGAATGTCTACATATTATTTTAGTTAAACATACTTTTACTCTGTTGTCCGGAGTAAAACATTTTTGAATCAAGACAGATAAAACATGCTGAACATCGGATCCTTTCTCATGTCTGTTGCTTTTGCACTTGTCATTTTTCCTGTTTTTCATTTGCTCATAGTTTAATCTTGATTCAGTTGTGAAAAACTGCATGTGTAATGATGCTTTACTACTTTTTTTGTGTGTACAACAGTAAAAAAAAATTAAATAAATAAAACTCCAAAGGTTCTGTTTCTTTCCCTTTCAGTCGCCACTGGGGACAGCCCACAGCTGCTCTGAGAGCTGAGTAGGAGAGGTGGATAGGAGGCAGGACAATGTGTAGATGTCTTCCTGACTTTTTAGGAAATGTCTTCTTGATTTTTTAGGAAATGGAAAAAAAGTTAAAAGGAATTTGTGTTAACACAAATTTGCGGGTTACCTTTAACATCCCTGCTTGCAAGGTTTTTCGATGTTCATGTTATCAAGTCATTTTCCATTCATCATCTGATGACTTTGTTTGGTGCCCTACATGAGTTTGTGATGCACTGGGCTTCCACTGAGTAAAATGTTTCTGTAAGAAATTATGATGTACAAAAATACATAATCTAGTATGTTTTTCTTGTTGAGTTATGGCAGCAAAAAGTATTCATCTACACACCTCAGTTGTGATATTATCCTATTTTTGTCAAGCATCAGTTAATAACATGCATTGATTGGAAACAATTGGCTTCTACTTCTTGCCTTAATATTTCTGGAAGTTTTCTATTTTTATGCTTGTTCGGTTAACCCTTTGAAATGGGTACTAACTTGTTAAATAGGACCTTAGTTACAGTAACCTGTGTAGATTACAGAAAATTGAGTAAATGGACTGAATAAATAAAACAGTATACGGTATCTTGGCAAACTTAACATCACTGACCATTTCTGAATAACTTTAATCACCATTTGAGAAAAATGAAGCCCTTTTCGGCTAGATAAAATGAAGGCCATACATTCCAAAATGACTTTTAGACTATTTAAACCAACTAAAGATGGAAAAAAGGAATGACCAAAATAATTTTGTTTAAGTAGAGCTTTCTCACTTGGCTGAATGTGTCTATAAAATTCTCAGAGAGAAGTGGGTTGCTAAAATGCACTTAATTTGGCATGATAGATTGAGTCCATGCTTCGGTGACTGTAATTGAATCTGTGACCTATTTCTTCAGAGGAAAATTGTCTCTTGGGTTATTTGTCACCATACATTGTAATGGAATTCAATAGACTGGCACTGAACACACACACACACACACACATATATACATATATATATATATATATATATATATATACATATATATATATATATATATATATATATATATATATATAATATCCATCCAATTATAAGCATTCCCCCCTCCAATGATTTGGTTGTTTTAAACTAAGCACTCTATGCAATAAAATGTAAGCCTTAAAGCAAAAATACTATGCAGAGGTATTCATATCCCTTGGACCCCTTTATATTTTATCATGATATAAAGAAAAACTTCAGTATGCTTTAATAGGAACTTTAATAGAAAAACACAATATGGAGTATAATGGTAATGTGTATATATATATATATATATATATATATATATATATATATATATACATACATACATACATACACTACCGTTCAAAAGTTTGGGGTCACCCAAACAATTTTGTGTTTGGGTGACACTTATTCACCACCATACGTTGTGAAATTAATAGAAAATAGAGTCAAGACATTGACAAGGTTAGAAATAATGATTTGTATTTGAATAAGATTTTTTTTTACATCAAACTTTGCTTTCGTCAAAGAATCCTCCATTTGCAGCAATTACAGCATTGCAGACCTTTGGCATTCTAGCTGTTAATTTGTTGAGGTAATCTGGAGAAATTGCACCCCACGCTTCCAGAAGCAGCTCCCACAAGTTGGATTGGTTGGATGGGCACTTCTTGCATACCATACGGTCAAGCTGCTCCCACAACAGCTCAATGGGGTTCAGATCTGGTGACTGCGCTGGCCACTCCGTTACCGATAGAATACCAGCTGCCTGCTTCTGCTCTAAATAGTTCTTGCACAATTTGGAGGTGTGTTTAGAGTCATTGTCCTGTTGTAGGATGAAATTGGCTCCAATCAAGCGCTGTCCACTGGGTATGGCATGGCGTTGCAAAATGGAGTGATAGCCTTCCTTATTCAGAATCCCTTTTACCCTGTACAAATCTCCCACCTTACCAGCACCAAAGCAACCCCAGACCATCACATTACCTCCACCATGCTTAACAGATGGCGTCAGGCATTCTTCCAGCATCTTTTCATTTGTTCTGCGTCTCACAAGCGTTCTTCTTTGTGATCCAAACACCTCAAACTTGGATTCATCCGTCCACAACACTTTTTTCCAGTCTTCCTCTGTCCAATGTCTGTGTTCTTTTGCCCATCTTAATCTTTTTCTTTTATTGGCCATTCTCAGATATGGCTTTTTCTTTGCCACTCTGCCGTGAAGCCCAGAATCCCGCAGCCGCCTCTTCACTGTAGATGTTGACACTGGTGTTTTGCGGGTACTATTTAATGAAGATGCCAGTTGGGGACCTGTGAGGCGTCTGTTTCTCAAACTAGAGACTCTAATGTACTTACCTTCTTGCTCAGTTGTGCAACACGGCCTCCCACTTCTTTTTCTACTCTGGTTAGAGCCTGTTTGTGCTGTCCTCTGAAGGGAGTAGTACACACCGTTGTAGGAAATCTTCAATTTCTTAGCAATTTCTCACATGGAATAGCCTTCATTTCTAAGAACAAGAATAGACTGTCGAGTTTCAGATGAAAGTTCTCTTTTTCTGGCCATTTTGAGCGTTTAATTGACCCCACAAATGTGATGCTCCAGACACTCAATCTGCTCAAAGCTTGGTCAGTTTTGTCGCTTCTGTAATGAGCTAAACTGTTTTCAGATGTGTGAACATGATTGCACAAGGGTTTTCTAATCATCAATTAGCTTTCTGAGCCAATGAGCAAACACATTGTACCATTAGAACACTGGAGTGATAGTTGCTGGAAATGGGCCTCTATACACCTATGTAGATATTGCACCAAAAACCAGACATTTGCAGGTAGAATAGTCATTTACCAAATTAGCAATGTGGTTTAAAGTTATCTTCATTGAAAAGTACAGTGCTTTTCCTTCAAAAATAAGGACATTTCAACCCCAAACTTTTGAACTGTAGTATATATATATATATATATATATATATGTATGTGTGTGTGTGTGTGTGTGTGTGTGTGTGTGTGTGTGTGTGTGTGTGTGTGTGTGTGTGTGTGTGTGTATATAAACCAGCCAGACATTGTGATCATTGATAAGCAGCAGAGGACAACCATGTAGTTTCCCTGCAATCCCACTAGACGGTGTGCCTCCTAGTGGGGTAAAATACATAAAGTACACTGCCTACTAAAAAAAGACACCTCCACTAAATAGACTTTCAGACTGGCAGGGTCTCAAATGTTTATAAGAACCAAATGCCAAATGTTAGTGTGTTAAATTAACACAACTCTATCATGTTCTTTAATCAATGGCTGCAATTCCTTACTAATACTAATGGTGGCACCAATTCTGGATCAGGAACAGAGAAATGCCAGCGAGAGTGCAATGTGTAATGTGCTTTTCTGGCCAACTGATGGTGGGAGAACTTTTTTTGCTGAGAAGGATGGCATAACCGAATTGATTGTCTCTGAAAAAGTAAGGAAGCATTTTTACTTTCCAAAAGTAGCATTTTAAATGCAAATGTTAATGTAGTAGACTATTTTATGTTTAGTTTCTTTGCTAACAGTCTGTCCCTCTCCATTACATTACATTAAAGGTTTTGATAACCATTTTTTTATTTTTTTATTTCTTTGAGCAAAAATACAACTAAGATTTACATTAAGATGTTAATACATTTTAGTAGTGCTCAAAAGGAGTAGGTAGAAGTTCAAGAACCTATAAGAACCTACCCCCAATTACAATATTCATGTCATGTAACATATGCAGTCTTTTGATTAAAGGAGGCATTACGAATCAAAGCACAGTTACATGAATACAGTGTCTTATTTTGAAAGCAATTGTACAGAAGAAGATATCTAGTAGTACGTATTGAAAATCTTACAAATTATCACATTTAAATGTTTGGGTTACATGCATATTTTTTAAAGATGACATATTTATACCTGCTTTTAAATTGTCTTAGCGTGGTACTCCTTTTTATTTCTATATCTAACCCATTCCACAACACAACTCCTGCTTGGCTGAGCCCCAGACTTTTAAGTGTGGTGTGAACGCCACATCTTCTCAACACAAATTCTCCTCTCAAATTATAATTCTCTTCTCTACTGTTGAACATTTTTTGTATATTGCCAGGAAGTAGATCACGGCTTGCTTTGTACACTACAGCAAGAGTTTTAAATTTGATTAAGTCTTCGATTTTCATTATGTGAGATTTTACGTAAAGTGCATTAGTATGATCTCTGAATCCAACATTATGAATGATTCGTAAGGCCTTTTTCTTTAGTTTGATAAGTGAATCTAGATTACTTTTGTACGTATTACCCCAAACCTCTACACAATAACTAATGTATGGAAGAACTAATGAATTGTAGAGGATATGTCATGCTCTATAACCAAGCAGGTGTCTTACTCTATAAGGTATTGATATACGTCTTGCCATTTTTGATTGAAAATTTGCTATTTGGGGTTTCCAGCTTACATCATGACTTAAAATCACGCCCAGAAGTGCATGTTCATTGTCTCTCTCCATATTAATATTGTTTATTTGAACTTTTACTTGAATGTCTGTCGTTTGCCATAAATGATCATTTTAGTTTTAGAAATGTTCATTGATAATTTATTATCGTCAAACCATCGTTTTAACTTGTTTAATTTTGTTGAGATTTCGGTCATTAGGAGCTGTAGATCTTTCCCTGAGCAGACTATGGTAGTGTCGTCTGCAAATAATGTAAACTTAAATTTTGCTGAGATATGACAAAGGTCGTTTATATATAATAAAAACAGTTTAGGGCCCAAAATAGATCCTTGGGGCACACCACAAGTGATGTACCGTCTTATAGATGAGAATTCCCCTAGCTGTACCTATTGTTCCCTATTAGACAAGTAGGATTTGACCCAGTTCAGTGGAACTCCTCGAATGCCATTTTTCTCAAGTTTTTGTATTAATATTTGATGATCCCTTGTATCGAATGCTTTTTTCAGATCTATAAAAACTCCTACTGGGATTAACTTATCTATATTATCAATTATCTCCTCAACAACATCCATTAAGGCTAAGGCAGTATATCGTTTGTTTCGAAAACCACATTGATTTTCATTAAGTAATTTATGGTTCTCTATAAACCTATCGAGACGAGCTGAGAAAACCTTTTCTAGAATCTTTGAAAACTGAGGTAAAATGGATATGGGCCTGTAATTTGATATTTCCTGCCTATCACCACTTTTGAATATAGGCACAACTTTTGCAATCTTCATTTGAGCTGGGAATGTTCCCGTTTCCAGAGATAGATTACATATATGAGTTATGGGTACAACTATTTCATGAATGATTCTTTTGATTAGAATCATGTCAGTGTCATTGTGATCTTTTGATTGTTTGCTCTTGCATTGATTTATAATGTCTATTATTTCTTTACCGTTTGCTGGAGTCAAGAACAGCGACTCCTGAATTTCCAAAACATTTCCTAAAATATTTCCATTATTTGAATTATTAATTTTATTTGCCATTTCAGATCCAATATTAACAAAGTAGCCATTAAATATATTTACAAAGTTTTGTAGTTTTGTCTCTTTATAATCATTTTGTGTAATACAGTCTGGTACTAAATTTTTGTCAAGGTTTTTCTTAATGACTCTATTTAGCGTACTCCACAAGCCTCTCATATTGTTTTTATTTTTCTCCAGCAGATTTGTGTAGTAAGCTTTTTTACAGCTTCTGATTATATTAGTTTATTTTTGTACTTTTTATATTTTATTTGTGATTCCACAGTTCTTTTTTTAATAAACATTTTATACAATGCATTTTTCTTTTTACATGCATTTATTAAACCTTTCGTCATCCAACTGCATTCATTCTTTTTTGTTTTGATTGTATATGTTTTGATTGGACAATGTAAGTCATAGGCAGCTTTGAAGATTTGTAAAAACTTTTCGTATGCTTTATCCACATCATTTTCAACCAGAACTGTATCCCAGCTTTGTTTTGACAAACTTCCTTGTAAGGCAGTCATTGAACTTTCACTTCTTGATCTACATTTAATCATTTTATGATTATTTCATTTAGGTGCTGTGGCTTTCTAAAATCTATTCAGTTTATTTATATTGCACCAATTACAACATGTCATTTCAAGGCACATTACAAAGTAATTTCTATTGAATCATATGGACAGATTGGATGAAAGGATTTTTTGTCTAAGGAAACCCAGCAGATTGCATTAAGTCATTGACTTGCAGTTTTAACTCATCCTGTATGAGCATGTAGTGACAGTGGACAGTTGCTTGCATTGTGTCATTGGCTTTGCAGCAATCCCTCATACTGACCATGCATGTAGCAACAGGGGATGTCAAGTTTTGTCAGTTTTGGTTGCTGTGCGTTTCCCCACCTGAAAGGGATAGTATCTACTGTGAAACAACTGGATTTCAATCAAAGAGCCTTCAGTTTAGTTGATCCATCTTTATTTTTATATGATGGTCACCATAGTTTTTTAGCCTTCCAGTCACATAGCCAGTCATATAGCCAGTCATATAGGTGAAAACCCTCAAATGAAACAGAAACACATCCATTACATTTTTAAGTTAACAAGATAAATACATTGTGAAACAAACACATTTCTATTCCTTTAAACCAATTATTTCAACAGTATAATAAATAGCCAATATTCTATAGTACAATTCAACACCAATAGATAAATTAGCATATTTATCAACATTTTCTTTCTTTTCCACTTTCTATCATAAACAATAAATACCAAGTTTTTTTTTTTTTTTTAGCTTTACCCGCATGATTTGAGTTGAATATTAAACATGTTAAGTACATCAATCAATCAGAGTCCATATGCTGCTCAAATGAGATTCAGGAAATAAGCAATAGCATTTTGAGGCTTACCGGCTGTCCTT
Source organism: Fundulus diaphanus (assembly GCA_037039145.1). Classification (NCBI taxonomy): domain Eukaryota; kingdom Metazoa; phylum Chordata; class Actinopteri; order Cyprinodontiformes; family Fundulidae; genus Fundulus; species Fundulus diaphanus. Next base: position 14,106,972 of record CM073122.1, on the reverse strand, counting down.
CACAGTTTGTAGAAACCTTTGCACAGTTCTGAATTTACATGCTACCAGCACTGTTTGCCTCTCCTGCTGTGGCACTTCTTCAAAAAAGAGTGACTAGTCAGAGTCACACCAAGAGTACCTGCCCTTTCTGATTGCTAAGAGATTGAGTCCACCTGGTTCTCACCACTAACCAGCAGAAGCTGCAGAAAGGTGCAACAGAGGGGAGTGGCTACCTGGCAGTTCGCCAGAACAGTGGGAATAAAAATTCCCCTTAACACTAGGACTCCCAGAATTCTGATACTACTAGAACTCCCACTGGCAGTCAATTTGACGGGTGACATTCTGACCAATGGAATGCGGGATTAGTGATGACGTCATCAACTGTAATGGTTCTAGTGTGCTTTATAAGCCCATTGTGGATATGTAGACCTAGAAATGAGGTCCAAAACATATTTTTACCACGTCCAACAATTGTTCCTTAAATTATTTATAATATACGATTGTAAATGGTGCTGAAAATAACACTGTAAATAAAAAATGTTTGCGACAAAAGTTTATAATTAAAATGTTTAATTATTTACATAAATTCGGAAAATGCAATGTGGCAATAATAGATTAGACTATAAATAAAACAAAATAAAATTACACACTATGGTACCAAAAAAAGTTACAAGAAATGACATCACTATTTACAATTGAAAACAATGAATGGTTCTAAACTGTAATGAACACATTAAAAATCTAAATATTTAATAAAACTACAAGTGGAACTACACAAAACGATATATTTACAAGATTAGAAAACAGATCAAACACATTTTTTGCATGTCACAACGATATCCCCCGTACACCACCTTTTTGCACTTGTGACAGGCATCATGTGAGCGGTTTTTTGTACAGTGTTGACGCACCTGACACCGTTTTCTTTGCCTAAATAAAGGAGGCTCCTCCTCTGAGGAGGGTTCGCCGCACACCAGCGGGTCTTTGGTGCGCTAGCTAGAATGCTGGTTGCTAGGCAACATCCCGTTGTGTTTCAACCGCGGGAATAAAATAGAATGTAACTAACGGAGCCGTCAAAATGACGGGTGTGGGAGACAAAGGTAAAAGTAACAATATTTTTTATTTGGTTTTTTATTTTATTTAAAAAACAATATGGAAATAAAGGACATACAGATACAGGAAAAGTCAGCTAGCATGAATAATGTAAGACTTATGTAAAAAAAGTTATTACACTTCAAAATCTGAAAACAGTCAAAATGACTGCCTTGGGAGTTCTAGTGTTAAACAGGAAGAGACCTCCAGCAGAACCTGGATCAGTTTGAACAGGCAAACAGAGCAGACACAAAAAGAACACAAAAGCATGTAACCAAGATTACTTTTTCTGAGAGATGAAAGTAAATTGTAATGGTTGTTAAGATTTAACCATTACCCTTTTATGGTCCTCCCTGGTGATGGCGAAATGAAGCCTCATGAGGCATTGAATCACTTGAGCCAACTGGTTCGAGAAAGGGTTCATTTGGAGCTTCATGTGCACACGAAACCACCTACTGGCGAGGTGTATAATCACAGCCAGCTGTATCTTAACACGTGTGATGCATTGATTTTTTGTCTATTATGGCTCTTGGGAATTACTTCACAAAAGGTGTAGGACGAAATCATTTGTCTACATAAATTATGTATACACATATGTGTATAATAAAATATTGTTTGAATGTATTCTCTGTGTGTAATTATTCCCAAAATAGTAGTGGCATGTGATATGGCATGGTGTGTAATAATCAGACCTCTCAACTTTGATCAAAAGTTAAGAGTGAGATTATGCTCATGTTGGGGGCGGGGGGGGGGATTAATGTCAACAATTTCCCCTCAGCAGCAACACTGAAGCACACAGAGGTTCACGCTGCGTCTTTACGCACGATCCAGCTGCTGATGTCTCCCTCCTTTCAGCTCAATGCACTTCTAGACTGTTACAGTTTATAACATTCTCATCACCTTTCACAGCGACAGGTTTCTCAGTCAGTCGCCGCGCTGACCAGACAAATTTCTATTGCTCTCGTCAGTGCGGCGGTGAGGTGGGCGGATTTTACCCCCGTTGGTGCGCTGCGGGGAAAATGCATTACTAAATACTGCAAAGGGCTTCTATGAAGGGAACAGGGGTACTGACAGGTCTGAGATGAAGCCCCTGATGTTACAAGTTTTTTAAAATTACCCTTAAAAGTGTGCACCTGAATTAAAGCGCGAGGCAGCAGCTCACCGAAGCGCTACTGATTCTATGAGAATCAGAGCATGAAACACAGCTAACTCTCCTATTGACTTTAACTGGCACACGTTGCTACCGATGTGAGGACATTAAACGTAGTGATTCACGTTTTGAATGGTGAACGGTGATAAAAGCACCTGCTCCGAGGGAAAGGAGGGGGGAGAGGAGCAAGCGCTGAGGCACAGAAATACGGTGCATGTAGTTAAAAATGCAGAATTAATAAAAATGAAACTTATAAACAGACCAAGTGGCGTTTTAAACTGCACTGGTTAGCATAACTGTTTTATGATCCAGCGTGCAGCCATGACTGGTTCTGAATGAACCGATCATCTGGCAAAATCTGAACCACTTTCCGAAGCAGTCACGTGGTACAGCCGGGCAGCGAGGCTTCGGACGTCATCGTTTTCGGCTCCTCCCCTAAATGAAGCAAGCCTCGATACGCGCTTTACGGAAACGCCCCCTCCATTAATCAACACACGCCTCGAAGCCTCGGCACATCACGTAACATCACTAGTCCTCCCCATTCATTCCCTGTAAAAGTGGTCTTTATTGTAGACTTATTTAGTAATAAAAATGAAACAGAAATTATATGTTACCTTCTTTAATCTAACAAGCCAGAAGAGTGCCACAGCTTCAGTACTGGACTCTCATACATAAAACAATACAGGAAGAATAAGATCCAGAAGCAAAAGTGCCAAATTCTCAGTTACATCAGCTTATATGGATCAGCAAGGACCTGTGTCTGCAGGATTGGTCAATCCCTCACATGTTGTCGTTGGGATACGTGTCACTGTTAAAGTATGTTCAAATTGAATGCTGATATTACAACTGGAAGTCTTTTGGGTATGTCTCTACCAGCTTTGCTCATCTGGTGACTGAAGTTTTTGTCCATTCTTCTTTGCTAAACAGCTTAAACTCCGTCAGATTAGATGGAGAGTGATGTGCAGTGTTAGTTCTCCTCCACACATAACATTTTGCATCTAGGCCAAAAAGTTTAATTTTGATCTTGTCCGACTTTCTTGTAATCCTTGCTCTCCGCCTGCTCCGCTACTTTTTCCTCTGCTCCCTGCTTGCTTGGAGTTTTTTTGCCTTTAATTTTTTTTTTATCTCCTAGCCAAAACTACAGAAGAGTTGGACACAACTCCTATAGAACATTGAATCTCAAGGATTTACTTCTTTTATTTTTTCTCCCATGTGGACTATTTTACCTTTATATGATATTCAAATTACATCCACGAAAATGAAGTCAACATACACTAATCTGCATACGATGCCTCTTTATACCCCAGATAAGTTAGAAAGGGAAAAGGCTGTTAAAGAAAGAATTTAACATGAAGTGAATATGGAGAAGAACCACCCGATTCCAGCTAATCAGCACAATATGCCTCCCTTCTCCAAAGAGGACTTTGACAAGCTTCTACAGAAAATAACTGTTATGGAAATGAGGAATCCCTGACCTGAAGTGAATGTGGAAGTAAACGTCGGATATGGAAATGACACAACTCTGCCTGTGATTCCAAACAGTGACATCCAGCTCAGCGACTCAGCCAACAAACAGATCACAGACGGAAATGAGAATAAACCCACCTGCAGCCCCCCTGAAACACCCTGGCGCAAGGCCAAAAGATGAAGGAAGAACCCCACACTGACACAAAGAAAACTGGACAAAATTACAAAAAAGTGTCCCCACTATTCCAGGGAAAAGGAGACAACAACAACACCGGGCTGTCTTCACAACAAATGATCGGAGGGAACCAGGTGGAATTGTTGGAATTTCACTTAGCTTCATTTCAACATGACACTCAGAAAAACAGTCGATGTCCTGACAGCAATCAAAGGTATGACAATAATCTTTGTTCTAAATGGTCTTCTAAGCTACCAGAGACAAAATAAATCACATGGCCAAAAACCTTAAAATTGTGCAATGGATCTGTGAGTGGGATTAAACACTTCTGTAACAAACAAGAGCACAGAGGTGTTGATCTATAGATGTGAGAACCGTGGCCTGGTGTCTAATGTCTCAGAGATCCTTCCAGGGATTATGAAAGAGTGCCCGAACCCTCGAAAAACTACAAGCTGAAGCCTTGGGCTACGTCATGATAAGAAAATCAGTATTGAAAGAGGATTACATTCATCTGCTAAATTTAGTTGAAGGTCTTAATGTCAAGGTGTTTTTCAGCGGACCTCGCATGCCCATTAATTGTGGAGATAAGATGTTTTCAAAAGTCCTGATGCTGAAAATGGCTGAAAAAAACATAAAAACAAACAGATGTAACCTACATAGACAAGTTTTAATTTTGAATTTTTAAAACCTTGATTTGTTTACAGTTGCCTTTAAATGTTAATCTTGAAGTTTGTAGTCCAACTTCTCTTATACAGGACTGTCTCAGAAAATTAGAATATCGTGAAAAAGTATACTAGTAGGCTATTCAACTAATCACTTGAATCGTCTAATTAACTCGAAACACCTGCAAGGGTTTCCTGAGCCTTGAAAAACAGTCAGCTTGGTTCAGTAACTAAATCACAAGTATGGGGAAGACTGCTGATCTGACTGCTGTCCAGAAGACCATCATTGACACCCTCCATCAGGAGGGTAAGACACAAAAAGAAATTTCTCAAAGAGCAGGCTGTTCACAGAGTGTAGTTTCAAAGCACATTCACAAAAAGTGTGTTGGAAGGGGGAAATGTGGCAGGAAACGCTGCACAACCAAAATCTGGCACCTGCCCACAGTGCCAAAACCACCAGTAACTGGTGTACTGACCATGGCATTACTGTCCTTGATTGGCCTGCCAATTCCCCTGACCTGAACCCCATCGAGAATTTGTGGGGTATTGTGAAGAAGAAGCTGAAAGACACCAGACCCAACAATGCAAATGAGCTAAAGGCCGCTATTGAAGCATCCTGGGCATCCATAACACCTCAGCAATGCCACAGGCTGATTGCCTCCATGCCACGCCGCATTGATGCAGTAATCTGTGCAAAAGGATTCCCAACCAAGTACTGAGTGCATTAATGGACATTTTCAAATGTTTGATTTTGTTTTGCTGTTATAATTTTTTTTTTTTTTACTTGGTCTGAGGAAATATTCTAATATTTTGAGATAGGATGTTTGAGTTTTCTTCAGCTGTACGCCATAATCAGCGATATTAAAACAATAAAAGGCTTGCGATATTTCAGTTGATTTGTAATGAATCCAGAATGTATGACATTTCATGTTTTTTAATTGCATTACAGAAAATAAAGAACTTTATCACAATATTCTAATTTTCTGAGACAGTCCTGTATGTTAACCTGCTGCTAATATTCCACTACAATGTGCTTACTTCTGTAATGTTTTCACTTTATCTCTGTAATATTTTTCTTTCCTATGTAATGTTTTCTTTTTTTTCATGCACAGCACTTTGAATCGTTTTGTTACTGAAAAGTGCTTTATAAATAAACTTGCCTTGCCTTGCACATGTTTGCTATGTCTCAAACATGGTTTATGGCAAACTGCACTTCTTGTGGGTTTCTTTTAACAATGGCTTTCTTCGTGCCACTTTTCCATAAAGAGCACATTTGTGTTCAGTGCTCTCCCTGTTTGGACGGCCTTGTCTTGGTAGGTTTACAGTTGTGCTATACTCTTTCCATTTCCATATGACTGATTGAAAGGTGCTCCATGAGATGTTCAAAGCTTGGGAAATATTTTTATAGGCTAAGCCTTCTTTAAACTTCTCCACAGCTTTATCCCTGACCTGTCTGGTGTGTTCCTTGGACTTCATGATGCTATTGGCTCCCCAATATTATCTTAACCAACCTCTGAGGCCGTCACAGAGCAGCTGTATTTGTACTGAGATTAGATTACACACAAGTGGAACCCCAGAAGGCAATGGGGTACCGCGCGCGAGCTATTTTTAGAAACACAACGTCACGATGACGTCACATCACGTGGTACGCAGTAGGGCAAACTCCCAAACCCGCCGCTGTTTTGCTGTGGAAGAGACGTGCGTTAGCCTAGGTTTTACTCGGTAAACGACTGCTTTTTCCAACATCTAAGACCATGGTTTATAAACATTGTTGCTATGGGACGTGCAACAGCGACTCGAGGTACGCTCATCGACCGCATATGAAGGATGTTTTCTTCATTAATTTCCCGAAACTCAAGAGTGCCAAGGAGAAGTGTGTGCGTTGGGTACACTTGTGCGGGCGGCCTACACAACATTTCAACCCGGAAAAAGTTACCAAATTCACCTACATATGTAGCAAGCATTTTGTCGGTGGAAAGGGCCCAACTGAAGAACATCCTGACCCAATTCCAGCGACATCAAGCAGTGAACAGGTGAGAGTATTTTGGTGTTTTACTGAAGCTTAAATCTGCTCAGGCGTCGAAGAGCTAACGACGAAACGAGCTATCCTTTGTTACACTTTTGTTATGTCTGCGTGTCTATCCTGCCGCGCGATAACAAAAAAGGCCGACGTGAACGGAGCACGGTGGAAATCATAACAAAGGCATGAACGCCGAGCAGGGAAAAAAACAAAGCTTACCGTTGAATCAACTCGGCCCGTCTTCCGGTTTTTTTGAGCCCTCGACACTCAAGCCACCGTTTCAGCTGAAGGTTGGTGTGCTCTTCCACAGTGCGACCAGTAAACCGTGCGCCTGGGACATCGTCTTGGGTAAGTTTAATGGCTGCAAAGTCGGTCATATCGCTGGTTCTGTTGCGCTTGTAATGGCTGGTTTGTATGTGCGTTCTACGACTGTTTGCCCTACCGGTGCGGCAAAAGGGGCGTTACTCTTAAGGCCGTGACGTCACGTGCGCAGTACCGCATTAGTTATACTTTGTAAAAAATTTTTTCAATCAATTATAATTTTCTACCTCACAATTCTATACCACTTCATGTTGGTCTATTATTACTTACCTTTGCAAGCCACTGAGCTGAGCGAATATTTTCTATCCAGTTTTCTTAGTTAACAACACAAACTTCATGTTCCCAGCAAGCTTCATTTTGATCAGAGTGCTTCATCATTATTTCATTTAAGGTAGTTTCTATCTACAAAAGGAGTGGTGCATCAATGTTTTTTAGGACATCAACACGCCAATGCTTGGGCTAGATCTAGTACAAACCCTACCAATAGAACTTTTATGGATTTAAACTGAGCTTTCATTTTTCAAAGTAAAGTTAATTGAGAATGTTTTCAAATTGAAAGCTAGTGACTGGCAGCACTTGCCTGAGTTAAAATATTAGATTTAGGAAGACTCTATTTATACATTTATGCATAATCTCTGTTTTCAAAATGATTAAAGTATCTCACTCTAGGATAACACTACCTGATGCATAGGATTTATAATAATAGAGAGAGCAAAATAAATAAATAAAAATAATCATCATTCCCATAATTATTTCACAAAGGACCAACACGATAAAACATACAGCTATAATTGAAAGGCTGCCACCTTATCGTAGTGGAGGGGTTTTGGTGTCCCAATGACCTTAGGAGCTATGCTGTCAGGGGCTTTATGCCCCAAATAGGTCACCCAATGCAGACAGGTCCTAGGTGAGGGACCAGACCTAGAGCAGCCCCTTATGATGATTGAAACTAATGGACGCAATGTTCCTTTGCCTGGATGCGGGTCACCAGGGCCCTACTCTGCAGCCAGGCCTGGAGGTGGGGCACGCTGGCGAGTGCCTGGTGGTCAGGCTTTTACCCATGGAGCCCGGCAGGGCACAGCCCGAAGAGGAGACATGGGTCCCTCTTCCAATGGGCTCACCACCTGTGGGAGGGGCCAAAGGGGTCGGGTGAGTTGTGTAATGGGTGGCAGTGGAGAGCTGGGACCTTGGCATTCTGATCCTCAGCTGAAGAAGCTGGCTCTTGGGACGTGGAATGTCACCTCTCTGGTGGGGAAGGAGCCTGGGCTAGTGCGCGAGGTTGAGAGGTTCTGGCTAGAGATAGTCGGACTTACCTTGATGCATGGCTCTGGCTCTGGAACCAGTCTCCCTGAGAGGGGTTGGACATTCTTCCACTCTGGAGTTGCCCCTGTGAGAGGCGCCAAGCAGGAGTGGGCATACTTGTTGCCCCTCATCTTGGTGCCTGTACGTTGGGGTTTACCCCAGTGAACGAGAGGGTGGCCTGACTGTTTGTGCTTATGCGCCAAAAAGCAGTTCAGATTACCCACCCTTTTTGGAGTCCTTAGAGAGGGTACTGGAGAGGGCCCCTCCTGGGGACTCCCTTGTTCTGCCAGGGGACTTCAACGCTCACATGGACAATGACAGTGAGACCTGGAGGGGCATGGTTGGAAGGAATGGCCCACCTGATCTGAACTTGAGTGGTGTTCTGTTGTTGAACTTATGTGCTCGTCATAGATTGCCCATAATGAACACAATGTTAAAGCATAAGGGTGTCCATATGTGCTCTTGGCACTAGGCCAACACCCATTGGGGAGTGTTGGCCTAGTGGTTAGAGCAGCGCGCTTGCACTCAGAGAAGGATGCAAGTACCCGGTTCGATCCCCAGCGCCTGCACTCTGGGTCCCTGAGCAAGACCCTTAACCCCAGATTGCTCCCCGGGCGACGCACATGGCAGCCCACTGCTCCCCAAGGGTGATGGGTTAAAAGCAGAGAACAAATTTCGTTGTAATGTATGTTTCAATGTATGTTTCAATGACAATAAAGATGATATTACATTACTATTACTATTACACCCTAGGCCGTAGTTCAATGATTGACTTTGTTGTTATTTCATCTGACCTGCGGCCGCATGTCTTGCACACTAGGGTGAAGAGAGGAGCGGAGTTTTCCACGGACCACTACCTGGTGGTGAGCTGGCACCGAGAGTGGGGGAGAAAGCTGGTCAGACCTGGCTGGCCCCAACGTATTGTGAGGGTTTGCTGGGAACGTCTGGCAGAGTCCCCCGTGAGACGGAGCTTTAACTCCCACCTCAGGGAGAGCTTTGAACACGTCCCGAGGGAGGTGGGGGATATTGAGTCTGAGTGGATATTGAGTCTGAGAATCGCCCTAGGTACCTTAAGGCTCTGGATGTTGTGGGGCTGTGTTGGTTAACACGACTCTGCAATACTACGTGGGCATTGGGGGCAGTTTACCTGGATTGGCAGACTGGGTTTTGGTCCCTCTATTTAAAAAGGGGGACCAGAGGGTATGTTCCAACTATAGAGGAATCACCCTCTAAAGCCTCCCTGGTAAGGTCTATTCTGGAGTTCTGGACTGAAGGGTCTGTTTAATAGTCGAATCTCAGATTCAGGAAGAGCAGTGTGGTTTATGTCCTGGCCGTAGAAAACTGGATCGGCTCTATACCCTCAGCAGATCCTGGGGGGTGCGTGGGAGTTTGTCCAACCAATCTTCATGTGCTTTGTGGATCTGGAGAAGGCATTCGACCGTATCCCTAGGGGAGTCCTGTGGGGGGTACTCTGGGAGTATGGAGTACCGGACCCTCTAAGAAGAGCTGTTAGGTCTCTGTATGACCGGTGTCAGAGCTTGGTCCACATTGCCAGCAGTAAGTCGGACTTGTTTCCAGAGAGATTTGGACCCGCCAAGGTTGCCCTTTGTCACCAATTCTGTTCATAACTTTTATGGACAGAATTTCTAGGCACGGCCGAGGTGTTGCGGGGATCCATTTTGGTGGCCTTATGATCGCGTCTCTGCTATTCGCAGATGACGTGGTTCTACTGGCTTCATCACTGGAGCGGTTTGCAGCCGAGTGTGAAGCGGCTGGGATGAGGATCGGTGCCTCCAAATCCGAGACCACGGTCTTGAGCTGGAAAAGGGTAGAGTGCCTTCTCCGGGTTGGGGAGGGTGTACTGCCCCTAGTGGAGGAGTTTAAGTATCTTGGGGTCTTGTTCACGAATGAGGGGGAGATGGAGTGGGAGATTGACAGGCGGATTGGTGCTGCGTCTGCTGTGAAGCAGGCGCTGTACCGGTCCATTGTGGTGTAGAGAGAGCTGAGCCAAAAGGTGAAGCTCTCGATTTACCGGACGATCTACATTCCTACCCTCATCTATGGTCATGAGCTTTGGGTCATGACCGAAAGAATGAGATCTCGGATACAAGCGGCCAAAATTAGTTTTCTCCGTAGTGTGTCTGGGCTCTCCCTTAGAGATAGGATGAGGAGCTCAGTCATCCAGGGAGGACTCAGAGTAGAGCCACTGCTGCATTTATTTGTTAAATGCAGTCAAATTATTAAAATATTAGAATTAGAATTTTACATAAGACCAATGAACAAATTAATTTTATACAGAAATGTTAGGGCTGTTAAACGTATTCACAAAAGGGGCTCAAACCTTAACTATTTTTGCAGGATAAACAGGACTATTGTTTGTTCATATGAGTAAAAAATGTGTGAATCAGACATATAAATTTGGACAGTAGGACCAACATTAATCTTTTTTTTTTACAACTGACACAAACAAAGAAAATAACATAATAATAATAATAATAATAATAATAATAATAATAATAATAATAATAATAATAAAAGAAGAATATAGCAGGGATGAAATGATTGCTGATTTTAATGATTATGGTTTTAACAAAACAGCTGCATAGTGTGCATCTGCGAGTATAAACCAAGTGTTGGCCTGTACTGATATGATGAAACTAAGAGAAAATAGGAGACAAAATGGGTCAAAAATTATTGAATGAGCTATTTATATCCCGGTGAGTTAACATGGAACCTCTGAGCAACAGTTGAGTCTCCTTTCTCCTTAGCCCAAGTAAGATTGTTTACCCCATTCCTCTACTTCAGGAGTTAATTTACTCTAGAAATATGTAGCTTATGTTCTGAATACAACTTCAGCCACAGTTCACACTTTGAGAATGTCCTTCAAACTGTTGAACTGGCTTTGCTTCTCAAACTTCTTAAAGGAGCAATAAGCGAAATTTCACCACTAAGTGTGCTGTTGAGCACTGTCTGTTGACCAAAACAAGATGTGTGGCAAGCCATGACTCTCTCTACCTCCAATATCTAAGCACCAGACCAGTTATCCGCATCATTCTTTCATATTTTGTCAAAAAATAGAATGCCCTGAATGTATGCAAGGATCACAGTGGCCAGCCCACCGGGCTGCATTAAACAATACTTAACTATGTTGGCTGGGCTACCAAGAGCTATTAGCCACAACAGTAATGCCTGGCAGATTGCTTGTCAAACTCCAACAATTATCCCACATGCCAATATTGTAGTATCACATTGAATCAAATCAACATAGCAACTCAAGTCTAAGAAGACTGTAACACAAAAAAAAAAAAAAATAGCTTTATGCTGTTACTCATCAGTTTGGAGCAGAAAGGCTAGCTCTGAGTCAAACTGGAGCTGCTTCTGCTCTTCAAATGCTATCCACCTTGGAGATGTAAAGCCAATGTTAATCCACATTTAGTCTCTTTCCTTATCTGACAACTTTTTTTCCAAAGACTGTTTTTTTTTTTTCTTTTGGAAAAAATGTGTCCTAATCGTCTTCAGGTGAAATATATTGGTGGAGTCTTCAGGTGAACATGGTGGTGGCATTTTATGGGAAGGGAGGGGCTAAGCCCTGAGTGGCAGCTGTTCCTATGCATGTACATGGCAGCCGGCCCAGTTATATAAACAAGAGACTGGAGAACAACACAGACATACTGTATGTGACACCATGGTCCATCTAACAAACCTTTAGTTTTTCAGAAAACTATTTTGTTGTTTTATGTAAAATAATGAAATTATAATGAGCTTATTGCTCCTTTAAGACTGCAATTATTACTGCTTGTGAAGCTTTCACCACCACAATTTTTCCTTACACCACATTTTGTATATGAATACCAAGCCTCTTAGTAATGACGTTTTTATGACTTATCCTCCTTGTGGAGGGTCCCAGTTACTGTCTGCTGGAAAAATGTCAAGTCAGCAGGCTTTCCCAATATTGTGTTGACTACAACAAGGTCGTCAAATAACATTTGTGGATTAAAAAATATTTTAAATAATCTTAATTAATATTGCAATTTTAGACAAAAGCTTTTTTTATTTGGGGGGGGGGTCATTACCTGTAAGTCATACACATCAAAACTGACTGAAATAAAAAAATACACTTTCTGTTATTAAACAAATTGTGATGAGATCCAGCTACTGAGTTCAGCTACTTTAGATGAAAAAAGGATCACAGAGATTAATTTTTTTTTTGTTTTTAGTCTGCTAATATTTTCCAACCACGAATAATAAGGGCATGCCACTTGAAAACATGAAAAAACAAGAGCTCATTTATCATTTCTCTCTACACATCCACGTTGCTTTTTTGTGTGTTTGTGTCATATCACACCACTGTCAAACAAGGTGAGAGATTATCTTTTTTATTCTCTGGTAAGACAGAGAAGCTGATCCCTAAAGGCTTAGCCTGCATCCTTCAAAGCCAGGGCCAGCTGTCAGTGCAGAGTAACTGTACAAAATATGAGTGTGATGGACAATAATTATCCCCCCCCCCCCCCATGAAAGGCGAATAGAAATCAAACACACATGGACATTTGACCTTGCCTCAAGGAGACCCACTGTACAATTTTGATACAGATGTATTTCAAAGGTGGAAAGAAAGACAACATTAATGTTACAATATATTTCAATATATATTTAGTTAAATATGTATTTAGTTTTTTTTAATAAATTACAAATTCTGATTCATTATTCTATCTGATTTCCTAGCTGATGTCGTGGATATTTCTTACTTTTAGCTGACAGGAAACTGCAAAAACTGTATTCACTGGCTTTTAGGCTTTGGTTCAGAGTTGTGCTGTAAAACTGACTTATTATGGAAATGTATAAAATCTCTGGATCACAGAGATATATGTATTCCTAAACATAAAATTTGGTTAGAAAGGGAGAATGATTTAAAAGTCAACACTTTTATTAAAATATTAGCTTTAAGCCTTTTTTATTTCCTTTGAAACTTTATCATCTTTGGTTAACAGTGGACATTTTGACAACAAATCCCTAATACTGCAGATATAATCTTTTAATAAAAGAATCATGAAATAGTGTGCTTTTTCTCTCTGTTGCATAAAAATCTATATTGATTTCTTGCTTATAAAAAAGCTGAGGACATCTAATAAAAAAAAGACAAGTCAGAAGAAGAAGGTTGTCTGTTTGCTTACAGCTAGCCCCAGGCTCAATTTTAAAGAGTCACTCAACACCAAGCTGAAAATCTCTTCAGTGATTAATTCCCTGGGTGAAAATGTGGCAAATCTTATTCATACAAGGCAGAAACAGATTTTCAACTTTCTAGTAATTTAATAGACAAATTTTCACAAAGCATTTTGTCTGTGGTTAGGAGGAAGAGTAATTTTGTGTTTATTTGTGAAATGTGTGGATAATGCAATGGATGTTGTTTTTTTTCCAATTTAGATAAGGTATTTCAAACGACAACTATTTGCAATAAAATTCCTGTGTATGGTGTGGAGCATCACTCTCAGTTTTTGGATCAGTTGTCAGACTTCTTATCTGATTTGGTGTTAAACACTGACAAGGTTATTATAGTGGGGGATTTTAACATTCATGTTGACACTGAATGTGATAACCTTAGTGTAGCCTTTAAAACTATCCTAGATTCAATTGGTTTTGCTCAAAATGTGCATAAACCGACGCACTCTTGCCTACATACTTTAAGCCTCGTGCTGACATATGGCATTGATTGAGAAGAATTAACAGTATTTCCTCACAGCCCTGTCTTATCTGACCATTTTTTAATAACCTTTCAGTTCAATTTAACTGAGTTTTCCACCCCCAAAAGAGGGTTTCATTATATTAGATCTTTATCGGATAATGCTGTATCAAACTTTAAAGAGTCTGTCCCCCTTTTAATATCCTCAGGATTGCAGAAATGTCCTGCAGATGGCAGCAATGTTGTTTCTTCCCATTCATAAATAGACGCTTTTGTTAACGGAGTGACTTCCTCATTGCGTTTTGCATTAGACAATGTAGATCCCTTGAAAAAGAAGGTGATTATTCACAGGAAGCTGGCTCCCTGGTTTAATTCAGAGCTGCGTTCCTTGAAGCACAATGTTAGGAAAATGGAGAGAAAATAGCGCTCTACACACCATGAGGAATTCTACCTAATCTGGAAAAAACAGTCTACTGTGGTATAAAAAGACCCTTTGCAGAGTTAGAGCAGCATATTTTTCATCATTAATTGAGGAGAATAAAAATAATCCTAGATTTCTCTTCAGTACAGTTGCCAAACTTACCCAGAGTCACAGCTCAGTTGATCCATCCATTCCCTTAGCTCTTAGAGGTAATGACTTTATGGGATTCTTCATAAATAAAATTGATTCCATTAAAAATAAAATAATCGGCACCCTCCCAAGCATGATTACCTCACCCTCAGTAAGTGAGGAAGTGTTGGAGGAATCTTTAGAACCTGATCGGTGGAGTAGTAGAGCTTTCTGAGCTATCTAAAATTTTAGCATCATCTAAACTTTCTACTTTTATGTTAGACCCAATCCCAACGTAACGACCTGAGTAAACTTCAACATTCCATTTTGTGTTGACACCCGTCAGCTGATCACAAGAAGTAAGGAACACATGCTGATCACGATTTAGAAGTACGATCTGAAAGGGGCTTCAGTGAAGTAACTTTAAATCATTCTCTTCACAATGAGATAACACTTTAGCACTGCATAAATAATATAATCTGAATTTCCATACATACACAGCACCAAAAGCAGATGATTGTAAAAGTAACATTTACAATTAAACATTCCACAAAATTCAAAAGGGGCATTTGTATAACATTCAAGCCAACCTTAACAGTATTTTCAAACGTATAAAGGTGAATAAATGTCTGAGAAAATATAGACGACATAATAAGAGAAATTTGTACCATAACAATTTTTCTGTGTATTTAGAAAATAAAAAGATGAAATGCCATGTTTGGGAGAAACATTTCCACTGGATCTTACTGAAAATATTAGTTAAAACAAATTTCATATTTAAAAGCATCTGGCATATTCCTTTTTTTAAAAGTAAGTTACAACTTTGCTCTTGGTATGCTTTACTCCTTCAAATAATACAATCAAAAATAATTTTAATTTGCATAGGTTAATTAAAAACAACATCTAATTTTTCTTCTCAGTATTGATCAGAATACTAATTAAAACTAGAATTAATTTCCAAACTGATAATGTTGACAGCTTTTGAAATAGGGATGATTACTTGGGTGCATGACTGTGTAAACATACACAAGGTGCTGTTTAGCAAGGCTGGTTATTGTATGATATAATGGTTTTTATTACAGCATGTGTGGGATCGAGAAAGCTGTTCTGCTATGATCTGTTACAGAAAATCCAGTTTATATAAATTTTTTGGATACATCTTTTGAAAATTCAGTCAATCATAAACTTTTAGATATGTGATAAAAAGCATCAAATATATTATTTTGGTAGAACCAGAGCAGATTTACAAAATTTAAATATCTGGATACATATTAATTTAAATTCAATTCAATTTCATTTATATAGTGGCAATTCACAACACATGTCATCTTAAGGCACTTTACAAAGTCAAATTCAATGAAATTATACTGACAGATTGGTCAAAAAGTTTCCTATCTAAGGAAACCCAGCAGATTGCATTGAGTCTTGACAAGCAGCATTCACTCGTCCTGAAAGAGCGTAGAGCGTCGTCTGCACTGTTGATGACTTTGCAGCAGAGTTGGGAACAAGTCACTGTTTTGCAAGTCCCAAGTAAGTCTTAAGTCTCGTCCTCAAGCCCCAAGTCAATGGACAGCCAAGTCTGAGTCAGGTCTGAAGTCAAAATAGTTATTTCTCAAGTCAATCCCTAGTATGAAACTTCTAACTTCAAGTCTTTTCGACTTTAGTAATGTTGTAAATAATGTAAATAATGTAGCATGTGTTCTTAAATCAGTATTTATCTCAAAACATGACGAAACTAGTACATATGACCTTACAAAACAGTACAATTAAACTTGGCTCAAGAACAGTCCTCATTTCAACTATATTTTCCCATAATAATCAGTGAAAAATGCAACAGCAGAACTTCATATTCAGACCCAAATGAAATTACTCTAGGGAGCTTTTTTGCCCTTAGCTTTTTTTTTCTTTCCTTTTCTAAAAAATCTGGTTAATTTGATTGCTTCTGTTGCATCTCATGCGGATATACGTACAAAGTGGGGAAAGAGAGAGATGGTCTGTGTTTGTAGATACTGATTGTGTCATGATTTAGGTTTTTGTCTGTTTTGTTTTGGACTTTTCCTATCAACCTGTCATCTCTCAGCCACCAGTCATCATCCAATCAGCTCAGTCTCCCTTCAGCCACCACCCTGCTCTAGATCATCTCCACCTGTTGCCACTAATTAGTCAACTCAGCTCACCTGTGTGCACCTGTCTACATATACCTTGGTTGGTCATGTTAAAGACCTTTTTTGGAGGAATATACAGATATGATCCCTAAAAATACATGGACAATAAAACCTGTCCCATCTATCCTACCTCCCTCAAAGTGCATGTATAATGTTTGTGTCTCATCTTTGCTGCTAATCATTTACAGTAGGAATTATGTGTGTCAGCTGTGCAGCCAGATGCCAGTGAACTCTGCTCTGAACCCATGTTGGCAAATTAAAGCTGACAAACCTGAGGCATGTAATTAAGTGTGTGTCTTATAAGAAATGTATTTTGCTTAAGATAAGTATGCTGTAAAAATAGTTAAAAGATTTCCTAAAGTTGCCCGGTTATGAGACAACACCTGACAACATATTGGCAAGTAAATGGAACCTGTCTCTATACCATAATACGGTAGTGTTGTAAATCGGGGTCTTTAAATTACCCTGTCTCCTGATATTTGCGTTCTTCTTGTGCAAAGATAAATATATAATGTCTAATCAAAAGAAAAATAATGCAAGAAAGTTACAGAATCACAGACTATCAATCGCAAAGAGAAGGGAGTTTGCATCCTTTCTCTTTTTGAGAAAGCGTCCTGGATAGGAAGCAAAACGTCTTCAATCTACGGAAAACAAGTCCAGTTGCTTTGTTTTTTACTTTTTTTTGGAGTGCATCCTTTGGAGTAAAAATCTAGCTTCAGAAATATTAGTCTAAGCAGGAAACCATGTTAAAAGCAGATTTACATTATTATTTTTCTGGCTTTAAAATCTGATTATATATGCTATTTATTCTTACTACGTTAGACTGAAATGTATCAGACTGACCCAGACTGAACAGAAAAAGCTTGGACTGTATTGGATTGTACTGGACATTAATCGTCTCATGGAGGGCTTGAGAGAGCCTTTTTATGAACTGATGTTTAGTAAATAAACTGAATTAATTTGAAGTATTGGACTAAAAGTAAGAGTGGTCACGTTTTTCTAGTGCACACTTATTTTAGAAGACTAGGCAAGGTAAATTTATCTGTATAGCACATTTCAGTACAAGGACAACACAAAGTGCTTTACATGATTAAAGCAGGGGGATAAAAACCGAATAAAAGCAAGATAAAATGTAGGGAAATTGAAAAAAAACATAGGAGGATGGAAACTAAAAGAAAAAATATTAGTGATTTTAAAAACGGTTGGACTACAGACTTAAACTAATGATGTTTCTGTTAAAAGTTTAACAAGAACAGTCAAAGGCAAACCTAAACAAATGTGTTTTTAATCTTGATTTAAAAGAACTCAGGCTTTCAACACTTACAGTTTTCTGAAAGTTTGTTCCAGATAAGTGGAGTATAGGAACTAAACACTGCTTCTCCATGTTAGGTTCTGGCTCTGGGTATGCAGAGTAGATTTGAGCCAGAAGACCTGAGTGGTCTGTAGGGGTTGATACACTGATAGCAAGTCTACAATGTATTTAGGTGCTAAGCCATTCAGTGATTTATAGACTAACTGAAGTATTTTGAAGTCTCTTCTCTAAGATACAGGGAGCCAGTGTAAGGACTTTAGAACAGGCATGATGTGCTCTACTTTCTTAACAGCGTTCTGGATCAACTGCCGTTGTCTGGTCGACTTTTTTGGCAGACCCGTGAAGATACCATTGCAGTAATCAATTTGACTAAAAATAAACGCATGGATTATTTTTTTCCAGATCCTGCTGAGATATTAGTCCTTTAATCATGGAAATGTTCTTCAGGTGATAGAAGGCTGACTTTGTAATTGTGTTTATATGCATTTGGAGGTTCAGGGCTGAGTTCACTTAGATTTCGGGCCTGATAGGTGGTTACTAGCTGAAGCAACTGAAGATGTGTGCTTACTTTTGATTGCTCCTCTATCGATCTAAAAAATATTACTTCAGTTTTTTTATTCAATTGAAGAAAATTTTTGCACATCCATGCATTGATGTCTTCCAAGCATTTAATCAGTGCTTGAATGGATTCAAAGTCACCTGGTGACATGGTGATGTAGAGCTGTGTGTCATCTGCATAGTTATGGTAACTGATGTTGTTTTTTATGATCTGAACTAAAGGGAGCATATAGATAAAGAAAATTGTAGTCTGGAAGTGTCGACTCTATCAGAATCGGTGCTGTGCTGGTTGTCACACTTTGGGAACACAGGCAGGGTTGCTTTGTTTCCATATGTGGCGTTTCCATCAAAATTCACTTCAAGAATGGATTTTCAGCTCCGTAACAGCTATCTTCTGTAGAAGCTTGTCAAAGTCCTCAGTGGTGAAGGGAGGCATCTTGTGCTAATTAGCTGAAATTGGGTGGTTCTTCTCCATATTCACTTCATGTTGAATTATTTCTATAACAGTGTTTTACTGAGCAGTCTGGGGTGTAAAGAGGCATCTTCTGTGGATTAGCTGAAAACTAAAATGGTCCACATGGTGAAAAAAATAAATCCAACACTCTGTAGTTTTGGTTAGGTAATAAAAAGTTAAAGGCTGAAACATCCAAGCTAGCAGAGAGCAGAGAAAAAAGTGTCAGAGCTGGCAGAGAGCAAGATTAGACTGAGAAAAAAACAAACTCTTGTTGACCCCCTCAAATTAGCCTAAACAAGAAAAGTTTCCTACAGCAAAATCTGTTTCAGGTTCTCAGATTTTTTATTTGTTTGTTATTTTAAGAGAAACCTGCAAGGGGCCCAGAATCAAATTGTGCTTTGTTGTAATGCAGATCGACCTTTCATTGACCTATCAAGAAGGGCAAAATCATAACATTGCCTCCCAACTCGCAGTGATCTCAGCAGCTTCCAGTCAAAAGGTATGGTCATCGATCCTTCTCTCTCTATCTCCAAAATGTATCACATCCTTACCACCTTAGACTTTCATGTGGGCTGAAATTCATTAGTGTCCAAATTGATTTAGCATGCAGTATTTTATTCTGTTTTTAAAAAGCCATTCTGTTTCATTAAGAGCATTGCGAAGAGGTTGTGCCTAATTGTTACATTATTCAGTAACATTTGATGTTGTACCCTTTCCCTTTTTGGGAGAGGCATCTGTCAAACTGTCAACAAGAAGGGACAGAGCAGATGCACTTCTTGAGGAGGCTTAGGTCATTCAGTATTTGGAGCAAGATGCTGCATGTATTCTATAAGTATGCTATGGAGAGTACAGTCTCCTCTGCCATCATCTGTTGGTAGTAGCATAAGAGCAGTTTATTCAAAGAAGCTCAACCAGCTAATAAAGAAGGCCGCTCTGTTCTGGGAACCTTGAACCTCTGGAGATGACTGAGTAAAGAAGGATTCTTCATTAATTGAAGAACATTATGAATAACCCAGAACATCCTCTTTATCTGACTGTCGTGCAATAACAGTGCCTTCAGTCAAAGGCTTCTCCTGATCAGCTGCGATCGGGATGGATGATGGCATCACCTTACCTCCTCCCATGTCATCTTAAAGCACTGTAAGGATCATATTAATTTGACTTCTCCAGGTCTTTTAGTACCATTTAGCTGGGACTTCTGGGAAGTTGGAGCTGTCAGGAGTGGTCCACTACTTGTCTCATTGAATACTGGACCACCACAGCCCGTGGTATGTGAGGACACAGAGCTGTGTCTCTGACAATTTGGTCTGAAGTACAAGGGCCTAGCAGGGAACTGTGCTGGCAATATTCCGGTTCACCCTGTACACGACAAACTTTTCTATCAACTACCCAGGCTCCCATCTACAAACGTTCGCTGATATCTTAGTTGGCCTTGTCACAGGTGAGGATGACTCAATGAACAGAAAGTGGACACAGGACCTTTTGAACTGGTGTCATCGAAACCATCTCCTGATCAATGCAGGAAAAATCAAGGAGCTGGTGCTGGATTTTTGCAGGCGTAGAGCCACCATACCAACCCTAGGTAATATCCTTTTTTTACAGGAAGGGTGAGAGCAGACTCTTCCTGCTAAAGAGACTTGTCATGATTGCGGTTTTTGTTTATGTTTTGTTTGGACTGCTCATTCTCCACTCCATGCTCCACCCTTCCCAGTCACCGTTAACTCACCTACCATAATTAAGTCAACCTCCTGCTACTAATTAGACTCAACCCAGCTAATCTGTCACTCAGCCTACATATACCTGCCTCACTTAAGCACTCATTCCCATAATGTCTCTTCTCACCTTGTCTGTATATGTTTTCCCCAGTGTTTTTTCGTCACTAAGCCTGCTGATCCTTTGGACCTTTTCGCGGCCTTCCCTCACTACTTGGCTTACTAGCAGGGCTTTGAACCGGTTCAAGGAACGAAAACGAAAACCGGGAACGTTTTGTATTTTACAGGGAACAGAAACGAAACCGTTATTATTTTTTATATTCTGGAACTGGAACACTTATTTAAAAATAATGGTAACCGGTTAATACCGGTTTTATGTCGTTCCTCAAAGTTTTCGTTGCCTAATTTACCATAAAAAAAACCAAATTATTTTCCTGCGCACGTTACCATGACGGCTGAGGTTCACTTCCTGTGTGACATCACATCACACATTCGCTGACTGAATGGAGAGAGAGCGGTGTCTCCACTAGAGCTACACATCTTAAATAAGAGGTAAATTACGATCTATCGTTAAGTAAAACGCTCATTCCAAACAGCTGACAGGAACGAAATTAACCGTTCCGGGAACAGTATTTTTTTGTTCTATCCGGTTCGGGAACGTCAATTTATTGGTGGAACTCATAACCGGAAACGTTATAATTCCGTTTCTGTTCGGAACGAACCGATTGGGGAAAAAAAATTGGTTCAAAGCCCTGCTTACTAGTGCTTCTGTGCATCGCCTGCTTCAGGATTGTTCCTGGGTATTATGTGTCTCGTCTGCCCATGCTGGGGACACATTGGATGCAGCAACTGATCAAGTCTGTCTCTGTTCACTTTATCTATTAATCTGCCTGCCTCCACTACCATCTCCTGGTTAGTCAGTTACTGCGATCTTCAACTGGTCCACTCCTGCCATCTACCTTTATCAGCTGTTGCAACCATTGCCTGTGTGGTCTGCCACCACCTTCATTTCCACCAATAAACGTTTTAAATTATAAATCATTGTGTCGGCTTGAATTTTGGGTTTTCCACGTATGATCATTACAGAGACTGAAATCTTTTGGGGTGCAGGGTGCACACCTGGGGACCTTTTTGACTCTCTGGTGGAATCAGCAATCTTCTATGATGTAGTCACTTGGAGCAACAGTTTACTTAAAGCTAATCATGAAGACAATGTCCTAGGAGCCCCCTCGACCCAGGGCAGGTGGTGGGAGATGGAAGACCTCTGGCAACCAGTGGCGGTGTCTCACACATCATGCATTTTTCTGTTGCCGAACTGGAGATCTCCTTCAGTGACATCCTAGGTGCCCTAAGGAATGATATTGCTGGTCCTTCCTCCCAGCAGCTGTTAGAGTTTATAACCATCACTGCTCCAAAAAATACAATAAGTGTTAATGTCCATGTGTTTATTTGTACTGATTATTTTTTATTTCTTGTAAATAGTCTGAGGTTGTTCTTTCATGAACAAATACATGCATTTTGGTACTTTTTTGAGCTACTCTACTGAGTTGCACATTGCTATTTTGTGTCTCTGCTCTGTCGTCTCAAACCCCCAGTCAGTCGTGGTAGATAGGTGTTCACATTGAGCCTGGTTCTGATGGAAGTTTTTTCTCCATGTTAAAGGAGAGTCCTCTCCACCATTGCTTCATGCATGCTTGGTAAGAGGGATTGCTGGAAAGCAATTGACAAAACATATTATTCTAATTTAAATAACTGTACTGCATTATTTTCAATGTTGTAAATTTGCCCTAACTGCAAAATCTCTTTTTTTGCAGTCTTAAAGTGGGTCTGCTGTTGTCAAATGTGACATGTTGAAGTGATGTATTTGATAGGTAGATTTTGTAAATCCCCCTGGAAGATCCCAATGATCTTCTAATCTGGATGCTGTGCAAAAAGAAATATAGGAGTAGAAAATTACTTTTCATTCTCACAGCATATCATGGAACCTTTTTAAATGGGGGTGCAATTGTTTTTCTGATTAGTTCAGGTGTGGGTATATTCTTATTTGTTTACATGTTTTGTTAATAAGGCCAGTGTTTGTTGTGACCTACTTCCCCCATCCTTACCCAGTAGAGGGGGGAAAATTCCTTTGATTTGTGGAGGCAGCAGAATATAAGTTTTTGTTGGAGAATGGGAACGTTACAGCATTCAAAGATACATGTTAACAAAACATCTAAAGAGAAACAAGTTAAGTTCACAATAGACAAAATGTTTCAATTCAAAGGAAAGAAAAATATTAATCTTCATTTTTGACTGAAATCCTAAACTAATTGACAATTAACTGTTTTCGATTTATTTATCTCTTATTCATTGCTTTGGCGTTTCTATTTTCATATTTTTATTCACAAGCTGAATATGGAACAGTACAATGAATCGTAATAAGAAATTGCACTGAAATGATGAAAATTGATGTTCTTTAGGATTAGGTGCTTGGGTGTGGTAGATTTTTATGTAACCAGAAGCTGATGCTCTGCTTTAATTAAGTGCTGCTATTTATAACTGATAGTTAAAGAAGAAATTATGCTGTGATTAATTATACCTTAAGAAGTCATTAATTTGTCAAAAAAGATCAGACTACATGCATTCCAAACCAGATTTTAGGTTTATAGTTTGATATATTTAAAGTAAGAAGGATAGACTTAATACAATTCTACGATTTAAAATGTATATTTGTAAAGATTTTGTTTTGCTGTATCAGATTTGACTGGTTTATGTCTTTATAGGGGTGGTTGCACTGTAACCATTTTTTTCATGTTTAGAAACCATGTCCTCAACATTGTCAAAAAAATATATGTGTATATTTGACATGATTTTAACAACCTGTAGAATTACTGGCTTCATCCTGTCCCTTCAGCCAGTCATTTTGGTTGCTCCACTCCTTGGTTTCTGTTATGTTGGCCAGTCAGTGTGGTGCACCTCACAATTACAACTTAGAACAACTCCTTAGCATAGTGTTAAGATTCTGAATTCTGAGTCTATCAGATTAATCTACTCATATTTCATGATTTAATTCATGTTTTATGTTATTTGATATCCCTTCTAATACATCTTCATTGCATCTCCGGAATGCAGCTGGCGCATTAGCCAGTCAAAAGGGTGTCCTTACCCATTCATAAAGACTGTAGGGAGTGCTGAACGTTATCAGATGTATTTAATGTTCACTCACAAATCCTTGGCCGTATGCAGTTCCTTGGTCAAAAATGGATAACCATGAATTGACATGGGTCCCCCTTCCAATAGGCTCACCACCTATAGGAGGGGCCAAAGGGGTCGGGTGCATTGCAAAATGGGTGGCAGGCAAGGGCGGGGACCTTGGCTTTCCGATCCTCGGCTGCAGAAGCTGGCTCTTGGGATGTGGAATGTGCGCGAGGTTGAGAGGTTCTGACTAGAGATAGTCAAACTCACCTCGATGCATGGCTCTGGCTCTGGAACCAGTCTCCTTGAGACGGGTTGGACATTCTTCCACTCTGGAGTTGCCCCTGGTGAGAGGCGCCGAGCTGGAGTGGGCATACTTGTTGCCCCTCATCTCGGTGCCTGTACGTTGGGGTTTACCCCTGGGAACGAGAGGGTGGCCTCCCTCCGCATACGTGTGGGGGGACGGGTTCTGACTGTTGTTTGTGCTTATGCACCAAACAGCAGCTCGGATTACCCACCCTTTTTGGAGTCCTTGGAGGGGGTACTGGAGAGTGCCCCTCCTGGGGGACTTCAACGCTCACGTGGGTAATGACAGTGGGACCTGGAGGGGCATGGTTGGGAGGCACAGCCCACCTGATCTGAACTCGAGTGGTGTTCTGTTGTTGGACTTCTATACTCGTCATGGATTATCCATAACGAACACCATGTTCAAGCATAAGGGTGTCCATATGTGCTCTTGGCACCAGGACACCCTAGGCCGTAGTTCAATGATCGACTTTGGGAAGAGTTCAGAGAGGCCATGGAGAAAGACTTCCATAAGGCTTTGAGGCGATTCTGGTCCACTATCCGGTGTCTCAGGAGGGGGAAGCAGTGCAGCACCAACACTGGGGGTGGTGTGCTGGTGACCTAGACTCGGGACGTTGTGTGTCGGTGGGCAGAATACTTCGAAGACCTCCTTAATCCCACCAACACGTCTCCTCGGTGGCAAGGCCTCGGGGGTGGATTAGATTTACCCTGAGTACCTTAAGGCTCTGGATGTTTTGGGGCTGTGTTGGTTAAAACAGCTCTGCAGCATTGCGTGGACATCGGGGGCAGTTCCCCTGGATAGGCAGACTGGGTTGGTGGTCCCCCTATTTAAAAAGGGGGAGTGGAGGGTGTGTTCCAACTAAAGAGGAATCACACTCTTAAGCCTCCCTGGTAAGGTCTATTCCTGGGTTCTGGAAAGGAGGGTCCATCGGATAGTCGAATCTCAGATTCAGAAAGAGCAGTGTGGTTTTCGTCCTGGCCGTGGAACACTGGATCAGCTCTACATCCTGGAGGGTGCATGGGAGTTTGCCCAACCAGTCTACATGTGCTTTGTGGATCTGGAGAAGGCATTCGACCGTGTCCCTCAGGGGTTCCTGTGGGGGGTACTCTGGGAGTATGGAGTACCGGGCCCTTTAATAAGGGCTGTTAGGTCTCTGTATGACCGGTGTCACAGTCTGGTCCGCATTGCCGGCAGTAAGTCAGACTCGTTTCCGGTGAGAGTTGGACTCCGTCAAGGTTGCCCTTTGTCACCGATTCTGTTCATAACTTTTATGGACAGAATTTCTAGGCGCAGCCAAGGGGTTGAGGGGATCCGTTTTGGTGGCCTTAGGATTGCAGCTCTGCTATTTGCGGATGACGTGGTCCTATTGACTTCATCAGGGCCTGATCTACAGCGCTCAGAGAGCGGTTTGCAGCCAAGTGTGAAGCGGCTGGGATGAGAATCAGTGCCTCCAAATCCGAGACCATGGTCTTGAGGTGGAAAAGGGTAGAGTGCCTTCTCTGGTTTGGGGAGGATGTGCTGCCCCTAGTCGAGGAGTTTAAGTATCTTGGGGTCTTGTTCACGAATGAGGGGAAGATGGAGCGGGAGATCGATAGGCGGATTGGTGCGGCGTCTGCTGTGAAGCGGGTGCTTTACCGGTCCGTTGTGGTGAAGAGAGAGCTGAGCCAAAAGGCAAAGCTCTCGATTTACCGGTCGATCTACGTTCCTACCCTCATCTATGTTCATGAGCTTTGGGTCATGACCAAAAGAACGAGATCCCGGATACAAGCGGCCAAAATTAGTTTTCTCTCCCTTAGAGATAGGGTGAGGAGCTCAGTCATCCGGGGGGGGGGGACTCAGAGTAGAGCCGCTGCTCCTCCACGTCGAGAGCATCTGGTTAGGATGCCTCCTGGACGCCTCCCTGGTGAGGTGTTCCAGGCACGTCCCACCGGGAGGAGATCCACAGGAAGACCCAGGACATGCCGGAGGGACTATGTTTCTCTGCTGGCCTGGGAACGCCTTGGTATTCCCCCAGAGGAGCTGGCCCAAGTGGCTGGGGAGAGGGACGTCTGGGCCTCCCTACTGAAGCTGCTACCCCCGCGACCCAATTCCGGATAAGTGGAAGACGATGGATGGATGGATAAATATATGTATATTCCAAGTGTTTTGTCTCTGATAATTGTTTTTTTTCCCTTTGCTGCCGAATCTACGAACCAGTTGAGGCGGGGCCTTAGTGAATGAGACAGGAAGAACAAGAGGCCGCCTCGTCACTAGCCTAGTTAAAGATTTGTTGATGTAAATATGCTTGATTTGAAGTTGAATTATTTCTGTTAATAAATTCCTATATTTGAAGAGAAGTTGTCACTATTCATTCCATGTATGTACAGTTTGCTGTTCAAGAATGCCAGTGCTCAAACCACTCTTTCATCTATTGTCCTGATATCATAGCCAAACTGGGCAGGTTTTCACAGAACAATACCTGACAGACCATGGGTTATTTTATTAAATTGTAAATACTTAAGAGCATTTAATTGCACAACATTTTGCTCAGGCAGATTATCTAAACCAACATTTGGATGTCATTTCTCTTGTGAGTGGACAGGTGTATGGTTTATTTGTCTATTACAGTTCCCATCATTTATTGAACTCACATGGGTGGTGAACAAGAGTAGATCATTTTGTCCAGTGATTACTTTTTGACAAGATGGATAAATATTTATGTCTTACATCTATCTCTTCTATGAATCATTGGAGGTAAGAACATGTCATGGTTCAAACAATATTACTCCTCCTTCAGTAAAGGTTCTGATGCAACATTTCACCTGATAGATCTGGCCACTGTGAATATTAACACCAGACTACAGAAACTAGAGTTTCAACATCTGTTTTCTCAATTCTCAAACCCTGGGACATTAAAGGTATACTATGCAACTGGGGTTGATTTTCCAGCGAGGCTCCCCCCAGAGGGCGAAAGTAAAAGTGCACTGTCGTAAAGATGCTCAGCTGTTCTGGTTTCTCCGTCAAGACAGGCGCGGTTGTTTTGAGCTTAGCAGACAGGCGAACGCAACGAAAAGTGGAAAAAACGGCAGTACAAACAATGACTAACACAGTGAAGGTATGAACATTAAGCTTCCCGCAGCGCTATCTTGGCTGCCGCCGCCGCCTCGCCAAGCCGCGGCGGCCGCCACCTCGCCGCGGCCGCCGCGGTAGCGTCTCGCCAACATAAAAAAAAATAAAATAATAATAATAATAATAAAACTCGATATGCTTGCATGTTTATTTGACGTTAACACGCGGTTCTTTGTTGTTGCTTTCACGCGTGCATATAGTGAATGGCAGAGCAAAAACACATGGAGTTCTCGCCGTAAAGCGAGACTTCTGTGTGTGCGAGCCGAGGGCTCTTGCATTGCAAGTGCGGTATTTCCCCCACAGACCCCCAGGGCGGCCGAGAAAACCTTTGTTCGACCTGAAATTACTCATTTAATCATCCAAAACGGTATGGAACACATTAATTAACTGAAAAATGTTGCATAGTATGCCTTTAAGTCCACATGATCAGTGTTGTCTGTTTGAGCAGTGTCTTCCGTTATAATTTCTTGGATTACATTGAAATCTAGCAATGGGCTATGCACCCTCTACTGCCTTACAACAAGTAATGGGACAAAAGGGCAACAGAACCATATTTGATACTTGTGGTCTCAAGAAGAACTAGCCAACCATCTAAAGCAGGGGTCAGGAACCGATGGCTCGCGAGCCAGGTGTGGCTCTTTTGATGATTTCATCTGGCTCACAGATAAAACAAAATATCACTGCTATTGTTTTCATCCGGGTTTTTCGCGCATGCGTGCCAGACTGGAAGGCAGAAGGCGAACACATGGCGGACGCAAACGGAGCAAACTGACCAGTTCTCAACATATTTTTCATCTTTAGATAACGTATCACAAGATGGTTTTAAGAGTAAGTTGATGGTTGATATCGGGACTTAGGCGCCAGCAACCCCCGCGACCCCATGAGGGATTAAGCGGGTCAGAAAATGGATGGATGTATGGATGTTCACACATGTTTGTGTAACAGCAGAAAACGCTTCAGCAGAGAGGAAGACCCACCCGGTAGGTTAAAAAAATTGTTCACTACAGATTATTTTGGTGTTTTTGTCTTATTAAAATGGGTGGAGGTGTCGGCGACGTTGCAGCGTAAACACAGACATACTAGCGTGTGTGAACAAGGGCGTAATGTTGCGGCTGTCTGCAGCCTGCTGCTGCGCATCGACTCCGCTTCTCCCAGCTGGGTTTCCCGCAGCGCTATCTTGGCGAGGCGGCCGCCTCGCCAAACTCACGCTACCGCCTCGCCAACATTCCAAAAAAAAAAAAAAACCTAACTCGATATTTATTTGACGTCAACACGCGTTGTTTGTTGTTGCTTTCGCGCGTGCATATAGTAAATGGCAGGGAAAAAACACATGGATACGCCCCCGGCGCGGAAAAGTTGTCGTCGACCCCCCTTCCCCCCACCTCCGTGAGTCGGTCCGCGCAAAACTTGTCTCCCTGCCCCAACTCACCGCCTCGCCTAAGCAAATTCCTGCGGGAAACACTGCCCGGCCCCGTCTAGCGATCGCCACCTCCCCTCCGCCGCTATTTCAGTAGAACAATGACTAGTGCAGAATTAAGTTGTATTTACTGGAGATGCGAGAACAGTCCTGTCTTTGCCTACAAGCGGGAACCGGAAGTAGCGCGGACGTCACGCGTGACCTACCCTATTGGCTCTCACTGAAATAAATTTCCAGATATTTTGCTTTCATGGCTCTCTGAGTCAAAAAGGTTCCCGACCCCTGATCTAAAGGCACCTCGGTTTCATAAGCTGCAGTTATTTTGCAAGATAGTTCTGATAGTAGGCTTTCAAGTGCATGGTTATTACATTTGGCAAAGCTTTCTGCACAAAACACTTCTCTATTACTCTAACTTATCTCCCACTCTCCAGTAGCATTTGCAGTTAAACTCCATTTGGCTGGCATTTCACACTATATCTACTATCAATTCGCTATGCAACATGATTCTTCTTAAGGTACATTCCCATCGATCACAGACAAGGGGAATGTAGCGAGTGTTTAGATGTTATCCCTATGTAAAAGGTACGATCAGGAACAAATTAATCGTCCACTATGTGAACAACATATTTTGAGTGATCCTAATGGCACAAACTGGGCAAATAGATTGAATTAAATTGCGAACACGGTGATGGATGTGCGAATCGAACAAAGCAAAACTGCTAATAGAGAGAAGCAAAATTATGCTCAAGATCAAGAATTTGAACTTTTCTGTCAATTTGCATCATGTTAAGGGTGCTCCTCGTCCATTCACTTAAGCACAAGAATGTTTTTATATGTTACATATTTAGACAGTAAAATTAGGTTATATTTCTACTGAGAAATTATGGATTTAATGACCGAAGACGCCTCTAGTATGTGTCCCAGAGGGTGCTGGTTCGACTCCATGCTCCGACCGCCTCAGTCGTTGTGCCCCTGGGCAAGATACTTCACCTGCTTTGCCTGTTGGCAATGTATGGTAAAATTGTGACAATTTAGTTCACTGTCAGTGTGTGAATGGGTGACTTACTGAATGTGTACTGATTTTTTTAAAACCACTTTTCTAAAGTAAACTTTAACACATCACTGGATAAATAGAAGAAAAGTCTGGTATAGTTTCCAGATTTGTGGAAATAGTCGAAATGGGTGGGAGAAAGAAATCCAAAACAACAAGATGATCTGATTGGTCTCTCTCTGTTCTAGATATAGGGAGAACAGATTGTTTTAGAGACAAAAGGCAGGTTGCAATATTTTTTTTCCTTGTGTATCTTTAGTAAGGCAAGAGCTTCAAATGTAGATGAATAGTTGTGTATGATGAGGGGAATAAATTATGTTACTTCATTAATAAGTCTGCTGTAGAATCAGCTTCTCCAGCTTTTCAACTGTGGTCTCCTGACTGCAGGAGAACAGATTATTTCAGGGGAACTTAATTTCATACAAAACCAGGTTTGTGTCAACATAAAGGTAAAATTAACTGTGATCAGGCATGCAGCAAGAAAGAGTCAGGACCCTCAAAACTGATGTCAGCTGAACATGCATCCTTCATGGTTTGGATTTAAAGTATCTAATAATGGCTTTTTCTGTAAAGAAGACTAGGGAAAAATACCTTCTAAACAGGTAAGATAGTGTTTTATTTATTGATTTTGAGCATCTTGTTCAGGTTTTTAAAAGTTTTAGTTGTGCAGTGATTTAATAGTAATATGCATTTTTTTGTTCCTTTAGAAAAAAAAAATGACTTTGACTTGACTTGACAAAGAAGGTCCTGTTCTTTAGGTAGGATTTGAACCAATTGAGTGATGTACCAGAATGTCCAGTGGATGTCATATAGAACACTTTGATAAGGGTAGTCTCAGTACTGTGTTGGGCACGGAAACCAGACTGGAAAACATCAAAGTGGTTGGACATTGTAAGGAAGCTATTTAACTGTTTCTGTTATATATTAACATGCATGTAAAAAATCTTTATTTGCTCATTTAGTCTAATATTCAAATTATATGAAATGGTTTATATAGATTTTCCTAGCACACCTGCCACGTCTTTGAAGCAAACATTTAAAGCAGAATGTGCAACACTTGTCAGTGACACTGAAGTCAGAAAGTTGAATAGGTTTGGCAATACAAAAAAGCTACCAACACATCTTCAAATGCATCTCGCAACCCATTGAATCAACCGTTTGTTTATTACCATGTATTACATTTTGATAGCAGGATTTCCTCCAGAAAATGGGCTAATCTTAGCGGTGGGTGTCAATGTAGGTGGGGGAAACCCTGGATTGTTGCAATAAAATGTGAGTGGAATACACTTTTAAAGTTTCAACTGTTATACAATCAGTACCAGCCACTGTCTGTCTTTATATTAATGGAAATTTGTGTTGGGGAACACATTCTACATCTGTTGACCTAATTTCTTAAAGACGACTGCTGTAGTCAGTACAGCTACACAGTTGGATGTCAGATAGGAATGGGACAATACTGAGTTTTTGTCTTATAATTGTTGTGGTCATAATAGTCAACATCAACATATTGTAACCATTGACCATTGGTTACAATACAACCATTGTAACCAATTTAAATGTAGTAGGCTACATTTATATTGAAGGTTCTTTTTTTCTGAGGGCCTATGATTTTTAAAAATTTTACAGGCATGGTAAAAATATTACAACACATTTTTTCTTAAGTTTCTTATCCATTTTATTAGGGCTCAAAATTGTGTGTGATTTTACCATGCATTGTGGGATGCGGTCACAAATTTCCAGGGCAATGGTTTTTGTTTATATTGTCGATTCAGCAATATACCAAGACAAGCTAAATCCTGTTCCAAAGGTTTGCTATCTCAAAAAAGTTCTCTATGATCAGTGGGATTTATTCAGATGAAGAAGCTGAGCTTGTTTTTATCTCCTCATTGGGGTTAGTTTTCATACCTGCAATGAATTCAGAAGTGTTAAATCTTTAAGGGCTCACGGACAAAGCAACTTTGGGTGGGTCCAGGATCTCCACATTTTTTGTCTTAAAGAGAAAATTTTTCACAATTGTTTCACAAGCAAATGTTTCACAATTGCATTATGTATGACTCTCACCTTTTTACTATTGTGAAAAAAAGTTTTTTTTCCACAATAGTTTACTTGTTTACTTTCTTATATCCTGTGGCTGTATGGGTGGCCACACAAACCAAACATCATCACAACGTCACCACCTCGATCCATGAAGCTAGCTGAATACGTTGCTTGACAAGTCAATGGTTAAAATAAGGTGTCCTGACTTCTTACTCTCCTGGCTACGTGCACAAAACACATGGAGATGGCAAAAAGGTCTGCACTAAAAATAAGGTGTTGAATGCATCCGGATTAACCTGCCATTTAGTCTAACTCTGCATCGGTCCAACTCTGCATTGGACTCCAGGGTATAAAATTTTTCAGTAGTGGAATTGAATCAATATTTCAGTATATTTTTGAATAGCACATCAAACTTCACTTATGATAAGCAAGTGTAGACATTATTTCATTAGATTCAAAACTGAATTTTATTCTGACACCTTCCTATATAATGAGGACGTGATAATATGCACAGAAGCAGCAAATACCTAAGTTGCACAAAAAATGCATATATTAATAGAAAGGTGGAATGCCAGGCTTTGGAGTAGTATATAGTTAATTCAAATTTCCAAACCTATAATTAACCCACCTGGCCTAGTTTTAAAAGTTCAAAAGTAACTGCAGACTAAGCAGATGTTTTCATTTTAACAGCAGCTGGTGTGGGTGCTGGAAGCTCATTACAAGCAGACTTGTCACTGAGGGGTAGTTTTGCTTGTCAAGTAAAAAAAAAAAAAGAAAATACCTGTTACAAACTGCTGTTGAACCTCTTTAGATGTATTGATGAGGGCTATAGATGCTTAACCTTGAAATAATCCAAATTCTGAACTCCTAAGCTTCAGAGATCAATAACACATCATCAAACCACATTCAAAATATCTTGTTTATTTCAAAACAGAATGAAATAAAATACTTTGTGGGTTATTAAAATATTGGTCAATAATATTTATATAAAAAGGTTAAGAATGTAATATGAAAAGATTGATTTTTTTCCCCTGTGCTTCCTGACATGATGTGTGCCCATAAAGTGTTGGTCTAAAAGATACAAACACCCCGTTCATGATGCAACTAGATCTAAAAGCAGAAAGCTGAGCCAGATCACTCAAGTCCCCTGGGAATCTGCTGATGTGCCAAAAAGGCTCAAGTTCACAAGCAACAAAAGCCCAAGGACACAAGCCACCTGCTGATGCTCCAACAAAACAACAGCCAGCCACCACAGGTTACAAAGCAACTTCTCAGAAGCACTGTGGCCCAGCCAGGGCAACATTAGCATTGATCCAGACAAAACCAGCCCCACATGCCATCAATAATTGATGGTGGAACATAATCACAAGGTTTTTATTAAATGACTGTTAGTCATTGGTCTTTTCAAGAACGACCAGATGTGTTTTATGGAAAGTGAAGTCAGAGCTTTGTTTGATCTGTCAGTTTTCTACTTCATTTACCAGGTAACGATTACTTTAAATCCAAGGTAAAAGAAGGTTTTCAAATTACTTAGCATCATATCTTACAAAAGGAACATGCTGCCATTCATTTATCTGTATGAAAAAGAAAACATGATTTCCCAAAATAAAATTTTTCACTTGAAGGTTCAAGCCTACTGAGCAAGAAATCTTATAAAATTGTAAAGACATAAAACCAGTAAAGTCATAAATCACATACACCTCAGGGGCAGGAAACCATAAAAATTTGATATGTATGTGTGGATGAGTAGGTGCAGATCCTGAATTTTAGGGTTTTCTTCACAGACTTTAAAGGCCATATCATCATAAACTTTAATCAGTTAGTAACAGAAAAAAAGCTATACATATTAAAACCAAGTAAAGGTTAAACTCAGAAATGAAGACAATCTTAATTTACCAGTAAGATTAATCATGCAATTTGTAATGGTTCTACCTAGCGAACCATATTCAATAACGATATTCAAACCAAACAGAGTAGCATTTAAAAGTTTATTTAAAACAATTGAATGGTGGCAGAAGAGAAGGCAGGCCGGAATCGATGATGATGACTGGAGATGATTGAAACGGTTGAGCAGGTGATGATGGCAGAAGCGGACTTGACCATATGATGCAAGCAGAGACTAACTTGACCATCCGATGTTGGCGATGTGTCCCCCAGTGTGGGCAGAGCAAGACAGAGTAATCAGGAACAACCTGAACCAGGTGGCGCACACAGGCACTAATAACACTACCAGCAAGGGCAGGGCGTGAACAAGTCCAAAGGATAAGCAGGCAGAACAACAAGAAAGCACTGGGGAAAAACACATCTAGGCGGCGGGACAAGACGAGACACTCTGGCAGGGAGTGGTTGAATGAGGCAGGTGTATTTAGGGAGACTGACAGGTGAGCTGGGTTCAGTCTGATTAGGAGCAACAGCCGGTGGAACTAATTACGGTGAGTGAGTGAACAGTGACTGAGAAAGGTGGAGCAAGGAGTGGAAAATGATTAGTTCAAATAGTCTAAAAGTAAAACAAAAAACCCAAATCATGACAATAATTGGTTAATTGAGATTACAAGAATTAATTATAACAGACTTTCTTTTGCCAAATAACAAAAGAAAGGCTGCTTTTTACATATATATATATATATATATATATATATATATATATATATATATATATATATATATTAGGGCTGGGCAACGATTAAAATATTTAATCGCATAATTTGCCTGATTAATCATGATTAATCGCATTGTATTTACAAACTCCAAGAATTAATTCAAAAGTAATGTAAAGAGCACTTTTATTTTAATGTTCTGCTGCCATATGAACAAAAGTGTTGTAACATTTATAGCACTTATCAGTAACACATATTTAGTGTAAAGCTCAACTTAAACATGTAAAACAAAAAATAGCAATAATAATAAATTAAAGCTTATTGCCACTGAGAGGGAATTCTCTTTATGGGGAAAAAATCTACCAAAAACAGGCAATTTCTGAGGTAACCGCAGGGAGCAGCATTACCATTTTATGTTCAATACCAAAGTTTAACTTGGCAGTGGTTACAACTAACTTGTTTCTGTCATATTCGATGCTGGAAGAACTTTAAACTGAAATGCTTGCTAACTCGATATGCTTGCATGGTTATTTGACGTTAACACGCGGTTTTTTGTTGTTGCTTTCTCGCGTGCATATAGTGAATGGCAGGGAAAAACAGGCAAAAACACATGGATACTTTGAAGCGAGAAGCGAGAAGCGACTTCACCGACGGCGTCGATGCAGACCCCGCTCCGCACAAAACTTGTTCCGTTCGCCAACTCACCGCCTCGCCTAAGCAAATTCCTGCGGGAAACACCGCCTTCCGCATATCGGCTTTGTTTTTTTCCGGCCAGCACCTTTCTTCCTCTTTGAATCCGAGGCTGGGCTGACAGCGAGGTTATTGGCGCATTATCGCCACCTACTGTTCTGATTCAAACCCCTACACCGCAGCAACAGACCTTCACAAAATAAAAGCATGTGAGCAACATGCGTTAACCCACGTTAAAGTAAATATCGCCGTTAATAGTCTAATGAATTAACGCGAAATGAACGCGTTAACTTGCCCAGCCCTAATATTTATATATATATATATATATATATATATATATATATATAGATATCAGGGTTCTGTGTATCCGTGCTCTCTAACTCTGCTCCACAGGTGGCTGAAGGTGGCTGCACCTGCAGCTCATTGGGAACCTTCGTCTCTGGCTTAAAAGGAGTGCACAGACAGCTGGAAGACGCCAGTGTTACCCCGTCGTGGTATGCCTAGTAGGGATGGGAATCGAAAACCGGTTGTTGTTCAGAACCGGTTCCGTGTGTTCCAATTCCATGGTACCATTTGGCAGCTCGCTTAACGATTCTCTTATCGATTCCAGGCAGCACCAAAGCCGGGCACCACGACTTACGTCACGTTTTTTACGCAAGTTACGCACACGGCATTCAGTAAGCAAGTACGACGTGACCAGGCATAAGTCTAGAAAAGCAAAACAAAAAAAATGGCGCCCCATCGGGTAAAGCGTTCGAAAGTCCGGTCAACAAGGAAAATTCAGTGGATCATTAGCTATACCTAAAACTAATATGTTTGTGGTGATTTAATGAATTTAGCGTTAATCAATAAGAAAATAAAAGCATAAATTGTCGTCTCGATCACTGTGTATGGGGGTGGCCATTATTGCCCGACATCACATCCTGTGTAATGTCGCGGTAAGGCGCTGCGCTCTACAACAACAATTGTTTCGGATTTCGAGAGGACTTCACCATTGAAATTCACGAGAGCTATTGTTGAAGCAACAATGCCCACGTGCATGGCACTTGGATGTTCCAATGCATCGGGTAAAAGTGAAAAAAAGGCTGTTTTGTTGGATTGCCAACTTGCCATCGAACTTCTGGCCAGAGAGAAAACACGTCATCTGTAGTCAACATTTCGAAGAAGAATGTCTTCAAGATGACATGAGAGCGAGACTTTTCGGTAGGTTTTTCTTTTTTATAATGTAGAATTTGCCGAAACATTTGTTTACCGACCAGAGGGGCGGAGTGATATGACACACTTCGATAGAATGCTCACTGTTGCGAAGCCCACTTATTTTATGCGACTTTGGTCTTATTTTTTCTAAAGTCGCTTGTAAATTTCATGTGTTGTGGGTTGCAGGTTTTTTTGGGCTTGTTTCTGAAAGTGAAGTCGCTTGTTTGGGCTCTAAACTAAGTGACGCTGAAATATCCCTCCGCCTCATAACGCACTGCAGCTCATCCTGACAGGAGCACAGAGTAAACTCAGAAGGAGCCGCTCTGACCGTATTTTCTGCAGTTCACAGTTGCAATAACTGATGATAACTGCTGAAAGTAGATTAGGCGGTGCAGATCACTATTTTGAGCAGAGATTGGTTCTAAAGATGAGTTTTACTGCTCCTCCTGCCTGCCGCCGCAGTGGTGCTGTTCAGGCCCCCCGCCTGTATTACATCTGCCAGCCCTCCTGTCACTCAGCCACCACCTCCCATCAGAGAGTTACGGTCACAGAGTCCCTTTTTCAATCATCCCCCCGGACAGGTCTTTCCATCCAAACGGTAAGCGGCGCAGCTTCTGGAGATTTTCCCCTGGTTCGATTCTCATTAATATATCCCCTTTCTTCCCGCAGTCGTTCCGGCTCTGACGTTCCGGCTCTGACGTTCCGGCTCTGACGTTCCGACCTCGCCTGTTGCACCCAGCGTGTGCTTATCCTTTGTTGAGCCTAAAATAAACATCTTAAAACTGTTCCTGTTTCCGTCTGTGTCTGCATGTGGGCCAAACACCTAAAAACCATGACAACAGACAGACAGACAGACAGACAGACAGACAGACAGACAGACAGACAGACAGACAGACAGATAGATAATTTATTTATTTTTTGCAGATATTCTCGGGTGTAGCTGGCAAACTAACAATGCAGGAATTAATTTGCTATTTTCAATCCAAATCTAGTCTGTGTTAAATAGAACAGTAGACCGTTTAAACCACTAAATAAATTTGCAGTGGATAAGGATTTATTAAAAATGTTTTTTTAACATTTAGGATGATTTTCCATCCTTTGCAAATACCGGCCAAAGTCAAATACTCTTAAAATGTCATATATGTTTTAAAATGTTAATAATGCTAGAGAAAGCTGATAAAATTAGCAAATTACTCATGCAATGTATATAAATAAGTCCTTCAATTTAGTCGAGTATTAAAATGGAATGACAAAGGGAGTAAGTGTTGCTTATGCCCACCCAAATGTATTTACATTGTAGAAAAGTATATTTTGTTTTCTTTGTTTCCGGCATCTGGTGTGATTTTCATGTCAAGCAGCCCATTTGACATATATCTATTAAGAAAAATGTTAACGTGTCCAATACCTATTTTCCCTGGGGTATATTGAAGTATTTTTAAATGGACTTTTTTTTTTCAATAAAAAAAATGTCTATTTAAACTAATGGGTCATGAAATTAGATACAAAACAGTGTAACCATCACTATTAATAATAACACTAAAATATGAGGTTAAATAGAAAATAAACCTTCTGTTACTATTTAAATTGAGAACCAGAGTAAAGAATGTTCAATTCACACAGCAGGAAAAGAAATAGTTTCTCAACAGCATGCTGTGCAGTGGTTATGGAAGCCAAGTAAAAGTGACCCAGTGGGAGTTTTCTAAACTTAGCCTTCATTGTATTATCCATTCAGAGCTCTGCTAACACCTTTGCATTGAGTTTTCACCGCTGAGAAGTTTATTCCGCTTGCAAATAGCCTCGCTGCCTTGGAACTTGCCTCTGTCTCCAGGGAAAACTTGGGTGTTAGCATCACCTAGTTTCTGCCAAAATATAAAATACCTGGACTAAGGCCTGTTGAACACCTTATCTAAATCCACAGGACAAGTAACTCTAAAATAGGACTTATCTATCTGTCCTTTAGATATTACCACTTCAAAGACAAGTGTCTGCTACTTTGGCTTGATGCCGGTTATGTTTTATAAAATTTTGTATATGAACTCTGCTGATAATAACACTGAAAACATCCTAACCCAGTAAAAAACAATCACGGTCGCAGTAAGGACTGTGGTGTATAACAGCAAGAAGATGAAATGTAACCCAGCAAATGCAGCACATGGATAGCTGTCAGTTGTGCATGCTATTTGTATATCCAGCACTATTTTGGACCCCCGTGGCAGTTCTAGGGGGTATGACAAAAGGGCAGTTCTAGACTTAAAGGTACACTTTCAGAAAATTATGTTTAGGCACTTGATATTTTTGAATTAGCACTGCTTGGAGTAGTGGATAGCTTGAGGACCAATGATAAATCTTTCTTGTGTCTTTATGCGGAGGTGGCACTCATCAACTGTCAGATGCAGGTAAGAATTTTGATCAAAAATACTGTCTGTTCTGAAATGTAAACAAGATTGAAATATAATACCAACTATCAACAAAATAGCTAATAAACTCACATTATTTAATAATGTGCCATGTTATTTAATATGTGGTAAAAGTTTTTAATGTTTTTGTTATGTATATAAAATGTATTTTTCATTGTTTACTGTTCTGTTGTCTTTAAGTGCATAGGTGATACAGATTGTAAGCAATGACAAAAAAGATAAAATGAAAAAGTTGGAACATAAAAGTAGTAAAGAGATAAACCCTTTTCATTGCAAGCACTGACCACACAAACTGTTGAAACGAACTAATGTTAATTATGGTTGGCTACATATTACACATAGCATATTTGTAATATATACTGCAAGTAATGAGGTACTGCTGGAAACTCTTTTAAAAGCTGTGGTAAGCAATTCAATAAATGCAACAACTGACAAGGTAAGTTGTGTTGAGGTATTCTTAAGAATAAACATAAGAGCTTACTCTCTATTTGATTCTGAAAACAATTAGAAATGTCAACAAAACATACACAAGAAACTGAAAATATGAGTAAAAATAAATCAATCTGTAAAACAAAAACACAAAACTAATCACTACTGGTTTTTAATTGATGATTGCATTTAATAGAGCTATCCAAAGCAAATCAGG
The DNA here is from genome assembly GCA_037039145.1 of Fundulus diaphanus. Lineage (NCBI taxonomy): Eukaryota > Metazoa > Chordata > Actinopteri > Cyprinodontiformes > Fundulidae > Fundulus > Fundulus diaphanus. The sequence continues at coordinate 14,067,735 of CM073122.1, read as the reverse complement.
CCTGTGCAATATGCACCAAAAACTTTACTGTGATTAACCACAAGTTACATTTGAATTGCTACTTCCAAGCCTGTTTACTGCTAGACCTGCAGAATCAAGGCATCATTTAAAATAGGCAAAAATGCAGCAAATTATGCACTGATCCAAATACATCTAAGGACAGATGAGAAATAGTCAATGAGATAAAATGTATTAGTCTGGGAAGAGTTGAATATCCATTTGTAAGCAGTGTTGGGCAAGCTACTTGTCCAGTGTAGTGAGCTAAGCTATCAGTTACTCAACAATAAATTAAGCTTCACTACACAAAAGCTACCACCTATAGAAATATAGCAAGCTAAGTTACACAAATGTGTTAAAAGTAGCTTAACTACATTAGAAGCTACTTAACGTTGTACCAACCTAATGTCAGATCAATTCAAAATGAGTCTGGTACACTGGTTAAAACATTTATTAAAGATCAGCCAATGACCTAACACAGTGTAGACATTGCTTTATGAGCAGCATAATAAAATACAAACTGAAGTAATTACTGCTAGAAATAAAACAAAAAGGTTATTGGCCTAGTACGTGCGGTGGCGTTAATAACGTTTGGTGCCGTTTTTTGCATATTATATTATCAGAAGGTTGTCTTTTATGTGCTCAGCCACTAGATTTAAAGGTGTTTTACCCAATAAGAACACTGCAGCACCAGACACAACCAGGAGGTCCCTGATCGTTGGGGAAAGGCAGAAAGAAGATGCACCATAAGCTTTTTTAATATTTCTTTTGTCATTTTAAACATGAAACTACCAAAGCACAAGCCAAGTAGTAGAACTAAATGTTGAAAAGAAATTAAAAGCTAAATAAAATAAACCAGGTCACTTAATAAAGCTGCATTTTCTGTATGCTTTGTATTTATATTCACATGATAATATTTTCAGAATTAATAATAAAATTTCTGTTAAAGATTTCATTTATCTTCTGCACCAAGGGCATAAGTAGGGAGAACAAGCAGAGTGAGTTTTGTGTAATATCAGACTTTATTATTGAACTAAGTAGGATTTAGACAGGATCAGAAAGGAAGGTGCATCTTCTTTCTGCCTTTCCCCAACAATCAGGGACCTCCTGGTTGTGTCTGGTGGTGCAGTGTTCTTATTGGGTAAAACACCTTTAAATCTAGTGGCTGAGCACATAAAAGACAACCTCCTGATAATATAATATGCAAAAAACGCCACCAAACGTTATTAACGCCACCGCACGTATTTTACGCGAGCGCGCGTTTTTTACGTCACCGCGCGTTCTGGCTGGAAACGCGCGGTGACTAAAAAACGCGCGGTCGCGTAAAATACGGGTTGGAACTGCACGTTATTGTAAGGGCGAGTATTTGCCTAATCGGCTTGCCATAAGTTCCACTGCCGTATGCATGCGCATGTTTCGATAGATACAGACAGGAGAGGCAAAGTAGAAGCTCGCGCATGAACATGTCCAACCAACAACTCTGATTGATTGTTCACTCTGAATGTTGTTTCAAAATAGCAAACCTGGTTTCATTTCTTAGTTATGTCCTGGATTTTGTAGCGTTTGCGGACGCTATGTCGCTACTTGATCAAAAAAATAACGTTACTACAGGAAAGTTACTTGATTCATAAAGCAGCGACGCTACGGTCAAGCTACTGGAAAATGTAGTTTAACTAATAGCTTCGCTACATGTAGCGGCGCTACTGCCCATCACTGTTTGTAAGTATTTTGGGACTTCAGTGACCCATATTGAAGTCTATTATTACCAACCCTCCTTGGACTCGGGAGTAAAATTGTTCCAGGAATACATTGCCAACTCATCCAGGACGTGACAAAAGAACTGCCTCCATTTCAGAATTCACCGCTATGATCACAATATCCCCTACATCATCTCCAAACTCCTTAACCGTAAGTTTAGTATGTTCTAATCATTGTAAAGCAATATCCTTTGCTCCATATCACTACTCTGTTCTTTGGTAAATGGCTTGTATAGCGCTTTAACTTGTCTTGACGACCTCCAAAGCACTTTACGCTACAGTCTTAGTCATTCACCCATTCACACACTGACGGTGGTGAGCTATGTAAGTAGCTACAGTTGCCCTGGGGCAGGCTGACAACGGCACCACCGGGCCCTCTGACCACCGCCGGCAGGCAATGCGGGTGAAGTGCCTTGCCCAAGGACACAACAACAGAGACAGTCAGAGCAGGGGATCGAACCGGCAACCCGCCAATTGCAAGACAACCCCCCCCTAACCTCTGTGCCACCGTCGCCCCCGTTCTTTTTGGTTGATTCCAGTCCACAGGTTCTGGACTGGCTCCCAGCTGGACAAAATTATCCTAGTATTTGTAAATACATCTTTTACAGATTTTTACAGCTTTTGTTCATGCTTCTCTGTGAAGGCAGACTCTTTTCTCTCCTCTCTTCCTCTCCTTTGTCTCCCTCCCCTGTTTCCCCGCTTGCTTCTATCAATCTTTTTTGGAGCCTATTTTTACATATATTCCAAACTATAAATTATGGATGTGGTCAGCTGGACTCTCAATGCAATTTATCAAATTTTTTCAGAGAAGTCTGGGTGAAGTAAAGCCCTTATGCCCGACGGGACATGTGCAGCTGGACACATGGTGGGAGGAGGATCGTGTGTCTGTCCATTTTGTCTGTCAAGGATGTTGAAAATGTGTTCAAAATTGGATTTATGATAACAGGATTTCTGCTTTATGGAGCTGGCAGTTACCTGGAGTATTGAGAAATTGTGAAAGCGTTGGCAGCTGTTTCGGCCCATGTCAAGGCTGCCTGATCTATGTGAGGGATATGTCCGCTACCAGCACTTAGACTGAAATGCTGTCTAAGCAGAACTGCAGGCCAGCTGCAATTTCTGAACTTGCTGGCAGGATGGGAATGATCTTGGAGAAAGCTGGAAGCCGGACCCTAGCAGAATGACCACCGTTTTGGCTGTTTGGAATCGCCATTGAGATGTACCAGTGAGACTTTAAGGCAGACAGAAAAACAAGAGACTGCCTGCCCAAAACAAATGCTATTATCTAAACTGGGTCCCCTGCAATCTTAATTTCTCCTGAATGTTATGTAAGCAAGAGTTCCTGTGACATCTGACATCTGTGACAAGAGCGCAGTGAACTGCCTGATAACTTTCCATCACTGTCGAAGACTAATGGCTGCAAGTGCTATCTGGGGCAGTTCACAGAGAAGCACACACACACACACACACACGATTACACTAAAACACACAGACACACACACACACCGCCTCTACTGTGCTTTTATCCCTTACTCTGCTGCTTTCTGTTTTAGCTGTATTGTCAGAAAGGTCAGATCAGAGACCTCAAGCTGTATCTTTCTTAGAATTTTTAGTGATGAAGCTCATTCCAGTGAAACCTGATTATGAATAGAAACAATTCTTACATTTTAGCTGTGGCTTAGAAAGGTCAAATCAGAGAAATTAAGTCGTAGCTTTGAGGAATGTATGAATAGAAAAGAACAAGCTTTGCATTTTTAGTGATGAAGCTTGTTCCAGGTAAACAATAATACAAAATAAGTTATTCTATTTGTAGCTTTGGAAAGGTTGGACAAAACTACTTTAGATCAGAAATCCCCAAGAATATACTTAGCTTATTTATTATTAATTGAAAAAATTAAGTCTTTCTGGATGTTTGTTAATGTATGAAATAATTCCTTAGTTTATTCCTTTTTTTTCCTATGTATGTCTGTAATGTTTTTCTGTTAATGTACAGCACTTTGAATCGTGTTGTTACTGAAAAGTGCTACATAACTAAACTTACCTTACCTTGCAGTCTTATTTCCTCCATCTCCAGAGTAGCTCAGGAAATTAACCTCAAACATGACAAGATGATGGCCAAGAATTTTGGGGAAATAAAACAATAGTACCTTTAAGAAATTGTGTGCATAGTTACATCTGGTGTGACACCGACACACCACTTCAGAAACAGAACATCAGTACAAAAACCATGGTAGCAGTGTGATTGACTGGGGCTCTTTTGCTGCTTCAGAACTTAAGACAACTTGTTGAAGTTGATGGAACCATGAATACTTTTTTCTATAACACAATGCTAACAGCGAGGACAATAAACTTAGACCACTTAAGATATGTAGTGAGACAATGATCCCATCAAATGATTCTTTGATGGCGAAAAAATGTCTAGAGATATTTTATTTTATTTCTAGTTAATTTTTTGAAACTTGGTCTACAGAACAGAAAAAACACACAGATCTCCAATATCACATCTGTATACAGTACACAGAAAACAACACAGTAAATCTTACTGAGTTGGTTTGGAGTGACAATAAACAGGCCAATAATGGTTATAAAATCTAATCTGGAATAAAATCTAATGAAATTATGAAAAAGCAAAGGTAAAGGGTCTTATTGGTCTGGTTGGTATTGGCCCTTAGTCTAAATACAGGGTTTCCGCGGGGCATTAAAAGTCATTAAAAGTCATTAAATGAATTTTTTTTAAATTAAGGCCTTAATTGGCATTAAAAGTCATTAAATGTGATTATCTGTGGCAACTGCTTCCGGTTGATCGTAAAGCCGTATATTTTTACAATGTTCGGAAAAGGGACTCAAGAAAGAGCTAGAGAATGGGAAAATGCTAATTTCTACAAAAGCGGATGGAAAACGAGGAATTCGGGACATGGCTGCAGCCTGTCGACGGTAAAGATGACGAAGAATTTTGCCGTGTTTGTAAAAAAAAATTAAGCTTTGCACAATGGGTGTCAATGCTTTATGGTCTCAGATGAAGTCGGACAGTGTAGTCCAGGGTGTACGCGGGTATACGGCGTATACCCACTTATTTCTCAGTCAGCATTGCCTATATCAACTTCTGGAGCAATATTTGTGTATTCTGTTTGAGCTGATAAACTCTTCTCAACTATGCTCGCCTTCGGTTCCGTGTCTGCCCGTGACCTGCTGCTTCCACGCTCAACACCAGCTGTGCGCGGCTCGCTGGATTCTGTCTGTGCGCTCTTGACTTCAAAAACTGTCTTCGGAAAAAAAAAAAACACCAGCCAATCACAGACAGGTTTCTTTCCATCCAATCAGAGTAGGGCTTGCTAATACTGCATTGAGATGGATTAAATGAAAATGATGCAGCTTTTGGCAGAAATTACTGAACATAACGGTGGGATCGAAGAAAAAAACAACAACCAATAAACAGTTTAATATTTTAGCCTAAAATATTTAGTTTAAAATAATTCCTTGAGTTACTAAGTGAGGTGTGAAAAATCTTTTTGTCTCTTTTCCTTCCAGCTTCTGGGTGATAATGCAAATGTTTCTTGTGATCATAATCATCATCATTGTCATCATTATTTAAAGAGCACTTTAACACGAGGTAAATCAAAATAACATCTAATAAAATGACTTGAGTAAAGAATCAACAGTTTAAAACAACAATAATAACTAGAAAAATTTGCATTTCCTGCGAAAATGCACTGTGAATGCAGTAAGCTGAATGATTGAGCAAAAGATGCAGAAGATCTTTGAAGAAGAGAAAAAATAGCTGAAAAGCATTGAAGAAGTTGAAAAAGTTGAAGAATTTGAAAGAGTTGAAGAATTTGAACATGAAAGAACAATAACAGAATGATTAGAAGAAGAAAAAACTGAGGGAATGGCTCCAAACATTTCCTAACTCATTGTAAACACTGAATCGTTTAACAAAGCAGAAGTAGAATTTCAAACTTGAATATACTGTAGTCATATGTGGGCCTGCATTTCTAGGAGTATAAGCGGTTTCGCCCCCATTAAAAAGCATTGGATGTTTGACACCTCCTAACTTGTAGATGCTTTACGCGACGAGGCCCAAATTTATTTTGGAGCAATCTGTATAAAGGAGGTACGGACTCTGTAAAGCAGAAGTTTGTAGGACCTTTCTAGAGCTACTTCCGGTTAGCAACATGCTAACAGGGTTGTGTTCAGTATCACCGTGTGATGGTACTCTGTTAGTTTGGTCCAAATCCTGTACTGGGAAGTGCCTCAAAAAGGGTGCCAATACTTAACGTCACCAAAGGTCACCAAAGGTCACGGGTCAGATTGGCCTCCTTTAGCAACTCAGCCTCACCAAATCTGGGCCCAGAACTCAACATTTGACCAAAATGGTGTGTAGCGCCATTTCCCACAGGTGGGTGCTGCTGTATTGGCCAATTGGGTCGTCTCTGGGCATCATGCCAGGTCCTGTTGGAAGCAAAGGCCCAATAGGAAAGCATGTGAAATCCAAAAAGTGACAGAAAAGTCACACATGCCTGATAATCACTTGAAAATTTAAAAATGTTAAGAGGAAGTGACTGTGCGAATTTCAGATTCCTACATTCATCACAGCCACTGCAGTGGGCGTGGAAAGTTGCCATTCTATCCGAATGGAGCCTGTCCCTGACCTAGTAACCTCTGGCCAGCAGGGTTCCGTTGTCATGGAAACTCACTCACACCTGCAGCTTGCCATTCTACTGAAGTGCAGACACTTTGCTCAGACTATGTCCAATAGGATTATAATGGAGAACATTGCCTCGCACAACACTTCATATCTCCTGATCCGTAAATGGTAGAGACGTAATTTTTCTGCGTTTATTTCTTTATTTCTTATTTTCTATCGGTTTTTGCAGGAAATATTTTAATAAAGGCGTAAAAAATTATGATATAAAGGGGATTTTTAAGGAATTTCAAAAATCCTCTAAAACCGGTCCCGAACAAATCGCTCTAGCTGAAAAAGTATAAGAGATATCAAAATAATTCTTTCACTGTGAGTATCAGCAGGCTTTTGAGGACTATGTTGCTCATTTTTATGTTTGTACAAAAATCGGTGTAGGCACAGCGACGATGTAAAAAAGTGGATCATGTGGAAAAATGCAGCTCTAAAGCATTTTCAGGATTTTGCACATTCGCTACTCCCGAACAAATTGTTCCTGCGGCAAAACCGTAACAGTTATCCAAACAATTCCTTTTTTGTGAGTGCCAGAAGGGTCGGGACATTCATGTGTGAAAGTCTCATGCTTGTACATGAAACGGTTTAGGAGTAGAGACGATGCGAAAACGTGTGATGTTTTGGATTTTCAGACATCATTTTTCAAAACCGCTCCATAGGAAATGAATGGGGGAGGTTTCGGGTTTGTGTCGCTCTGAGGTGATTTGCGAAAAATCTATAAATGCTACACCAATGAGGGTTACATTTCCTGAATCCAGACAAAAATTCCTACGTTTCGATGTATAATTTATGTGGATAGGTTGAAAATTGAGCGAGTGAGAAGAAGTTGTTCGGAGAAGAAGCATTTGTTGAATTTCTAGAGTGTGCACTCTATAACTGCCTCCATGACGACCATAGCAACGCATGTTATTTGCTGAATTTCTTGAAAAGCCAAAATTATTTTAAGGAGGTACTATATGAAAATGGTAAAAGATATGAAAAAGCTGAAATATACCATAATAGCTTTAAAGATATCACTACATTTTAAAAGTTGAATGGCGTTTCTAGCTGAAAGTAGGCTGAAGCAATAAGCTGTCAAAAAGCAGCTGAAATTAGCGGAATTTTAGTGAATTACATTCATTTCCTATGGGAGGAAAAAAAAGCTGAAAATTTGCAGAAAAAGCTGAATATTTTAAAAAGTTGAAAAGGTATAAGTACAAAAAGATATAGCCATCGATTCCAGAAGAAGCTGAATAGTTTAAAAGTTGAATGGTTGAAATTGGACGAAAACTGTAGGAGGAGAAGCGAATCAAACTTTAAACAGTAAAAAGGCGAAAGAGGATCTCAAGAACTGTGAATGCCTACTGCATTCACAGTAATAAGCTGTTTAAATCCTTAAAAACAAACAGAAGTTCTTTAAACTGAACTCTAAGATAAACAGGCAACCAGTGAAGGGAGGCCAGGATCGGGTAATGTGCTGTATTTTATGTTTTTCCATTAAAAGGTGTGCAGCAGCGTTTGAACCAGATATGATAATGACCAGAAATTATAAAAATGACTTAACTGAGGCCCCTTTTTGACTGTCAAGTTTAAAATCACCGCCCATTTTAAAATCGAGGGGCTAAACATTCATTGTCAGGGTGTCTAAATCAACAGGATCAACAGTTGTTTGGTTGTTTCAACTGGTATATTTGACAATTCCTCATTTGCAAAGACAAAGAGATTTGAGTTTTGATGTTCTCCTCGTTATTACTGTGAATGCAGTAGGCATTCATTACTGTGAATGCAGTAGGCATTCACAGTTATTGAGATCCTCTTTTTTAAAGTTTGATTCGCTTCTCCTCCTACAATTTTTCTCCGATTTCAACCATTCAACTTTTAAACTATTCAGCTTCTTCTGGAATCGATGGCTATATCTTTTTGTATTTATACCTTTTCAACTTTTTAAAATATTCAGCTTTTTCTGCAAATTTTCAGCTTTTTTTTTTTCTCCCATTGAAAATGAATGTAATTCACTAAAATTCCGCTCATTTCAGCTGCTTTTTGACAGCTTACTGCTTCAGCCTACTTTCAGCTAGAAACGCCATTCAACTTTTAAAATGTAGTGATATCTTTCAACTATTATGGTATATTTCAGCTTTTTCATATCTTTAACCATTTTCATATAGTACCTCCTTAAAATAATTTTGGCTTTTCAAGAAATTCAGCAAATAACATGCGTTGCTATGGTCGTCAAGGAGGCAGTTATAGAGTGCACACTCTAGAAATTCAACAAATTCTTCTCCTCCGAACAACTTCTTCTCACTCGCTCAATTTTCAACCTATCCACATAAATTATACATCAAAACGTAGGAATTTTTGTCTGGATTCAGGAAATGTAACCCTCATTGCTGTAGCATTTATAGATTTTTCGCAAATCACCTCAGAGCGACACAAACCCGAAACCTCCCCCATTCATTTCCTATGGAGCGGTTTTGAAAATTGACGCCTGAAAATTGAAAACATCACACGTTTTCGCATCGTCGCTACTCCGAAACCGTTTCATGTACAAGCATGAGACTTTCACACATGAATGTCCCGACCCTTCTGGCACTCATAAAAAAGGAATTGTTTGGATAACTGTTACGGTTTTACCGCAGGAACAATTTGTTCGGGAGTAGCGAATGTGCAAATTCCTGAAAACGCTTTTCAGCTGCATTTTCCCACATCATCCACTTTTTTACATCGTCGCTGTGCCTACACCGATTTTTGTACAAACATGAAAATGGGCACCATAGTCCTCAAAAGCCTGCTGATACTCATAGTGAAAGAATTATTTTGATATCTCTTATACTTTTTCAGCTACAGCGATTTGTTCGGGACCGTTTTTAGAGGATTTCTGAAAGTCCATAAAAATCACCTTTATATCATAATTTTTCACGCCTTTATTAATTTTTTTCCAGCAAAAACCGATAGCCTGTCTTCTTCCCCTATCCGTTACGAAATAAACGCAGAAAAAATTACGTCTCTACCATTTACGGATCAGGAGATATGGAGCGTTGTTCGGGGCAAAGTTCTCCATTATAATCCAATGGGACTTATTGTGAGCAAAGTCTCTGCACTTCGGTAGACTGGCCTGCAGCAGAGGTGTGAGTGAGTTTCCATGACGACAGAACTCTGAGGGCCAGAGGGAGAAGCTCCATTGGGATACAATGGCAACTTTCGACGCCCGCTGCAGCGGCTGTGATTAATGTAGGAATCTAAAATTTGCACAGTCACTTCCTCTTAACATTTTTAAATTTTCAAGTGACTTTCAGCCATGTGTCACTTTTCTGTCCCATTTTGGATTTCACATGCTTTCCTATTGGGCCTTTGCTTCCAACAGGATCTGGCATGATGCCCAGACACGACATAATTGGCCAATACAGCACCACCCACATGTGGGAAATGGCGCTACTGACCATTTTGGTCAAATGTTGAGTTCTGGGCCCAGATGTGGTGAGGCTGAGTTGCTAAAGGAGGCCAATCTGACTCATGACCTTTGGTGACCTTTGGTGACATTAAGTATTGGCACCCTTTTTGAGGCACTTCCCAGTACAGGATTTGGACCAAACTGACAGAGTACACTCACCTGGTGATACTGAACACAACCCTGTTAGCGGCTAACTGTTAGCATGTTGCTAACCGGAAGTAGCTCTAGGAAGATCCTACAAACTTCTGCTTTACAGAGTCTTTACCTCCTTTATACAGAATGCTCCACTATAAATTTGGGCCACGTCACGTAAAGCATCTCCAAGCTAGGAGGTGTCAAACATCCAATGCTTTTCAATGGGGGCGAAACCCCTTATACTCCCTAGAAATGCAGGCCCACATATGGCTACAGTATATTCAAGTTTGAAATTCTACTTCTGCTTTGTTAAATGATTCAGTGTTTAGAATGAGTTAGGAAATGTTTGGTGCCTTACCCTCAGTTTTTTCTTCTTCTAATCATTCAGCTATTGTTCTTTCATGTTCAAATTTTTCAACTCTTTCAAATTCTTCAACTTTTTCAACTTCTTCAACTTTTTCAACTTCTTCAATGCTTTTCAGCTATTTTTTCTCTTCTTCAAAGATCTTCTGCATCTTTTGCTCAATCATTCAGCTATCTGCATTCACAGTGCATTTTCGCAGGAAATGCAAATTTTTCTAGTTAACTTTATCTCTTTCTATAGATTCTCTTTCTCATTCAATTTAGGACTTTCCATATGCCTTATCATCTACGTCTATATTGAAAAACCTACAGTAAAGTAATGAAATGTTGATTCTGGATGTAGTGTAGGAATTCCTTCCATATAAACCAAAGAACATTTTACATTACCTGCCAGAAGCTGGATAAAATCTTTAAAAAAGAGACAACAGTATTTTCACACCTCACGTAGAAGCTCAAGGAAATATTGTAATCTAAATGTTTTAGGCTAAATATTTTAGGCTAAAATGAGTAAACCCTAGTGATGCATTTTTGGGTAAACTAAATAGAGCAGTGTTACATGTCATTGTTTCTAAAACAGCATTTTTCTGAGCTGCGTCTAAAAGGGCAAACAATGAGAGTATACCCACTTCTCCAGGGACCACTACACCACTGCGGACAGACACAGATCAGCTGCAAGGGGCTGACAACAGCTAACAATGTCAAGTTACTTTTCTGTAACCAACGCAGTCACGTCCGCATTAGCTACCGCAAACAGCACAGCAGCAGCTGGAGCAAACTTTACTGCCACTAATGTCGGGAAATCAGACGGTCTTCGAACAACATTTGGATCCAATGCAACACTGCATGCGGAGGTGCTCTAGTGTCTGAATACCGCCATCAACAAGCACTCTCTCTCTCTCTCTCTCTCTCTATATATATATATATATATATATATATATATATATATATATATATATATATATATATATATATATATAAATGTGTGTGTATATATATATGGGTACTTGTCGATGGCATTAAATTTATTTCTACGAGCATTAAAAGAACATTAAAAAGCATTAAATTAGGGTTACTCGTTCCTGTATAAACCCTGAAATAAATCCATTTCTGGTGGAAAAGCTTCTCTCACATGGCCCAAAACCGGTCACTGGGCAGGATTTAATTCTTCACATCACAGCAAATTTTATTTTATTTTTGCCACTTTGTGTGAACCTGATTTTAGATGTTACTGTCAGTGTTTACTTTTAAAGGTTGGTAAAGATTCAGATTGGGTTTGCCTGAATGATCTAGCTTACACTTGCTAAGTAAAGTGATGCAACCCCAAGCAGGCACCCTCCTGCATGCATTAGTGCTGATAAATTTGTAGTCGGCAGTGTCAGTTTTACATAGAAGTGAATGAGAGAAGGAAGTTGCACCTGCCCTTTTGTTCTGTTCTCTGAGGGGGATCTTTGTGTTTGTTTGAAAGCATGGTGACAAGTTTCACTCTAAAACCTGGACATCAACAGAAAATTACAGAAGTTTATGTATACTCCCACTCATTTTTACAGTTTTACTCAACTTCCTTCTAATTTAGTAGTAATCTGGAGGCCAGACTATTGAGAGGTAATTTACCAAAACAACCATGTACTTTTTTTTGGGTGGGGGGTGGGGGGGTTCATGAGCATATGAAAACAGATGCACACGAATGCAAAACAGGCAAATTTTACATTCATCCAAGTTCATTCCCCAGTTTGAGAAAACCATCCACTTATTTAGGAAGAAGAACCAGGGAAAGAAATCAATGGAATTAAATTCATCTTTATTTTGCCATACAGTATGGTGGAGAAAGTTGACACATTAAAATTCAAAGAGTAACTCCATCAGCTCCCTAAAAAGAGGAGGACGAAGAAGAAAAACAGCTCCTCCTCATCTCTTCAGCTGCTTCGGCCCCCATCCTGAGAGATTGGAGGAGCAGAATAAAGAAGGCTTCTGTACTCTTCCAGGTCAGCCATACCACGTTTGGGAAGGGTGGAATTTGAGATCCAAGGATAAACATCAACTCCCCAGAGCAGGCGGTTACTCCTGTCTGAATACTTCACCGGGGAAAATGAATCTCAAGCAAGAGATCATGAAGAACATGTCTAAAAAGAAGAATTTGGGGAAAGGGAATTCTTTAACTACCACTTTTTTAACATAAAAAAATCCCACAAAGGTATTGCAGTATATACTGCAATATATATTTACCAGTAAACACTACAAACTGCTTTTGTAAACTGAAATCATTTCAGTTAAATAGTCCTGTTCCTGGCAAATTTAAAAAATGGAGTTTTGATGGGCTTTGTGTGCTATTCTCTAACGCTGAGCATTTTTATTCATATTGATCACCAATTACTTTATTCTGGGAAGAGAATAGTGTCTCCACAGACAGAAGTAAGAGTAAACAGCTGTGTCTTTGTATTATCCGGGGCTGCAGGTAATCAACAATGCATCCACTTACCCAAGACCCTTCACAGAGGGGATTGTTTTCAACTGCATTTGGTGATTGAAAGCATTAGTGATGAATGGCAAACTATTTAGACGGTTCATAGACTTTGACTATGACCATGACCAACGTTGGATCATTGTAAAAAAACATTTTAGTGTTTACTTATCTCAAACATTGTAGTAATCCAGTTTTGAAATTGCATGAACATAAGAGGATGTTGTTTGTATTAGAATTTGCAGAAGTGCTATCTCGCAGGCGACTGTCACAGGCGGTGAAGACAGAATGAGAAATGTGTTTTTAGTGAGCTCCAGGTGCACTATGCCTGGTAAATTTGCAAAATAGAAACTGTTTCATGATAAGAGACAAGGACAGGGCCCATGGCTGCCCAGATAAAACAAAATCTGACCTGTAGATCAGGACAGGAGGTAAAATATGGAAAAAGTACCAAAGCCACACCTTCATTTTCCAGTTTTTTTCTTCTTTTTTTAAATAAGATATCGCAGGTCTTTATCTCTCCTCCCCTAAACACACACTCACACCTGTTTTCAAAACAAATGTTATCAGAGCAAGGGCCAGCCAACCAAATCAAACAGACCAATCTTGGGTGCAGTGGATTGTTAATATTTCTCCTTCAAACTTTGAACTTTCTGTCTGTTCAACTAAATCCCACTTCTACCTCTAATACATTTAACACATTCCTTAAAAAACTGCTATATCAAGTAAATGTGGTGACAAAATAAGTTACATATTCTGTATAAAATTCCAAATCCATCGGGTAAAAATGCATTTGTTTCGTAAAAATAATTATTTCGCCACAAACGCCCAATGTATCGAAAATAATTTAAAGAAATGACAAAACCAAATGAAACCTTTATTACTTAACGTTTTGAGGTTACACGCATCTATTAAAACCAAATTACTGGTTGTCTCATCCGTACAAATTATCTAACTCAAGTCAAGCTGGCTTTGACTGCTGCATCACGTTTTGCAGAACTCTTTACCTGAATGTTCCACTGAAAGTGCAGACAACTTGTCAGTTCATAATCCTTTTGTTTGTCTTCATGTCTTAAGATATCGTGCTTAAATTTTTGTTTGGTGGTATAGCCCCTGCAGTAAACTGTATGATTGTATTGGCTTATCTATATCAAGAAAAATATGCTTTTGTGTCGCTCTTGAAATTGTCTTCTGTCTTCATGAATCTTTTTTTTTTACATTTTTCTCCCAAGTCCATCACTCAACAAAAGAATGATGGAATTGCTATGATGCTGAGAACCTGCCATCCAATGGCTAAATATTATTTTTGCACAGTTTTAAATGTAAATGTTAATGTTAATTCAGATATAGTTTAGAAGATCTTCCTTATGTAAATTAGCATAACGGTAATGTAGCCTGAACGCCGCAAGGTATCACAGGAGCCTCTGCCACTTCTCAGTGGCTTATGGAGAAAGCTGTTGACGATATGCACCTTCTCCAAGTCATAGTGTACCTTGACGACATAACTGTCTTTGGCAGAACACTCAAAGAGCATGAGAAATGCCTCTTCATAGTCTTATATTGTCTTGAGGAATTTGATCTGAAAGTGTCGATAGAAAAATGTCAGTTCTGTCAGTCCCAAGCGAAATATGTCAGTCATATATTCTTTCAGAAGCTGGTATGTCCACCAATCCAGAAAAAAAGTTGTTGTTGTCAGAAACTAGCTAGAGCCAGCAGATCTTAAGTCCCTTCACTCATTCCTTGGTTTCTGTGGGTACTATCGCAGATTTGTTGCAAACTACTCTAGCATAATCCGCCCTTTAACCGACCTTACAACAGTTACCCACCTACTCTGAAAAGCAAATCACTCAGAACAAAATGATCATGTTTTTTGTATGTCCTGTCTGGCAATGTGACAATAAGAATTGTTGCCTTAATGCCAAAAAGAGCCCAACATATTTTACTTTCATAAGTGGAGCCTTACTGCTTTTGCCATAGTGCTCCACTTGATTTATATATGCAAAAGCTTTATTAAATTTTATGCTGGGACTATTTCATGTTAAATGGACACTGAAATGGGAAGGTGAAAGAGGAAAAAAGGGAGAGAAACAGATAAGACAAAATGCTAAAGGGAGAAAAGTTGAAAAATAAAGAGGAGAGGAAAGGGAGAGAGCAATATAACATTCTCTGAGTCTGCTTCTACACCTACAAAGAAAGATATAAAAAGAACAGGAAAACCAACCGAACACCCAGCCTCGGACACTGAGGTTCACCAATGCACCAGTGGGCCAAGCCGCCAGTCAACGGAGGAGAGCAGGACGGGGGTATGGGCTCCACACTTAGTGGAGACCTATCCCAGGAGAGGAGGCAGTTCAAACCTAACCTGACAAATAGACAAACAGAAAACTGCATACACAAATTCAATTCAATTGAAATTCAAAAATACTTTATTTATCCCAAAGGGAAATGAAATAAAGGGAACCCTTTCTTCAGACACAGTCACATTCACACCATAGTGCCCCTGTGAACATGTGAACACTCCTACCACAAAAAAGGGACTCAGTACACACACTCATACTCACATCACTCATCCTATATTCCCAGGTCCAGGCACCAGCATCCCAGATGCGTAGCCATCCCCCAGACCTGGGAGGTGGACCCCGACATCAAGATGAGGGGAACCACCACAACCTGACCTACCCGGTCCATGCTCCAGTCTTAATCTCACAAAACTTCCATTAAATGTTTTCTTCCAAATCATATTTTAATTTTACTACATTTTACATTTACATTTAAATTCTTTGTGTTGTGTCATAATCATTATCTAGAGAGAATTACAATTCATGAAGATTACATACATAGTCGGTTTAACAACAGATAAATTCATACTATTCCTACCAAGTGGAGGCACTACCAATATTGAAAACAATAAATGGGTACAAAAGGTTAAAACTTATTTACTAGGGTTTCTCCTGTTTACCGATATTAGTGTAAGTAACATACCAAGGGCCCAGCATATAATACTAACACCACATTAACAAAGAGCTCATACCTAGCTACGTGGGTTGGGTGCTACACTAAATTAAAGCTTAATAACATTCGCTGTGATCTGTCACAGGCCACATAAACTATACCTTAACTCTGGCATATGTGTAATAAACTGGTCCACAAAAAAAGAAAAACAAATTTTCTAATAGTAATCTCTTGCATCTGACTTTAAAGGGTTAAAACAATCTTAATATTTTTTTCTGCAGAAAAATAGTGGTTGTTTTACCGCTAATGAGCAATTTGGCACCAAGACAATACTTTATTGTTGCTGTGAGCCTGCTGTGATGTAGCACAGTGATATGGTACTTGCTTTGTGGTGAACCAGGTCAACCAGAAGTGCAGCACAAAAATTCTCTGTGAGTGCTAATGAGAGCATTGTGCACCTCAAACAGTTCAATGCCTTCCTCAGAGACTCTTTTTTTCATTGCATTCAAATTATAACTGGGATAAAAGTTAAAGCAAGATCACAGAAGACCCTTAGCGATATCAGTGCAAATTTTTGATTAGGCTCAGACAGTAAGGCAAGAAAAAAATAGATGAATTACTTGTAAATATTTGTCCACTTGTATCGAGAAATATCCAGTGTTAAAAACATGTGAAACTACTTGTCACCACTTATGTGAGATTCTTACTTAGACTGTTGAGTTTCAAGCTTGTTTTCAGGAAATAACATTTTGAAGACTTCAACTGTGTGTCATGGTCATTCCGTGAACTGGTTTAAAGTTGAATTGCATTTTCCCATATATTTGTGTTAATTTTTGAAGCACGTCGTATTTGTCGTATTTGTACCACAGCTGTTGATGTACTCCTACATGGACAAGCCCACAAGAACTAAACAAAAAAAACACCAAAAAACTGTGAACTCTGATTCATCAATGCTGCGTTGTCTCCAGGGTATGCAGCTCTGTCATGTAAGCAACCTCATCTTGTTTGACTTCTGTAATGGCTGTTGAGATGGTACAGTAAACTGATTGTGGCAGATAAATGTCTGTCGAATTCTGATTTCTTCTCATTTAACACATGCAGCACACTTGACATCTGTTATGTGAGTGAGGCATGTAAATGTATGAAGACATTTTGTTTTGCATCGAACAGGTTCAGGACTAATTACAGTCTAATAGAAGCTATAAGAAAGAGAGATGTGCCAAACTAAGTAATTTGACTGTAAGCAAGCCAATTATAATCTAATTACTCAGCTTACCTTGCCTAAATTAGAGCACAGTGGGTTTTTCAGTGGGTAAGTGGATCATGCTTGGCTGGGTAATAGTCAGGCAAGCCTTTCTTAGCATAAATAAACTGAAGACCAAGTTATGTATTTGCCTTTTGGGTTGATATGCAGTCTGTTCACTTAAGTTTTGGGTTGATATGCAGTCTGTTCACTTAAGTATATCACTTAAACTTTTTAAACTTACAATAACACGCTTCAATTAGTTTTACTAGGGTTTTATGTAATAGTTAAACAATCGTCCAACACAAAATGTGATACACAAATAAAAACAAAAAACTGAAGTCCAGGTGCTTTGTTCTTTACCTTTTCTAGATTTGCTTTGTCCTGGATGACTGAGAATCTTTACCAGCATACCAACACAAAATGGCACCTAAATGTCAAGTGGATGAAAGAATTATTGCATAACTCTCAAAATGTTTCAGAGATGAAAATCTCAGAAGTGTGCCCTTCATTTGTATTAATTAACCCGAATCCAGCGCAAATAATTCATTGTCAGTATATATGCAATGGTTCTATGAAGGCCTCAGAGGTTTATCAGGCAGTATTATGTCACAGACAGCAGCATTAAGAAAAGGAAACACACCAGACAAGTACAAAGTTGTGGAGAAGTTTAAAAAAAAGGTTACAGTATAAAACAAAATCCCAAGCTGTGAACATCTCACAGAGGACTATTCAATCACTCAGCAATCTACCTAGACAGACATGGTAAGAAGAGCAATAATTTGAGAAGTAGTTTAGCAGTCAAGAATGCTACAGGAGATGCATAGATCCCCTGCTCAGATGGGAGAATATTGTGACAGGACAACTAATACTTGTGAGCTCCCCACTTCTTTAATTTATGAACGTGCCAAGTTTTCTTTCCCTTCACTTTCCTCAGTTATGCACTACTCTGTTGTGCTTGTTTATAACATCATAGCACAAAAAATACTTCAAATTATTTTTGGTTATGTGGCAAAGAAAATAATTTCCTTGGGTTTAGATACTTTTGCAAGGCATTCTATTTAAAATGTTTATTATTTAAAGTGCAGTAGCGGTGGCTAAGGAATGTCACGATCTATGCAAAATTAAATATCAGCTGTAAAACATCAACAAAAAATATTGCACTGTGCATGCAGTGCTAGCTCATCTGGGAGTGCTCCATCCATCCAGCCATCCATCCATCTATCCATTTTCTAACACGTCTATCCCTTGTGGGATCGCAAGGGGTGCTGGTGCCTATCTCCAGCTGTCAATGGGCGAGAGGCGGGGTACACCCTGGACAGGTCACCAGTCTATCTTATCTGGGATTGATCCTAGTTGCAAAAAGAAACCGTGGTGCACTGTTTGGTGTTTTTAGGATGTTCTGATAGTTTATGTGATAAGATGTTAATCATTGCAATATGCATTTCTGCCCCAAAACTGGGCTTAAGTTATCAGTTCAACATTCAACAGTTTTATCCATATTTTAATTGTTAAGTGATGTTATAGCTTATAGCCTTTACTATTACTGATTATGTAAAGAGTTTACACACTGTACATGAATAACAGATACTATTATCATGGTTCAGGCAAAGCTGACTTGAAGCTCTGGATTTGTTTTCTCTTATATTTGTGGTGAGTGAAATATTGACCCACCTGTACATTTTAGCTTTGTTTTCCTTTCCATCACCTCCTGAAGCAAATCTCCAGACTTTGCTTCATCAGCTACTAGCTTTTTCATTGTGTTCCTCAGCTACCCAGGCAGGGCATTTATTTGCACAAAAAATAACTCCTGGCGCTTCTCGACCATGAGAATGAACCAAGAAACAAATGATGTGGGTTTTTTTTAATAAAAAAGCTTAAAGACACAGTTTAAAGGTCCAGTGTGTAGGATGTGGTGACTTCAAGCTGTACAGATTACAAAATCTGACCCCTTCAAGAAACCTTCCCATTCCCATGCATCAGAGGGATAACCACTGCAGCCATGAAAAAGATAAGTTTAAATGAAATGTGCTGGGTTGTCTCTCCGGGCTACTTTAGTAACAAACTGATGCAAAATAAAAGTAATGAGAGGTATAAGTGTTTAGGAGATGTAATCATCTTATTTTCCCAAAGGAAAGAAAATCCACTATGTATTATAAATTAATAGTTAGTTGTACTGTTTAGAACTTTCACCAGAATGTTTCTTAATATTTTACACACAACAGGGCTGTGTTTCAATTTGCTGTTCTGCTAAAGGAGTGTTTTGTGGATGTTCAAAGTGTCCATGTCATCTGAAGGCACCTTACAAAGTTAATTATAACAAACTATACAGACAGATTGGTTGAAACATTTTCTATCTAAGGCAGGGGTCGGGAACGTATGGCTCGCGAGCCAGTTGTGGCTCTTTGATCCTTCTGATGTGGCTCAGCTGTTGAAAATAATTATGTCGCAGAGCCGTTTACCTCATGCAGGCTGTCGTCAATGTTGGCTGAACACTCCTCACCAGTTGGTGGCAGTAATGCACACTGAAAAGATGTTTGTTCACCGCCAATAAACTCAAGACGAAGAACTGCTAGCTGACTGGCAGCAGAGAGACGAAATAAACACAGCGAGGCGTAGTTGAGGCGGTATTTTTAAATGCTGCTTATTTGTAGTAAATTCTACAAATGACAAGAACACCACGGTGACACAGGACCTAAAATAACATGGGGTCATTAATGAGGGTAAAGAGAGCTAAACAGCAGGGTAAGTCGTTTCTATATCTAACGTTTGTTCATTTTCAAAGTGAGGAAACACGAACATCGCTTGGCTCGGCACTGTGAGCGTTTTCCTGCGCGGCCAAAGTCTAATGCAGCTGTTAGCTTGTTAGCTGGTTAATGACAGGAGCTCGTTTACGTGCGTAACTTTTCCGGATGTGATTAAAATGTGTTAACCTGACAACAGCCAGATGCATGTCTCGCTCCGCCTAGCTCCACTCACATACATCTGGGACACCTCCATAGGAATTGCCTTTATTGAAGGCTGGGCCTTATCAAAAATCCTTGCATATGATTGGATAAGCCACTTGTCTGTCATCTTTATCGACGTGCTAGTTCAACCACTCACACCGAAGCCAACCCGTGACGCTGATGTGTTTGCGGCTCTAGTGGCACGCGTTTTATTGGCAGTGAGCTGACAGGAAGAGGGGGGAAGAAAGGCGGCAAAGCGCCGCGGGTCGGAGTCGATCCCGGGCCGACCGCGTTGAGGACTAAAGGCCTCCTAATATGGTTTGCGCTAACCGCTCCGGGGCGCTTCCTTGTCCGCCGCGGACACGCCCCGGAAAACAAAACTTGCCAAATCCGGTCGGGAGAAGGGCGAAAACATGGTTTCCACCAACAAAAGCCTTCAGAGCCGTTCTCTGATGTTCTTTTAATGAAACAATATTAGGTAGATTGGACAACACGGAAGAAATAGCAGCATCAATTGTTAACGCTTGCTTCCTCGATGAGCCGTCTCACGTCATGGTCGCGTCTCCACTACGTCACATCTATGAAACTCCAGCCCTGCTTCCTGATTGGCCAGACCATAAAATTGGTTGGAGAAATCACTCTCTATGGGCGATGTCCCAGATGTATGTGAGTGGAGCTAGGCGGAGCGAGACATGCATCTGGCTGTTGTCAGGTTAAAAATGTGTTTGGATTAAAAGAAAAGAAAGTATTCTGGATGTACCGTTTATATGGGCTGAAAATAAAATAACCCGACCATGACGTGGGTTTACTCGCACCAAGCGTTATTCAAAATAAAAACTCTGACATTAGCAGAGTTGATGATTTCCATAAAACAAAAGTAGAAGTTTTGAACTTCGTGCGGAAAAAACAACAACAAGCGCAGAGGTGCGTTGGTTCTGCTGCGGGTCCATTCTGTTGCAAATAAACCCTGTTATATGCAGCGTTAATTCATTTAAAATTTCAAAAGGGTTTTGTGGCTCCCAGTGTTTTCTTTACTGTGTGAACCGGGTCCAAATGGCTCTTTGAGTGGTAAAGGTTGCCGACCCCTGATCTAAGGAAATCCAGCATATTGCATTGAGTCATTGACTTGTTGCATACACACACCTCTTGATTGTCCATGTAGCAACAGTGGAGAGTCACTTGCATTGTTGTTGACTTTGCAACAATCCCTCATAGCATGCAAGCAGAGGAGTCAAGTAACAAATTACAAATACTTTGTTACCTTACTTAAATAGATATTTTGGTTATCTATACTTTACTGGAATAATAATTTTTTACTTCTACTCCTTACATTTTCATGCAATTATCTGTACTTTCTACTTACATTTTACACAAACAAAAAAAACACACAAAAGAAAACAAACTTTCCAGATAAAAAGTGCCTCACGGAGAGAGTGAATTTGATTGTGGTTGGTGGTGCTTGTTGTACAGTTACACGTTTAAGTTATTTAATATTTAGCAAATAACTATCGGCCTGTCAGGTATTGTCCGGTGAATACCAGTCCAATCGGCTGATATTACAACAATAGCTAATTTAAGCTCATTCCACTTTCTTTAGGATGAGCTTTGGTTCTTTAACTTAGATCCGCAGTGAACCAGAATTCACTGAATCTGTCAGGGAGCAGTTTTGCCTGCTGCACCCTGAGCATTCTCCAGCACCTTCCTCCTCCCGCCCAGCTCTTTTCCACTAATCATTTACACCTGTTCACCCTCCAATCATCCTGGACTCTCTCCACCTGCAAGCTCAACTATAAAAGCTCACCTCAGTCACCTCCTCACCGGCGGCCCGTCTTCAGTCATCAGAAGCTCTCAGTCAGAGATACTCCCACGTCTGGCTGAGCGTCTGCTCTTCCTGGCTTGGCACACGCCTGCGCCTGTCCACTGCTGATCCTCCTGCCACCCAGTGCTGCAAGTAAGCTCTCTGTCTTGCTACTGGACCTTCTGCTACCCCAGTGCTCCAAGTAAGCTCTCTGCTGCGCTCCGGGTCCTTCTGAAGCCCCAACGTTCTAGGGACTCTCTCTCAGCTGTGCTCCTGGACTTATTGCAGCCCCGGCATCCCGAGAACCCTCTCTCTCTCGCTGTGGAAGCTACCCGGTTCCGGCAGCACAGCACCCACAGCTCTCCAGCGTCCTCCAGTCCTCCAGTCACCTCCAGTCCTCCAGCGTTCCTCATCCACCTTCTCCACCCTGGTATAGACTCTGGTTCACCACCCTCCACAACCCATCCTTCCTTCAATAAACTCTCTTAAACTAACCTGTGTGTGGTGTGAGTTCGGGTTCATCAGGACAAATCCTGACAGAATCATTCTGACGATCAACCATTTTATTTTGTTTTTTGTTTCTTTGTGTTGTTATGCCAGAAGATGGTTGAATATGCTTATTATTATTATTAATTATAATTTGGCATTATAATTTAAATAATAAATCATTCAACTCAAAATTCCGCTACAACAAAATATAGTTCAAATGGTGGTGATGTTAGCTATAAGCTTGTAAGTATTTATACCATTAATGCATTAGTTAATTTGCTGTTATGAACTCATTTATGCTGGGATAAATGATCTGGTCGGACTTGTGACCGACGAGGTTTATCCGGCAGGCTATGAGAACCCCAATGTAACTGCAATTAGAGTTTAAATCCTTATTCGTCTATCACCATCCAATGATATTGTCTCTGTATTAATGTCAGATGTTAACTCCAAAGGAGGTTAGCTCTGATTTCTGAATAACCATACAACTATGAATTGGATTGAACACAAAACAATGTCTATTCCGCAGTGGTGTTTTATTGAACCAAAAGCAATTCCCTGTTACAGTAATTCTCTGATTCAACGACTTTGGAAATCTTACTCACTACTAACTAACACGCAAAATATATATGGAGATAAAAGAATAAACAAAACAAACAAAACGAAAGGAAAGAAAAACAAATGGATTAAAATGAGCGGTTGCAACTCTTAGTTCAGCTCACGGTTGTTTAAACCACATTCAGAACATCGGCATTTGACATAGCATTGACAGACAGAGCAGCTGTGGGAGTCCTACCGGACGCTTTGATGCCTTACAAAGCTATCAGCTAAGCTACAGCCCAGTCATCCGACACCCTCCCAAGATGGCCGCTACGATGACGTATGGTCTATCAATTTACGTGAAGCGTGAGGGGAGGTTCTGATGACGTAACCACGCTTACGCTGATGGGGTAATGCCTCGCTTCGAGAGGGCGCGGCCAACTGGTAGTTTAAAGCAAAACCGCGGAATGAGCTCGGACAAAGAGATTAAACTGATAAGAAGAAGCGAAAAGAGAGAGAGGGGGGAAGGCAGGGAAGAAGATGGAACAGAAACGAAGCAATGACCCACGGCGGGGTTATTGATGAATCACAAATCAACACAGCAGAATCAAATGTAAAATGCATGCACATACAAAGAAAATATTCAGCAAAAATAATTCCAACTTCGTCGTGGAATAAAAGCATTAACCTAAGCCTACAAATTTCTACGTCTGCCCAGGCACTTCTAAACACCCTGTTGGTGAGACAGAAATAAAAGGGGAGAACCCCGTTACTTTGAGGTGGTCCGGAGTGAAAGTCCCGGCTTCGGTCCGGAGCGCTCCGGATCACGCGACGTCCTGAACGCGTCTTGACGACCGCAGGGTCCGCAGGCTGCAGCGGGGACCAGACTGAGAGAGTTCCTTCGTCTTTCTCTCTCTCTCTGGGCTCCTAGACGCTTGTTGGGCCAAACAACGCGTCGTCCTCTCTCGATCACTGGGAGATAAGGCGGCTTCCAGTATTTGATCAGAGGGAATTAAAGGTACCTTTTTGAGTCGACCTCCTGTCTGCACAGGGAATGGTTTTGCTTCGAAAAAATCTCGGTCCAGCGAGAAACTCGAGCACGTGGCATGGGATTACCCCAACGGAAACAGCTGTGTGTGTGTGTGTCTTCTCGGTTGGCAGGGCGCCAGGGAAGAAGGCCGATTGCGAGATGCAACCGAGTTTTATCAACTTTACCCTAGCAACGTTATCGGTTGCTAGGGCGCCGGCCATTTTGGGCCGCGTTGCATGATGGGAGTTGGTGGCCATTTTGACCACCATGCATCATGGGAAATGCAGTCTGTCACGTCCTGACATGGCACAACATACCCCCCTTTAGCTTTGAAGAGTGGGATGCTGGTCACAGTCTTTAAAGCTACAACCAAGTCCATTCCGGCGTGACGAAGATCCGTTGTGCATGAGTGGAACAACCTAATAGTCTTTCTAGTAGTCCTTCGGGATTCATGCAGTTCAGTTCATCATCCAAGAGGAAGGGAAAAAAACAAAGCATTTATTGTGCCTGGGTCAGTGACCTAGCCTGGGCAGACTAAGCTATAGCTAGTAATGTCTATTGGCTAATAAGGCAAACAATAAGTAAATTAAAAAAAAAGAAGATGCAAACTTCACAATCACCATTGTCAATACATTCATTGGTCATAAGGTTTGAACTTTGAACCAAAGAAAGGAGAGAGGGAAAAGGGAAAGGAGAGAGACAGCGGTTCGTAGTCTAATCAGCTTGTGGCCTTTGAGGAGCTGATGTTACGAACCTGGGGGCGACGAAGGTGAGGGTGTCAATCCTGGTTTGCAACTGTTTGATCTGCTTGTATGCTGCATATGCCATCGCAGTAGTGATGGCCCATCCAAATACAAGGAGAACCACAATAATGGTCATAATGTGAGTGTCGGTCGACTCTGTAGCTCTGGGGAAGCAAAGCAGAGGGACCGAGCTCAACTCTGATGGAGTGAGACTGAATTTAATCAGCTGGGTGCCTGCAAGTAAAAGCTGTCTTTCAATGCCGACATCAATGCTGAAATTGTATCTCTTAAAGACATCTATTATTTCAATCTCTGAGTCATATTTGTCAACGTCAAGGTGATGCAGAACCATGTTTCCAATGTGGACTACAGCACCTTGAGGTGAGGAACAGAAAATGGATTGCATGGACATACCCAGTGGATGTCCTTGGTTTTGGTACACAAATCCAAATTAGGGACTGAATAAAGTTTGGGGTCGGCATCATGATAGGCTAGCATCGAGGGGGTTTGTAGGTGTACGTGGGTCTCACCTTGCCAAAACCGACATTCAATACTGATTTAAGCCTATACACGTTAGCTCTTTCAATGATGGGAAGGTTTAGCATAAATCCTATCTCCAAGTTGTCAGGATTTACAAATATTGGAATTGCACTACCTAGGCTGTAAGCCAGGTGTGTTTGTGGTGGTTGCAGTGTTTCACTAGAGGCAGATTTGAGAACCTTTTCAACCAAATCTACTGGTACCAAGTACGGAGGAATCCGTCCTTCAGCAAGGCTATTTACGGATGAGCTAACCTCTCGAGTGAGGTCCTGCATTAAATCTCTAACAACCTGAGTATACATCATGTCATTCTTTACCACTTCTGTGAGCGTTTCCAAAGAAATGCATGGTGTTATTGCTGAGTGTGAATTTATAGACGTGAAGTTATGTATGGACATTTGTTTTATTAGTGCACGTTTAAAATGTCCTGATTGAACATGCACTTGTCCTGTTTAATGCTATGCATTGTTCTCTTCAGCGGGGGCGGAGTTAGGCTCCGTTCCCTGTGAGGAGAGTTTGGTGGACGGTTTAATTTGGTTCGCATGAACCCATTTGTGCTCCGGACTTTGCACGCTGGCCTCTAGGTTCTTTTGAGCCCACGTGAAAGTCGTTTGGAGATGGTCTTTTAAATCAGTGACGCATTGGTGTGCCGTGTAGACGGTTGTCACACTGACGTCTTCGGGCTGGTAGATGAGATTCAGGGGAAGTGTCATTTGTCTCCCTGTCATCATCTGGCAAAGTGTCACCCCTGTGGAGCATGGTGAGGTAGAGCGGATTAGCATTAGGACCAAGGGAAGCTTTATGTCCCAGTCCCTGCCATGGCTGCTGGCATGTTCCTTTAACATACTGACCACGGTGCGGTTCATTCGCTCCACCTGTCCCAATGACTGTGGGTGTGAGGGGATGTGGAATTTAACTTCCACGCCCAACATGTCGAAAAGCGCGGTCATGATGTTTGACGTAAAATGCGTTCCTCTGTCCGAGTCGATGGGCAGGGGAAGGCCCCACCGGCTGAAAACGCGATTTAGCAGCAGGGCTGCTGTGGTGACGGCGGTGTCGTTCGGTGCCGGCAAACATTTGACCCATTCTGTGAAGCTGCCTGTTATTGTCAAAAGATATTTGTTATCTCTTGACGATTTGGGGACTGGACCGATCCAGTCAGTCTGCAGATGTGACCACAGAAATGTAACCCCCCTTCGCTGAAGCAGGGCTCGGTCTAGCGGTTGTGTGAGTTGTAACTGGCAGCAGGTTAAGCAGCCTTGTACATACTCCTGGGTGTCCTGGGCCGTTGAAGGCCGGGACGCCACCTGTAGGAGAGTTTTCAGATTAGCTTTGCAGCTTCTGTGTCCTCCTACTGGTGAGTCATGGACGTGTGTCAATGTGATCCCAAGTTCGTTTGAATCTTTGGGCTGAATGGGCTGAAACTCATGGAGCAGCTCTTTAAGTGCTGTTCTCTCTGTTTCAGTGGTCAGTGCATCAGCTTGTTCCAGCTGCTGCATAATTTCTGTTTTGAAACCAGGGCAGGGCTCAGTGGATGAGTCCTGGTTCTCTGGTTGATTTGGTGCCGGTTCTGTTGGGTTGGTTTCTATCGTATACGCCAACAGGTTTCCTTCAGCGTCAAGTGTAGCACCACAAATGGATCCAGCAGGCCGAGCTTCATGTCGCCTGGTTTGGATCATGTTGGAAGGAAAAGTAAACACAGTGTTTGGCGAGTCCTGTCTGCCGGTCAAGGATAAAGGCAGGTCTCCAATGACAGGAATGCTCAGCTCAAGGTCGGGGAAGGAGCTTTCGATGAGCACCCCAAGAGGTTTCTTCGCCACCACTTGGATCGGCATGTGGGTTGGATTCTCCACTAGAAGGTAAGCTGAGCGGTTGTTCAGCTCAAGCAGGGGTGTGCCCCGGATGATCAGGTTGGATTCCTGGAAATAAGAAAGAGGTTGGAAGAAAACCTGTGTGTTCTGTATTTGTTGTCCTTTCAGGATGGCTAATCTAATAGGTACACCTGCAGTCTGTGGTGGTATTAGCATGTTTGTTTCGCTAGCCACCTGGCAAGCCTGTGGGATTGTTTGCCCTGATCGCATGACTTCAGGGGTGCCCAGGAAGGAACTTGGGGTCACGTGAGCCTGAGCCCACAGGACCTGATTGCAAGTGTCCAGCTGTGCACCTAGCCGTGCCAGAAAATCAGCACCAACAAACACTGGAGGATGTAAATTCTCCACAATGCTGAAAGGATGAGAGAGCTGCCTTGTGCCAATCTGTGCATAAAGTATGCACACCCCCGTTGTTTTCAGAAGCCGGCGAGGCCAGTCTGCTGAGAGCAAATAGTGGCTGTGTTTTGTTTCAGCCAGATGGGGCTTTTCACGGCACAGAGAGCTGTACAGATCTCTGCTGATCGCAGATTTCTCTGACCAAAGAGCCAGCAGCACGTCTGGCATGAATGTGCTTTCCAGGTGCACACCTTCGGCCACTCTGGGGTTATAGGGTTCACCTCCAGAGTGTTTAAGTGAGCAAAGGAAAGATGTGTGGCTGCAGAGAGAAGTTCTCTGATCGCTGAGAAGCGGTGGTGTGGCAGAGGATTTTGAAATCGGCTCTGTTGAAGGCAGAAATGGTGCTAAGAGTTCTTTGGGCTCTTCGGAGCAGGTCACCTGGTTGATAGGGACGGACGGTCCACTTCCAGAAGTAAGAGGCTTAGGAGTCCCCACTTGGGCCCAAAGATGACCATGATGGCAGTCAATGAGTGGAGCTAACCTGTTCAACAGATCCTGACCCACAAGAAAAGGTTCTGTGTCCAAAGTACAGATGTAGATGGGGTGAACAAGGGTCATGTCACGGAAAGTGATGTCTAACCACGCCCGTTTGGTGATGCATGACTGATCCTGAGTGTAGCTGGTGATGCCCACGTTACAGGTCTCCACCTGTAACGGTTTCCCAAGGGACACCATAGCTCTGGTCACCTCATCGAACAAATCTGAGCACATTAGACTGATCTCGGAACCTGTGTCTAAAAGAGCATTTGCTGTGACACATCCTCCTATAACTGTCGAGCAGTATAAGCGATGCGCGTTTTCACGATGGTTTAGTTCACCTAAAAACCTTAGAAAAGGGGTTTTCTGATCACCTGCTGATGGGATCTTAGAAGGTTGTTGGTGAATTTTTGGTTGGTTCCCCCACTTAATCAGATAAACTCTGTTAGAAGGGGGAGCCTGGTCCACGCCTAGTCATGCTGACGTGGGTTTTGGGCCTGGTTTCCCAGGAGGGTCGGCAGGATTGGATGGTGGCGAGGACGGCTGCGGCGCGATCTGACGCACTGTGTCGGCTAGCAACCTGCGAAAAGTCTCCTCCATCTCCTTTCTCATTGACTCCTCCATGCGCAGGTTCCAGCCTTTGTTGTCATGTGTGCCTTTCTGCTTTTCCAACCTGTCAGTTTGCTTACCGTGTCGGGCTGGATCCGGCCTGTGCCATTTTTGAAACCTCTCACCTTCCATGCTGTCATGCTGACCTCTGCTATCATGAGAAGCATTCTTCTGCTGCGGTTCAAAACCGTGTTGCTTCTTGAACCCAAATCTAGTTTTAGGTTTAGAGGGAGGCATCTCATGTCCCTCCAGACCTAACCTCTTTTCTGGTTCGGTCTGAATCTGCAGAACCCTGTTATCACTGTCGACTCCTTTGTTGGGCCGGACACGTGTTTCCCATGCAACCTGCGCGTATTTCCTGATTTCCTGCATGGTAAGTCTCTTGGTTCTACAATGCATGGTAACCTCATAACGCACGCTTTCATGAAGATTATGGAGGAACAAAGATTTGAAAGTGTGGTCTTCCTCCAAGCCGGGAGCATTTCGTCCCTGAAAGTAAGCAGCCCGTAAACGGCGGTAATACTCCTTGGGCGCTTCAGTTCTCTTTTGCTGAATTGCAAAAGCTCCAAGAGTCGCAGAAGCTGGGTCTGTGAACACAGAATATTCTTCTCTTAAAGCCTGACAAAGAGCTGAGTAACGGTCACGTGTAGCTGGAGGGAGGCTTTCTATGAAAACATGGACACTTCTGGACGTGGTTTTCCAGATAAGCTTCAATTTTTCTCGAGCCGAGGGGCTATATAAGTCTAGCAGACAGCGCTCTACCTCTCTGAGATAGTCATCAATGGTGGATTCTGTATTGCTAGGATCAAAACGCTCTATGTCTCGGGCCAGGGACTCAAGCTGACGCATCCGCAGTCCCTGTTCAGGGATCGGGGCTGGTCCATCTGAGTCCTCTCCTGACGACTCCTGCCTGTGGTAACCACGATAGCAGGGGGGCTCTGGTTCTGACCACCTACCTGGCATCGGCGGCCGTTCGTGGGACGCCGGGGAACCCTCCCTGTCATGAACTCTTGTCCGTGGACGCAGTTCAGAGGAGTGGGGTTTACCTGTGTCCCAGGAACGGTGCTCCCGTCGCCCTGGTGGGGGGAAAGGATCATAGCAGACAGTGTCAGGGGTCAGGTGGGAAGCAGGTGTTTTCCCATGATTTGCATCATGTGCATCAGTCCTGATTGCCACCGTAAGTTGTTTAGGCATTTCTTTCCGTATCACACTGCTATATCTGTCCTGACCTTCGCTTACCCCTCGCTCAGAAGGTGTCTGAGGGCCCAGTTCATCCAATGTCCTCCAGGTGTGATCCCCATGTTTTCCCTCAGATCCTTCTGGCTGCAAGCTAATGAGATCCTCCTCTCGCTCCTCTGTGAGATGACAGCTGCCCTGAACACTTCTCTGTTCTAGCTCCCTAGCTCTTTCCTCAGCTGCGATCCGCATCTCAACCTCTCTGTTACGCAGATCGGTCTCTAGCGTTAACCTTCGGTGGTATAACGCAGATAATTCACCAAAAACATCTGCTACCAATCTATCCTTTGGCTTGCTTTGAACCTCCTCCACCAATTCCTGAATTTTCCTCTCACAGTCCTCTATGTTAAACTGATTCAAGCGGTCTTGGTCCTCCGGTGTCATTTTAAGCAGTGAGCTAATGACACCCTGAGCCTCCATTCCAATGGAGGATTGTGGACCTTCAGCTCCTTTGACTGAAGAACCTTTACTATCCATTCTTTGTCAGCTATGGACAGCAGCACAACAACTGTAGCTCAGCACTACACAACAACAACAATCAAATAACACTGTAGTTTAGCTTAGCGCTAAACAACAGACAACAAACAACAACGCTGTATTCTAGCTTAGCACTAAGCTACAACGCATACACTTTAGTTTAGCTCAGCGCTAAACAACAACTGCTAACAACAACTGTTAAGTGGCTTCACTTTACTGTCAACAGCAACTCGCACTACGACTGACACTTTACTGCAGGAAGTGTGGTCAAATACGTGCGTTTAATTAGGCTGCGCAGGGGAAAATCAACCCTGCGACTTACAACTCCTATGTTTAGGAACGGTTAATATGCTTGTTTAACTTTGAGAATATTAACTGTGAGTGACATGGACCACTAACCTTTCGGCCAGTAATTAAGTGATAAAGCTGTGGCTTTGTTTGTGATGCAAGTTATTTACGAACAGGTGCTCTACACGTGTGGAAAATAGCAAAGTGTTTGGAACTTCAGAGGTGGCAAAGAATGACAGTTAAAAACCGCTAAATTGCAACCTTAGTTTCAAAATCACAGATCAACTTTGACCACTTATGATGAGCAGAAGGGGGAAAAGAAAGAAAAATAATTTAACAAAAATTAAAAGTTTAAAAAAAAAAATTCAAAGGAAAAAAAAATATTATAATAAGTTGACAAAATTATTAAAAGGAGTAACCATAAAGAAAGTTTTAAGAAACTGACATTCAAATATCCATTCAGGGAAGCCGAGTGCTTTCACCTGAATTTTTAACCGTGACTGCAACTACCTATCCTGGCCACCAGATGGAGGCAGGGTGCCCTTCACTTTTGGGAAGACTGAGCTGTAATTACACACAATGTCCAGCAGATGGGGAATCGTTTCCCTCATCAAAACAATTATGATGCAATTACACACACGTCCACCAGATGGAGGCAAGGTCTCTCTTTTCAAAGCAGAACACGACACAGGAGGTGACTGATCAGTAGCAGGCGCTGGAGGCGCTGTACGTTCTAGTCAGTTCAGTCTAACTAACTCCAGGTTTAGAAATCAATATTCAAACCTCAGGTTAACAACCTCAAACCACCACAAACACGTACATATTTAGTAGGAGTACTTCCTTAATCAATTATGACTGAATAGCCCTTTTGGCAAGGTGAGCAGTCAAAATGCTGGAATGTAGATTGTGTTCATTAAATTCATAAGTTGCTGGTTATTCAGTTTAGTCTAAAGGAACGCCAAATAAGTAGACTAGCCCACCCAGGGACGCCAGTAAATGTTATGCCAGAAGATGGTTGAATATGCTTATTATTATTATTAATTATAATTTGGCATTATAATTTAAATAATAAATCATTCAACTCAAAATTCCGCTACAACAAAATATAGTTCAAATGGTGGTGATGTTAGCTATAAGCTTGTAAGTATTTATACCATTAATGCATTAGTTAATTTGCTGTTATGAACTCATTTATGCTGGGATAAATGATCTGGTCGGACTTGTGACCGACGAGGTTTATCCGGCAGGCTATGAGAACCCCAATGTAACTGCAATTAGAGTTTAAATCCTTATTCGTCTATCACCATCCAATGATATTGTCTCTGTATTAATGTCAGATGTTAACTCCAAAGGAGGTTAGCTCTGATTTCTGAATAACCATACAACTATGAATTGGATTGAACACAAAACAATGTCTATTCCGCAGTGGTGTTTTATTGAACCAAAAGCAATTCCCTGTTACAGTAATTCTCTGATTCAACGACTTTGGAAATCTTACTCACTACTAACTAACACGCAAAATATATATGGAGATAAAAGAATAAACAAAACAAACAAAACGAAAGGAAAGAAAAACAAATGGATTAAAATGAGCGGTTGCAACTCTTAGTTCAGCTCACGGTTGTTTAAACCACATTCAGAACATCGGCATTTGACATAGCATTGACAGACAGAGCAGCTGTGGGAGTCCTACCGGACGCTTTGATGCCTTACAAAGCTATCAGCTAAGCTACAGCCCAGTCATCCGACACCCTCCCAAGATGGCCGCTACGATGACGTATGGTCTATCAATTTACGTGAAGCGTGAGGGGAGGTTCTGATGACGTAACCACGCTTACGCTGATGGGGTAATGCCTCGCTTCGAGAGGGCGCGGCCAACTGGTAGTTTAAAGCAAAACCGCGGAATGAGCTCGGACAAAGAGATTAAACTGATAAGAAGAAGCGAAAAGAGAGAGAGGGGGGAAGGCAGGGAAGAAGATGGAACAGAAACGAAGCAATGACCCACGGCGGGGTTATTGATGAATCACAAATCAACACAGCAGAATCAAATGTAAAATGCATGCACATACAAAGAAAATATTCAGCAAAAATAATTCCAACTTCGTCGTGGAATAAAAGCATTAACCTAAGCCTACAAATTTCTACGTCTGCCCAGGCACTTCTAAACACCCTGTTGGTGAGACAGAAATAAAAGGGGAGAACCCCGTTACTTTGAGGTGGTCCGGAGTGAAAGTCCCGGCTTCGGTCCGGAGCGCTCCGGATCACGCGACGTCCTGAACGCGTCTTGACGACCGCAGGGTCCGCAGGCTGCAGCGGGGACCAGACTGAGAGAGTTCCTTCGTCTTTCTCTCTCTCTCTGGGCTCCTAGACGCTTGTTGGGCCAAACAACGCGTCGTCCTCTCTCGATCACTGGGAGATAAGGCGGCTTCCAGTATTTGATCAGAGGGAATTAAAGGTACCTTTTTGAGTCGACCTCCTGTCTGCACAGGGAATGGTTTTGCTTCGAAAAAATCTCGGTCCAGCGAGAAACTCGAGCACGTGGCGTGGGATTACCCCAACGGAAACAGCTGTGTGTGTGTGTGTCTTCTCGGTTGGCAGGGCGCCAGGGAAGAAGGCCGATTGCGAGATGCAACCGAGTTTTATCAACTTTACCCTAGCAACGTTATCGGTTGCTAGGGCGCCGGCCATTTTGGGCCGCGTTGCATGATGGGAGTTGGTGGCCATTTTGACCACCATGCATCATGGGAAATGCAGTCTGTCACGTCCTGACATGGCACAACAGTGTGTACATAGATCCTTAGCTTCTTTTTATCTTAATTTTGCTTAGTAGTTTTAGTCAAGTTTCACTAGCCTAATAAAGAGGATATGTTGATTGAAATATAGATTTAATTCAGATAATCAGCACTCTGGATGTCATTTTATTTCCGATAATAAATTCTTGAACTTGAAGAGAACTTGAAGAGAAATTGTCACTGCTTTATATGTGTGCAGAGTTTGCTGTTAAAAGAACGCCAGTGCTTGAATCATTCCTTTCAACAATTGTCCTGGCATCAGCTGTTCGGGCTGATATTCACCAGACAATACCGAACAGACAGAGTTATTTATTAAACATTAAATAATTCAAAACAGTGTGAAATAACAAAACAATGTGACACTGGTTAAATGAGAATAGAACTGAACACAGTGATATATTAAATGTATGCACAGCTCAGCAGGACGTTTGCATTGTATGTGGGTTAAGTCATGGCTGGGTTTATGCGTTATGGGTCATAATCCTTTTTCTTTCACCCCTTCTCATTCTCTGCACCTTCTTAATTATCTGGCTTTATCTTTTTCCTCTGCTTCTTTCCTGTTGATCAGACAACCAGAAGCACATTATATGATGTCACCTGGGTCTATGTATATCTATCTCTATAGGGACATGCTCTTTCTAACTATGGTAAATTCAAGGTTTGTGACATGGAATGCACATGGAGCTGGCACCAGAGAGAAAAATTTTAAAATGTTTAATCAGCTTAAAAGATTAAAGGGAGATGTTGTCTTATTGCTAGAAATTCATAAATCAGCTACAACTGTAAATGATCTTAACTTACCCTAATGTGTTTTCCACCAGCTATAACTGTAGACAAAGAGGAGTAGCAATTTTAAACCACAAAAACGTTCGTTTTACAATATTAGACAAAATTATAGATCATGAAGGTAGATTCATAATAATGAAAATATCTATTCATAATCAAAAGTTATGTATTGTCAGTATATATGGCCTAAATGTTGGTGACCCCTCATTCTTTCACAAACTCTTCCATGCACGTTCAAAACACCTGGATTGCTTGCTATATATTGAGGTGACCTCAACTTTGGTCCAAATGAAGAAATAGACAGGTTGAATAAAACAGAGACTACTGGATGGCCGCTATGTGAGAGTATCCTTGGTAACTAACCCTCCAATTCCAATATCATGCCTCCAAAACAAAAAAAAGTGCTACATTTATAACACATACCATTATAACTTAAGGAGACAGAGGAGGAATAACCAAATCTTGGATTTAAAAATCCTTGTTGGAAAGGAATTTCCAAGTTCTGACTTTAGGGTATGTCTCTGCTCATTTTTCTATAATAAAAATAATAATAATCATCTTTACTGTCATTGCAATGTATATTCCAATAAAATTTGTTTTCTGCATTTATCCATCCCCTTGGGGAGCAGTGGACTGACTGGGAGCAATCAGGGGTTGAGGGTCTTGCTCAGGGACCCAGAGTGGCAGTCTGTGGGAGCTGAATCCAGAACCTCCAGAACACAAGCACAATGCTCTAACCAATAGTCCACAAATCCCCCACTCTGACATGGAATATAGAAATTCTGATTTCCAAGTAGAACTAGTTTGAACTGGGAAACATGGGAAAGTCAGATGATGTGGGGAAAAAGCATCTTCCCTATAATACAATGGCACACAGTAACCTAAACTATGTTTTATGCATGCTCATATCAATCATAAGTGAACAGAAGCAATGTTGCACAGTCACAGGAACTACAGACTACTTTTAATCTATTTAAAATGACAATATTGATTGAACACCAGGATACAAAGAAAAAAACAAATCACAATTAAAATAGTATGTTACAAGAAAACAGGTGTCTTCTTTTACCATTTCAGTTAAACAGTTTACACTGTATTTCTTGTTTTTCATCAGGGAACATAATGCAGTGAAATGCCCCAGGTGTATTGCATTATAAAGGAATATAATCAGATATGACAGCAAGGACAAGTATGAGACAGATGGTTTCTAACATGGCATCAGTTCCAGGTCTTACATGGAAAACATTTTTTTTTCCTTTTGTATGCCCTCTGCTCCATGCTTGCAGGGATTCCAACATTTGAATCCCATTATTCACAGACATCATTAGCCAACTGCATTGTTTAAATTGTTCTCATTCTCATTTCCTTTGACGATCTGTTTTTTGTTAGGGTTAACGGGCCATTTTTCCATATAAAGACCAAAACAAGTATTTTATTTGTGAAGCAATGAGTGAATAAATTTTTTTTTAGAATATTTTCCAAACAAAAGCAACAAAAAGTGTGTTTTCTTTATCTTCTAATCCTAAAGTATGTTCCTAGGTCATGGTGTCAGAGAGGGTTATATTGACAATTATCTGCTTCATCATATCCAGCATATGAATAAAAAGAAATCCCATGATTCATTTTAAAAGCAAAGAGATAAATACTTTTTATTGTATTGCTGTAGCCTCAAGCTCAGGCAGTTTCTCTGATCTAGCTGCTCCATCTTTACATACAGATCCATCTTGAGAAGCAGGAATATCATTGAAAAGTTAATTTATTACAATAATTCAGTTGGGAATGTAAAACTCATGTTTTATATAAACACAACAAAGAGTGAGTGCTAATTTTAATGATTTGTTTTTACAGTTAAATAAAACACAACATTTAGTTTTTCTGAATTAGATTTTTTCTTAAAAAAAAAAACAACTCCACATACATAGCAGGCTATGTACAGGACTGTCTCAGAAAATTAGAATATAGTGAAAAAGTATACTAGTAGGCTATTCAACTAATCACTTGAATCGTCTAATTAACTCGAAACACCTGCAAGGGTTTCCTGAGCCTTGAAAAACACTCAGCTTGGTTCAGTAAACTAAATCACAAGTATGGGGAAGACTGCTGATCTGACTGCTGTCCAGAAGACCATCATTGACACCCTCCATCAGGAGGGTAAGACACAAAAAGAAATTTCTCAAAGAGCAGGCTGTTCACAGAGTGCAGTTTCAAAGCACATTCACAAAAAGTGTGTTGGAAGGGGGAAATGTGGCAGGAAACGCTGCACAACCAAAATCTGGCACCTGCCCACAGTGCCAAAACCACCAGTAACTGGTGTACTGACCATGGCATTACTGTCCTTGATTGGCCTGCCAATTCCCCTGACCTGAACCCCATCGAGAATTTGTGGGGTATTGTGAAGAAGAAGCTGAAAGACACCAGACCCAACAATGCAAATGAGCTAAAGGCCGCTATTGAAGCATCCTGGGCATCCATAACACCTCAGCAATGCCACAGGCTGATTGCCTCCATGCCA
The DNA here is from genome assembly GCA_037039145.1 of Fundulus diaphanus. Classification (NCBI taxonomy): domain Eukaryota; kingdom Metazoa; phylum Chordata; class Actinopteri; order Cyprinodontiformes; family Fundulidae; genus Fundulus; species Fundulus diaphanus. The sequence goes on along the minus strand of CM073122.1, from coordinate 14,031,178 downwards.
CGCCGCATTGATGCAGTAATCTGTGCAAAAGGATTCCCAACCAAGTACTGAGTGCATTAATGGACATTTTCAAATGTTTGATTTTGTTTTGCTGTTAGAATTGTTTTTTTACTTGGTCTGAGGAAATATTCTAATATTTTGAGATAGGATTTTTGAGTTTTCTTCAGCTGTACGCCATAATCAGCAATATTAAAACAATAAAAGGTTTGCGATATTTCAGTTGATTTGTAATAAATCCAGAATGTATGACATTTCATGTTTTTTAATTGCATTACAGAAAATAAAGAACTTTATCACAATATTCTAATTTTCTGAGACAGTCCTGTATGTTTATCTGTCACTTCTCTATGGCAGGACTCCACAAAAATGTCAAATCAAAAGAAAAGAATATTAATAATATTTCCTTTTATAGTCCCACAGAGGGGTATTTTAGTCACTGTGTTTAACCCATCCCTTAGGGAGCAGTGTGCTGTGGACACTGAGTGGTGCAGGGGGAGCAATATATGGCTAGGGGTCTTGCTCAGGTACCCAGAGTAATAGACTGAGTTTTGGGTTCTCTCCAGGATGCAACCGGCCAGCTCTCTAGGCAACAACTCTCACTTCAGGTGTTCTCCCCTTCAGGGAATCAAACCCCAGTCTCCCGTATGACAGGCAGGTATATTCACCACTGTAGTAACGAGGAGAAAATGTGGTAAAGTAAATATGCAAACACCTTAAGGATAACTGCATACTTGAAATTATTAACTTGTTAATCATAATAAAAAAAATAATAAAGACTTATTGAAAGGTATGAGGCATATGTTTTTAAACACCCTGTTTGGTTAGTGCAGTACATGCATAACCCACCCACCAAGCAAAAACACTGTTGGCCCCTCATCAATCAGGCAAATGTTTCAAGAACATCAAATCCAAAACTAACAAACTCAAAAACAGCTTTTTCGCTAAAACTGTGAGGGTGTGGTGGATACTCCTACCACCACCAAGGGGTGTTATTATTATCTAGGGATGTTATGAGATGAGCCGAGGCTTCGCAGCGTGTGTCAAGTAGTGGAGGGGGCGTTTCCGCAAAGCACGTATCGAAGCTTGCTTCATTTAGGGGAGGAGCCCAAAATGATGACGTCTGAAGCCGCACTACTAAGCAGTACCATGTGATTGCTTCAGGGAGCGCTTCAGATTGCCTGCGGGTTTTGACAGGCATTTAAGCGCCTCATTCAAAATGTGGGTGTTTGTTGGAGAGTTGCTGTTAGTTCAGGTTTTGGATAGAATTTCGATAGCTTGGAGTGTAGAGTTTGGATAGAGTATTCATGGTTTGGAGACAGTTTGTAAAGTTTACGTGAAAAGATGAGCTTGGAGATTGAAGGGAGTGAACAGATGATAGCGGATGGAGCCAGCTAGGAAGAGGAGGATTTCACCAGTATGAGCATATTTGACTTGATTTATCCCAATGGCGCATTCCTCAAATGGCATCAAATTACTCAATTTAAAACACGGCCATCGTGACCATATGAAAGAATTTTTTTTCATCCTCTTTCCTAAACCCCAAAATAATGCCGAGAAATGTCATCGTTGGATAAGAGCATGTAAGCGGGAGGGCTTTGCAGTTTGGAACGTGACCAAACACACCGACATGTGTTCGCTACATTTCGTCTGCGGTAAGGGACCAACAGCGGAATATCCAGACCTAATATCAGCGACTGCAACATCTGTTCAGATATGTGTATTTATACTTGTCCTGGCTGTCACTTCCCTGCTCCTCACAACTATAAGTACGTTCCACACTGCAACGCAGGATATTCAGACTGTCTAACTGAGTAGGCCACTGGCACTTAGATGTGTGTACATATTTTTAATGAAAGTATCAGGGGTATATGTCCTTATTTGTTGTAGTTTCTTAAGATAGGCTGTAACCAAGACAAATGAGTTATCCCCGCCAGAATCTGTTTCCCCCATGTCAGGAATGCGCATGCAGCAGAAAGAGTGAATCCAGTCCACTCCGTCTCATTTCCAACCATCTACATGTGAAAATAGAGATGTATTATTTTTGATAGCGAAGAAAAAGAAGAGGGTCATTACGTTATCGTTCCGTTAGTGGTTAAAACTGAAGATTTAACACATCGGCATTGGGTTGTTTGCACAGATCGAGGACGTTTGACTAATGGATAATCACGTCTGTTTAAACTTGATTGATCCCTCAATAACCTATTCACAGAAAGTAAACGCCTCTGTGGTCATTTGCAGATGTCTTATGAAAATATTATATGTTTTGTGTTATTAGATTGTCACATGTCTCCCGACACGGGCGACACAGATTCTGGCGGGGATAACTCGTTTGGCACAACAATTGTCATAGATACACCAACTGGAGAACCAGCGCGGTGACGCCACGGAGCTGATTAACGTTAGGTAGAATGTTTAGGTTTATATTTTGGTTCGGGAGAACACTGCAAATGGCTTGGCTAGGCCTAGCTCACATAATGCTGGAATGAGTTAGCTACCACACAGCCCAACCATACTTTTAGCAAAAGAAAACCTTACCTTTCCACTAATACAGCTTTCTTTCCACCAACTTTCAGGCATCTACATTTCAGCCAACGTCTCAGTTGTTTGACACTGCCCTTCTCAGTTGAAGCATGTTGAAATGAAGCTTCTGGGACATCCTTATCTTCCAAAATTATTGGTGTTGCAAACGTTGCCATTTCTGAGTTTGTAATTTGCTTGTCCAACCATGAACTGGAACAGAGTTGAATGATAACTCTGGACAGTCCTTTACTACAGAAGAAAACGGAGGTCAGACTCAGCTGGCATTGGTGGATACAACAGGGAACTTGCTGCTGCATGTAATAGGAAAGTCAAACCATAACTGACTTCCTAGACTTATTCAATAAGGAAATGTTGAAGTGATGAAGTTCAAGCACTTTTATTGAGAAACAGAGCAGAGATCACATAGATGGAAAGTAATCGCACCCTACGGTCCCGCTGCAGTCTGTCTGCCCTGTTTCTGACCCTCCTCGCTTTCGGCTCTCCCTAATACTTGACAGTGTCCTTGCCGTGAGACAAAACAAAGACAGTGTATCCGAGACAATCATTATCCCACACAATAACATTGCAAGTATTGGCCTTGGCAATCAGCAGGAACAGCCGCTCTCATGTCTCCAGTGCTCACATGTCCGAGTGGCGTCAGGTCATAGTGACTTTAGGATAATATTCCAATAACACTGCATAAATGGCCCAGTGAGTTCAGGGGCAGTGCTAGCCATTTGGGGGCTCTAAGTATAAGTGCTGTATGGTATCCCCCACATGGAAAGGAACAATAATATAGGATTTATCAATATGTTTCTATTTATTTCCAATATTACTTCTCAATATTAATATTTTGAAAACAGTTGCAACAAGAGGAGAACGCCTTCAGGAGGAGATGATAAAGTCAGCACCAGTAGCAGCATTAGAAGTTGCACATCTTTTAATTCTCTTTTCTTCATAAACAAAATTATTTTTTAAAAGAATCTATTAAAAAACAAAAACTGTTGAAAAACTCTTATTTCTGAATAAAATCTCCTGGTTTGCACATTATAGTCCAAGTTGCACAAGCATATCCAGTGCCCTCTTCGACGTTCCACAAGTACTTTCTCTGTCTGTCTGTTTAAGTCCTGCCATAGAGAAGTGACAGATAAACATACATAGCCTGCCATATAAGATTGTGCTTTCTTAGAAAATTACACACAGAACATGTTAAAAAAGATTTTACTTTACACGTGAAAACCATAAGAGAAATTAATGGTTATTACTTTTTATCGATAATTTCCAAGGGCACTGAAGGATAAAAACACAATCATATTGTATTGCTGACTGTAATCATGCAGTAGGTGATTTCATGTGCAAATGAAGCCTCGTAAACTGAACCCTTTGCTGAGGCAATTGGCTCAAGTGGTTCAATGCCTCACAATGCTCATGAGGCCTCATTTCACCACCACTAGTAGTATCTGTTTATAGTAGGGCTGTCAGTTTTAACGCGTTATTAACTTTGTTAGACCATAACGACGACATTTTTTTTAAAGCGCGTTAATCGCGTTGCTTTTTTTTCCCGCACCGCTACCTGGACTGTGTTTTTTTTTACCCTCGCCGCTTTCCGTAGTTCCAAGAATGCTAGCGACTAGCAAAACAGACCCGCGTTTACTGTTGCCAAGCCCGCTTATTTCATACGACTTCTTTTTTCTAAAGTCGCTTGTAAATTTCATGAGTTGCGGGTTGCCGTTTTTTTGTGCTTGTTTCTGAGAGTGAAGTCACTTATTTGGGCTCTAAAGTAAGTGACGCTGCCGCATTACAGACACAGTGAGTATAACCAGCTGAAATATCCCTTCGCCTCATAACGCGCTGGAGTGCATCCTCCTAGACTGACATAATAGTAGAGGGAGTAAAGGCAGGAAGAGGAACTCTGCCCATATTTTCTGCAGTTTACAGTTGTAATAACTGCAGAAAGTAGATTTGGCAGTGCAGATCACCATTTTGAGCAGAGATTGATTCTGAAGTTTTTTATACGCTGATAACATTGCAGAAACCCAACCCATAAACCAGGGGTTCCCAAACTTTTTTAGCCGCGCACCCCCTTCCATGTCCCAGCCGGGTTGACGCACCCCCAAGATTTTTATATATATATATATATATATATATATATATATATATATATATATATATATATATATATATATATATATAAACGGTTGCAGTTACAACTCAAACGTCGTAACAACGCTTCTAAATCTGAGTATGACTCACAATTTCACGCCGCAAAATACAAACACGAAGCAGTTTGATTTTGTCCGATGACGAGCGAGCGAGAGAGAACTGGTAAAGCATTACAGAGTAACAATAACTCTAGCGCTCCATAAAGATGTTATTAATCAAAGAAATTTTTCTGATTGTTTCACAGCGGTTACCATCAGCGGGTAAACAAGCCCACGGCAACACACCTCGGCTCCCCCAGCCCGTTTCTGTCTGAATATGCGCTAAAACCGCCTTTTTAAAATGAACTGCACGGTGCAGTCTGCGCCTGTCTGAATCGCCATGAGAAGTATTACACATATATGCGTGAGCATAATCAAAAAATTCCCCCAGGAGCAGCGTTTTATTTTATTTTTCCAGGAGTAGCGGTAACGACAGCGGTGGGCGTGTCATGCGCGTCAGAGCTTGTCACCGGTTCAAAGTCGCGGCACTTTGAGCAGCGCGGCGCTGTTTGTAGGCGCAGCACGATCCATAGAGACCAAGACACTCAATTTAATCTCGTAAATAAAACTTTCGGCCCGAATTAAATGTTTCCTCTGCTGACGTAAACGACGTAAAGCCAGGAGAGAGGAAGAGACATTTTCTGATGCGCTCGTTTTCTTCTCCCGGATCCGTTGCATTCTCTCTTCTGTTGCCTCCAATTTCTCTATTCCTCTTCTCTTTAATGACTAACTTTCACCTTAGATCTCTCACCTGTTTCCCTGATTTCAGCCTATTGAGCATATTTGCGAGAACTATTGAAGCACAGACCACAAGTCATATGCGCATATACATCACAATGCGGATTTTTCATCTTAAAATGAAGCGTAAAAGAAGATTTCTTCTAAATAAATACAGTTTATTAACATTTTCGTATTAATAATGTATCGTTCTGTTATGACACCCAAGCACCAGACGAGGCTTTGCTGCTAACACTTTATTTTAGGACGAACAGGACGGGACAGCTTGCACTCCGCCGGTACCCCCGAATAACGACTCCTCTCCCCGGAAGCCACACATTTCTTCCGCTATGACCCCGAAGTAATCTGATTTAAAGGAACAGTAAGTGTGCAACAGCATTTAGCAATAAAGTCTAATAAGGATCATTACAATACATTTTTATTTATTGATTAAATTAACAGTTTTTTGAGCTTCACAAAAGAAATGCTTTTTTACACTTCTTTATTGTGTGGGGGGGAAAAAACACGGTCAGACGCCATTACAGTTTTCGCCTCGCGCACCCCCTAGTGGCACCACACTTTGGGAAACCCTGCCATAAACTATACTTTAATGCTTATTAATTGTAAATTAAAAAATGTAAAATTTGTATTACTTTATATGTAAATGCTTAATACCATGTCTATCTTTGTTTAAGAGGCAAAAAAATATATTTCGGCATGAAATTTGTTATATATTTACACATTTGTTTACACATTGTGTAAACATCAGGGTGTTATTATTAGTGATTTAGCCATTATTGGCCAGAGTTTGGCCAGATTCTGAAAAGTGCTTGATAAATAAAAATTATTAAATATTTTTTGTACAAGCATGTTTTTTACCAGTTTTATTTATTTCAAAATTCCATATTAAAATGCCAAAATAGGCTTTAAAAAGATAAAATATGCGATTAATTTGCGATTAATCAGGAGTTAACTTTTGAAATTATGTGATTAATTGTGATTAAAAAATTGTATCGTTTGACAGCACTAGTTTATAGTTTAATTTCTGAATTATATTATAAGTTAAATGTGTGAATGGCTTACTTACCCTTGTTTGTGTTTGAGGTTTGGCAGACAAAAGACCAGCTTGAGGGGTTGGAGGCCATTTTAAAAGGTCAGAACCTAGTACCTCAACAAAGGACCGAGGGGGAGGGGGGTTCTGTTCATTTAAAGTAATTTTTAACAGGAGAGACCATTCAGTACCTTATCCAATAGGCGCTGGGATGTAGCAGGAGCCCCATGAAGTCCAAATGGCATTACCCTAAATTGGTAAAGACCCCCACCATGTTCAATTCAATTCAATGCAATTTTATTTATATAGCGCCAATTCATGAAACATGTCATCTCAAGGCACTTTACAAAGTCAAGTTCAATCATATTATACAGATTGGGTCAGATTATACAGATTGGTCAAAAATGTTCCTATATAAGAAAACCAGTTGATTGCATCAAAGTCCCGACAAGCAGCATTCACTCCTGGGGAAGCGTAGAGCTACAGGGAGAGTCGTCTGCATTGTACATGGCTTTGCTGCAATCCCTCATACTGAGCAAGCATGAAGCGACAGTGGGAAGAAAAACTCCCCATTAACGGGAAGGAAAACCTCCGGCAGAACCGGGCTCAGTATGAACGGTCATCTGCCTCGACTGACTGGGGGTTACAGAAGACAGAGCAGAGACACAACAAGAGAGACAAACAAGCACAGAAGCACACATTGATCCAGTAATCTGTTCTACATTAGATGGTAATAGCGGGTGAGCCGTCTTCACTGGATGATGTCACAGTTAACAGAACGCCAGACCAGGTGTACCTACTATGAAGATAAAAGAGAGAGAACAGAAAGTTAAAGCAGAAATGACAACACGTAATGCAGAATTGAAGAACAGTAGAACTCTATAGAGTGAGAAAATTAGATCCTGATGTCCTCCAGTAGCCTAAGCCTATATAGGTAGCTCAGAGTAACATGAGCCACTCTAGTTATAAGCTTTGTCAAAAAGGAAGGTTTTAAGATTAGTCTTAAAAGTAGACAGGGTGTCTGCTTCGCTGACCAAATCTGGGAGTTGGTTCCACAGGAGAGGAGCCTGATAGCTAAAGGATCTGCCTCCCATTCTACTTTTAGAGACTCTAGGAACCACCAGCAGACCTGCAGTCTGAGAGCGAAGTGCTCTGTTAGGAACATACGGGGTAATCAGAGCTCTGATATATGATGGAGCTTGATTATTAAGGGCTTTATACGTTAGAAGAAGAATTTTAAATTCTATTCTTGATTTAACAGGAAGCCAATGAAGGGAAGCTAAAATAGGAGAAATATGATCCCTCTTGTTGATTTTCATCAGAACTCTTACTGCAGCATTTTGGATCAGCTGAAGACTTTGAACTGCATTTTGTGGACTTCCTGATAGTAAAGAATTACAATAGTCCTGCCTTGAAGTAACAAATGCATGGACTAGTTTTTCAGCATCACTCCTGGACAGAATGTTTCTAATTTTGGCGATATTCCGGAGGTGAAAAAAGGAAACTCTGGAAACCTGTTTAATATGGGATTTAAATGACATGTCTTGGTCAAAAATAACACCAAGATTTTTTACTTTATTACCAGAGGCCAAGTTAATGCCACCCAGATTAAGTGATTGGTTAAGAAGTTTATTTTTTGAGAACTCTGGCCCAAAGATTACAACTTCGGTCTTGTCAGAATTTAGATGCAGGAAATTTAAAGTCATCCAGCTTTTGATGTCATCAAGACATGACTGCAGTCAAAGTAATTGATTGGATTCATCAGGATTTATGGATAAATATAGCTGAGTGTCATCAGCATAACAGTGGAAGTTAATCCCATGCTGTCTGATAATGTTGCCGATCGGAAGCATATATATAATAAAGAGAATTGGTCCAAGGACTGAACCCTGTGGTACTCCACAGGTGACCCTAGAGTTTGAGGAAGATTTATTATTAACATGAACAAACTGGAATCTGTCAGACAGATAAGATTTAAACCAGCCTAATGCTTTCCCCTTAATCCCTACAGTATGTTCAAGTCTTTGTAGGAGAATATTGTGATCAACTGTATCAAATGCAGCACTGAGATCTAACAGGACAAGTGCAGACACAAGTCCATTATCTGAGGCCATGAGAATATCATTAGTAACCTTCACCAGAGCTGTTTCAGTGCTATGATGAGCTCTGAAGCCTGACTGAAACTCCTCAAGTAGGTCATTGCTTTGTAAATGTTCACAAAGTTGATTAGCAACTACTTTCTCAAGAATTTTAGATAAGAAAAGAAGATTAGATATAGGTCTGTAGTTTACTAGCTTATCTTGATCAAGAGATGGTTTCTTAAGTAGAGGTTTAATAACAGCTACTTTAAAAGCCTGTGGTACATATCCATTTACTAAGGATAGATTAATCATGTCTAAAATAGGACCACTGATCAGAGGGAATACCTCCTTAAACAACTTGGTTGGGATTGGGTCTAACATACAGGTAGAAGGTTTAGATGAAGCTAAGATTTTAGATAGCTCAGAAAGCTCTACTGCTTCTAAACAGTTCAAACACTGTGCAGGTTCTAAAGATTCCTCCAATGCTGCCTTACTTACTGGGGATGAGGTAATCATGTTTGGGAGGATGCCAATTATTTTATTTTTAATGGCATCAATTTTATTTATTAAGAATCCCATACAATCATTACTACTAAGAGCTAAGGGAATGGATGGATCAACAGAGCTGCAGCTCTGAGTAAGTTTGGCAACTGTACTAAAGAGAAATCTAGGATTATTTTTATTCTCTTCAATTAATGATGAAAAATATGCTGCTCTAACTCTGTGAAGGGTCTTGTTATACAACAATAGACTGTCCCTCCAGATTAAGTAGGATTCCTCTTGGTGTGTAGAGCGCCATTTTCTCTCCAATTTCCTAACATTGTGCTTCAAGGAACGCAGCTCTGAATTAAACCAGGGAGCCAGCTTCCTGTGAATTATCACCTTCTTTTTCAAGGGAGCTACATTGTCTAATGCAGAACGCAATGAGGAAGTCACACTGTTAGCAAAGGTATCGATTTGTGAATGGGAAGAAACAGCATTGCTGCCATCTACAGGGCATTTCTGCAATACTGAGGATATTAAAAGGGGGACAGACTCTTTAATTTTTGATACAGCATTATCCGATAGAGATCTACTATAATGGAACCCTCTTTTGGGGGTGGAGAACTCAGTTAGATTAAACTCAAATGTTATTAAAAATGATCAGATAGGACAGGGTTGTGAGAGAATACTGTTAATTCTTCACAATCAATGCCATATGTCTGCACAAGGTCCAAAGTATGGAGCCGAGAGTGCGTTGGTTTATGCACATTTTGAGCAAAACCAATTGAATCTAGGATAGTTTTAAAGGCTACACTAAGGTTATCACATTCAGTGTCAACATGGATGTTAAAATCACCCACTATAATAACCTTGTCAGTATTTAACACCAAATCAGATAAGAAATCTGACAACTGATCCAAAAACTGAGAGTAAGGGCCTGGTGGACGATACAAAACAATAAACAGAAGAGGTTTTATTGCTTTGCAGTTTGGATGAGGGAAACTGAGGGTTAAATGTTCAAAAGAACTGTAATTATCAATCGGCCTGGGACTAATTAATAAACCAGACTGAAAGATAGCCGCCACTCCTCCTCCTCTTCCGACAGATATGGGAATGTGGAAATTTGAATAATTGGAGGGAGTTGACTCATTTATACTAACGTAGTCCTCTTGTAGCCAGGTTACTGTGAGACAAAACAAATCAATCTGATTATCAGAAATCAATTCATTAACTTACAAAGTCTTTGGAGGGAGAGACCTTATATTTAATAGACCACATTTAATTCTTTTATTTTTTGGTTCAAAGTGATCCGTATGGATTTTTATTAGATTTTTATGATTTGTTCCCTTTAGATCAGTTAAGTTTTGGACGTGGGAAAGACACCGTCTCAATAGGATAATGGGTGGGTAACAGTACAGAAGCTGCAGAGAGGTGTGTTAAACTACGGCTCTGCTTCCTGGTCTGGACCCTGGGTTGTCAGCATTTAGGAGAACTAATAAATCCGGCCAGATTCCTAGAAAGAAGAGCTGCACCATCCAAAGTGGGATGAATACCGTCTCTCCTGATCAGACCAGGTTTTCCCCAGAAAGTTCGCCAGTTATCAATGTAGCCCACGTCATTTTCTGGACACCACCTAGACAACCAGCGGTTGAATGACGACATGCGGCTAAACATGTCATCATTGGTCAGATCAGGCAGGGGACCAGAGAAAATTACAGAGTCCGATATTGTTTTAGCAAACTCACATACCGAAGCAACACCAACTTTGGTGACCTCTGATCGGCATGACCGGGTGTCATTACCGCCAGCGTGAATAACAATTGTGCGGTATTTACGCTTATCCTTAGCCAGCAGTTTTAGGTAGGATTCTATGTCGCCCGTTCTGGCCCCTGGTAGGCATTTAACTATAGTCCCTGGTTTCTTTAGTGCCACGTTTCTTAGTAAGGAGCTGCCAATAATTAAGGTCGGCTCCTCGGCGAGACTGTCGCTCAGAGGGGAAAATTTGTTAGAAACGCAGACGGGTTGGTGGTGATCTGGGGGCTGAAATCTAGAGCTATGCTTACTACGAACCGTCACCCAGCCGGCCTGCTTAACCGGTTGTTCGAGTGCGGCGGTTGGTTCGCTACGTGAAGTTACTCTTTGTGGCTCCGTGCTAGCAAAGGAGCGGCTATCAGCCGGTTTTTCAACAGCACGGAGTCGGGTCTCCAGTTCTGACACCCTCGCCTCCAAAGCTACAAAAATACTACATTTATTACATTTACTATTATCACTAAAGGAGGCAGAGGAATAACTGAACATCTGACACAGAGAGCAGCAGATAGGAGACTTAGTCAGAGACGGAGAAGCCATTATGAGGCTAAGGCTTGGCTAACACTAGGCTAACGCTAGGCTAAAGCTAGGCTAGCGCCCTGTTATCACGCCAAAGAACAAACCGTGTGAAACACGAGGAGTTCCCAAACGTGATGAGCAGCCACAGAAAATGTTTTAAAAGTGCTTATGTTTGGAAACAGATGTTACAGCAAAGAGGTTTAAAGATAAAAAGCGAGAGAGCCTGGAGCAAAAATCCGTCGTTCACACAGCAACAACAGGAAGTGACACAATACGCCTTACCGCAAACAGGAAGTCAGCACTCAGAAAGATACTGACCATGCATGTTCTGAAAGCCGTCAACTCCCTGGACCTGGTAGAAAGCTGCCCCTGCCAATAGCCTTTGGAAAGGTCAATAGAAGTGAGGTATTCTGCTTTGCCTAGTTTTTCGATCAGATCATTGATACAAGGAGTTGGGTATGAATCAAACTTGGGAACTGAATTGAGGTAACGGAAGTCAATGCAAAACCTAAGTGTGCCATCCTTTTTGGGGACAAGCACGATTGATTTGCATCACTCACTCTGTGACCCCTCAATAACCCCAAGGGAAAGCATTAACTCAATTTCCCTTTTAAGTGGTTCAAGATGTCTTTCAGGTATGCAATAAGTCAGTTGCTTTGGAATAGCATCTTCTTTTTTTAGGTTTTTACGGCACTAGTGGCTCCTTTTTTCGTACAGTGGGCTGACAGGAAAGGGGGTAGGAGAGAGGGGGAGAGACATGCGGCAAAGGACCACAGGTCGGAGTCGAACCTGGGTCGGCCGCGACGAGGACTAAGGCCTCCATACATGGGTCGTGCGCGCTAACCACTGCGCCACCAAAGCACGCCATGTCTTCTTTCAAGATAATGTCATGTGTTATTACATTAGTATAGCCTGGATTTTCCTGGAACACATCCAATAAACATACAGCCCTCACCTCTGACTGCTGTTCTTCTGACAGATGATACAAACAAGGCTCCGAGATGAATGGAACAAGTAGATACTGTTCCTTGAGCTCCTCATCCCCTGTACTCTGTGTGTAGAAGGAGACCATTTTCTTTTTGTCCCGGGAAACTCACTCTTTAAGTAAGTTCACGTGGACAACCCGGGTGGAGCGGATTTGAGCTGGAACAGAGACTTTGTATGCTGTATCTCCTAATCTTTCCATTACCTCATAGGGCCCTTGCCACTTGTCCAGCAGTTTGCTATCCTCTGAAGGCAACATAACGTTCTTTTTTTCGGGCAATACTTTCTGGCCCGGCTCAAGCCCCCTCTCCCGGGCTACCAAGTCATACTGGGTATTCTGTTTATGTTGAGAGGTCGTCATGGTGTCTTCATGTTTTTTTAAGATCAGATAGCCTTTGTGGTCTACTAGTACTTTGACAGAGTTCCGAAAGCCAGTTTCAGAAATCGGTGCGAGTGCTAGCAGACCACATAGACTATCTGATCTTTAAAAAAACTGTATATATTCAATTCAATTTTCAATTTTTATTTATATAGCGCCAATTCATGAAACATGTCATCTCAAGGCACTTTACAAGTTAAGTTCAATCATATTATACAGATTGGGTCAGATTATACAGATTGGTCAAAAATGTTCCTATATAAGGAAACCAGTTGATTGCATCAAAGTCCCGACAAGCAGCATCCACTCCTGGAGAAGCGTAGAGCCACAGGGAGAGTCGTCTGCATTGTACATGGCTTTGCTGCAATCCCTCATACTGAGCAAGCATGAAGCGACAGTGGAAAGAAAAAACACCCGTTAGCGGGAAGGAAAAACCTCTAGCAGAACCGGGCTCAGTATGAACGGTCATCTGCCTCGACCGACTGGGGGTTACAGAAGACAGAGCAGAGACACAACAAGACAGACAAAAAGCACAGAAGCACACATTGATCTAGTAATCTGTTCTACATTAGATGGTAATAGTTGGTGATCTGTCCTCCCTGGATGATTTCACAGTCAACAGAACGTCAGACCAGGTGTACCTACTATGAAGAAAAAAGAGAGAGAACAAAAAGTTAAAAGCTGAAATGACAACTGTCATTTCAATGTAATGCAATGCAAAACTGGAGAACAGTAGACTGGAGAACAGTAGAAATCAGTAGAGTGAGAAAAATAGGCCCTGATGTCCTCCAGTAGCCTAAGCCTATAGCAGCATAACTATAGAGGTAGCTCAGGGTAACATGAGCCACTCTAACTATAAGCTTTGTCAAAAAGGAAAGTTTTAAGATTAGTCTTAAAAGTAGACAGGGTGTCTGCCTCACAGACCAAAACTGGGAGTTGGTTCCACAGGAGAGGAGCCTGATAGCTAAAGGATCTGCCTCCCATTCTACTTTTAGAGACTCTAGGAACCACCAGCAGACCTGCAGTCTGAGAGCGAAGTGCTCTGTTAGGAACATACGGGGTAATCAGAGCTCTGATATATGATGGAGCTTGATTATTAAGGGCTTTATACGTTAGAAGAAGAATTTTAAATTCTATTCTTGATTTAACAGGAAGCCAATGAAGGGAAGCTAAAATTGGAGAAATATGATCCCTCTTGTTGATTTTCATCAGAACTCTCGCTGCAGCATTTTGGATCAGCTGAAGACTTTGAACTGCATTTTGTGGACTTCCTGATAGTAAAGAATTACAATAGTCCAGCCTTGAAGTAACAAATGCATGGACTAGTTTTTCAGCATCACCCCTGGACAGAATGTTTCTAATTTTGGCGATATTCCAGAGGTGAAAAAAGGAAACTCTGGAAACCTGTTTAATATGGGATTTAAATGACATGTCTTGGTCGAAAATAACACCAAGATGTTTTACTTTACTACCAGAGACCAAGTTAATGCCATCCAGATTCAGTGAATGATTAAGAAGTTTATTTTTTGAGGACTCTGGTCCAAAGATTATAACTTCTGTCTTGTCAGAATTTAAGTGCAGGAAATTTAAAGTCATCCAGCTTTTGATGTCATCAAGACATGACTGCAGTCGAAGTAATTGATTGGATTCATCAGGATTTATGGATAAATATAGCTGAGTGTCATCAGCATAACAGTGGAAATTAATCCCATGCTGTCTGATAATTTTGCCAATCGGAAGCATATATATAGTAAAGAGAATTGGTCCAAGGACTGAACCCTGTGGTACTCCACAAGTGACCTTAGAGCTTGAAGAAGATTTATTATTAACATGAACAAACTGGAATCTGTCCGACAGATAAGATTTAAACCAGCCTAATGCTTTCCCCTTAATCTCTACAGTATGCTCAAGTCTTCGTAGGAGAATATTGTGATCAACTGTATCAAATGCAGCACTGAGATCTAACAGGACAAGTACAGACACAAGTCCATTATCTGAGGCCATGAGAATATTGTTGGTGACCTTCACCAGAGCTGTTTCAGTGCTATGATGAGCTCTGAAGCCTGACTGAAACTCCTCAAGTAGGTCATTACTTTGTAAATGTTCACAAAGTTGATTAGCAACTACTTTCTCGAGAATTTTAGATAAGAAAAGAAGATTAGATATAGGTCTGTAATTTACTAACTCATCTTGATCAAGAGATGGTTTCTTAAGTAAAGGTTTAATAACAGCTACTTTAAAAGCCTGTGGTACATATCCATTTACTAAGGATAGATTAATCATGTCTAAAATAGGACCACTGATCAGAGGGAATACCTCCTTAAACAACTTGGTTGGGATTGGGTCTAACATACAGGTAGAAGGTTTAGATGAAGCTAATATTTTAGATAGCTCAGAAAGCTCTACTGCTTCTAGACAGTTCAGACACAGCGCAGTTTCTAAAGATTCCTCCAACGCTGCCTCACTTACTGAGGACGAGGTAATCATGGTTGGGAGGATGCCAATTATTTTATTTTTAATGGAATCAATTTTATTTATGAAGAATCCCATAAAATCATTACTGCTAAGAGCTAAGGGAATGGATGGATCAACGGAGCTATGACTCTGTGTAAGTTTGGCAACTGTACTAAAGAGAAATCTAGGATTATTTTTATTCTCTTCAATTAATGATGAAAAATATGCTGCTCTAATTCTGCGAATGGTCTTGTTATACAACAATAGACTGTCCCTCCAGATTAGGTAGGATTCCTCTTGGTGTGTAGAGCGCCATTTTCTCTCCAATTTCCTAACATTGTGCTTCAAGGAACGCAGCTCTGAATTAAACCAGGGAGCCAGCTTCCTGTGAATAATCACCTTCTTTTTCAAGGGAGCTACATTGTCTAATGCAGAACGCAATGAAGAAGTCACACTGTTAGCAAAGGTATCGATTTGTGAATGGGAAAAAACAGCATTGCTGCCATCTACAGGGCATTGTAGATGTTCTTGAACATGTTCTTTTGTTATGTTCTATCAAACCTGTGTGTTGCGTTTAGGTTATTCCACCCCTATTTTAGCAGTCTTTGTTTCTTTTTTGTAGGGCAGTTTTTCTTTGACTCAGTTAGTGTTCAGTTGACCTCAGTTGGGCCCAAATTTTTGTTATGCATAATTTGATTTATTTTTGCTTCGATGTTTGAGCCTTTTGTAATTATATTTGACTTTATTAATTGTAAGAATTTTTCTGTATTTCAAACACATGTGGTCCTGCCTATGCTTGGTCCATATGTCTGGCTATCGCCCCCTGCTGAGAAAACTGAGTCTGCTACTCATCACAATATTACTACTGTGAACGCATATTTTTGCACACTCTTATTTTATCAGGAATGTTTCGTTGCACAGTTTTGTATATAAAGGTTTAAGAATATTGCACAGAATTTATTGAAGGTAAGAATGTATCATCAAATAAGCTTTGATTGACCATTCATGCGTCGTAGAGCCCATCCATCCATCCATCTTCTTCTGCTTATCCGGAGTCAGGTCGCAGGGGTAGCAGCTTCAGTAGGGAGGCCCAGACGTCCCTCTCCCCAGCCACTTGGGCCAGCTCCTCCGGGGGAATCCCAAGGCGTTCCCAGGCCAGCCAAGAGACATAGTCCCTCAGCGTGTCCTGGGTCTCCCTCTGGGTCTCCTCCCGGCGGGACGTGCCTGGAAAACCTCACCAGGGAGGCGTCCAGGAGGCATCCTGACCAGATGCCCGAGCCACCTCAACTGGCTCCTCTCGACATGGAGGAGCAGCGGCTCTACTCTGAGTCCTCCCCGGATGACTGAGCTCCTCACCCTATCTCTAAGGGAGAGCCCAGACACACTACGGAGAAAACTCATTTCGGCCGCTTGTATCCGGGATCTCGTTCTTTCGGTCATGACCCAAAGCTCATGATCATAGATGAGGGTAGGAATGTAGATCGACCGGTAAATCGAGAGCTTTGCCTTTTGGCTCAGCTCTCTCTTCACCACAACGGACTGGTACAGTCATATTTTAAAAAGGACTGACTTTCGGAACTCGGTACGAATCCTAGCAGACCCTAAAGTCTGTTTTGCATGCTTGGGCTTCTCAGTGTTGTGCAATCAAGCCATGAGGAATAAAATCAGACTAAAGTTTAACGCTGCTGAAATGTAGGACTTTTACAGGCCCTCGGGGGACTGTTCTCACAGAAGAGGGCCACTTTATAAAAACCCCTGGCCACGGACAAATGCTCTCTCTTGCCCGCTGCCCTAGCAGCATTGGGGAGAACACTCACATCTCCCTCTGCGAAGCGAAGGACCAACTGGAGTTAGGAGAACCACCACAGATATGCCATACCAGGAAAGGCTGTGCGAAGGACCCCGAATCTGGAAAGGCCATGCAGAGAGCCCATGCTGTAAACGCTCTTCACAGGCCAAATGCACCCCCTCCCCGGAGCCTTGTACAGCTCGCAAAGCCAGGCCTGGTTTTCCAAACGAGCTAGCCACCTACTTGCTGCTCAGATAACCAGCTTTACCTTGGAGTAATTCATTGCAACCAGACGCCCCGTCGCCACAACGTCAGAGGTTTGGCAGAGAAATAAGCAGGAAAAGTTTACAATGGTTTATTTAAAGTCTGTTCACATTGTTTTTAAAGCTTGACCAAGTTATAGGCTAGCTCCCGCTAGCTTCTTTGAAATCATGCTATGCTGATGTGGTTTGAATGTGATTTACAGTTATAACAAACTTTATTTCCTCAAGGGTTTTATACATCGATGGAATATTAATGTATGTGTTTTCCGGTCCACTCATTACAACCAAAGAACTGAAAAACATGGCTTATGGTCTTTTTAAAGTAGTGCCAAATGTCTGATAGCATAGCGCTATTAGCTTCCCAGATAACAGTGCTACCACTGAGTCAATGCTACTACGGTTCGTTTTAAACATAATGCTTATTTTCATTTCACTCCAAGATCATTCAATAGTGCTCTGAGCGTTATTACCGTATTAATAGGGAAGATTAATTGCCGGAGGAATAATTGCATTAAAAAAATCAAGTGTCTTAAAAGGTACGTATTTTGCTGAGCTAATCGTTCTTTAAAATGTTATTTTGTCCAATAATGTTTTGTTTAACTCCGGATTTGCATTGTGAATTGGTTGAAACACTTGCCAAATGTTGTTCTAAATTAGTCAAGCTAATTTTATCTCATTCCACGTTCTTTAAGATTAACTTTAGTTCTCTAACTTGGATCTTCAGTGAACCAGGATTCACTGAATTATTCTGATGATGTTTTTCAACTATTGTATTTCTCCTTTTTGTGTGTACATAGTTCCTTAGCTTCTTTTTATCTTAATTTTGCTTAGTAGTTTTAGTTAAGTAGAGAGGATTTGTTGATTGAAATATGGTGTAAATTCAGATTAACAGCATTCTATAGTGGTGTTCTCTTGATGCTCATTTCTATTTCTGTTTAATTCTTGAACTTGAAGAGAAGTTGTCACTCTTTTATTCCGTATGTGTGCAGAGTTTGCTCTTAAATGAATGCCAGTGCTCAAATCACCCTTTCAGCTATTGTCCTAATATCAGCTGTTTGGGCTGATATTCACCAGACAATACATAACAGACAGAGAGTTATTCATTAAACACTAAATAACTTAGAACATTGCATAATGGCACAACATCAGTAAGTGTGGTTGACAAGGAAAGCCAACTAATCTCTATATTACATTTAAGAAAAGTCTATGTTTGTTGTGTCCACCTGTACATATTGTTTGTGTGCATCCTAAGCTGGTTTCTGTCTTAAAAAAAAAATTCACCATGGTAACACGTGGCAACAATAAAAGATTATTGATATGTTATGTGTATCAGATGTAAACACATTATCATAAAACCAACCTAAACATTATATATACTTTGATCAATTTTAAATTAAACAGATACATTAGCATAAACCAACACAATAGAAATTACATTTTATATAAATGTAATTTAATTTTTAAACATAAAATTACAAATAAATGCTCACTCATATTGTTTATTTATTGAACAGAAAAGATTCACATCAATCTTTCAATGTACTAGCAAGGATAACCAACAATAGATTGATATTTGCTGTTAGTTTCTATTTTCCTATGTTTTATCTTATTTAAATTTTCCTACATTTTATTCCAACTGTTTTTTGTTGTTGCTTTTATTCTGCTTTGATTTTCCAATGATTTGATTATGCAAAGCACTTAGCATTGTCCTTGTACTAAAATGTGCTATACAAATACTTTTGCCTTGCCTTGATGATCGCACACTATCCGGCAGAATGTAAATTTAATGTGTGCAATTCAAGTATTTTGATTGGACGATCCGAATTTAGGGCCATAGGATTTGTGCCCCACAGCTGTCTACTGAGAACGTGTTGGGCATGCAGACTGCAAATTCCGATGTTCATTATTCAAACAACTGTTGGTGGGCTGGCCCCAATGTCAAGCCGCTTCAAAAGGATTTAGCCTACTGAGCTTGTCACTATTCTGGCAGACTTAGATATATAGACACAAATGTTTCTAACAGAATTTTATTGGTGGTTACAATATTCCTCTACATAGAATGACCATGTCCCACTGATTATTGAAATCATAGTGCTCCGCAACGACATCTGGTGGTCGCTGGCCCCACTGGCCCAAAATACAGATATTCCACAGTATATATATAAATTACAGGAGTTAAGCCAGCAACCACCTGGAGGGTTGGTGAAGATGTTTCCTTGATTTGCCTATGTTTGTTTGAATAGATGTGTTTGTGTGAGAGTATATCTAGGCATGTTGGGGAATTATAAGTTTTGCCTCATGGGGCCTACATTGGTGTTGTCTTCAAACTTCATAACCGTGTGTGAAGAGGATGATGGGGGCAGAGCCAAGAACACATCCCTGTAGCGTTCCAGTGTTGAGAATCAATTAGGAAGATGTGACTTTATAGAATGATGTTAGAAAACTGTGCAATAAGCTAAAAGTGTGCATATGGACATTAGTATCTGTGAGACAATGTAAATGATTCTTGATCAGATCAAGAACCTGTGGAACCAGAAGCATTTGTGTAAACACATTGAGTTTGTTGGGAGTAGCAGGGATTATAAAGTCTAAATAGGTCTCTGCATCCTGCGAGAGACCTGTTGGAACTTCTCCCTTCTTGGAAGCTCTATCAAGCAATTAAATGTGGGACATCACAACACAATAAAAGCATCTTTGCTCAAGCTGTGAAGATTTTAAACAGCAAGACTCCACACTGACTGTTAAAAGCACTTGGATTTTTGTTTCATTTTCTTTATTGGGGTTTTAGTATTTGTTTTTACATTTTTCTTTTTATGTGCTCTTCTCGTCGTATTAGACCGGGTGGCTATGATTTTCATCCCTTTGTCTGTGTAAATACCAACTTGTGCACTTGATCTACTTGCATTTCTTTTCCAAAGTTTTCTTATACTGCAAATGATAAATAGACTGAACTGAACTGAAACTGAACAAAGAGGAAGGATCTGCTGAAGCACTCCTTTGAGCATCTAGTGGCAGTCTGTCACTGCCGCTAGATGCAGAATATTCTAGCTCTGCAACCATGCAAACATGTTTATGATGTTTCTGCTCCAGGAAAAACCCTGTTCTGAACAAACAAGACCAAGGAGGTCATAGTAGATTACAGAAGATCCAGGAAGACTCAAGATATCCCTCTCTCCATACACGGGAATGCGTTGGAGGGTGTGGACAGCATAAAGTTCCTGGGAATTCCATTTCCTCTGACCTCTCCGGGATTAAGAACACCTCCCATCTGGTGAAGAAAGTCCAATAATGGCTTTTCTTTCTCAGAAAACTGAAACGGACTGGATTTTCTACTCAGCTGATCTAAAGCATCCTTTGTCTCAACATGGCAGTGTGGTATGGGAGCTGCACAACACAGGAGAGGAAGAACTTAGCATGGGTGGTAAAGACAGCACAGAGGATTTTAGGATGCAGTTCTAGATTTGGTTTATGCTGCATGAGTACAGAAAAATGCCAGATGCATTGCCACATAGTGCAATGCCCGGTTGGGTATTGCACTGTTTGTTCCACTTCCATCAGAAACATGATTCAGGAACATTAACTAAAAAACAAATACAGTTTCCAAAAACTGTAAAGGCAATTGCACCCCTGCAGACAGAAAGTAAAATCAAATAAACCAGTAACGTATTTCATAGTGTTTCAGCACATGAACATACAGCAATGGACATAACGGAGGTAACATACACATGGGGACATGTCCCCCACACTTCCTGTATCTTTGCCCTCTATCCCATGCACTTTTTCCAGCCATTACAACCGTTCATTCCATTAGTAACATGTGGCTAACAGTTTTTCCGACACATATTTAAATGCACCATGAGTGTATCCTTGCTAACGCAGATATCCGGAGGATCCCTGACGGGACATGTCCTGCTGCTGAACTGAGCTGCAAGATGATTGTCAGAATTAAGTTCAGCAAATCAGCCAGAGTCACCAAAAAGCCAAAAGACGTTGCAGTTTTTTTTTCAAAATGTGAAAGTTACAGTTACAAATTATGACTAGATTAGGGCTCTGGATTTAAATTGAATCAGAATTTCTCATATAGGAACATTTTTGACCAATCTGTATAATCTGACCCAATCTGTATAATATGATTGAACTTGACTTTGTAAAGTGCCTTGAGATGACATGTTTCATGAATTGGCGCTATATAAATAAAATTGAATTGAATTGAATTGAGAATCAGAATCAAGTTTAATCGGCAAGTAGGTTTGCACTTACAAGGAATTTGACTTGGTGTTGATGGTGCAGACAAAAAATAAAAATACAGTAAAATAAAATGGATATATATACAGAAGCTATATACAGAAGCTAAACTGTGCGTTAATGTAACGCAGAAGCTTGTAAGTCCTGAACGGGGGAGAGAGGCAGTGTCCAGTTTCACGGGCGGCTCTTGGCCTTGTTCATAAGGCCGGTAGCAGATGGGAAAAAACTGTTTTTGTGGCGTGAGGTTTTGGTCCTGATGGACCTCAGCCTCCTGCCAGAGGGAAGTGTCTGAAATAGGCTGTGACTGGGGTGCGAGGGATCAGCCACAATCTTCCCTGCACGCCTCAGAGTCCTGGAGGCGTACAGGTCCTGGAGGGATGGAAGATTGCAGCCAATCACCTTCTCTGCAGACCGGATGACACGCTGCAGTCTGCCCTTGTCCTTAGCGGTGGCACCAGCGTACCAGATGGTGATGGAGGAGGTGAGAATGGACTCAATGATGGAGGAGTAGAACTGCACCATCATTATCCTTGGCAGGTTGAATTTCTTCAGCTGCCGTAGGAAGTACATCCTCTGCTGGGCTTTCTTGGAGAGGGAGTTGATGTTCAGCTCCCACTTTAGGTCCTGGGAGATGATAGTTCCCAGGAAGCGGAAAGACTCCACAGTGTCAATGGTGGAGTCACAGAGGGTGATGGGGGTAGCTGGGGCTGAGTTCTTCCTGAAGTCCACAACCATCGCCACTGTATTTACAGCATTGAGCTCCAGGTTGTTCTCCCTGCACCAGGTCACTAGATGGTCAGCCTCCCACCTGTAGGCGGACTCGTCACCATCAGAGATAAGTCCGATGAGAGTGGTGTCGTCCGCGAACTTCAGGAGCTTGACAGACTGATGACTGGAGGTGCAGCTGTTGGTGTACAGGGAGAATAGCAGAGGAGAAAGAACACAGCCCTGCGGGGAACCGGTGCTGATGAGCTGTGAGTCAGAGTTGTGTTTTCCCAGCTTCACGTGCTGCTGAATAAATATCAGTTTATAGTTTATCCTTTGGCCATCCTGGCACTCCAGTTGACCGCAGCTCCTCAGACCTAGCTGGCATCCTGGACCTCAACCATCATCCAGCCTGTCCACCCTCCACCATGGAAGAAACATCGAGCCATAAGCCACTAACCTGACAACAGCCAGCTGTATGTCGCTCTGCCTAGCTCCACTCACATACATCTGGGACACCGCCGATAGAGAATGATTTCTCCAACCAATTTTATGGTCTGGCCAATCAGGACGCAGGGCTGGAGTTTCATATATGTGACGTAGTGGAGACGCGACCATGACGTGAGACTGTTTTGATAGCAATGGCGGCTCGTCGAGGAAGCAAGCGTTAGCATTTATGCTGCTATTTCTACCGTGTTGTCCAATCTACCTAATATTGTTTCATTAAAAGAACATCAGAGAACGCCTCTGAAGGCTTTTGTTGGTGGAAACCATGTTTTCGCCCTTCTCCCGACCGGATTTGGCAAGTTTTGTTTTCCGGGGCCAACGGACGTGCAGACGCGGACGCGCCCCGGAGCGGTTAGCGGTTAGCGCTAACCATGTTAGGAGGCCTTTAGCCCGGAATCGACTCCGACCCGCGGCGCTTTGCCGCCTGTCTTCCCCCCTCTTCCTGTCAGCTCACTGTCAATAAAACGCGTGCCACTAGAGCCGCAAACACATTATTATTATTATTATTATTTTTTCCTGCGTCGCTATCATTAGCGTCACGGGTTAGCTTCGGTGTGAGTGGTTGAAATAGCACGTCAATAAAGATGACAGACAAGTGGCTTATCCAATCATATGCAAGAATTTTTGATAAGGCCCAGCCTTCTGTAAATGCAATTCCTATGGCGGAGTCCCAGATGTATGTGAGTGGAGCTAGGCGGAGCGACATACAGCTGGCTGTTGTCAGGTTAATAAGCCACACCTCTCCAAAGAAAACCTGCAGTAACTGCTACCTGCCTCATTCCCCCGGCTCATCATCCATAACCCAATCCATAAGTCAGCCTCTGCCACATTATCTCACCATTATTTCCCACACATCCAGAATTTATCAACGCAATGTGTGTGTTGACACATCTATGCACAGTTTTATACATCAGAATTTTTTTGCACTGCAAGTTACAGGATTTCTCCCTACCTCTAACTTTCAGTATAAAATATGTGCACTTTTTCAGGGGTATGGAATTGATGCAAAGGCTGCTACATTACTTCATTATGTGGTACACTATGTGGACACTTGGTTTTCACTGATGAAGACTTACCTTGGTGTGACAAATGCTCAAAGCCAGGGGCGATTCTAGGATCTGACCTTTAGGGTCCCAGTGTTGACTGTGATTCCTGACATGAACAACAGGCTTTCCATGTTTAGTCCAGATGTAAGATTCTTAGAGTTGACTCATTTTTGAGCTAAAGCGCGTCAAACAAGCTACAATATAGGCCCATCCAAAAGCAGTGACAAACAGAATGAAATGTTTTCACTTGATATAAGCTTGTGCATTTGTAAAACCTGCATGATGGCAATAGTTAGACTAGCTATATTTATAAAAGTGAGGAATAATTTTCCTAAAGACACAAAAGTAGGGTTAGGGCAATGCTGCACAGTGTTTGTCAGCATTGGGCTGCTATTACTACACTTTCCTTATTGTCGTATTGCTTTGCTTACAAGAGAGACAAATTTAGCAGTTTGGATATATACTCAGTTGTGGAGAAGCATTTATTTATATATATATATATATATATATATATATATATATATATATATATATATATATATATATATATATATATATATATATATATATGCCATTATATATGCAGTCTCATATAAGACATAAGCCTGGCATATATTATGGCGGTCTCATGACCAGTCCATGTCTTCTGTCAAGCAAATTACTAATAAGGTAATAAATCCCTACACATATCCTTTATGAATTTGCATACTGAGCTCATGTTTAAGAAACAATTCATTAGAACAGCTGAAGCGCTTCGGACACAGATGCCACATGTGCAGAAAAGAATATAGCTGCACAAAAGAATATAGTTTAAATTAATTTTGCGATCACATCAACAGATTAAATAATTGCTTACTTTTTTGGTGTACCAAATTACCCTCGTAATGATGTAATATTTTATGGGCTAAGTCCCTGATGATGAGAATGTCTAGCTCCGCCCCTGGTTTGTACTAATTTACTAATGGACAGTGTGGAAATCTATGTACAATTAAACCAATGTAAATAGTGTTCCTCTGTTTTATTTGTCTTTATCCTAATTCTAGAAGTAGAAATAGTCAAATAAATAGCAGTATTATTTTGTGGAACCCTAATCATACTATTGTAACTAAGCAGAAATCTAAACAAAAATAGTTGTTTAGGCGGCATCTAGTGTTCTTATATTGCATATTATGTAAAATAAATGACACCTGCTATTTATGCCTGAACTGCCTCAAATGGTCGACAATAAATGAAAGCAATAATAGCAACGAAATATTGGTAAAAGTGACACTTTAACCTTTTCTGTGGCTGTGGCTAAGAATCTGACTTTTTAACAGCCTTCAGTCTTTGCTTTTCCATCTTTCCAGCAGTCTTCAGAACTTCTGCCTGGCACAGAATATTTAGTTTTATAAAAGAGATTAGGTTTTTGTGGATAAAATGTATTATATTTCAGAATTAAATGCTATTTTGAGATGCTAACATTGGTTACTTACATTTCTCAAGTTCAACAAATCAAAACTTTCTCCTGCTTCTGTTCAGAACTGCGTTCAGCAGCTTTCACCTATTTTAGTGCAGATAATATTTAGTTTCTTAACTGGGACTAGTTTCGTAGCCTAGTATTAATTGTGGTAACGGCAGTATCCCAGTATGAATGAACACTTAAATCTCGCCCTCCAAGCACGTACGCACAGGCACGCACACACGCAATAGAAAACAGCCAATCAGGAAGAGGGAAGGCGGGATTTAAGGCAGCACAACCAATGAGAGTGGAGCTAAAGGGGGCGTCTACCTTGTCAATCAAAGGCCAGACGCGTTAGTGATTGGCTGTGTGGAGCACCAGGCTCCGCCCCCGCTGGTGCACAGCAGCGTTGAAATCATAGATATCCATAATAAAGGCTAGATGTCTTACGGCGGAGTCTCAAACGTCATCACCGGCGGCCATCTTGCCTCAGGCAAGCTTTCTGGCGTGCTCTGTGGTACCTAATGTAAGGTGAGTGATCAGCACGAACACAAATACTCTTATCTCATTGAATTCTTAACGGATTTACAAACAGTTTGGTTTCTTACAAACGTTATGAACGTGGCTATAATTCTTGATGCTTGAACATGTCGAAATTGCAGATTTTCTTGTCGAAAAATGACTTAATCATACAGCATAGTTGTGCATCACGGCTACTTGCGCAAGTTATCAAGGCTGAGACCACTGGTCAATTATATAGGTTTTACTGACACCAATAACGATTGTATGACAATTAATCTTTGGTGTAAATTTGAGGGAAATCAATCTCACAATGGTCCAAAAAGATAAATGTTCCCTTAATTTCCCCATGGTTATTATAAATTATTTTAATATACCAACTCTTATTTCAGGATTTGTTGTGCGACGGGCTCTGAAAAAGCTGTCCTGTGATGTCTGCCGTGCCAGCTTGGTAACAGATGCTGCATCTGCCATCAAGGACCAGAGCTACCACCTGCTGAAGTTAAAAAACAATGGAGGTCCGGTGATTCCATCAGAAGGCACAGTGATGGTAGTCAGGGCAGCAGAGTGGGTCATTCGTCAGACCTCATGTACCAGACGATCACAGCCCATCAAAGTGCTAGAGGTCGTGTACATTGTAAGGAAGAGGATAGGGTCAGAGGATATGTTTGTGCTCAGAGAGCACATCGGAGAAACACAGTATGGCATAGACAGCCACCACCATACGCTGTTAACGTTGGTTGTGTCCTTGTTTTTTAAGTTAAGGCTGCACCACATTGCCAAAATAACTAACCTTAGCTTACAGAGCAACAACATGCAACAGAAGCTCAATAAAACGGTCCTTTTCAAAGGGCATTAGC
Organism: Fundulus diaphanus; assembly: GCA_037039145.1. Classification (NCBI taxonomy): domain Eukaryota; kingdom Metazoa; phylum Chordata; class Actinopteri; order Cyprinodontiformes; family Fundulidae; genus Fundulus; species Fundulus diaphanus. The sequence goes on along the minus strand of CM073122.1, from coordinate 14,004,608 downwards.
CAAGCTATGTTTTTTGGGTCATTTTTTAAATCTCTGTCTTCCATGTGTATACCATCACAGTAGTGTAGATGGGGATTTCAACATGCTACATCTATATATACTTGTGAAGGGGACTATTGTACCAATTTTAATAGCAAATAAATGTCACTTTAATAATGGTTTAAAAATAGGAACTTTTGTGTAATTACTTCTGATATATAATCCGAATAGTCTACATGAAACTTCAAAGTGTTACCTTTAATTTGAAACCTGGATTATGCTTCTACACCAAGAGGTTGCCACACAATAAGCTTTTTTTGTCAGTATTTCATATTTTATTATAACAGTAATATTCATATTATAAAAGTATGTATGTAAATATAAATAAATTAGGACTGTGAAATAATTAATCACACCCAAATAAAAGTGTCTATATATATATATATCATGTTGTCATTCTGTACACTGAGTTTTAATAGCATATATTGATTTAACATAAATACCTTGTGCGTGTGTATATTTATTGCACCTGTTTGTTCTATTCAATGTTCTTTTCATATGAAATTCCATGGTTATAATTATTCATAAGTGTGCAGTGTCATAACTACATGTCTGACTTTTGTTTAACAAACCAAACAGTTTGAGAATCGTTAGACAATTGAGGACGTTATGGTTATTTAAGTACATGCGCCGTTGAAACGCAATGTTACGAATGAGCGAGCTGCCTGTGGCAAGATGGCCGCCACGTGCGGACGTCGACCCCCATTGGCCAGCAGCGCGGACGAGACATCTAGCCTTTATTATGGATATCTATGGTTGAAATGACACCGTGGGAACGCCGAGCGCTTCACACGGAGGCGCTCCGGGCGAACCTGTGCATGTACGCATGTCTGGCAGAGCCGAACCGATACGCAGGAATACTCTGAATCAGTGATTTGTTAGGGGTGCTGAGCTAAGACTTGAGCACCCCTAAAAATGGCCTAAATACGCCACTGTTCAAAGCAATCAAAAAAGATGCATTATGACTTGCATTCTTATTAATTCAAAATTATGCTACAATTTGAGGGTACTTGGCACAGTAGTAAAAGTAATTTACACAAAAGTTTACCAGGATGGTTTTGAACTTCTTCCAGAAGGGAACCACAGAAAAGAGCACTCAGGCGTCGAGTGATCAGAAACCAGCTCTTTAAATAGTGCTGTTGATGGTAATGAAGAACAGGTGAGTGAGAACCCAGTCCCAAACAGCTGCTATGGTGGCCACCTGGAAGAACAGCAAAACAACCCAACCCTGTACTCTGATATCTTTGGCATTTCACTCAGACAGAAAAGAGTTGAAACAATGGCAATCCATACATTGTTTGTGATAGTAGTGACCATAATACGTATGTGTACATCCCTGCTCTGTTTGCATTTTAGTTAGCAATGCTCTTGCAGTTTGAAAGGCAGATAGACTAGAATATGTCACACCAAATAATTCAGTGCATGTATTTATTGTATTTCTATGCATATAGTATGCTGTTCTATCATGCATATTGAATAGTGTTTCATATTGATCATGTTATTCTGTAAATAGGCTGGTGATCTTTCTCCCCCTTTTATCCAGTGTGAACTTGAATATGCAATCTCTTTTTTACCTGAGATGCCTTATTATCAATAATTTTGCAATATTTAGTCTGGCTTTTTTTTTTACTTTCATTCTTGGCGTTTCTGATTAATCTCATTCTCTGCTGCTTTAAAACTAACTTTAGATTAGATTTGCTTGTTTTTTCACTACTATAAACTGTGTGTAACTGTTTCTTTCTTCGTCACGTCCAAATTACCCTATTGTGGGACAATAAAGGATTTTTTTGTGTTATCTTATTTCTCTGCAAAATCAAGCTGCATTTGCACAGATAATTTTCACTCCATTTCCCCATTATTTAAACTGAAAAGTTCTGATGCAACAGTTGTTATACATCGCATTTAAGAAACATGCAATTTAGGTTAAATACTATTTTTGATTGGGAGTGGGTGTGGGACTTTCTTTTTGTGCAATAATAGTCTTAAGCTGTCCCTTTTAGCCCACTAGTGACAAACAATAATAGACCATGAAGCCACTCTCAAAATCTTGTTTAAATGGCTTTGGACTAGAAAAGATGTTTTCTGGCAGCACTTTAAACAAGCCACATTGCAATATCATGAATAGAGCCAAGCAGACATTTCTCTAATTGGCATGCTGTTGTATAAAAAAATAATTGGCTCATTTTAGTCAATTGAGTGATGACTGGAAAATGTGTTCCTAAAGAGTATCCATTCTGTTCTTTTGGGACTAATCTGGGAAGCACTTATATTTATTGTCTGCACAGATAGACATAGATTTCCTTGTCTCACGTGTCATGGGGATGAAAGGAAGGGATGATTAATGATGCAACGGTTTCTTTTAAGTGCCATTATGGGGCGTCATTCAGCACCACTACACTCCACTGTATAACCTCAAGCACTGCAAATCTTTATTCAGTCCAAGCTGCTCCAAAAAGACAAAATTCAATCTTGTTCCCCTCAATAGTGAAATAGCCATTCTGGAAACAGAGTGAGGGTGATTTAAAAGCAGTGGAAGTAAAGCAGGTAAACTAAAATGTGCTGCTCGAAAACTTACAGCAGCACTTTGCATTAAATGAACAGATGGATAAATCACCAACAATATAAAGCATTTGGTGAATTCAGGAGTTAAAGATTATTTCTGTCTTTTTTGAACGCATTCAGAGATTTTACAAATTTGAAAGGGTTCTTGCTTTGTTTGATCACACATACATATTAAAAATAAATGACACAGTCATCTGTTTCATGACAGTTTTTATCACTACTCTGCAAATATGAACAATAACAAATTATTACACTTGTATCTTTCCACATGCATGCCTTCCTACAAATTACAGTACATTCATTTGCAAACACTTTGCATAAGGATCAAGTTTCAGAAATGTCCTGTGGTAAGTGAATTACTAATGCAAAACAGTTGCATATGAATGATTTCTTGGAAATCAGGCTGCAGTCTGGATAAAATGAGTTCTCTTTTCTCTATGGCTTTTGAGGCCTTCCTTTTGTCATGCTTTGGGTCACAGGTCTACTATTGTTCCACTCTCAAAATGCCTTGTGGGATTTAGTTTCATGACTTTGGTCTTGAACGGGTGAACAAATAGGCTGGTTCACAAATACAAGCATGGATACTTGGAAAATCTCTGTACATGTACACACCTGTGGAGGCTCAGGAGGCCAAGAAGTTCAGTATTTATCTATTTATCTGCCATGTTGGATCTTAACCACCTGCTGGGACTTACTGTATAGTTTTAGCACTTTCATTCAAACACCGTAAATAAGGTTACCTGCAAATCAGCTGTGGTTAAGATTACAACTGAGTGTTTTAGATTCCTACTTTTTTTTTCCTTTTAAATCATTAAAAAATATTGTATTACCAAAAGTTGTGACTGCTGAAGCAATGTGTAGTGTGTTATTGTTGACTCTTTTCATTTCACAATAAACATGTTTTTAGCAGTTCTGTGCTATGTGTTTACATCAAGTTACTGTAGGTCTACAATGCATTCTGCAAACTTTCTAATACCTCTGTAGGTTTATTGCATGTCTGCCTTTCATTTTTATGACATATAAAGATGTCATGGAAATATAATGATTAAGCATCTCCTAACTTCACATTTGAGTTTAGCATACACAATCTGATTATCAGATTAATTTGCCGTGACTCTTTCAGACATGCCAAACAAATTCTAATGTATTGGCATAACAGCTCTCAGAAAGAGAATATCACACACATGCAACACACATGCAACACTGTTAGAACTGTGGTTCAAATATCACAGCAATGACCCAGTAATAGCATTAGTTAAACACATTTTACAATTTCCAGGCTCTTAACTCACCTCAGCATGTCATAGGCTTGCAACTGAGGTGCAGGACTTATATCTGATTAATTTAGCACTGCAGCAATTTAGAGTGGTTGGGCCCTGGAGAAGAAAGGTGACAGAAATGAGAGTACCAACAAAGTCAATATTTGTGCAATATTTCCATTTAGTCCTTAGTGTTTGTGTGTTTTATTGCATCTTAAAGTGTTAGAGGCTACGTTCACACTGCAGGCCTTGATGCTCAATTCCGATTTTTTTGTGAAATCGGATTTTTTTGCGTGTCCGTTTACACTTCCAAATATATGCAACTTGTATGTGATCTCTGTGTGAACTGCATTCATGCAACTTAAGTGTCCCGCATGCGCTGTAGAGGACGCAATGACATCACACATAGCAAGGGTGCTCAGTGTTTGCGGAAGTAAACATGGTTCGTAATGCTGCAGCGTATCTTACGTTCTTTAAGTTCTTTTCCAGCCGGAGCCAGCACATTACCGCCGCAAGCTTTTTAAGAAGATCAAAACGAAAGAGCCAAATTTTTGGCAATGGCGTTTTATGGGGCAGTAACGTCCGTACAGAGAAACGCGCGGGTGCGTAGTCGAAGCCAGGAATGGTGGGATAGCGAGGTGAGCGGTTTTACTGATACGGATTTCATTCACAATTTTCGAATGACAAAGGCAACCTTTATGTGTGTCTGAACGGATCTCTTTAGCGCTTACACGTAAAAACACACATCTTCGGCGGGCTATAGCAGCGAGTAAACGCGTTGCCATGGGGCTGTGTTGACTTGCAACAGGTGCTTGTTACCGTATCAATAATATGTATCAATGACGTGTAGGTCGGATAAATGCGACCTGGCCGTACAGACACAGGTCGCATTTGAAAAGATCAGATACGTATCGGATTCAGGACCACATATCCAAGTAGCCTGGGTCGCATTTGAAAAAATCCGATCTGTGTCGTTCAGACTGTCATAAAAAGATCAGATACAGGTCGCATATGGGCAAAAAAATCGGAATTGGGTCACTTCAGGCTGCAGTGTGAACGTAGCCTTAGTGAATTATGTTTTGTGTTTGTACTTGCCTTGTCCTAGTGTCCAGGTCCGTCACCTAAAAGAGGCCTGTGTAGAAACCAGTGCCTTAAGAAGTTTCTGGGCTGGACTAAGGCAGGGAAATTTATACGGGAGCCAAGTTGAGCTGTTAGTGGTTTATGGTCTATTTATCTTTGGTGTTTGGTCTAGGATTTTATTTATATAAATTGGGGTTTTATATGGTTTATGGTTGTGATTATAGGTTATGCAGGGTTTTAGATAGTTTTATGTACTTATCTTAACATGTACACCCCTGGGAGAGTTTAGTGGTTTTAGCTAGTTAGTGAGACAGTTTTTAAGGCGCCTGTTTCTATCACTTGCATTTCTGCTGCTGGAAAAGACACTGCTCTCCCAACCTCCATTACACTTGCACCTTTGGTACATGCACGTTATTATAAAAATAATAATTAAAAATTGTGGACCACGCCATTTCCTGTTTCTGCATCTCTCCTTCTGCACCTCACATACTCCAACCGTTAAAGCCCAGCCCACACACAGGTGAACATAGTATATTCCACACCTTTGCTCTAAATACGCATGGCAAATATTTGAAAGGTAACTTTCAGGCACTAGGGAGCACTAGGCCTGTGACTTTCAGGTTTAGCACCTCTGAAGGCGACTGGTAACACTGCACTGTCGCAAAATTTATACATTTTCCTGTCAGTTTTGGAATTTGATAAGAGTACGTGGACCAGCAGATTGAGAAGTCCAGTTATTCACCCCTCCAGATTATACTCAGAGTCTCCCACTGAAATGGAGAGGGAAATACAAGCAGAAACTAAGAGAAGATAATGCCTTCGCTGTACCGGCTCAAAGGTTGTAGAATGATCTGCTCTTGCATGTCAGGCAGGCCTCCTCTCTTTCAGAGTTCAACACTCTTCTTAAAACACACCTATTTGCGGTAGCCCTTTGCACATCCTGAGAGATTGACTCTATTTTAATAGTTTTTTATTTCAAATTATTTTTAATTAATTTTAACTTTTAACAGTTTTCAATTATATTTTGTTTATATAGCGCCAATTCACAGCACACGTCATCTCAAGGCACTTTACAAAGTCAAATTCAATCAAATCATACAGATTGGTCAAAATGTTTCCTATCTAAGGAAACTCAGTAGATTGCATCAAGTCTTGACAAGCAACATTCACTCCTCATGAAAGAGCGTAGAGCCACAGTGGACAATAGTCTGCATTGTCAATGGCTTTGCAGCAATCCCTCATACTGAGCATGCATGAAGCGACAGTGGAGAGGAAAACTCCCGTTTAATAGGGAGGAAAACCTCGAGCAGAACCAGGCTCAGTGTGAACGGTCATCTGCCTTGACCAACAGGGCATTAGAGAATACAGAGCTGAGACACAAAAAGCACAGAAGCACACATTGATCTAGGAATCCTTTCTATGTTATATGGTAATATGGTAATGATCTGCTTCCTCTGAATGATGTCACAGATAACAGAACGCCTGACCAGGTGTACCTACTATGAAGAAAAAAATGACAGAGAACAAAAAGTTAAAAGTTGAAATATCAACAAACAATGCAAATTGGAAAACAGTAGGAGAACTCAGCTGAGCCTATAGTAGCATAACTGTAGAGATACCTCAGGCTAACCTAAGCCACTCTAACTATAAGCTTTGGCAAAAAGGAAAGTTTTAAGTCTAATCTTAAAAGTAGATCAGCTGAAGGCTTCAAACTGCATTTTATGGACTTCTTGATAGTAAAGAATTACAATAGTCCAGCCTTGAAGTAATAAATGCATGAACTAGTTTTTCAGCATCACTCCAGGATAGAATATTTCTAATTTTGCCAATATTCCAGAGGTGAAAAAAAGGAAAGATGGAAACCTGTTTACTATGGGACTTAAATGACAGGTCTTGGTCAAAAATAACACCAAACTTTTTTTTTTTACTTTATCACCTTAGACACTAAAAAACACAGTAAACAAAAAAGGGTGCTCCAACAAAATAAACACACATGAGACACAGCCACCACACGGATCCTCAGTCCCTGAAAAACTAACAAACTGTCATGATCTCGGCACTGATGCCTGGTCTAATCACTCATTTCACACACCTGCTTTGCTCTGCCTATTCCTCATTACCACTCATCTGGTCCACCTGCATCTGTCTCTATATAACCAGCCTTCAGACCAGTGATCAGTGCCAGATCATTACAAGCCTTTCGGCGAGTCTTATCCAGCGTTCTCATTTCTGATTGACCTGTCGATACTGACCCGATTGCCTCCTGATATTCTGAGCCAGCCTGATCCCTGTTTACCTGATTTTCCTGACTGTTTCGGACTGCTAAGTTGTGTGCCTGACCTAGCCTGTATACCTGGACATTCTGAGCTTGCCTGATCCCTGTCTGTTTAACTTGCCTGCCTGTGTACCGATCCGGATTGCTCCTTGACCACCGAACCTGCCTGATCTCGTGTAGCCTGTTAACCTGCCCATGTATCGAACCTGATTCTGTTTCCCGACTCTGAACCCGAATTCTGTCTTGGACTATCTTACACTTCATATTACCTGGTTTTTGACTTAGGACTGTTTATTGACTACAAGCTCTGTCTTGCCCTGCTCATTGTACATATCTCTGCCTGCCTGTCATTCCGGTTCTGACCACTACCCATCCAGAAATAAACTTTTTTTAATCTAACCTTCCGCTTGTCCGGTCTGAATACTGGGTCCACCTGTTCAGTTTCTAACACAAACAAAATAGCCTTAATTAAACAGTGCCATCACAATGCTTAAACAAATTCACTTCTAGTGATTCACTCCATGTAATCAAAACCCCAAGCAGTAGGGCAAGGTTTTAGTTGATACTTTATAATCTTCGTCCAACTGGCAGAATTCCAGCTGGATAGCTAGCAGATAGGGTCAACAGGAGCTGTAAACTGGTAGGTAACAGCATAGCCATGTAAGCAGTAGGGTATCTATGTGGAGAGGCAATTAGCTGCTTCTATATGTAATCAACTGATTGAGTTGCTGTTATAACTGGTGTACAATGTCTGTGTCCCATACTGACACCCTAACCTCATCACCCTGGTCAACTTAGATATTCTCTGTGTTGTATTCCATTGAAGAAACTGCCAGAACTACATAATCTGGTTGTTCTTTAATGCAGGTTTCTGCAGATGCCTGCACCACTTAAAATAACAAAATTGTTCAGTAACATGCAGCTTTTCCACACACAAGTCAGCAGTCTCCTGTTAGCAGATAAGCACAAGGCGAACCCCTTAACAGTAGTGAAAAATGTCTGCTTTAAGCTAATGAAAAATGTACTCAATTTGACAGATAAATGGCTCCTAACAGTGTTTGAACACAGATAAACATTAACAACTGCATGTACTTACATTTTGTATTTCACAAAACAGGTGACCAAAGTAAGTATACTACCATCTCTCTGGCAGCCTAGCGCTGACTAAGAGCGGTACGTCACTGATATCATAACGTAGTGCTTGCTTAAAGTGACAGAACAGGTATTATTGATCAACATAAGTTGAATAAAACCCTTTAAAGTTAACCAAAATGAGGATTCGTCAGTGTTATAAATATTACCAGAAAAACACCAGTGATTCAAATTAATTTGAGTTTATGCCATATTTTATTTAACAGTAAACCTTTCAATTTGCAGGTGTTTGATTCATAATGCTCTACAGCACTGATTGACTGTTAAACATGATCTGCTGGATAATTATTGCCAGTGTGTTACTGTTTTCTTAAAACTAAATAATGCACAGTATATAACTGAATCAATAATTAAGTCACTGACCAAAAAATATTTATCTTCTAAAGAAGATAAATATTTTTGAAACTACGTCTCATATCGACAGAAGTGTGTGCAGGATGGTGGGAGGTTGTGTGTTTCTCTTACCTCTTCTGTGCAGGGTGTGACTGACAGGTGTGGCCTGCAGGTGCAGCTAGTTTGGACTAATCAGGACAAGCTTAAAGAGAAGCAGATCCCATGAGGCAGAGGCCCAATTGTTAGCTCACTCAGTGTGACTTTTTAGGAACCAATTTTCTTTTTTGAACGGGGGTCTAGTAAAGCTTCAACATGAAAAAACACAAACTCTGTTACTGCAAATGTTGAAATAAAAGACCAGGCATAAAGGATGGATATATTAAAAAACTGATCCTGCATAAAAAAAAACATATGTTTATAATTCTTGACAGGTCAAAGGTTCCATTTGTGCATAAGAGCTCTTTAAATTAAATGAGCAGATGCTAAAATAATCAGTGACCTTATTCATCCTCCAGTGTATGAAAACCCTTTTTTTCTAGTTAGCCTCCAGTGTTTTAATTCTTTCAGATGATATATGCTATTCTGTTTTACAGGCTGAGTTAATGTTGTGACCTCTGCAATAATTATTTTCCAGTTATTGTATGGTTCCTGTGTTATTTAATGGATGGGTTGTTGCAGCTTTAAGCTTTCTAAGCCATTAAGGAGCAGCAACTATGGGTTTAAAAGTCCAAACAAACATGGTCAGTGTTGCCAGGCAACAGGCAAACGTATCAATGGATTTAACCATACCCATACAGACTATTATAAATGGTGGGGCATGCTTGGCATGATCTCAGCTTGGTCTCTATGTTTCCCAGAGCTAAAGTTCTCTGCTTAGGTGGAGTAGGCACAGCAAAATTTAATGCAAATAGGATGTTATGTACTGCACTCAGCTGTTTATACCTCGGGCCACATAACACTTGGTTTTTAGTGCGTGAAAGTAGTAAAAATCTACAACCGCTCAGTTGCAGTCCAGTTCACCTTAATAGAAGTGCAGTGTACTGTCTCAAGAACTGATTCTCGATAATTTACAATTCTGAGAAATGGTCAGATTGGTTCTGTCCTCTGAAGTTGTGTCATGCTTTCATTAAGTACTCCTTTTCTCTGCTTGCCCAAGTAAATTTAATTTGACCAAGTGTGACTTTTTAGAGAGGCTCATGAAAAAGTCAGAGATGGGGTCAAGACCTAATGAAAATGATTTGTACTGGCATTCTCCACTCAACATGCAATTTAACATCTGAATAACACAAGGATTCACTCTGGGGAAAATACAAAAAAGACAGTGGAGCCAGCTATGAGGTTTACATAGTAAAACCTTTAAAAAGAGGTGTGAAAGATATTGTGGTGTACCAGGTAGCCATTATATTTGACTTTCATGTCCTTTAAAGGAATCCACAATTAGAAAAATTACAACATTGAGGCCAACACGTTCAACTATTAACTTAAAAATGGCTGTGAAATGTAAAAACTCATATTCACTTAACAAAATTGTTAACCCATGGAGGTCGCCATTTTTTTCACCTGCGCAATGCATCCTGAGTTAACAATGCGGTTAGGTACTATTGGACTGGAAGCAACAAAAGTTCCAGGTTCGAAATTGTTTATTGCATTGCGTTTGACTGATGTAAATTTAGACAATGCCACATTTTGTTGTTGTTGGCTGTAATTTCAAAACAAACAACAAAAAAACAAAAGAAAAAGTGAGGTGATTCTTCATCGCTTCCCTTATGAAAAAAAGAAAAGTGCAATGGGAAAAAGCTGTTGGATGAAGACAACTTCCACAGACCCTCATTTTTGCTATCAACACATCTCTTGATTCAGAAGACTTGAGTCATTTGTACAAATAAAATTGATGAAGCTAACAGGCGGGCGTCAACCTCATAAGTTAAAACCAACTCCCCTGACTGTTTTTATCCATGAAGCGGCTAAACCCTGCCACCTTGCAAGCAAAAGATGCTGGGAGAAACATCATAGTCAGGCAACAATTGGAAGCCCTTTGAAATAATGAAGGTACTGTCACTGCCGCGGTACCGAATGTGAAATCACAGACCCGGCACAGGACCGAAGACCAGACACTAAACAGATGTTACAGATGTAACCCTAACCTCCATAACGCTTATCATCTTGTTCACATCAGGGAGTAGGACAAATGGAAAACCACTTTCAAAACACCCATCGGTCATTTTGAACATTTAGTTATGCCTTTTGGTCTCATCAACACCCCACTTGTATTTCAGGCTCTGGTTAATGACATACTTAGGGACTTCATTAACATGATCATCTTCTGTTTTCTTGATGACATTCTCATTTTCATCAAAAACCTTAATGAGTACCGACAGCATGTCAGATTAGTACTTCAAAGGCTGCTGGAAAACCAGCTATTTTTCAAGGCAGATGAGTGGAAATTCCATGTGCCATCCACTACCTTACTTGGATACATCTTAGAGGGTGTATGGGTGAAGACTGATCTCAGCAAGGTCCAGGCAGTGGTCGACTTGCCCACACATTTTAACCCGCAAACAACTTCAAAGATTCGTAGGTTTCGCCAATTTATTCAGACGATCATAAAGGACTTCAGACGGGTCTCATCTCCTCTCACCTCACTCACATCCACAAAGACATTTATCTGGTCTGCCAAAGCTGATCACACTTTTCAAGACTTCAAGAGACTCTACACAACTGCACCTGTCCTCACCCATCTGGATTCCACGGGTCAGTTCACCTTGGAGGTGGATGCTTTGGACATCACAGTAGGCGGCATCCTCTCTGTGTTCTCCTACCCAACAACGTTCTCCTATCAACATTCTCCTACCAACAAAAACCTGCACCCCTGTACCTTCTTCTCGTGCCAATTCACACCTCTGGAAAGAAATTATGACATCTGCAACTAGGAACTACTGGCCATTAAGTTGGCCCTTGAGGAGTGGTGGTATTGGTTGTAGGGCCCCCCAACCCCAATTTCTGCACCTCTCTTGGGACCAAGGTCCAACTGTCTTCTGGTATCCACCTGTAAACCAATGGCCAATGTGAGGGCATGAACCAGGAGCTTGAGAGCACCCTCTATTGCCTCTGTGTCAGTAACCCAAGTTCTTGGCATCAACATCTGGTCTGTGTGGAGTACTCCCACAACAGCCACATCTCCATCACTAAGATCTCTCTATTTTGAAGCCTCCTTAGGTTACCAACCATCACTCTTGCCATCTACTTTTCCAAATACAATCCTACCATCAGTCAAAAGCCATTCCAAGATCTTCAAGAGGATATAGGATCAAACTAAGACCACCCTACAAAGAACCTCAGCAGCTCAGAACAAAAAGTATGTCAACAGGAAAAGAATGTGCCTGCACCAAAATAAGCACCCAGCTAGGATGTGTGGCTGTCTTCTAAGAACTTCTCCCTTATGGCCTACTCCAAGATGTTGGCACCCAGGGACCTTGGTCCATTTAAAATTGAATCCATCATCAGCTCTTCATCCTTCCATCTCCTCTTCATTCTTCCATCTCAAACTTCCTGCACACCTCCGTGTCCATCCAATATACCATGTCTCTCAGATCAAACCAGTCCTGTACAGTACCTTGAACCCCCTCATCCCGCCCAGGTCATCGATGGTCATCCTGTCTATACTGCCCAGCGCATTCTGGACTGCTGACCTGAAGGTTGTGGAGTCCAGTATCTAGTCAACTGGGAGGGGTATGGTCCCAAGGATCTCCCATGGATCCCCAGCCACTTCACTCTAGAACCTTCTCTTATTGCTGATTTCAAACAGTCCTATGCCTCCTCTTCTTCTGGTAGGCCACCTGGAGGCCACCTGATGGGGGGAACGTCCGATGCACAGATCTGTGTGATGGTGTTGTGGTAGTTCTCTCTTTTATCCTGCAGGTTGACAGGCAGGCTTCCGCCACAGGTGTTTCTCCTCTCCAGCAATCGAGGGGACCTTAAAAGGAAGCAGGAGTCAGTGGGAGGACGTCGGAGCATTTGCTCACCTGAGTGGTACCTGACCTAGAGCTTTGTTTCTATTCTTCTCTTGCCTGTCTGTTGCCCGTTACTCATCCATGTTGTCTCCTTGCAGAAAACCTTCTCTAATCTGTCAGACCCTCATCCTTTTCCTACTCTGTTCCTTCCTCCTCGAAGAAAGTCAAGCCAGCCCTGCAACTCTTCACAAGCCTCCCTGGTAGTCCTATTAGCCCTCACTCCGACATGGACTAAATACGATCCAGATCCCCTGCCAAGCCATCTCCTGATTGTCCACTGTTGTAATCCTCAGGTAAGTACTAGGTTTAACAAAGATGTAGTAATATTTACATGAACAAACTGGAATCTGTTAGACAAGTGACATTTAAACCAGCATAGTGTTGTTGCTTTGATCTCTACGGTATGTTCAAGCCCTTTAAAGATAATGTTGTGAAAGATTGTATCAATACAGTACAGATCCATTACCTTATTTCATGACAATATAATTAGTGACTTTGACCATTGCTATGAGTTCTGAAACTTGACTGAAACTCTTAAAACTATTAAGCATTACTGTGACACTGACATTACCACTTTAAAGAAATTTGTAGGAAACGATAAACAATAAAAAACTAAGTCACTCATTATAAATAAAAACACAAATTTTTTTATTTTATATGCAAGTATGTTTTGAATTCCTTGAATTATCAAAAAGACCATCAATTTGGAGGGGGAAGAAAATAAATTGCCGCCCTCTGCTGTGTTTTTCTGTGATACGGAGGAAATGGAAGAGATATAACAGATTCTTTAAAAGTTGTTACAGCATTGTAACAACAGTTTTTGTGTTCTTTTGCAAGACACTCACTTTGCCTGCTGCAAGTTGGTCAGAGGGCCCGGTGGCATCGAATGTATGGCAGCCCCGCTTCTAACAGTATGCCCTTGGGCAGCTGCAGCTACAAATGTAGCTTACCACCATTACCATGTGTTATGCCATTAAAGCCATGATGAGAAAAAATGAAGTCAGATTGAATTCTGAACATGTACCATGGGGAACCAAAAGGAATTTCACACATCAAAGCAGAGACAGCCTCACAGCAGGGGTGCCCTTCTTTTGAGCCAGACCACTCAGACTCACAAACGCACTTTTTGCCTGGGGACGCTGGAGGAGAGAGTGGCTAGGGAGACGCCCCTGCGAGTCACATGGGACTCTCCCCACTTCTTCCTGTAGCTCTTGAGGAGAGAGAGTCCCCCTGGACAAGCCAGCCAGGCATGGGACCTCATTGGGCCCAAAAGACTCACAAGCTGAGTAAAAATGTGCCTCTCTGAAGCTCAGTTCCTGCTGTTTTGTTGGGACAGCTATGGGGAGAAACTCATCCTCTGCAGAGCGGAGGACCCGACTGAGTTTGGATATTCACCGACTAGATCGAAGCTAAGTTGCAGTCTGACTTCTGCGCAACCAGCTTCGAAGTAAAGAATGCCGAAACAGCTTTGTTTATTTTTGTCAGCTGTTGCAGGAAAGCGGACACGAGACGGCGGATCGGTCACCTTCCCTCACCAGACAAGCTGAGAGTTCAGAGACTGTATGCAGGACGTCGGACCGGCCTGCCCTGCTCCGACCACATATTAGCTAGCCACAGAGCCGCTAGCCCGCTGCTGAAAGAACCAACGTTTCCTGGACCACTGCTCTTCCTTGGATGGCCAGTGAACCGAACTCACACGAGGCACTGACAGGTTTGGCAGAAGATGGACAGGGAAAGTTAAATGGTTGTTTGGAAGGTTTGTGTAATGTAAAACATGGTGTTTTTAAACACATGGAGCTGACCAACATAGCTCCCTTTAGCAAGTTGATACCATGCCATTACCGATGTAATTCGAGTGTGTTTTTATGGTTATATCAAACGTTATCTCCAAAACAGTTGTATACACTGATGGGATATAGATGTTGTCCAGTGTGCTCATTATGACTAAATTAAAGCCGAAGCTTTTTAAAGTTAGCGCCGAATGTCCACTAGCGTAAATGCAATCAGCTTCCGTCTTCCCGGATAGATAAGATAAGATAAAATTGGCTTTATTGATCTCACATTGGAGAAATTCACATGTCACAATGGCTCAGTAATCATAATCAGAAGAAGGTGCCAAAAGTAGGACAAGGTGCATCGGTTATATACAGTGTGTCCTTGTTTATACAGTGGATCAAAAAGGAAGTAGATAAGAAAAATAAGAATAAAAAATACAAAATAGAAATAAGGCAGAGGATGTCTTATGTACATTCACGGTGACTTATATACGTATGTATTAACATATATTGAGGTGGTAATAGCAGCAGACGTCACTTCTTTCAGGATTATTGCACATTCTATTAAATAGAATTGCACATTAGTTATACCAGGAATGAATGACCTGCGGTAACGCTCCTTTTTACAGTCTATCACTAAAGGAGCTGCTCAGCTCCTCTACAGTCTGGTGCAGGGGGTGGAAGGTGTTGTCCATGATGGATGTGAGCTTGGACAACACCCTCCTCTCCGCTACTTCATCCACAGAGTCCAGAGTGCAGCCCAGGACAGAAGTGGCCTTGCTCACCAGCTTATTCAGCCTCTTTCTGTCCCTCTCTGCGCAGCCAGGGGCCCAGCAGACGACAGCGTAGAGGATGGCTGAGGCCACCACAGAGTCATAAAAAGTCTTAAGCAGGGGCCTGCTCACACCAAAGGACCTCAGCCTCCTGAGGAGGTGGAGGCGGCTCTGGCCCTTCTTATACAGAGCATCTGTGTTATGAGTCCACTCCAGTTTATTGTTGATGTGGACACCCAGGTATTTGAAACTCTCCACAGTTTCTATGTCCTGCCCCTGGATGTTCACAGGTGAGTGAGGTGGGGGTCTTCTCCTGTAGTCGATCACCATCTCCTTGGTCTTACTGGTGTTAAGACACAGATGGTTTTTCTCACACCAGTCCACAAAGTCCATAATGACTGACCTGTACTCCAGCTCGTTCCCCTCAGACACAGCCCACAATGGCCGAGTCATCGGAGAACTTCTGAAGGTGGCAGCTGTCCGTGTTGTAGGTGAAGTCCGAGGTGTAGAGGGTGAAGAAGAACGGAGACAGGACGGTGCCCTGGGGTGCCCCGGTGCTGTAGAGTGCCACCTCTGACTGACAGCCATGCAGCCACACGTGCTGAGGGCGTTCAGTGAGGTAGTCTATGGTCCAGTCAGCCAGATGTTTGTCCACCCCAGCGTCCTCCAGCTTCTTCCTCAGCAGCACCGGTCTGATGGTGTTAAAAGCGCTGGAGAAGTCAAAGAACATGACTCTCACAGCGCTCCCGGTGGTCTCGAGGTGAGTGAGCGCCCGCTGCAGCAGGTAGATGATGGCATCCTCTACTCCGATGTTGGGCCGGTAGGCAAACTGCAGCGGGTCCAGGGTGGGGCTCACCACGGTGCGCAGGTGTGCTAGGATGAGCCGCTCCATGGTCTTCATCAGGTGGGAGGTCAGGGTGACTGATCTGAAATGGGCCGGTTCCTTGGCGTGTGGTGTTTTGGGAACCGCTACCACACAGGAGGTCTTCCACAGGGTGGGCACCACCTGCAGGCTGAGGCTCAGATTGTAGATGTAGCTGAGGACCTCTCAGAGCTCATCTGCACAGGTCCTCAACAGCCTGGGGGGGATGCTGTCCGGTCCTGAGGCTTTCCTCTGTTTAAACCTCATCAGCTGCCCTCTCACCTGCATTGGTGTGACTGTGAGGGGGGAGGAAGGCAGGACCGAAGGTGTGGATGGGTCGGTGGTTGATGGGAGTGGCGGCAGGGGGGATGGTAGGTCTCTGGAGGGCTGGGGGTTGGAAACGTGTGGAGGGTTGACGGCAGGGAGGGGGCCAGTGTGGGGGGAGTCAAACCGGGTGAAGAATTTATTTAACTCATCTGCAAACTTGGTGTCACCGTCTGCAGCCCTGTTGGTTCTCTGCCCAAAGCCGGAGATGTTCTTCAGACCTCTCCACACATCTCTGACGTTGTTCTGCGCCAGCTGCTCCTCCATCTTCTTCCCGTAGTCCTTCTTTGCCGCCCTGATCGTCCACTGGAGCTCCCGCTGAGCTCTACGCAGCTCCTCTCTGTCCCCTGAGTAGAAAGCCCTCTTCTTCTGGTTCAGGAGGACTTTGAGCTCAGGGGTCACCCAGGGGGGGTTGTTTGGAAAGCATCGTAGTCGTCGTGTTGGCACAATGCTCTCCACACAGAAGTTCATGTAGCCAGTGATGCATTCAATCAGGCTGTTGATGTCATCACCATGAGAGTTTTGGAACATGCTCCAGTCTGTGGTTCTGAAACAGTCCCTGAGTTCCTCACTGGCCTCATCTGACCAAACTTTCACTGACTTCTTCTGTGCTATTGTTCTCCTCACCAGTGGGATGTAATGCGGGAGCAGGTAGATGAGGTTGTGATCCGAGCGTCCGAGTGGGGGGAGGGGGGGCAGAGGTGTAGGCGTCCTTAACATAGGCACGAAAAAGACTTGTTTCAAGCATAAGGCTTGTTCGTTTCGCTACGCCTTCGTTCGATAGTGCTATGAGCGTTATTACCGCATTAGTATGGAAGATTAATGTTGATTTAAAGGCCTTTTGTATAACTTTAGAAGTAACCGATTTTAGCAACTGATTGCTACAGCAACCCCTAGCCTCCCAAAGGTATAATCACGTTAGTAAAATCAAGTGTTCCTAAAGTTCACATATTCTTACTGAAAAAATCGTTCTTTAAAATTTTATTTTATCAAATAATGTTTGTTTGACTCGGGATTTGCATTGTGAATGGGTTGAAACACATGCCAAATGTTGTTCTAAATTAGTTAAGCTAATTTAACTCCATTCCATGTTCTTTAAATTGAACTTTGGTTATTTAACTCTGATCCGCAGTGAACCAGGATTCACTGAATTATTCTGTTGATGATCGACCACTTTGTCATGTCTTTTGTGTCTTTTAGTGTGTACATAGTTCCTTAGCTTAGCTTCCTTTTTATCTTCACTTTGTTTAGTAGTTTTAGTTAAGTTTCACTAGCCTAATAGAGAGGATTTTGTTGATTGAAATATAGTGTTAATTCAGATAAACAGCATTATATAGTGAGGTTCTCTGGATGTTCATTTTATTTCTGTTAATAAATTCTTGAACTTCAAGAGAAGTTGTCAGTCCTTATTCTACGTGTGCAGAGTTTGCTGTTAAAAGATCGCCAGTGCTCGAATCATCCCTTTCAACTACTGTCCTGATATCAGCTCTAGAGCTGATATCCACCGGACAATACCTAACAGACACAGAGTTATTTATTAAACATTAAATAACTTTAAAACAGTGTGTAATTGCACAACACATGTGAATGTGTGTATGAATGGCTGAATGACTGACTGTAGTGTGAAACACTATGGAGTCCTCTTACTTGATAAAGTGCTATAAAAGTGCTGGCCATTTACCATTGTTTGATAATGACCTACTATAGTGACATTTTTCTGTCAGGGGTGGGGAAGTTGGGTAAATTAAACTCAAAGGTTTTTAAAAAATCATCACACGGGACAAGGTTATGTCATTGTTTCACAATCAGTGCCATATGTCAGCACAAGTTTCTAATTTTAAGGACAACAAATGGTTAGGTATTTTAAGCAAAGCCAGCTAAGATAGTATTAAAGCTTCAGTGGGTAACCTTTGTTCAAATGTATTTTTTATATATTTGTTAAAACTGTCACTATGTCCTTACAGTATATAACGCAGATAATCTGTGGAAAAAATCAAGCTCCTCTGGCTCCTTCCAGTGGTCCTACTGCAATTTGGAGAAATACACCCTTCCTTTTCAGAAACGACCAATCAGAGCCAGAAGGAATGTCTTAGCAGTGTCAATCATACCATACCATACCAATTTTATTTATAAAGCACTTTAAACACCAGCAGGACCAAAGTGCTGTACACAATCATAAAATACAAATGATCACTCATAAAACAATAAGCAAAATAGTATATAAAAGTAGTAGTAAAAGGAAAATAAAAATCATGCTCATATATACTCTGATCACACCCCTTCCCTGCATAGCGTGTGTATTGTTCAAGCTCAAGATTGCAGAAACAACCTGGTTTACCGGAAAACTACCAATTTCTCAAATGGCTCAAGCTCAGAAAACAAAGTCAGGTAAACAGAAGAAGATTGATTACCAAAAACAGTCTAAAAAGAAAGAATTGACCACGCCCAAAATAAAACGAGGGTAAACATCGGAGCAGCATGGCAGGCTTCGCTGTTGGGGAGGGGCTATAAAGGGAGGACTGTAGCACAGCAGAGAACAAAAGCGAGGGACCTGTAAGGTGTGCTTGTTCAAATTTTCAGGCTAAGTCCATGGTTTTCTCAGAACTCCTTACTGCGTCTTTAAAGGATAAAGGATATTTATTATATTATTTTCCGTGTCAAGATGAATGTTAAACTCTTCCACTATTATGACATTAACAGTGTTTAACACTAATTTAGAAACAAAAAAACAGTGAGGACTGATCAAAAAACTGAGAATAAGGGCCTGGTGGGCAATAAAAAAAACAACAATCATTAGTGGTTTTGGTGTTTGGCAGTTTAGATGAGGAAATCTATGTGTTAAATATTGAAAATAATTCTAGCTATTATTATTTAAATTTTAACCACAGCTCAAAGTGTTAGTTACTTTTTCTCCTAATAAGTAAAATCCATCTGGCCAGTTGAACTGGGTATAAGAGCAAGGAGTCGTTTTACGTGAAAGGTGAAAATGCAAAGGTAAAATAGTAAAGTAATACTAAGCAGTTTTGTAACTTTATAAAATATGTTAAAAGTAATTAATGAATAAACTAACCCTAAAATCAGCTGGCCTCAAAAAGATTTCTCTATATATAGGTTCCAGTATTTCACTATTAATGGGTTGTGTTTGTTGTTGCATGAACACTTTTATGTACCTGAAGTCACTATGAGATAAGACTAAAAAAACTGAAAGAACTCAAAGAATATCTAGGAATGTTTTACTTTAAAGCATGAGTCTGAAAAACAGAATCGTGACTAACCACACACAGCAAAGCTACAAGTAATTACATGCTGACAAGACATTTTGTGACATTATGCACTATAAAACAGATTTACTTACAAGAATAAACACAAATAGAAACATTTCATGAGATAAACATTAAATTCTTCTTGACAAATGTTTTTTTCCCGCCTTAAATGAGATAAAAAAGATGCTTCTGTTGCAGGAGCCATTGAAGGCATGTGGTGTGGAAGCAGTTTAGAATCCCTTTGCAACTTAAAAAAATCATCCATTAGTTTCAGACTTTTAGAGTAGTAATGTATACAGTGAATTTAGATGCAGCTATTGAACCCAAAACCATGATACTTATATGTTTAGCTACTCCTTTAAAATTTGAAGATTGAGAAAAAGTAGCCAGGAATCATGAAGTAACTCTCTGAAAGGTACAAAAAGCAGTCTTCTTTCCTAAGTTGCAGCGTATCCCCACAGCAGATGGTCAGTGAGGCCTCAGAGAGCCAGTGAAGCATGCAGGAGGCACGTCTCTGGGTACAGTGCACAGAGCATAGAGAAAGAAGAACGCAGACGGCTCAGGTTAAGCACGTGTTCCGTTATTCTCTGTTCCAGATGTGTAGACTTGCTCTTTCAGCATTTTACCTATACCCTCTGTGTTAGTATAACAAGATGTTCATTTGTTCTCAACATGCACACCCTCGTGTAAAAAAAGGGGGGGGGGGATCCTTGAGTTTTATTGCAGCAATTTACCTTATAGTCTGAGATTGAGAGAATTTTTCTAAAGTAGGGCTCACACTAATGACAATGTTACCAATAATCTATTGACTGTTTTCCCCCTGTGGAGGGAGATTTGGGGCATTTGTAGTCAGGGACATGTCTCTTTGCTCTGTTGGAGGTGGCCCTGTCGGGGGGGGGGGGGGGGGGGGCTCATGCTTGGGTTTGTGGTGGGTGGGAGGTTCATGGGGTTCAGGCTGGGATCTGTTGGGGAGCTGGGGCTATTTCTTCCCGGGGCAGCTCTGGATGGCTGGGTCATTTCAATCACAGCATGTTGGCCTGTCTCTGAATTTATGGGTTCAGGGGTTGTCAGGGCAGGGGTCGGAGTATGAGCCGGGTTTGCCCAGGTTTGAGCAGTATTATAACACACTGTTAAAAGTTACTTAACTCTTAACTCTTGATCTGTTAGGTATTGTCTGGTGAATATCAGCCCAGACAGCTGATACCAGGACAATAGTTGAAATCAATGATTTGAGCACTGTCATTCTCTTAACAGCAAACTCTGCACACATATAGAAAAAAGGAGTGACAACTTCTCTTCAAGTTCAATAATATATTAACAGAAATAAAATGAACATCCAGAGAACACCACTATAGAACATTATTTATCTGAATTAACGCTACATTTCCATCAATAAATCCTCTGTACTAGGCTCTTGAAGCTTAGCTAAACTACCTAGCAAAATTAAGATAAAAAGAAGCTAAAGAACTGTACACACGAAAGAAACAAAAGGACAAATAAAACAGTTGAAAACCATCAGAATGATTCAGTGAATACTGGTTTACTGCAGATCTAAGTTAGAGAACCAAGGATCATCTTAGTTAACGTGGAATGAGATCAAATTAGCTTAACTAATTTAGAAAAAAACATTTGGTATGTGTTCACAATGCAAATCCTGAGTTAAACAAAACATTAGTTAAGAAAATAACACTTTAAAGCAGGGGTGACCAACTCCGGTCCTCGAGAGCCGGTGTCCTGAAACTTTTAGAGGTTTCCCTTGCCCCACACACCTGAATCAAATAGCACAATTAGCTCCTCAGTATGCAGTCAGGTTCTTCAGAGTCCTGCTAATTAACTGATTATTTGACTCAGGCGTGTCAGACCAGGGACACATCTAAAGGTTGCAGAACACCGGCTCTCGAGGACCGGAGTTGGCCACCCCTGCTTTAAGGAATGATTTGCCCGGTAAAATGAATGCCTTTAGGACGCTCGATTTTATTAATGCAATTATTCCTCCGGGAAGCTAGGGGTGGCGTAGCGATCTGTCCCTTGATGGGTTAATCTTAAAGTTATACAAATCATCATTAAATCAACATTAATCTTCCATATTAATGCGGTAATAATGCTCATAGCACCATCGAACGATGGAGTGTAACCAAAACTAGCATTATGTTTAAAACGAACTGTAGTTGCATTGACTCGGTGGTGGCACTCATGTTATCAGGGAAGCAAATAGCAGACATTCAGCGCTAATTTATAAAGACCTTGAGACCTTAAGCTACATTTGGTGGTAATGAGTGGACCGGTAAACACAAACATTAATATCCCATTGATGTATAAAACCCTTATGGAAATAAAGTTTGTTACAACCGTAAAAACACACTCAACAAAGCTTGGTTTCCATGAATGCTAACGGAAGCTATGCCTGTTACCTCCAGGGCTTTTACTTCAAACATAGCTTAAGACAAAACAGTAAAACCATTTTAAATAAACCGTTTGATTTTCCCTACCTAACTCTGCCAAACCTGTCTGTGCCTCTGTGTCAGTTTGGTTCACTTTGGGGCATCCAGTTGGAAGCGGTTGAAGCAGGGTGAAAGCTGGTTGTCTCAGCAGCAAGCAGACGGCTAGCTGGAAAGGGAGAAACAGCCATCATTTGGGAAGCCAGGCGTGGCTGGGCGAGCTGTAGACGGTACCGGCGAGGGGAGCGCCCTGTGAAGGGGGGTTGCAGCATGGACTATCTGCATGGGTTTTTCCAGCATTGGATCTCCGAACGGCCTTTCCTGGCATGGCTATGTTTGTTCTCTGGAGGCTGCGGCATGCTCAGCTTTCCTGCAACAGCTGAGAAAAATCACAAGGCTGGTTTCGTATTGATGGATTCTTTACTCCAGCGTCTGGTTACTTAGAATATAGGCTGCAGACTTAGCTTTGAACCAGCCTGCGGTTCTCCGAACTCCAGTCGGATTCTCTGCTCCGCAGAGGAAGATGAGTGTTCTCCCTAATGCTGCTCCAACTTAGCAGTGGGCAAAAGAGGGCGACAAACATGGGCAGCAAGTCTTTAAACAATGACCCCCTGCTATGAGAGGCAGTCCCTGGGTGCCTGTAAAAGTCTCATGTTTCATGTGGCTTTCAACTCAGTCTGATTTATCCCACATGGCTTGATTGCACAAGAGCTATTATATTGAGTGTATGGCCGGCGTATGTGGCATTATGGTGGGAATGTGTGATTGTGACTGCATGTCTGTGACTGTGTACTTGTTTCTTTGTGAGGTTGGGTTTTGGGCTGCCCCCTCTCTGCAAGATTTCAGGTCTCCACTAATTGTGGGGGAATTTCCTGGGGCTCTCCTCTCCCCTTCTCTGGGATGGAGGAGATTTGACTCCTCACAACCACTATTGTGCTTTCTTTCTATGGAGAAACTTTACATATACAAGCGCACTCTCACAAACAGCGACAGGTGTTTGGATCCAGGTGCTTACAGATACATTTCTATACAGATAAGCCCTATAGTTAGCTTTGGCTGCCAATAAATACATCTTCTATAAAATAATACTGTGTCTTTTTCAGTGATGTTATCATGTGTTGGTTGTGTATATCTGTGATACTTTTCTGTTAGTTCTGTATTTCTTTATATCTCTCTTTTTGTAGATTTAGAAGTAGACTGAGGATGTTATTTTGTATTCTCTTTTTCCTCTACTCTATTTTTGTCATTTTCTCTCCCTTTTAATGTTTTGCCACACCCTCCTCCCTTCCTTCTTTTCTCTTTTTCCTGTCTGTTTATGTGTCCCTTAAATTTCAAATAATTCAAAAATGATATCCAATAAAGTTTTTTTGCATACATATCAAGCACTATAATGAAAGCACTATAATGAAAGCAGTAATGCTCATTTTGTGAAAGCAAATCTGTTGGGCTCTCTCTAACAAAACAATTCTGAGTGCCACACTGCAGAATAAAATTAAGATCACATTCCAAGGAAGGCTTTACAAAAAGGTTGCCCAACTCTAGTCCTCAAAAGCAACTGTGCTGCAACTTTGGTCTGATACCTTCTCAATTGAACCTACATCAAAAGAATGGCTTGTTACCAGGCCTTAGTAGAACTGAATGACATGCAGGTCATGCAGTCATTTGATACAAGTGTGTTGGAGATGGCATGCATCTCAAAGGATTGGAGGGATGATTAATGATTAAATACAATAGAACGAAAAAGAAGATCAAACAGAAGTTGCTAAGTTAAATTGGAGACTTAAAATGAGAGACAATTTGACAGGGTGATTAAAAATTAGGTGTGAGTCCTGCTGTGAAAAATCAATGCACAAGATATAGGGAAATAAAACAGAGAAAATCCTCAATTCTCAAAGTTTAAAAATAATTAAAAGATATTATTTGAAATATGATACATTTATTTGCATGTAATAAATAATGCATATAGTGAATATTCGGAGAAACATCTGTAAACAGTACAAGAAATTTCAACCAGATAAGTGGAGTCAGCTGCAAACCATTATACTCTAATCAGGCCACTTAAAGTAGCTCCGACTTCTATGGTTAGTAGAAGCATGGGTTTAGTTATAGAAATACTTTGTCTAACTGGATGGGTCCAACACATTCTCCATAAAATGCCATGTTTATTCTCAGATTTCTCACTTTGCTTTCTTTCACATGTTTTAGTATCTGTTGACAAACATTCTGTTTTTGCTGCTACCACTGTTTTATACTTAACTGAAAACACTCTTTCACACTCTTAAGTTCAAATTTAGCATCTTTCATATTAATTCATCTTGTGTGTAAGTCTGGTGTTTTTGCCACTGTCACACACAAATTTCCCTATTGTGGGACAATATAGGTGTTTGTATTTAATATTGTTTCTATTCTAATTTCTTATAAAAACTAACACCAACAACAGAAAGGTTTTTCAACCTAATCCTTACAGAGTTATGAGTGAGCTGGTGCCTGTCAAGATATGTGGGTAGCAATAGTTTTATACTTCTGCCACTGCTTTGAGCAAGTAAATATTGTATATTAGTAGATGTTGCTGTTGCTATTCGCAGTATTGGCACTGAAAAAGAAAAGCATTCCAAACTATTTAAACCATTGTATTAAATCATAGTAAATGTAATGTTTTTGTAGCTCTGGAGGTGAGGGTACCCCTATTTAAAAAGGGGGACCGGAGGGTGTGTTCCAACTACAGAGGAATCACACTCTTAAGCCTCCCTGGTAAGGTCTATTCAGGGGTTCTGGAAAGGAGGGTCCGTCGGATGGTCGAATCTCGGATTCAGGAAGAGCAGTGTGGTTTTCGTCCTGGCCGTGGAACACTGGATCAGCTCTACACCCTCAGCAGGATCCTGGAGGGGGCATGGGAGTTTGCCCAACCAGTCTACATGTGCTTTGTGGATCTGGAGAAGGCATTTGACCGTGTCCCCCGAGGGATCCTGTGGGGGGTACTCCGGGAGTATGGAGTACCGAGCCCTTTAATAAGGGCTGTCAGGTCTCTGTATGACCGGTGTCAGAGTCTGGTCCGTATTGCCGGCAGTAAGTCGGACTCGTTCCAGGTGAGAGTTGGACTCCGCCAAGGTTGCCCTTTGTCACCGATTCTGTTCATAACTTTTATGGACAGAATTTCTAGGGGCAGCCAAGGTGTTGAGGGGATCCGTTTTGGTGGCCTTAGGATTGCGTCTCTGCTATTTGCGGATGACGTGGTCCTATTGGCTTCATCAGGGCGTGATCTACAGCCCTCACTAGAGCGGTTCGCAGCCGAGTGCGAAGCGGCCGGGATGAAAATCAGTGCCTCCAAATTCGAGACCATAGTCTTGAACCGGAAAAGGGTAGAGTGCCTTCTCCGGGTTGGGGAGGATGTGCTGCCCCTAGTGGAAGAGTTCAAGTATCTTGGGGTCTTGTTCACGAATGAGGGGAAGATGGAGTGGGAGATCGACAGGCGGATTGGTGCGGCGTCTGCTGTGAAGCGGGCGCTGTACCGATCCGTTGTGGTGAAGAGAGAGCTGAGCCAAAAGGCGAAGCTCTCGATTTACCAGTCGATCTACGTTCCTACCCACATCTATGGTCACGAACTTTGGGTCGTGACCGAAAGAACGAGATCCCGGATACAAGCGGCCGAAATGAGTTTTCTCCGTAGTGTGTCTGGGCTCTCCCTTAGAGATAGGGTGAGGAGCTCAGTCATCCGGGGAGGACTCAGAGTAGAGCCGCTGCTCCTCCACGTCGAGAGGAGCCAGTTGAAGTGGCTCGGGCATCTGGTTAGGATGCCTCCTGGACACCTCCCTGGTGAGGTGTTCCGGGCACGTCCCACCAGGAGGAGGCCCAGGGGAAGACCCAGGACATGCTGGAGGGACTATGTCTCCCGGCTGGCCTGGGAACGCCTTGGGATTCCCCCGGAGGAGCTGGCCCAAGTGGCTGAGGAGAGGGACGTCTAGCTCTGCTTGAACAGCAGGATGCGCTCACGAAAACCTCACGACAGCAGACTGAATTTCAAACATGTTTGATTTTCACCGACCGTCCGATTCCTGATCGGGAGGTAGTCGTGAGAAGCCAGTCCCCCCTCCTCCCCCCCTCTACGATCAAGCTGAAATTTGGCCCGATTCAAAAAATGCTCGCACGACTGAAGAATCGGCCCGAAAAGGGGAAAAACTCGTACAGTGTACGCCCGGCTTAAGGATACATGTAAATACAGTAAGATTGTTATTCACACTGGTGGTAATGACACCTGAGCCCGTTTCAGAAAGCTGGGTTAGTGGCTATTCAGAGTAATTTCTGGGGTAAATTCCTGCATACCCTGGCTTTTCCATTTCAGAAAGCTCAGAAGCCTTTACCCTGAGTCAAATTATAACAACAAATACCTCTGTGAAACAACCTTGCTACCAAGCAGAGTTGTTTTGGCTAACCCTGAGTTTTTCCTACTTCTAAGCTGAAATCTGCACAAGTGTCAGGAAAGGCGTGTCCTTTTCTGGAGTCTGTATGCTGGAGTGCAAATACTCCGCAGAAATCTCTGTCGGGAGAGGCTGATCAGACAATTACACAATTACATGTTTTATAATTTCTGGATTAATATATTTTCAAGCATTACGGTTTTCTCTTCTGTCAACGATTTATCTCAATATTCTCAGCCTGCACATCGCTTTACTGTCACATCAAGGGGACGTTCTCAGTTCTTATCAATTTTGTTGTGCTGCAATTTGTTTTATGCCAGCAGCATAAAAATATTTTCTCCCTCACCTACTTTAACGTAGGTGAGGGAGAAAATATTTCAGAGGCAACTTTATTTCGTGCTGTCAGTAATGTTAGTAGAGTTTAAAGGTGTTCCATAGTCATCTTAATAAAAGAACTACCGTATATTTCAGACCATAAGGCGCATCAGATATTAAGGTGTACAGTAAATTAACGTGCCTTTGCGGATCTTTGTCCAAATATAAAATGCCCCAGATTGTAAGGCACACTAAGTGAGGTTGGCACAAATTATACACCTAAAAGAAAATCATCAGTTAACTAATTTCGAATGTATGGTGAGTTGTTTGAACGTTAGTGTTGGGGAGGGATTAAATCTACGGGAGGGGGGGGGGGGGTTGGGGGCGTTGACGTTCTGGTGGGCTTGTGTCCGGCCCCCTGTCCCGGTCCTGGTCCGTGTCGTCTTCCGGTGCGGGTTTCACCTGGGGGTGGGGTTTGGGATGGCTCGTGCGGGCCGGCTGGCCAGTGTCCCCCCCTCTTATTATTATTATTATTATTATTATTATTATTATTATTATTTATTTATTTATTTATTTATCTATTTATTTATTTAGTTTAAGTAGGCTTGGTGGGTGGGCTGGGGGGGGTTGAGGTGTTGGTCCTGGTGGGTGGTTGGCTGGCGGGCCCTGCGGCCTCTCCCTGTCCCCCGGGCTACGGTGGTGCCGCTGGCGGGGCCCCCTTCTCTGGGTGGAGCTTTCGGGGAGCGGGGGTGCCTATTGGAGTCAGTAGGGGAGCTGGCTCCCTGGGTTGGCTTCCCAGTCATTTGCTCCCCATCCCCGGACTCCTCCCTCTGCCTGCTCCATCACGCCGCCACACATGTAGGTCATGTGGGAGGGGGCGTTACTGGAGGTTGCCACTTTCTGGTGACGCCCCTCTCCCCAATTTTATCATGCATCTTAGACACTTTCACTTCAAACATTTTTCACATCGCACACTCATATAGGCCATGGTAGGGGGGGTGGGGGGAAGACGTCTGGGGGGGGGCTTATGTTGTGTGGGCCTCACCTCGGACGGCTCCCTTCACCTCCTCTCCCACTTAGACATTGAGGGTTCTGGGCAGTCACACGGAGGGGGTGCGCTGGCAACAGCTACCTTCCGGAAGGGGGGTGGGCTGTGCCGTGCATCCCCTTCGGCGCTCCCAGTTTTTAAACGCACTTGAGAACAACATGCAACAACACAACATTTGAGCGGGCGTAGGGAGGGTCGGGGTCTTCTGCACACCCCCGTTCTCCGATGGCGGCAAGGAGTCTGGGGCCTGGAGCGGGTCACTGTGTCCGGGGTCTTGGTGGGGGGCTGCGGTGTGCAGTCAGCGGCTTGCCAGGTCTGGGGCTGATACCTCTGCTCCCCCCAGGGGGCGGGGGGCAGGGATGGCAAGGGTAAGGTGGGGGGAGGGAAGGGGTTTATTAGGTATTTAGGGGGAGGGGGGGGGCTCTGGCCGGGTGGCTCGTGCGGGTCGTGTTGGCCCGCCCTCTTGGGGGGGCCCGGTCCGGGGGGCGTCTGGTCTGGGGCCGGGGCCGGGGGTCGGGCACAGGCAGTCGTATAGTCGATTTGGGGTGACCCCCCCCCCTTTGGTCAGTGTTGGATGTGAGTGTTATGTGGGAATGTGTGTACAGCGTCTTTTTTTTTTTTTTTTTTTTTTTTTTTTTTTCTCTGTGTGTGGTGAGTGGGGCACAAGGGAGGGATGGGGTGAATGAGTTGTTTTTTTTTTTTTTTTTTTTTCTCCAGGTATGGGTGTGGTCCGCTCCCTCTCCCAAGAACATCTCAAGTCTCCGCTAGGTGCGGAGCCCATCCCCCCACGTCCTGCCCTCCTCCACTTCGTTGGCGGGCGCCTTGGCCCCCTGGCGCGTTGGTTGGCTTCGGGTTTGGGGCGGGTTCCCGGGCGTGCGCCGGCCCGCTCCCGGCGGCCTCTTCGCGAGGCCTGGCCCCCCGGGGGGCGGCCGGGGCCCTTGTCGCGGGGGCGGGGCGCCCCTGGGGCCTCTGGCCCTCAGGGCCCATGGCCGGGTCCACTTCAGCGGGGCTAGCTACCGGCGGAGCCCACGGGCTCGTCTCCGCGGCTCTTGGGGGCGTCGGCATAGCGGTGGCTGGGAGATTTCCTCGGGGTCGTCTCTGCTCCTTCCTTGGGGGGGGTGTTGCGGATATCCTGTGTCGGCCCCTCCTGGGCGACCTGCTTTAGGGGCCCCTTTGGGAGTCCGGGGTTACGGGTCCCCTGACGCCTGTCTCTGTGCTCGGGGAAGGTGGGTCTTCGGTTCTCCACAATCACTATCAAACTATTTCTGGATAATCTTCACCTAAACTAGTGCACTTTCACATCTCCCACAGGTGCTGGGTCCCAGGTATTAAGTGTTCACTTATATACAGTAATCTTATAATGTGTTTATTTATTTATTTATGTTCTTTCACTTTCTTTTTTCAAATATCACATTACACATGTCAGCTTACATAATAATATATATGATTTAGTAATGGCATCTAGGTGTTATTCGAGTGTAGCTGTTTCTTTATGTCTGTTGGTTGTGCTGTTCTTTTTGTGTCTCTTTCCAGGTGATGGAGCAGACAAAGAAGGTTTTATCACTCTCTCCCTTTTATCTCCTCTTTCTTTCACCTCTAATCTTTTTTTTTCTTTTCTTTCACTTTTTCTTCTTCCTTTAGTCTCCCATTGTCATGTCCATATAATTTGAAATTCTCCTTGCAGGAATCATAATAAAGTTATTTACAAGCATAAATCAAGTGGAGCACAATGGCGAAAGCTGTTTGCTCCACTTGTAAAAGCAAAATCTGTCGAGCTCTATCTGGCATTGAGACATCAATTCCTATTGCCACATTGCTAGACAGGACACTGGGAAAATAAAAAAAATAAAAAAAAAAGGAAAAAAAAAAAAAAAAAAAAAAAAAAAAAAAGTTAACTAATTTCTAGAAGGATGGGTGAAGCCGAATGCTGGCGAAAAAATGTATAAACATATCAATTATTTAATTTACTTACACCATTGAAACATTATTTGCATGTGTGGAATATAGCCAATTAATGCTTTAGTTGGTTAAGGTTCAACATAAGAATATCTCATAATTGGACCTTACCTACATCTTTTTTACACCTGTCAGGTTGCATCTTTAAGCCCAGTCTTAAAAGTAGACAAGATGTCTGCCTCACAGACCAAAACTAGGAGTTGATTACACAGGAGGTAAACACCAGACTGCAGGTATTTGATAAGAATATTTGATAAGAATATGTCATTCATTCAGATCTAGGATGTGTTATTTTAGTGTTCCCTTTATTTTCTGAGCAGTATATATATATATATATATATATATATATATATATATATATAATAAGTTTCAAGAATCTCAAAGATGACAAACACATCTGTGCCCCATCTACTCTAATTTATTGCCTTTCCAACTAGATACAAAGCCACTTTCTAGCAAGACAGCGAGATCAGGATAAAAACTTCTCTTGCTGAGGATCAAATGAGTAATGTAACAAGACAATACAGGTGTTGCCCACCATTGTTCTCATGCTGCCCTATTTTTGTCTGATTTTTCTAACAAATACTTGATCTACTTTTGCAGTAGCACAAGCTTCCATCCACACATAATGAGAGAAGTGGGAAATACTTCAAACGCATCAGTAACACCAAAAGGAACATGCTAATGAATATAATGTTCTAATTTATGCCTTTTGCAACAGGGTGGATTAAAAATGATTTGAGAGAGAAGATGTCTATACGAGCATGAGATGAAAATACTGAAGTGAGGATGACTCATACTGTGCCTAAGTGGTATTGGCAGGAACACAATTACTTTATTTATTTTATTTTAAAGATTCATTTACATTTATTAGGTAGAAATCATGAGAAGGGCCAATTGAACACAAATTCTAACATTTATTCATATGTTCTGTATTTAGCTCTGGGAATAATTGAATTAAAAAAAACGACAATTTGTAGTGTGTGATCACCTGACTGCATCACAAAAATTCATTTATTTTAAAGTTTTTTTTTCACTTTTTTCACGTGTCCTGTCTGGCAGTGTAGCATTAACGATTGTTGTCTTAATGCCAAAAAGAGCCCAACAGATTTTACTTTTACAAGTGGAACATTACTGTTCCACATAGTACTCTGTTTGATTTATATATGCAAAAAGCTATGTTAGATTTTATTCTGGGACTATTTCAAGTTCAATGGACACAAAACGGGAAGGTAGAACAATAAAAACAAGAGAAAAAGATGAGACGACATGCTAAAAGGGAGAAAAGGGGAAAACTAGAGGAGATGAAAGGGAAAGAGCAAGATAACATTTTTGGAGTCTGCTTCTACACCTCGAAGGAGATATATAAAAAGAACAGCAAAACAAACATATAAGAGTATTACAGGTACAAACAACCAATGCCTTGATACCATCACTGAAAAATACACAGTATTATTTAATATGGGACGTCTAAAGTGACAGCTAAAGCTAATGATAGGGATTTTCTGTATAGAAGTGAATGTGTAAGCGCCTGAATCCAAGCCCCTGAAGGTGTTTTGCGAGAGTGCACTTGTGTATGTCAGGTTTATCCATAAGAAAAATGCTCAGCAGAACACAATTACTACTGATCTGTTCTGATGAAAAGTTGTGCTATTCTAATATTGCACAGATCCAACTGAATTGCTATTCTTTAGTTATATTCCACTGCACCGTGTAGCTTTAAATCGATCTAATCTGTTTTGCAGGTCAGCATGTCAGTAGCGGATGTTAAAAATATTTGTAACGAGCAGGAAACTGGATCCCGAATTCAAACCAGACAGGTCAGTGGCGTTTTAAACAAGTTTATTTTAGATACGCCGCCGCAGGCACTCGGAGCTCGCTGCGCGCTTCGAGTGCCTGCGGAGTGACTGGAAACCTCCCTGCAGCAGAGACAACAGGTTAGTGATCAGCTGGTGGTGTCGGGCAAGAATGAGGGAGGCTGGATCACTAACCTGGTAGTGGGACTCCGAAGCTATGGCTTTAACTTCGGGCCGGGGTTCCAGGACTGAAGCCGTAGAGCGACTACAGGCGGGCAGGCGATCCGTTCAGGGAAATCCAGGGGCGTTATCCAGGGGGGTCCGGGTCCGATCACAGAGCGGTAGTTATCCAGCGGCAGCACAGAGAGGGGAATCCGATAGGCGAGGTCCAGGTCCGGTCCAGGTCCGATAACAGGCGGGCTCAGAATAATCACAGGGGCAAGGCAGAATCCGGTACTCACAGGCGGGGGTCAAGGCTCCAGGCAGAATCAGAATGGGGAACAGGCAGGCTCGGTAACGGAGGGCAGAATCAGGTCAGACACGAACAGGCAGAACAAGGAAACGCTGGAATGCTCATACAGGTGGCTTGAGACAATCTGGCACTGGCTTCTGATCTGCACGGGGATTATAAGGAGGTGAAAACAGGTGGAACCGATGAGGACTAATTGCAGGCAGGGTGGAGAATGAGCAGGTGTGGTGAACAGAGGAAAAGATCAGAGCCAGTGCCGAGATCGTCACAGAGCCCCCCCCTCAAGGGCGGATTCCAGACGCCCTAGGCTGGTCGGGATGGGCCTTGTGGAAATCCCTGATGAGGGACTTGTCCAGAATGAGACGGGAGGAGACCCACTGGCGTTCTTCCGGTCCATAACCCTCCCAGTCGATCAGGTACTGGGTGCCTCTTCCCCACTTCCTAGACCTGAGGATGCGTCTAACGGTGTACGCTGGGGACCCATCAACAAGCCGGGTGGGTGGTGGGGAGCTGGAGGCGGGCACAAGACTTGAGGTCCTGACAGGTTTGATCTTGGAAACATGAAATGTCGGGTGAATCTTCATTGCCGGAGGCAGGCGGAGACGGACCGCCACCGGGTTCACCACCTTCGAGATGGTAAAGGGTCCAATGAACCGAGGTGCCAGCTTTTTACTCTCCACCTTCAGGGGAAGGTCTTTGGTGGAGAGCCAGACCCTATCTCCCGGCTGATAATGCGGGGCTGGGACCCGCCGGCGATTGGCAGCTCGGGCCTGAGTCTGGGAGGAGGCAAGAATAGCTCTTCTAGCTCTCCTCCAGGCGCGCTGGCACCTCAGGGCAGACTGATAGGCAGAGGGGACCCTAGAATCCCTCTCCTCGATGGAGAACACCGGTGGCTGGAATCCATAAACAATGTAGAAGGGAGAGAGGCCGGTGGAGCTGGAGGGTGTGGAGTTAATTGCGTGCTCCACCCAGGGCAGATTAGGGGCCCACTTAGTAGGGTCAGAGTTACAAATGAGTCGAAGCTTGGCTTCGACCTCTTGATTGAGCCTCTCCGTCTGGCCATCTGTTTGAGGGTGGAACCCGGAGGAGAGGCTGACAGAAATCCCCAGCATGGCGCAGAATTCTTGCCAGTATTGGGCCACAAACTGAGGACCCCTGTCAGAAACAATATCCGTAGGCAAGCCATGTAGGCGAAACACCTCTCTAGCCAGGATGGAGCCCATCTCCTTGGCAGAGGGGAGTTTAGGTAAGGGTACTAAGTGGACCATCTTGGAGAAACGGTCCACAATAGTTAGGATGACTGAGTTTCCCTCCGAGATGGGCAGGCCAGTGACAAAGTCCATGGATATATTGGACCATGGCCGGGAGGGTACAGGCAGGGGCCGGAGAAGGCCGGACGGGGGGCGTCGGGAGACCTTCGCCTGACTGCAACGGGTACAGGCAGAAACAAACTCCTTGACATCCTTGGTCAAGGTGGGCCACCAGAACTGAGACCTAGTAATGTGGAGGGACTTGGTGATGCCAGGGTGGCAGTACAGACGGGAACTGTGGCAGAATTCGAGGACTTTGCCCCTAAGGGGGTCCGGAACAAAAAGTTTGTCCTTAGGACAGGCTGCAGGGATACTTATCCCGTCCAGAGAGCCCCTGACCACTCGTTCTAACCCAAGCCGGGTAATAGCACACCTCACAGGGTCGGAGAGGATGTATTCCTGTGTCTGCTTAGGAACCTCCTCCTCTGTCTCAAAGGTTCGGGACAGGGCATCCGGTTTGATGTTCTTGGAACCAGGTCTGTAGGACAACGAAAAGTTAAAACGGCTAAAGAAAAGGGCCCACCTGGCTTGACGTGGGTTGAGTCTTTTAGCTGTCTTCAGGTATTCCAGGTTCCTATGGTCTGTCCAAACGAGGAAGGGGATCTTGGAACCCTCCAGCCAGTGTCTCCACTCCTCCAGGGCTAGCTTGACTGCCAGAAGCTCCTGGTTGCCAACATCATAGTTCCGCTCTGCAGGGGAAAGCTTCCTGGAGAAGTAGGCACAAGTTTGAACTCTGCCATCCTCAGCCCTTTGGCTGAGCACCGCCCCAACGCCGGAACTAGAGGCGTCAACCTCAACCACAAACTGCCTCTCCGGGTCAGGGGATATAAGGACTGGGGCAGAGGTGAAAAGGGTCTTTAGGCGTTTAAAAGCCCTGTCCGCCTGGTCATTCCAAGCGAACCGTACTTTAACAGAGGTCAGGGCATGAAGCGGGGAGGCGACTTGGCTATAATTACGGATGAACCGTCGATAGAAGTTGGCGAAACCCAGAAACCTCTGGAGCTGTCTCCGATCAGTGGGAATGGGCCATTCAGTGACCGATCGGACCTTTGCTGGATCCATGGACATCTGACCAGGAGACAGAATAAACCCAAGGAATGTAGTAGAGGTGACATGAAATTCACATTTCTCTGCCTTAACGTATAACTGATTCTGCAGGAGCCGGAGCAGGACAGAGCGAACATGCTGTTTGTGAGTGGTGAGGTTATCGGAATAAATGAGAATGTCATCAAGGTAAACATAAACGAACTGCCCAAGCATATCTCTGAGGACTTCATTGACAAGGTTTTGGAAAACGGCCGGGGCATTGGTGAGCCCAAACGGCATAACCAAATACTCGTAATGGCCTGTAGGGGTATTGAAGGCGGTTTTCCATTCATCCCCCTCTTTAATCCGGACCAAATGGTAGGCATTACGTAAATCCAATTTAGTAAAGACTTTTGCCCCTTGGATCTGATCAAACGCCGTATTCATTAAGGGAATAGGATATCGGTTCTTAACCGAAATGTCATTGAGTCCCCGGTAATCAATACAGGGACGGAGGGAGCCGTCCTTCTTACCCACAAAAAAGAAACCTGCGCCCGCAGGGGAGGAAGAAGGACGGATTATGCCTGCTCTAAGGGAGTCATTAATGTATCTCTGCATCGCCTCAGACTCAGGGGCAGACAACGAGTAGAGGCGGCCTCTAGGTGGAGTGGTTCCTGGTAACAGATCAATGCAGCAGTCATACGGCCGGTGAGGAGGGAGACTTGTAGCCTTAGCCTTGTTGAAAACCTCCCTTAGATTGTGGTAATCAGGGGGAACTCTGGAGAGATCCGGGTACTTCTGTTCCACCTCTCCCTTAGAAACCTGGGTGGGCTGAGCAGATAATAGGCAGGACGCAGAACAGGAGGGGGCCCAGCCCATCACTTCGACCCGGCGCCAGTCAATCTGTGGGTTATGTCTCCTGAGCCATGTAGCCCCCAGAATGATGGGAACCTGTGGGGAGTCAATGATCATAAAAGTTAACCTCTCTCTGTGGTTACCTCCCATCAGCAGCTCCACAGGCTCCGTAACGAGGCGGGAGTGATTGAGCCTGTGACCGTCCAGGGCGACGATGCTATGAGGGGACGGACCAGGGTGAAGTCTTAGATTCAGCTTTCTGGCGAACGTCTCGTCCATAAACTCTGTGTCGGCTCCAGAATCGACAAAGACAGAGACCTGATGGGACTGAGCAGAGGACGTTAGAGTGGCGGGTAACAGCAGATCTGGGGAGACGGAGAGTTTAGTGCGACTCAGTAGGGAACCTCGCCCCCCTACTGAGCCAGACCTCTTTACTGGGCAGGAACTGACTCTGTGACCCTCTCCCCCACAGTATAAACAGAGTCCCTGCTGCAGCCTGCGCCAACGCTCCTCCGTGGTTAGACCGACCCTCCCAGGCTGCATGGGCTTGGGGTCAGCAGGACCCTGGGGGGGTGGTGGGGCGACAGGAGACCTTGAGAGTGTTCTGGGGTGGTGTAAAGGAGTCGATCGGCGCTCCCTTCGCCGTTCTGATAGCCGGTGGTCAATACGGGTGGCTAAATCCTCTAACTGTTTGAGAGACCTCGGGTAGTCACGGGTGGCGAGCTCATCTTTTATTCTCTCACTTAGTCCTGTGATAAAAACATCCATTAGGGCGTGTTCGTTCCACAAACTCTCTGCTGCTAACAGGTGAAAATCAATTATATAGTCTGAAATAGACTTTTCACCCTGCTTTAGGGATAAGAGACCCCTGGTGGACTCTCGGCAGGGTAATAACGGGCTGAAAATTCTGGTCAACTCATGATAGAAAGCAAAATATGAATGGCAAATAGGGGAATCATTCTGCCACTCCGAAACTGCCCACAACGTAGCCTTGCCTGTAAGCAAAGAAATCACAAAAGCCACTTTGGAGCGCTCAGTGGGGTAAGCAGATGGTTGTAGCTCAAACTGAATCTCACACTGTGTGAGAAACGCTCGGCACTGATCGGGATCGCCGCTGTAGCGCTCGGGCGGAGAGAGACGCGGTTCGGGTAGCGCTGACGTCACGGTGCGTGACGCGGCGGCTGGGACCACTGTTTGCGGAAGTGGCGGGGCTGGAGCAGCCTGGCTGCGGAGGTGAGCGAGGATTTCGGCAACGCCGGTTTCTAGTTGAGAAATTGATTTCTCAACGCCTGCGCGCCACTGACCTTCCAGTGAGGGATCCATGCTGGCCAGATTGTAATGTAACGAGCAGGAAACTGGATCCCGAATTCAAACCAGACAGGTCAGTGGCGTTTTAAACAAGTTTATTTTAGATACGCCGCCGCAGGCACTCGGAGCTCGCTGCGCGCTCTGTGACTGGAAACCTCCCTGCAGCAGAGACAACAGGTTAGTGATCAGCTGGTGGTGTCGGGCAAGAATGAGAGAGGCTGGATCACTAACCTGGTAGTGGGACTCCGAAGCTATGGCTTTAACTTCGGGCCGGGGTTCCAGGACTGAAGCCGTAGAGCGACTACAGGCGGGCAGGCGATCCGTTCAGGGAAATCCAGGGGCGTTATCCAGGGGGGTCCGGGTCCGATCACAGAGCGGTAGTTATCCAGCGGCAGCACAGAGAGGGGAATCCGATAGGCGAGGTCCAGGTCCGGTCCAGGTCCGATAACAGGCGGGCTCAGAATAATCACAGGGGCAAGGCAGAATCCGGTACTCACAGGCGGGGATCAAGGCTCCAGGCAGAATCAGAACGGGGAACAGGCAGGCTCGGTAACGGAGGGCAGAATCAGGTCAGACACGGACAGGCAGAACAA
The DNA here is from genome assembly GCA_037039145.1 of Fundulus diaphanus. Classification (NCBI taxonomy): domain Eukaryota; kingdom Metazoa; phylum Chordata; class Actinopteri; order Cyprinodontiformes; family Fundulidae; genus Fundulus; species Fundulus diaphanus. The sequence continues at coordinate 13,967,372 of CM073122.1, read as the reverse complement.
GGAAACGCTGGAATGCTCGTACAGGTGGCTTGAGACAATCTGGCACTGGCTTCTGATCTGCACGGGGATTATAAGGAGGTGAAAACAGGTGGAACCGATGAGGACTAATTGCAGGCAGGGTGGAGAATGAGCAGGTGTGGTGAACAGAGGAAAAGATCAGAGCCAGTGCCGAGATCGTCACAATATTCATTTAAATTATGGAAGAACTTGTTACTTCTATTTTCTGTCAGATGAAATACAAAGTGTCAGTGTTATCTGTTGTGATGAAAAGTTGTGCTATTTTAATATTGCACAGATCCAACTGAATTGCCATTGTTTTGGTGTGGTGTCTCAGCATTTCGGGCAAGTGGGGCCAGGCCTCACCAGACGTCGCTGTGGAGCTCTGTGTTCGCAATAATCAGTGGGACATGATCGTTCTTTATAGAATATTGTAAAAAAGACCGATTCCCTTACCAATAAAATTCAGTTATAAACATGTGTGTCTATATATCTAAGTCTGCAAGAATACTGACAAGCTCAGTAGGCTAAATCCTCTTGAGGGGCCTTGATATTGGGGCTGGCCCATCAATGTTTGTTAAACTAATGGACATCTGAAATCGCAGTGTGCATGCTCAACACGCTCTCAGTAGACAACAATGGGGCACAAATCCTGTGGCCCCACGCTCGGATCGTCCAATCAAAATACTGGAATTGCACATCATACGTTTACATTCTGCCGGAAAATGTGCAGCCATCTGGTGTTGGTTGTGCTTCCTGGATCATTGAAGATTGATGTGAATATTTTCTGTTCAATAAATGAAAATTATGAGTGAGCCTTTATTTATAATTTTATGTATAAAAATTGAATTACATTTAACTTTTATAAAATTTAGTTTCTAGTGTGTTGGTCTATGCTTGTTTATCTGTTTAATTTATAATTGATCAAAGTCAGGTTTTATGCATCACAAAAAAATTTTTTTTTTACCGCTAATAGGTGTTGAGTTTTTGTGGTCCACTTAAATTATAATGCCAGAGACGCCACTGTTCTTTAGTTATATTCCAATGACACTGTGAAGCTTTAAAGGAAGCTAATCTATTTTTTCAGGTCAGCATGTCAGTTGTGGATGTGAAAAAATATTCTTTTAAATTATGGAATAACTTGTTACTTCTATCTTCTGTCTGATGGAATAAAAAGTGTCTGTGTTATATCCATCATTGTGGTCAACTGAGCTTCTTTACCTCACACTCTATTCCCTATAACAGGAGAACTGGATGTTATTGGTCATTTGACCAGTGAATTCTCCCCAAGGTGAAATGATGGTACAACAATGAAGGATGAGGTACAAAATCAAATAGACCAAGACAGCCAGCCAGTTCTGCTACAAAAGGTTTGAAAATGTCATAAACTGTGTCTTGGTGCTGAAATAATATGCAGTAGTGAACACAAACCTAAGTATGAATAATGTATTTACATGCACGCACAAACACAACCAAACTCCCGCTTACACATGTGACACACACACATAACAAATCACATCAAATAAATGCTTGATTATAATGTATGAAATGCTTCTGATCAGTCAGCTGAAAAACTAATTTCATTTTCTCATTAAAAGCCTTTGCCTGAGGCTCCTTCTCATGTCAATGTTTATTACTCCGAAAACAGAAAATTAAAATCATCAGCTCAGTCAGAGCCAAAGCCTTGAATCACTGTTTACGACTCACACAAAAAGGAGAGGGAGACAAAAATGTTAAAGACTGAACAACAATTGCGGCATGTCATCTTATTTTACTGAAGCAGGAGATTTATGGTGAGAGTGACCTTTCCTTGTCTGGAGATTTGTTTCTGTCCGGTCATATATTATGTTTCCAATACAACAGGAGGTACAGCCAGTCAGTATATAGTATCCACTGGATTAGTGAGTAGATGTCAGCAAGTGGAGGAATTGGTTAGAGAGGTAAAATAATGGCAGATTAGCCCCTAACATATTATTTTCTTTGCTGTAAAAATCTAACTAAAAGTAATAATAATGATAAATAAATAATAATAATAAAAAGTAATACTAGTTACACTTGCAGTTGAGAAACACAAAAAGAAAATCAATTACATTATGCCAAAAAACCTAATTTTTATGGGGCTCATAAACACCTGATTATGTTGTAAATAAGGGGGGAGGATTTTGAAAAATACGGAAGATTACTTTAAAAGTCAACCCCCACCGTGGCCTTCGCTAAATTACAATGTATCCGTTATTTCTAAAATTAAGTTTTTGCTAGCTAAACATTGGGGATGTCTTACCTAGTCTCACTTATCCCTCCTGTTTTCAACTTAAAGGGGCATGCCATGCTTTTTGTTTTGGTACAGTCTCTTTAAATGCAAATGATGCACTTCACACCCAACTCCCTTTAGATCGCATAGCATTCCACTGCATCCCCTTTGGCCATTTTTGTAGTATGCTGGGGATGGTGTAAGGAATCGTGTCAGCTGAACATTCTTAGTTATCAACTTGTCGCTGTTGCGTCCTTGAACTTGGACTACAAAATTGTGGTAGGAAATAAAAATGGTGGATTTGCACAATAGGGGGTTTTCACTGACGTCACTGGCCAACTTCCGGTCCACCATATTGGGTGGCACACTTCCTTATCTCTAGTTGTCCTACACGTATTTTCGTATCGAGAATGGATAAGTACGCCAGCACGCTAGAGCGACCAGATAAGGACGTATATCTGAGGAAATGTTCCGTGATCGACCATATGGACCTCTATGCCCTCCACGGTATCTTGTTTAGCCGTAATCCAGATGATTGGCCAAATGTAGAGCACGGCGACATAGTGCATTACCTGGTGTTCAGTGAAAACCCTCTGCACACTCTTGAGGAAATGAGAGCTTACAAGGGTCTAGAGGCTCACAACCAGTTCACATCTGGTTGGGTACGAGATGTCGAAGTTATGTACATCAAGGAAATCGCCATCATACGTGGACGGGTGAGTTTTAATAAGATGGTAAAAATGTAAACAATCCGACGCAACTGCGTCGCATTCTTCTGCGGTGGCTGACGGCCGGCGGTGCGCGAAGGCGCTTGGCTGCAGGGCCGCTCGCGGTTTTAATTATTTAAGCAAAACAATGACCAGTGCAAAATTAAGTTGTATTTACCGTATTTACGCCGGCAAAAGCCTACCGGCGTAACCCGGAAGTAGCGCGGACGTCACTTTCCATATCGGACGTCTTCGGCTACCTTGTTTGTGGTGTGAGCGCCTATACTTCAGAACAGTTCTGAAGCTACAAGTCCTTGGAGTCTCATGTGCAGTTTACGAATGGATGGGTTCAGGAGCTGCAGATCATAAAGCCAGCAAACAGTGGGAACACAGTAACTCGTACAAAGGTAAGCTGTGCTCAGACGGGCTCTGGCACATGCTAACCGTTAGTGCTAACAACCACTCACGCATGCAATGTACTTTTAACTAGCTGCTATGTGTTTCAAACGTTTAGAACACACTCTCATTGACATCGGGATACTGTGGAAAGTTATGTTCGGTCGTCTTACAGCCGCGATCCAAGCGAGCCGACGACTCTTTGTTATCTCTAACAGTTGTTCTCCGTGGTTGCGCCTCCAGGCAGGAAAGCGGTGGAAAATTAACCCGTTTCTATGTTTTTCCCATGGCGATCATGTGTTGCGCTGTTACAGCCCACAATACAGCAACGGTTTACATGTTTTAAATACTTAACAGTTAATTACCTGTGACAAAGTGAGCACCGCAGACTCTGGCGTATTCCAGTTTAACACCGTCCAAATCGGACCTGGATATCCGTGTCAGCCATAGGTGACGTTGTGTTTCAGAGAGCTGTTTTGTTTTTTCACACTGATTCACTATTACGGCTGGTAGGCGATAGAAAGAGCGTTGATCTCCACCTCCACGGGCCGTGCAACCAACCATTAAACACGTTTTCCTCATTGTTCACTTCCAATACTGCCTACAATGCGGGTCAACGGTGCGAAACCATAGACATATGTCTATGTGCGAAATGACAGACACCCAATATGGCGGACGCGCAGAGTAGTCACGTGAGCGTGACGTCAGCTGAAAACCCCCTATTGGCTAGCAGGAAGTCCAAGGCCTTGTTTAGCCGTCCTGGAGCAAATATTGTGACATTATTGTTCTATAAACATAACAGAGAACAGAGAAAGCTGAACGGATTGAAAATTATGACCCAAACAGCATATACCAATATCTGAGCAGTACCCGGACAGACTAAATGTAACTTTTCTACACTCCTAGAGACTCTACAAGTACATAAAAATTTTTATTTAAGGATTAAAAAAGTGGATTTTGCATGATATGTCTCCCTTTAAAGTAGTGTTTCAGCTGAAACACAAACAGTTCTCTGTTGAGGCTCTTCTAGATGCAGGAGCAGCTGAAAACTTTATAGACCCAAACACGGAGCCTGTACAAATGTCCATAGAGAATCACCTGAAAGAGATTAAATTTTGTGTTGTCTCTGTCATTTCCTCCCCTCTCATCTTGAGCTATCCCTAGTTCTGTCGGAACAACCCCCATATACTCTGGTGTGTGGGGTATATGTCCCTATATTGATCATCAGTTTGAGAAAAGTCACTGTTGACTACTGCCGCCTAGTGAAAGACAGTGTTTATCACCCCTGATGGTCACTGGGAGTGCCTGGTTATGCCATTCAGCCTGTGAAATACTATAGCTGTTTTTTTCATCCTCATAATTGACATCCTTCATGACATGTTAGGTTGGTTTATTTTAATTTACCTTGATGACATCCAGATCTACTCTCGATCTAAAGTAGATCATATCTGCCATGTACAGGCAGTGCTTACCATATGTCCCTACCAGTGGTGCTCCACCATTTTTCTCTCCACCATCTCTTCTGACAATTTGGCAGCCATGGATGCACAAAATGGGTTCCCCAATTTCTATTGCTGTGCCATTTAAGACCTGAGATCTGTTCTTTCCCCCCATCAACATCTCTCTTCAAGCCTGCTAACCAGCCAAAACATTTCAGACTATCCTCGGAGGCTGTTGCAGTATCTCGTTTGTTCACCACAGCATGCATCTTACTTTTTAGCCTGGGTGCCATTCCGAACTTAGTCCCGCCCACAATGTTTTTGGTCGGGAAGTTCGGTCTGGCATTGCTCAATACTAGCGCGAGTATGCTCGCCCAATATCTGGCGGGCCAATCAAATTGTCAGGGCGGGCTTTATACGATGCTGGACAGATGATCAACAGTAACGTAATCAACCACGTCACCAAAGCGCGCTTGGGTTGAATTCGCTTCGTGAAAGATGCAACTGAAATAGGCACCACGGCGATGCAACTTGGCGTGAACGACGAGGTGGATATAGCCAGCGGTCGTTGCCAGCTCCTTTTCGGAAGCCCAGAATCCTGGCTGCTGAACAACAAGTGGAGGGACATGCTAGGCTCTGATGTTTTTCAAGCCAACGTTATGGGTATTGTCGTGGACGAAGTTCATCTAACTTACAAATGGTAAGAGATCATCTGACTGTCTGACTTAGTAAATAACTCGCAATGTCGTGATATGAATCCCATGTTGTAAACATAGTAGGTATGCGTCGCTTAACATACGGCGCACACTCCGTTGCTCTTATTGGTTGTAGGTCTATCCAATTGAGTGCAGAGGAATTTTTTTTCCTGGTTCGTTCGAAACACGCCCCATAATTACAGCTCTATGGAGCAGTATCAAACTCAAATTCTGACTAGAATTGAGTATGACCATGTCAGGCTACTTACTTCTTCCCTACCCTGCTAAACATTTTGTTGTGGAAATTGATGGGTACGATGTGGATGACGGTGCTGTACTCTCTCAATGAGCTTCAGATAGGAAATTCCTCTCATGCTGCTACTTCTCAAGGGCGTACTCCCCTCCTCAGCAATAAAATACAATGTTGGTGACCGGGAGCTTCCGGCCATCAAGTGAGCCATGGAGGAGGGGCATCACAGACTCCTTGGGGTGAAAGATCCGTTCCTGATCTGGACTGACCATCATAATCTCCTCTACAATGCTCCATATCTCCTCCTCTACAGGACGTTTTTAGAAGTTTGTCGGCACCAATCTTCAACTACCAGGAGACTGAGATTGAGGTACATGCAGCACAATTGTTCGGCTGGCCTGGATCAAGGCATAGGCTGCCATTTCCAGTACTAAACCTCTTAACAATTTTGCTGCCAATACTGCCCAAGACCTTACTTTTAGCCAGGATACTAGATCTGACTCCCCACAAAACACCTGGAACTTCATACAAAATCCAGGTAGTAGTCAGGTGACTACGGGTATTGGCTTAAAGAGGAAGATCCGCCCACCTGTTCTCAGCACAGACATTCCTTTTATGTGAAAAGCTTTGCCTTCAAATTCTCAGTTAATTGATCTCCGTTATTTAGTTAATCTCTTATTTATTCATTTACATTTTTAACAATAAATGTGAATTATCTGGGTAACATTAACATTATGCCATTGACCTGGCTGCGGTCCGAGGTTCTTTGCCTGAAAAATGTGATGTTTCTATTGTAGACTTCTGTAATAATAAAAAGGCTCTTGAAACAGAAACTACATTTTAACATATTTAATCTAAAAGGCAGAGGGATGTTTACATCTTCAGGACTGGACTTTCAAACACAACAATGCGAGACGGGTAGATTTCCGGACCCCAGACAGTGTCCAACTCTCGGCCATGTCAGCTTATATGGATGGACAAAGCCTTCTCAGGTTTCGTCGATTACCCCATGTTGTCTTCCAGTATCCACGTCACCATTAGACTGAGAGCTTGGCTTCAGGGAAGACAACTGTCCGTGTGTTTGCATGCCAGACGTCCTTGGGTTTGTTTTCCTTGTAACTTTCGCAGCCCCTGTCTCTGTTATCTCATAATCCATAACCGTCCCCCTGTCGATGTGCCCAACAGACACATCATAACAAAACAGTTCAAATGAAAACAATTCACAACAATAAATAAATAAATAATGTCAGCTTGTTTTTTTTGTCAAGCCAAATGTCCCTCCTAAGTAAAAGGGTTGGTTGTGGGAATGATATGCAGCTCTACCATTTTGACTTCACTCTGATTGGCTACAACCATATTTGGAAAATCAGTCCAATGCGGCCCCCCACACCACTTTCCCCCTCCATCCACACCTCCCTTGGCGCAACACTCCGTTACAAATCCATTATTATGGTATTATTGCTGGTTGAAGTGTTTGTGTTGCAGGATGTCGGATAGGTGAGGTCAAGCTGACCGAAAGGCTTTAGCCTAGCGGTGCAATTCAACACAGTGGGACCGAAATAAATGGCCGCATAGACCACACTGTGGCGGGGAGTTTTCTGCGGCAGCACGGTGGAACTGGGAGCCAGCGGTACTGTAGCAGTGAACTCGTTGCCAGCATTGACACAGAAACTTTATGCAGCTGGCTGTCAACTCTTCACCGAGGTGACTGCGTCGCTATCATCACGGTGGGGAGCAAACACATCTGAAGAAACCCAGGGAGTCTCTTAAACAGCGACAGGAATATCATACCACTTGCAGCGGTTTAGCTTCAGTTAGTCAACCGGATTTGTTACAAACACACCTTTCTTACATTTGACAGCATTTAGAAATGAAATAAACTTATTGTTAATGACTGCATTGTGGTTGCCACCTTCTGTGTTGCTACATAAGGTTCTTTTTAAATCTATTGGTTTGAAAACCACGGCTTGAATTCCCCCACAGGAAACCGTCTTCAGTAAAGTCCCCATATATGAACATCAGTCACTCTTCTGTGATTCTCTCATCCTTGAGCAGAACCGTCATGAATTTCTGAGAACCCTTGGACAGATCAGCTCCTCTTTTTAGTAAGAGGCTGACACAGCTAACAGTATGCGCACAGTGCACCCAAGTTTGTGGGAGCCTTTAGGCAGCCTGCGCCAAGAGCAACAATAAACCTAGTAAGTTAATTCAATATAAAAGTTACATTTATTTTGGCCTTATGTTAGAAACAGGGCAGTGTAGTCCAACTACTACTAAGAACGCACGACTGACTCAAAAGGCCATTGTTTTGGGGCATTTTAAAATAAGGTGGAAGACTGATAATTCCTCTATCGTTAATGCTATTAAAATATTTAGTTTTCTGGCTATACAATATGATTATGTGTGTGCTTCAAATATTAATTTTATTCTGACCAGTCGGCACTGTGTAGAATTATTTTCTTGATGCTTGTTATAGATTTTCTGGTGTGCATCTCTGTCTACTTTGAGAAACATCTGGTCTTTGCTGTTGTGGCCTGTAATAACCACAGCAGCATATTTTGGGATGCTTATTTTTCTCTCTCCATTAAAACGTAAACTCCTCAAGGATAAACACTGCATTTCTGGCCATTCTGATTAGTATAAAACCACTGATCTTAGTCATATTATCTGACATGTAAAATGAACTTAGGAGACAGTTCTGAAAGTGATTTGTTTGTGAAGGTCAGCATTTCAAGCCTTACTCTATAAAATAGATCATATCATAAAATATCCATGATGATCAGAATATGCAAAGAGTGAGCTTTACTGAATCAAAACCTGGTGTGTTGGGGATTGTTTGTATTAAAGTGCAGCCAGCCATACCTTTCTATAAACAGACTTTATTTCACATCACAGAAACATGTGTCCTGACCTTTCCACCAAGACCTTTCATTTATTTTCTAATATAGTTCCCCTTGTGAGTAACTCTGTTCTATAGTCATAGGAAAGGTCAAAGCAAACACTCATGTCTGATGTCTGCCTGCTGAATTAGCTGTGTCACCTTTAATTTTAACAGGTTTTCTCAATTTTTATTTGATGGTACATGTTTATCATAGAGCTGTAATAAGCCTAGATAATGGTGTATGCTGTATACATTTCCACAACTGGCTGTAGAGGATTCTTTCAACTGGAATTTTGTGGTTAAAAGATTTTTGCTTAAAGCTAAAACTAACAAAAATAAAGCACCACAGCCATTCCACAAGTGGGCAATAAAATAATGCCTCTTCATCCCTCTCCACCTCTTTCAGTGCTGAACACAGACACCAAACAACTGCAGAATGGAGCATATTTTATCAACCCTATTCATCCAAAATGCAGACCGCAGTTTAATAACCAAAAAAAGACTGAGGAGATGGGATTTTCCATTAATCAACAATGGCAGAGCAAGCTCCTTTGTATTGTTCCTGAGTACAAAACTGAATTCAGGACATTGTGAAGAAATGACCCCCTTACACATTTGAACAGCATTTTAAGGAGAGGTGGGGGCGGAGCCTGTCACCCCAAAGTTGATAGATGATGCTGCCTCAGATTATGAACACAGAATTAGCACATTAGGACTTGTATGATAAATAGAACAACCAGCAATTCCCCAGCTCCTTAAAGACACAGACATAAACTGATTGCGCCCAAAAGCTTAACCCAATTTCATTGTTACTCACCTTCCTAAGACAAAAAAGCAGAGGATCACAATAGAGCTTTATATATTACATTACAGATGTGGTTACGTTTAAAGATATGCTGATTTTTGACTAGTTAAAATTTTCCTGAGGCCACCATAAGGTAGGATTATAGTATCAAAGCAGTTCTACAAAATGTGTCTTTTGAGTGTCTTATTTATGGCAGATTTTTCGGGTATAATGGGACATTTTGATATTACTTCTAACCTCTGCTCTGTAGAACCGTTTTTTTTTTTTTTTTGTTTGTTTTAGCTCTGTTTTGATATTTGGCTGAATCGATTACACACATTATCATAGTCCCCGAAGAAAGCTAGAATTGCACAGCAGTAGACTCAGCCAACTGAGCTCAGGCCAACTGTTAAAAAACATTTTTTTTTATCTTAAGTGTGTATTAAATTTTTCTGATATTTTCTTTGTATATATATATATATATATATATATATATATATATATATATATATATATATATATATATATTAGGGCTGTCAGTTTTTACGCATTATTAACGTGTTAACTTTGTTAAACCATAACGGCGACAATTTTTCTATCGCGCGTTAATCGCACGTCAAAACACACACACCATTCCTTATGTTTTTTTTCCTGCAGCGCTCTGCGGACTGTGTTTCTTTTACCCTCTGCACTTTCCATAGTTCCAAGAATGCTAGAGACTGTAGCAAAACAGACCCGCGCTCACTGTTGCCAAGCCTGCTTATTTCATGCGACTTTGGGCTTCTTTTTTCTAAAGTCGTTTGTAAATTTCATGAGTCGCGGATTGCTTTTTTTTAGCTTGTTTCTGAAAGTGAAATCGCTTATTTGGGCTCTAAAATAAGTGACGATAAACACAAGTTATTAACAGACCTGCTTTTGCACTACAGACACTTTGAGTATAACCAGCTGAAATATCCCTCCGACTCATCACGTGCTTGACCGCATCCTCCTCTAGACTGACATAGGAGCCGACGGGAGTAAAGACAGAGGGAGCAACTCTGCCAGTATTTTTTGCAGTTTACAGTTGCAATAACCGGCAATAACTACTGAAAGTAGATTACGCGGTGTAGATCACCGTTTTGAGCAGATATTGGTTCTGAAGATGAGTTTTTACACGCTGATAACATTGCAGAAACCCAACCCATAAACCATACTTTAATGCTTATTAATTTGTTGTCTTTGTATTTGACAAACAAAGGCTGAATCACATTGCCAAATGAAGTACCCTGGAGTTACAGTGTCAGCACATGCAAGCATGCGATTAATCGCGATCAAGATTTTTAAGCGTTTGAAAGCCATATATATATATATATATATATATATATATATATATATATATATATAATTTGTTTCTGTTACATTTGACAGTAAGGGCTTACAACAAAGAAAGCCAGAGGCCTGACCCGAGGGGTTTCCGACATTTACCGTTGCATAGATTAGATTTAACACTGTTCATCTGTACAAATCATTCTGTTTTCTAAATAGCTAGAAATCTATTGTCATGCTACGCTGTATTTGTTTAACTTTTTGCAAAAGTATATTGTGGTCTATGGTATCAAAAGCGTTTTTAAGGTCAACAAAAACATTTACAAAATAATGTTCACTGTCTATTGCCGTAGACATTTCTTCAACCATTTCCATTAGTGCTATAGATGTAGACTGATTTGTACAAAACCAATACTAATTATTAGAATCATAGTGTTTACTAAATTAAGCTAGTCTGATTATGAATAATTATTCTAAGATTTTTTGAAAACTGATGAAATACAGATACCTGTCAATTGGAAAAAAAAACATGATTGTTCGCATGTTTATAAAGTCAAATGACTTTGGTTACTTTCATACTTTATGGGAATCTTCCAGTTAAAAATTGTGGATAATATTTGTACGTAAATGGTTCAATAACATCATATCCATATCTAAACAGCCAGTTGATGTCTTGTTTCTTTATAGGTTTTGTCATAAGTCATTATTTCCTCTTTTTCTGTTTTGGAAAAAAAAAACTGTTAAAATTGTCCTTAATCGTGCTCCTAAAATCTACATTTCTTTTTTTACAATGTCTGCCGCAATGTTATGACCCACATTTACAGCAAACTGATTAAATTCCTCTATATATAAAAACTATCTGCTCAGTAAATACTAGCTTTTCAAAGTCCCGCTATGCTATTTAAATAGTAATGGAACAGGACTTGGACTTTTCTTATGTTTGTTGTGTTATAACATAATAATAAAACCAAAAATGCACCCATCCATAAATGTATCTTCTGTTCAATGCACAGTTCGATTGGTTAGGGGATGCAGTATAATTATTCCTCAATTGGTAGTGCATTATAAAAGCTTTACAATTTAACATTAACAAAAGCAACCATGAGGAAATAAAATACAAATTCAATAACCAAATAGGCGGATGTTTGTGGGGTAAAAAAAAAAAAAAGTATTGAGCTTAAATTACAGCATCTTAAATATTTAACTGTGACTCAAAACACATAACAAATGTTTGTCTGAACACCCCTTTAAGACTGCAAGATCTGTAGGTGATAATTTGCTGAGGGTAAGTGTAGACCCCTGGAACACAGCAAGACCCGAGCTCTGCACCTTCCCTCCCCTTTAGTTGGCCCCTTCACTCTCTGCAGGAACCAAACAAAGACGGGACCCAAACAATGGATCACACTGAAAGCTGAATGGATTTGCGGGTCAAGCAGCCCCCCCTGCCCCCCCACCCCCAAACCTCCCTCTTTGACAGAAACACAACCCACACTTGTTCTGCTGAAGAGAGGCTGACCCTCACGGCAAAGAAATAATGAATGCTGCCTGGGCATTAAACTGATAAAACTACTGGGACTGGAATCATTTTGGCAGACAAATCACCTCTAATGGCAAAGGCTGGAGCCTGTCCTCTGTCCTGTCTGTACTGTACACTCTCCAGGCATCCATGCTGCCACATTCAGCTGCTCTGCAGAGTTCACTGCACGGGACGTGACCTTACAGAGCAGATGTTCACATTTTCTCCTCGCATTGCTTTTTTTCTGTGTATTTGATTTTATCTTTTGAGTTCCAAACAAAGAAGCCAGCGTGAGCAGTCATCTGGAAAGATGTTGAGGAGATATTTTGTTAAGCAAATCGACTTTTCAACTGCCACACGAGCTTCTGTTTATAAATAAAAGCTCCACCTATGACATGTCTCACTGCAACAGGGTGCCACCCAAACTTTTGCATGTTTCATAGTCAAATTGGAAGAAAAATACGTTTGCAAATCAGCTGCTGATTTTATTGTAGTCCTTCGTCCTGGAGTTTCATGGCATCTGACAGGCTGTAAATTGCTTTAAAGAAACATGAGGAGTATCTGCAACTGTCTTAACCTTTCTGCACTTTTTCAATTGTTTTGAAGGCACTAAACACACCCAAACATACATCTCTGTGGCATAAAGGGATTATTTTAATATCCTCAATTATGTGAAAATGCAATTAGATCCTGGTCTGTTCATAGTCAGCATAAAGCATGATAAGATGAAACTTGGTTATCTCCACAAGCCTAAGCGGATCATGTTGTTTCCTGTTCTCCAATTTTACTTTGCTGCTTCGCAAACTGCTAGCTAACGGCTCAGTTCCCTTTGAGTTACTCACTGAGGTCCTGTCAAATTTGTATGTGGCTACTGTGAAACTTCAATGCGGCTCAAACAGTGGTTTCCTAGCGCCCGGTCTGCATGGGCAGCTGAGGTCTGGAGGCATGCAAGCTGTTCCATCTTTCACCTAAGATTGCAGCCCCTCCCCCAGGTCAGCGGACATGCATCAGATCAAGCTGGGGGCCTCTCGGGGTCGAGGAACGAGTGCCAATCAGACTACAATGCAGGGCTGTACAGGAGCTTTAGGCCCCACTGAAACATGGACTTTTGTGCAGTTTGGTTTTCTTTACACATCCATTGTTAAATTAATGTATATTTTCATCAATGGGTCTTGTTGCAACTCATCGCAGTGACCCGGACTGAGTCTGTAGTCATGCACTTTTTCAGCTCAGATAATGGTGAATCTCAGAACATATTGTAGCAGTTTCTGGCCTGATGGCTGGTCTGTGTTTGTGGGGTAAGTAGCTGGCTGGCTAATCTGGCTATGGTTATCGGTCAGTTTACCACTTTATATTACTCCAGAGCCAAACTAGACACAAAGAACATACAAACACTTCTAAAGACACTCAGTCAGGGATGTTGCGCATGTTATGGCATGGTGGTAAAAATAAAACAAAAAATGGTCAAAAACTCAAAAGAACATTCAGTCAAAAATTATACAAAGCATATCATGCAAAAAAACTCAATTGAGAATTGGCAAGGTGATTAGGCTTGAGCCAAATTGATTGGTCAGAACTTCCTTCTGTGTTCTGTGTTCTCTCTTGGACTCTTTCTCAGTTTGATTCAGCATTCACACAGCAGCTGCTGGGAAAGAACATGTCACCAGGGCTGGTCACAAATCAGAAAAGGATTTAGGAAGCATGTGGTTATGTCCTTCCGCCTTCCATGAATCCCATAGTGAGCAGAAATATGCCTAACAACGAGCTTCTAACTGGAAGTAGGCGCACACACTCAAGGTTTCACAAATGTTACCTTTCTTAAAACACCTGTTTTTAATTTCTGAATATATCACATCAATCACACTTTACTCAACATTACAATAAATCAGAAATTAATGAGGGACTATTGCTTAACTTTCACAATTTTCTAAACCTAAAAAATGATCGTATCTAAAGAATAAAACATCTTATCGTAACAGCATAATAAGGTCTTAAAATAATAAGGTCTCACATTTTAAAGAATGCAGTACACCACTTCTTGGATAAGAGATTAATCTGACTGGATCTAAAGTCATGGCAAAGACATCTTGATGGAAGTAATTAAAAGTGTATAAAAAGTCCGATTTTAGTTGTTCAGATTCACTACAGTAAAAAAACATTTCTGTCTTTCAAGTGTGATGCAATCTTTACACTCTTCTTACACGTGAGTGCTGTTACCTAAATTAAAAGAGTATCCTATTGTAATCTCTTACAGCATATGTTTACGTTAGGCAGAAAATGTGAAGTCTGTTTTGCACAATGTTCTTGAATTGTGTGGTCTATTAATTACTTTCAAGCAAAATAATAATTTATAGATTTCTTAGTGATAAAGGTTTCTTTTGGTTACAGCACTGTAATATATTTTAATGCCAACAGAGCCGTACAGAATGTAGATTGTTAGCTTTGTGCTCCCTGAGTACCTTGTGTTTGCCCACATCTGCTTCAGATAGCTCATTCTTACACTCTGAGGGGGGACTTCGATGGCTCATTTACCTCCGCTCCAGCACCCTGTGAATCTACTGTGTAAAAGAATCATCCTCAGCTTGAATCTTTTATCACCTGATCCCCCATGTGCTGTTGCAAGTCTAACGGGTCCACTGATTAAAACGCCTCACGTTTAACCCTCTTTACTCGCTTCTCTGCTGGATGGCATCCCCCTTCCAGACTCTTAGCAAGAGTAAATGTTTTCCTTCGTCCTCTCCACTGAGTCATTTCTGGTGTTGAACTTGTCTCTAACCTTTTCCTTCTCCCTTTTGTTTGGCTTTTGTTTTGCAACAGCTGTTATCATGGATTTCTTTTTTTTTTTCTTTCTCTTTTTTTCCTGGTCAGCTGTGATTGCCCTGGGCAAAACAGGAGCAGATGGTGTTTTGCTATGCATGAATGGAGCGTTAGAGGAGTTGGACTGAATAGGCTAAGTTTTGAATGGTGTCTACACAGCACCTGCCTCTTGTAGCAGCAGGGACATCCTAGTGGCATGATCTGTCTTGGCTTTACTGCCGTCGTAAGGGATGAAAAGAAAGCAAAGGCAGGGGTGGGGGGGCTTGTTGGGTACCATCCACATTTATTGATTTTCTTGCAAAGTCGTGGCATAATGTGGTGTACAGTCAGTTTGAGTTAATTGGATGTGACACAGCATGCACATGTAATCTATCACTCCACTCTCCTGGTACACTTTATCAGTTTAGTTGCCATAGAAACATGTCGGCTCAGTAATAACCTATATTAACAGGCTAAGTAAGTTGCAATAAAAGGCAATTTCAGAGTTGGGAACCTCTGCTGAACACAAAGCCCATAAAACACTGATGAAATAAATCGGAGAGTGGCAGCAAGGGGATGGGGGTGGGGTGGTGGGCTTTTCAGGCTTTTGCATTCTTAAACCGAACAAGGACCAAATAAAAAGAAACTGCAATCATTTCCATTCCAGCACAGGGACATCTGTCAACCTCTGGGGCATGATGATCTGTCACAATAAAGAAAGCTTTTTCAGATCGCTGACAGCTTGCTAAGATTTTTTTTTAAAGTGATTGTATAATGCAACAGAGAATAAAATGCTCCAGATGCATTTGGTCTGCAAAAACTCCACAATGTGCAATAAAAAAGACAAACTCAGGAAAATAATCTGAAACAAACGAGCTCATTACTCAAATGTTGTTACTGGTGTTATTTTTATAGAGACAAGTGAGGATAAACAGTTTTCCTTTTGCTTTGGATGTTTATTCCATGACCTTTATGACTGACAGCAGCATAATAGAGATTTGTTTATCAGCCCTATGTCTCGCTTGTGCTTTTATGACAGCATAAAGCTCCCCAAATACATTTAAAGAGCAGAAAAAAGTCTACTTTATACCCTTAAAACTTTTTCCACATATTTTCATGTTAAAACCTCAAACTTTAATGTATTTTATTAGGGTTTTATGAAATAGACCAACACAAAGTAGTGCATATATGTGAAGTGGGATGAAAATGGTCAACGGTGTGCCAAAAGTGTTCCAAGAAAATTATTTAACACTCCCCTTTTTTGATAACTCTAAATGCAATGCATTGCAACCAAAACCCTTTAGACGTTTCTTATATAATAAATTAAGTCTGTCTGTGTGTCATTTAATGTCAGTATAAATCCAGTTGTTCTGGGAAAGCTAAGGGTTTCTTAGAAAACTACAGAGATCATGAAGCAAAGCTTTGGTGAAGTTTAAAGGAAAAAGTAAGTAATAATGACACCAAATGGTTAAAATCAGAACAACACATACACAATGCCTTTCACAGAGACCCACCATTTATTCAATGGTCCGTTGTTGCACAGAATTTTTACTTCCACAGGATAGGTATATGATGTTGTATTTTGTTCTATTTCTGGTTTGCTTCTCTTACTGGTTTCCATGTTAGCAGGCTGCTGCTCTTTTGCCAAAATAAAATACCAAATGCTGCTACCAGGAACCCTGGGAACTTTCATATGATTGGCTCAGGAACAAGGAAGTAAACACAGGCTACACTCTGATCCAAAGTAGTCCTGGACTGTACCTTTAGGTTTGAAAGGAGAAAAACGTGACTAAAACATTGTATATGGAGAGGACTGGTTGTTTATAGGGAATGTTGCTTCCATCCCAGGTGACAAATGAGAATGATTTAGGTTGATGTTACAGTAGATATCTTACTTATTGCTCCTTTACAGGTTAGATTATAAAACAATGTCCTAACCTTTCTACAACTTTACACAGGACTTTTCAATCTATCAACCAAGAGCAGAAAGAGCACAGTACAGCTGCAATGTTACCCAGGTCTGGTGGTCCATCCTAACTGACAGGCCAAGCAAAATACATAATTAATCAGAGAAGCAGTCAAGAGGCCCATGGTAGCTCTGGAGGAGCTATAGACATAGCTCTGGTGAGATAATTTGTTGACAGAATAATTGCTAGTTGTTTCCTTTGCAAACTTGTCTTTGTGGAAAAGTGGCAAGAATAAAGCAATTGTTGTAAGAAAGCCTTAAAAAGTCCGGTTTGCAGACAGCGAAGGGGAAGAAGGGGTGACTGTGGCTTGATGGGGGCCACTGTGGCTTGATGGGTTGAGTAGTTGTCTGGCAATCAGAAGGTTTTGGGTTCAATTCCAGCTTCCCCTTGCCACATGTTGATGTGCCCCTGGGCAAGGTACTTAACCTCAAGTTGCCTACCAAGCTGCGTCTCGGTGTATGAATGTGTGTGTGTTAGTGAGAGCGACTGGGTGAATGTGGCTATAGTGTACAGCGCTTTGGGTGGTCAGCATGACTGGAAAAGCGCCATATAAGTTCAGTCCATTTACCGTTTATTTACAAGAAGGTGTTCTGGTCAGGTAAGACGAAAATAGTTTTTTTTGGCCTACATGCAAAAAACTAATTGTGGTGAAAAGTGTACACAGCAAACCACCATCAATGCACCAAATGAACTGTGACTCATGCCACTTGCTGCATTATGCAACAGAAATACTTTTCTTCAGAAGCTGCTCTGAGATAATGGTAAGATGGATGCAACTCAAACAAGGGCAGTCCTGAAAAGAAAAACTGTTTGAGGCTACAGACTGGGATGGAAGTTCCCACCCTTTGAAATATCTTTTGAAAATAGCAACCTTTCAGCAAGTATTATCTGACAAATGAGTGTGATTGAAATACATAATCTAATTTATTTAATGTCTGTATATTGAAGTGTTAGAATGGCTACTCATTTTAACATATGCATCCAGTTAAGAGTCTGTTTTGATGTTCCATGACACTCTGTCCCTATTCAATCTAAATTGAGTTATTTAGCACAGGGAAATTGGTAAAGGTAGTAGAGACATACCCTAAAAGACTTGCGGGTGTGACACATACAGTATATAGATACATATAAACACCACACTTCACAATTATGCAATTACGTTGTGTTGGCCTGTCTCTTAAAAATCCAATTGAAGCACATTGAGGTTGTAACTTGACAAACTGCGTAAAAGTCCAAGTGGTGTGAATACCTTTTGGAAGATTTTGTATATCTTTGCATAGATGAACACAGACTGGCATCTGTTTCCCTTCCATACTGATGATTACAATCTGTTCAATCATTTACTGCTCTCAGAAGAGAGGATTAGTCATTAACAGCAGCACCAACTAACAGAACACGGACCTGTACAGCATGACGCATCGTATCTGAGTGACATATCAGGTTCACCTGATGGAAGTTCAGTATAAAACGGTAGAATTACTAAACCTGTTTTTTGGGCAAATATGCAATGAAATGAAAATATAAGCATCCATGCTGCATGTTCAAAAACAAGATTCAAATAAATAACAAGTGGCTGTACATAATTACACTTTGACTTATTCAGTCCTGACGACAATAAGTTTATTGGCAGAATATGCAAACTAGTGGCTGTTTGCAATAAGCAAATCAAACAAGAACGATTTAAGTATTTCATTATATCTAATATTGCAAGTGGTTTCTCCAAATCAAACACAAAATGCCACTTTTAATGACAAATGCAGTCTAAAAAGTGTAGCCCCTTCATTGTCAGCATCTTTAGTACTTAGCAGAACTCTTGTTCACTACAAAGATGATTTAAAAGTAGACACTGTTTTTTGCAATTGTCCTGTTTGAAGGTACATTAACTCTAAGCTTCAGCTTCCTCGCAAAACAACATGACAAATTTTCCCAGGATTTCCTGAGAGTTGGCTGAATCCTCATTGTGAAAGGGGAAAAAGGAAAATAAATGCTGCAGATTCCCATTGCCAGAGGAAACAAAGCAGCTCCATAGCATCGTTAAGCCTCTACCATGCTTCACTGTAGGTATTCTTTTCAAAGCATGTCTTTTCGCACATGTAATAGAGGTATATTAACTCAGGAAAGAAGGGTACCTTGTTTATTGTTTTCTCGCCAAAGTTTTTAAACATTGTTTTATTGCTTTTTTTTTTATTTTTTTTTAGTTTTATTTGTATATACTTCTCCTGCATGTTCGAAATAAAGATATCAATCAATCAATCAATCAATCAATCAATCAATCAATCATTTTTCCACTTGCCGACATTCTCTAACATTTGATTGATCTATAGAACCAAAATGTTCCAAATGTGATTTATCATTCCACAGTGGTGAGAATATTGGAACCAGCTTTATTGCTTTAACCAGCCTTACTGTGGAAACTAAAACCCCAGTACCTTGATGCCACTGAGTCTAGCTGCAGGTCTTTGGCAGTAAGTTAAGGGTTTTAACCATCAGGCGTTCATTTGGCAGCCTGTTTTTCCCCTGACCCGAGCTTTTATTTGGAGTTTTTTTTTTTTTATTTCCAAGTTACATGGGATTAGTAGGACCTAATAAGTTTGATAACTAAACTCTGTCATGATACAACAAATAGTTTTTGAAAAAAATGACGTCCTCATATGAGGACAATTAAATTATCTTTGCATTAAAAATTTTTATTTGTAATTTAGGATTAGAAGATCTCAATTACTATACACACAAAATTTCAGCTTTCTACAATCAGTAGTTTTTTAAAAAAGCTATGTCCCCATATGAGGACACTGGATCTATATTCCCAAATGACACAATAAAGACACGATTGGGTGAAACATATAAAACCAGTTGGGGCATACAACAAAGAACTAATAAGAAGGGAGTACTTCAGGCAACTACAATGGCTATCCAACTGTATAGCAAAGTAACAGAAAACCTCTGCAAAAAAGCAATCTGCATATCTAAAACACCCCTACAGGTCATCGGTGAAACTTTCAAAGGTGCAAACAGGTGTGTACCAAAATGTGTAAAATGCAAAAATGATAATCTTTCTTGGGGTGCCATTTTCCTAATAAACATGGCATTACGGCAGCCATATGTTAACAAGAGCAAGATCAGTAAAGTGCATCATCATACAAATTTTCCACTTCTTGGTGCGACACACTTTTAGGTTGCTCTTCAGGTTGAAGAACCAATTACGTGACATTGCATGACTGATGGCAAGAATTTGCAAAACATTTGACCTGAACATCTTTGTTTGAGGATAATGTACACAAGATATCAAAATCAATGCATCAAACAAGTCATAGATCTCATAAACATAAATATTGAGAGATCTCCCAGTCTTAGCCAGTTACATTGCATTTGTGCAGTCAGCCAGTAGTTTCATCAGCTCCAAGTCTAAGTACTGCTCCATACAATCCTGTGGCTGCCAATCTGCTTGCTCATCTTTCAGTTTATCATCTGTACCCTGAAACTGAGCTAAGTTAGGAGTGAAAGGAGCAGACTTCCAGTGATCACCACGTTCAGCATTTCGAGGTTCCCTGGGTTCGGGTTCTGACTCAGTGTCTTTGTTTACGTCTGCGTTTACGTACTTCTGTATGTGGTAGTTCACACCATTTCCCACTGTCAATATCATCACTGCTGAAGTGATGAGCTTCTGTTGCATCAGGCAGTAAATAATCATCAGAATCCTCTTCAGGAAAATTAGGTGGATTCAGAGTCATCCAACGGTTGTTCTAAATGTAAGAGGTCCATATAAGTAATATGTTTGTCCACAAATGGATAATTTGCTTCTCCATCTCATAAATATTTAACATCAGAGTTGTCTACAATTGCCATTAGCAGTTTTTGACAATGTAAGTTTCCCTGTAATGATAAAATCAACCCTAAATTCAGATAAAAATCTATACCACAATTAGGTGGCTAATGTAACTTGCAAGATAATTATTTGGTTGAAAGATTTAATACTTACAAGAACTATTTACACTTGGGAATCATTATAAATATTTCCAGATTAATTAAATCAAAATATGTGACTAAATAAAACTTCCAATTACCATTTATATTTGTAAACTCTTCTAAATATTTCCAGGTTTATCCAACTACATGGCACAATCAATGACAAAATATAGCCCTGATGTCCTCAAATGAGTACTTCATCTTTACCAATGTTGTGCTTTGCTTCAGTTGTAAAAAAAATTCAAATTTGCATGCCTTATGATTCTAAAGACGTAATTGTGCATAGAAACACTGGTTTCAAGCATGAAATATAATTTAGATTATGTCCTTGCCCATTTTTCTTATGAGAGTTGTTGTAGACGATTTTTACTGGGTTCCCCGCCATCTTGCTTCAATTCAAATGAGTGTAATACTGTCATCTTACCACTAGAGGAAGCTGGTAGTGTCCACTAATGAGGCCAGTGGGTTAAAGTTGAAAAAAATTAAGTATATGGGGTAGAGAGGCAAAAATGCAATGTCCCCGGAGGTGGACGCTGGGTCTCAGGAGGTTAAATTTAAACTTGCACACTATTTTCCCAACTGTATTTCCAGGGTTAGAGTTGGGTAAGCATTTGGAGCCTATGTTTCATTTAAGTACCCTTTTTCATGTTTCTGCAAGGCAATACTTCTATCATGCAATACAGCCGTGTCAACAGTCCAGGTATTTGAGGTATTTTGTCACAGATACAACTGATGCAACTGATGAAAGGCTTCAATAGTTCCATCAGGTGTGGCTGAGAACACAAGTGATATGCAAAATTTGCTTATGATTTTTCTTATGACAAATTCTCTTCAATCGTCTTAAGATTGCGGTACTCAATGAAGATATGATTTAGTGTTTAATTCAAAAGGTCTTCTAGTATTAGTTTTATTTATCTGTTCTGCAATGGGGGTTGAATGAGTTTAGGTTTGTTGTGATCATCAGGGTTTTATAGAGTGAATTGGCTAATTACAAATTTTTGTTTTGTCGTTATTCTAAAAAATAGACACGTTTAATCAAAAAAAAGATATTTCAAAGTGAATACAAAACACAGTAGACCCCAGGAATATGAGAACATTTGTTTTTATTTTTGCATTCATCCAAAATTCCCAGAATTTCTGAATTTGCTGCTAATTGTGCGCCGATGCTGCAGGTGCTACGCCTTCAGTCTGGCAGGTCAAAAGTTCTCTAAACAAACTTCTACACGTCAGGGATGTCAACCGTCAGCAGACTAACAGAGCACACAACAACCCCCCGCATCCTCACCCAATAAACAATGTTTACTATTCATCCCAGAGGTCAGGAGCTTTCCCTGTGAAGATCATCACCACAAGGTCAAGAATTTCTTAAATGTACTCAAGCATTTGACTGCAGCTTTAATTTCTTCTTGTTAAGTGGGCCTGACATTGGGCTTTCAGGGTCGGATGTCTCGGCACCAAGCTGGAGTAGGAACATAAAGAGCCCCAGTTTTCTTGTGCATCTCTTAAGGGGACAAAGTTGATGCTGTCAAATCCCAGTGTCCGGCTCGGCATCTGTGGCCTGACATGTGAGAGGGGCTACAGCGTGGGCGCGATGGTCAGATGGTCAGTGTCAGCCAGGCTTTTGTTCCTCTTGCATTGTATCTGTGCAGTGAAGGGGAAAACAACAAAGGAACCAAATAAATCATTAAAATACGCAATCCCTCAGCTTCCACATCTGACTCCTTAGTCATCCTCGGCACGGTGCCCAACAACTGACCTCAGCGGGAGAGAGGGAGACAATTAGGTCACTTCATGATTGCATTACTCAAATGACACATTAATGTCATGGTGCCCTTCATGCGTTTCATCAGCGTTAGTTAATGATGAGGACAGAAAGAAAGATGAGCAGAGGATATTGATTGCTTCATGTTTCTATGATCATATTGCTCTGTGAAAAGAGAAAAATGTGTATCACATACAAAAGGGAGAATGTATTTATTCACCAATTCAAATTACCACAGGCTTCATTATAGGAGGAGCAGTGTATTATTCTTGTAAATGATGTGTTTGGATAACAGTGTTTTGAAAATATATGTAACCTTCTTATTGCACAGTCCCATAACTCCAACCCTGGCTGTGAGATATTTGTACACACAGTGACCGCACTACTGAGGGGTTATGGAATAACAAGGAGCAGCATGCATTATTAATGGGCTCTGCTGTGAATCTGTTCAGAATAATAACAGCGATTTCCCAGAGCCTCATTACTGTGTGTTTTTAAAGCGTGTGTTTGGTATCCATGGACACCCGCTCTCACATTCCCCTCCTCTTCCCTCTCCCACCCTTCTCTTTCTCTCTCTTTATTAGGATTCAGGTCAGGCAAAGCACTTGCTGTTTTTAATTTTCATTTCATCATAAGCACTTTAAGACTGTTGCCAGTGCTTATTTGCTGTTTTCCTGCAGACCTCTTCACTCGGGCTTCTGACAGGACAGATGCTGCAATTAATCACGGCAGCGAAACGGGCATCATTTCCATCCCAAGATCGAGAGCCAATCGCTGCAGCGGCAGAGTCAGGCCTTGGCTCCAGGTTCCAAATGCTTTCCGAAAGCTGACTAATTGAAAACAACGAAAAATTTGAACGTTCTCTCAAGCTGCTATCACAGAAGCTCAGGAGGAAATTCTTGATCTAATTTGAACTACCATTAACACGTGTTTAAAATCTCTCCACTGCTGTGAGGGAGGAAAAAAGAAGGGTCTGCTCTTGGCCAATAGATTCGCAGCCTATTGTGCAGATATGATAATTATTGTTTGCCTGCCTTCCCTCCCCCGCTCACCACTTTATTCAAGGGAGCTCAGCAAACCCCTGGGGATGTCTTGGAAATGAAGCGATTTTGAAGGGACTAAGAAAGAAACGGAATCCAATGCACTGGTGTGTGAGAAGGGGGACTGTTATTGAGACAAGTGCCTGTTTACATGCTGACCTCGTCCAGTGCCAGCACTGTTTTTACTCACAGTTAAAACAGACATCCAATTTAAAACACTGGGAAACAGAAACAGTATAAAGCCAGCATGAATGCTAGCACATCCCTGTAAAATATTTTCATTTTATCTCTTATAGAAAACATACAAGTGTATTTTTTGTATACATATTAATCTTCTTCTATTGCTCTTAATCAACTCAGAACTACAGTGCCTTGCGAAAGTATAAATTCCCAATGAACATATTTCTTTCACATTTTATCATGTTACAACTGTGAAATGTGACATAAAAATATGACAAGGGTTGGTTGCAGATGAATCCAGTCTCATTGAGTTATGGCTTTGTAGAATCACCTTTCACTGCAATTACAGCTGCAAGTCTTTCAAGGTAGTCTTTACCCCTTTTGTACATGTCCAGGCTGAAATTTCTGCCTGTTATTCTTTGCAAAAATAGCTCAAGTTCAATTCTGTCATTCTTGATTATATTTAAATCTGGACTTTGACTGGGACATTCTAACAGATTAATAGTCTTGGATCCAAACTACTCCACTGTAACTCTGGATTGCTTAGTCTCAAGTTTTCCTTTACCAGGTTATCTTCTGGTATTGGATCTCTGACCAGCTTCCTTGTCCCTGCTGGAAAAAAGCACGCCTTACAGCATTATGTTGTCATCACAATGTCTCATTATAGGGATGGTGTTTTTAAATTGGTGAGTAATGTCCATTTCCCTCCAAAGACAGCGGTTGTTCATGTAGACCGAGAGGTTTGGGGTTTTGGTCTTATCTGACCAAAACACTTTTATTGCCCCCTACATGGCATGCAGCCAACTGCAAATATAACTCCCTCCTTTTTAATGTCACATAAAGTTCTAAGGTTATAGAAGTAGGAGTTGTTTTTTTCAACAGATTCTCCCACCTAATCTGCGGATTCCCAAAGCTCCACCAGAGTAACCGTGAGCTTTTTTCTGAAAAGTACTCTCCTTTTCTGGCCTGCGAGTGTAGATTGATGGTCATCTGTAGGTTTGCAGCTGTGCCCTACTCTCTCCATTGTTAGATGATGGACTGAGCAGTGCTCTGTTTGGTTTTCAAAGCTTGGAATATCACTTTATAATCCACACTTTTTAAAATTTCCCTTCAACTTTATCCCTGATCTTCCAGGTCTGATCCTTGACTTTCCTGATGCCGTTTGCTCACAAATGTTCTCCAAGAAGCCTGTCACAGTGAAGACATTTGCAGAACAGCTCTATTTATACTGAGATTAATTTACATAAAAATGGTTTCTAATTATGTGACTCTGAAGGCAGTTGGTTGCACTGGATTTTATTTGTGGGTATGAGATCAAACAGAATTAAATAAATGTAGTTACCAGTTTTTAGATTTTTATTTGTAATTATTATTAATGAAAAAACATGTACTGTTTTCCTAGCACTTTTCAGTTATGCATGACTTTGTGTTTGTCTATCACACAAACTCCCAATAAGATACATTAAAGTCTGAGTTTGTAACAAGTAAAAATGTGAAAAAAGTTCTAGGATTGTGAACATTTTGGCTAAGTACTGTAATCTGTTTGTTTTAGTAGCTAATAATAAGATGTGAAAGCACTTCATAGAAATGACGGCCTCAAAAGAAACTGATTCCTCCAAATAAATATTTGATTGATAGTTTAATTTTAAACAGAGACACAGAGAAATATATAATACTTCATACAAAATTATGGCTACTATCATATTAGTGATGGAATGTCTCTGGAATTGTTTTCATGGCTGCGTAAAAGCTCCAACGTTAAATAATGTTTCCTACTGTAAGCTGCAAACATCTTTTTTTCCAAGAACTCCATACCAAAATCCATTTATCCTTAGGACAGTTTTCATCTGAACTTGGTTTGTAATCAAAATACAAACAAAATTAATTGCTGCTATAGGAACTTATAAAAAAAGTATAAAAGAGCAGAAATGCACTATGTGATACAGCAATCCACAGGTCATTAAAACAATGTTTTAATTAAAGCCTCACATATTAAAACTTTACAACAGGTTATATGAAAAAATTTACATTTTCTTTTTCCCCGGGGACTTTTGTACAACTGGCAAGCAAAAAAAAAAACAAAAAAAAAAAAACACAAAACAATGTCCAATATCTTTTAAGTTGGCTTTGGCAGTGCAACAAACGGGCTCTGCTGTATTTTTCTGTCAATGTCAGTATTGGTAAGCAGAGAAAAAGATACAAGAATCCCAAAATCATCTGCCTTGATCCAGAACTATATCCAAATCTATATTTAGCATAAAATATCCCCCTTTTTCGTATAATAAAAAAACATAATTTAATTGTTATACATTTGACATAAAAACAATAAGATTAATTAAAGAAGTTTTTTTTTTTTTTTTTGGATGGGTGGGGGCAGGGACAGCCAGTTACACACTTTTCGGCAAATTGTCTGGAGGGTGAATTGCTGCAAACAGGAGATCTCCCCTCTCCCCTCTCTACAAAACATGTACAGCAGATTACAGCTACAGTTTGATGGTGTGATGACATAAATGATTTATGGCAGTTTCTGTCTCTGTCAGTTCAGTCATTCATCCAGATAACTGCTTCCAAAGACCTTTTATTTCCAGTTCTCTTCATTCTTCAAAGACATTGTCTGCTTTTGTGACATAGCTTGAAAGTGTCTTTAAATATCACTGAGCCACTCCCCGTGTGATGCTTTGAGCAGTTGAATCTGCAGGAAAGATGGAGGAAAGAAAGTCTTGTATATACTGGCCAGTGTGGGAACAAAGACTTGATGTGTGGGTTCCTGGTTTCCAGCAAATATCTAGTGAGTCACTCAACACAGGCAAAGAGTGATAAAAAATGTTTTCCAAATGTCCTCGCGCTGTGCTGATCTCACATCTCTGGCCTCATAAATAAAGCTTTATTGTTAAATAATAGGGTGGGAGACAAATGTCTTTCAGTATTTTGTGTAACCAGCAAGTTAAAATTAACAACTGAAAGACATCACAACCAACCACTGGGTGCTCAAATCTAACAGGCTGCTGTCAGTTCTCAGCCTATTTCATAGACAAAACCTCAGCAAACATGATGACCCTCTGTACATGTATGTGCATATCTGTCTACAACAATAAACAGGTTCTTTATATAACATTCTATATTTTACACACTTCTTAAGTGCAACTTAAAAAAGCAACATGGAGTGATGCTTTTATTCTATTCCTGTTCTTAGAGATAGGATTTCCATTTGGCTCAGAAAATGCTGACCTGGGACAGGACCTGTGCGTGGGCCTGGATTTGGGAGGGGTGTGGTTGTTGCTGAGGGGCTGGCTGGGGACTGCCTAGGGATGCAGATCCTCCCACTGAATGTGGCGTACCAGGAGAGTGCTGGGGTGGGGAACACTGCGATTGGTGCTGCTGCTGTTGCTGCTGCTGTTGTTGTTGCTGCTGCTGTTGCTGGAGATGTTGAATCTGCTGCTGATGCAGTTGATGTTGCATTTGCATGTGCTGCATTTGCATGTGCTGCTGCTGTTGCTGCTGCTGCTGTTGTTGCTGTTGCATGTGGTGCTGCTGCAGCTGTTGCTGCAGGTGGTGCTGGAAATGCTGATGCTGCATCTGCTGCTGGATCTGTTGGTGATGCATCTGCTGCTGCTGCATTTGATGGTGCTGGAGGTGCTGTTGCATCTGTTGTTGCTGTTGCTGCTGCTGGAGCTGCTGCATGGCGTGCTGTTGCACTGATTGCATGGGTGGGCTCATCTGAGACACCGCTGTGGACTGAGCACCCGCCACCATGGGTCCGCCGGCATTCATCTGGCCCAGTAGTTGTGGAGGCATCCCAGAGGACATGTTCTGGTGGGAAACGGTGACTGAAGTCACGACATGACTGCCCCCTAGTCTCATCTGTAGAGGCTTTGGGGCAATGGCCCGTGGCAGTGCTTGCTGCAGGGCCTGGGAAGCTGATGGCATGGAGGGGTGCTGGTTGTGGGGCGTAGGCAACACCAGGCCAGGGGACAGGCTGGTAGAGGCCAGGGTCTGTTGAACTGTTCGAATGGTTTGAGCTTCAGCTGATTCTGCTGCAGCCTGAATGGAGTGAAGAAACATAATGTGTTATCTCCAACGTTAGAATGTCTTAAATAAAGCAAAACATGTATTTAACACGTTTTCAATGTAAAGTAAAAGAGTTCTCACCTTAGAGACCAGACTTGCACGGTAAGCAGCGAGGGCCTTTAAGTATTCTTTCTTGGCCGCTTCTGTTTTGCTTTTATAAACCTGTGAAGAGACATAATTCGTTATGATTAAGTAAGAATTGCAGATATTTTCAGATTTATACCCAGTCTGAAAACAGAATTTAGGAGTACCTGTTTCTGTTCCTCTCCAAGGCCATCCCACATTGAGGCTACAATCTTGGACACTTCTCCAAAGGTAGCGTTGGGGTTCTGACCTTTGATTGCGGCCTGGGTATCTCTGAAGAACAGGGCATAAGCAGAAACCGGCTTTTGGGGCTCATTGGGATCCTTCTTCTTTTTCTTTTTTGGAGTCTTAGGCTTCTTTGTAGGATCAATTGGTGCTGGCCGCTTCTCCCCAATAACCTTAAATAACAGAGAAGTTTGATAAAAATTTTAACACTGCTAAAACGTGTTCTCACTTTCCTTGTAATCCTTTGTAATCTCTGCAGTTTACAACACACTCAATAACTGTTTGCAACATGCTAATGGTTGCATAGGTTCTGATTGGATCATGAATCGTTTACAGTGTCTCCTATGCTAAGGTACGCTTGCAAACAACTTAGCGACTATGAACTGCTGCTGTACTATCATGCATAATGCATATTATTTGATATTGTTCTGTAAATACGTTGGTGTTCTTTCTTAATTTTATTTTTTTACTGCTCACTTGAATATTTAATCTTTTTCATGTAAGTATGCCATATTATCAACAACTGTGCAATATTTACTGGTCATTTATTTTTTTTACTTTATTTTTGCCGTTTCTGATAAGCTCATCCTCTGCTGCTTTAGAACTAACTTTAGATTAGCTTGTTGTTTTTCCACTACTTTAAACTGTGTGTCCACTGTCACACCCAAATTTCTCCATTGTGGAACAGTAAAGGATTCCTTATCTTATCTTATATCCTCATGACACTATTGTGTATTCATTCCCTTACTTTTAGACCAAAGTAACACCTTTTGTTCCAAGAAGCCAGCACACAAAGAAAGATCGGAAAGAGTGTGACAGCATCTTTATCTAAAACTACCTAAAATAATGCCTGCCTACTGCTTTACTCACCCTGTTGCTTTCCTCCTGGTCATCTTCATTGATGGAACTGGAGGGAGAAGGTGTGGCTGACTTGCTGGCAGGAGGCGATGGTGATGTATGGTTGATGTTGGGTCCAGCCATGGTTAGACTCAGCTGCCCGTTGAGCTGCGATTGGTTGATGGTGGACAGCTGATTCCGTGACATCATGCCATTAGGGCTGTTCATGCTGATGATAGATTTCATGACCATAGAAGGGTTGGATGAGTACTGACGTAGATGGCCAGGCCCAATGTTCTAGAAAGAAAAATAAAAAAAAAAACAAAGTTGAGTGTAAGATGAGAAGATGGTAACTTCTTTAAACTTAAAACATTTTTACATACAAAAAAAAAATCCCCTAAATAGATATATGTCACCATGCTTTTGTATCAAAGAAGACCCAATAACCTAACGTACATAAAACACATCTGGTTTAAAGCAATTCTGAATAACACATAAGGAAAGGACCACAGATCTTATCAAAATTGACATTCTGATGTGGAGCAGAACAATGAATCTTTTCAAGACAGAAAATACAAGGACAAGAAATACGGATGAGCGAGGCAGCAGTTTTCTATCTCAATAATATGGCAAAGTTTGCAAAAAAAGAACCAAAGGGCAGGAGTCGATACTTTGGATGGGTAACAGTATGAAAAAAAAATCCTTGTTCCAAAAAAAATTGCTTAAGCAGGATATATAACATGGATTTAAGTGATTTCCTCACAGTTAGATCTGTCACAGTAAAGATCAAAACATGGGTACATCTTTTGTCATTTACATTTGGGCAAATGGCCACTGTCAGCCACCTTCATTTTTTTTTACAAGAACAATAACTGGGTCAATGAGTTTATAGTTAAAAAAAGAAAGATTAGACCTCTGACTGATGGTTGGGAGCTAAGAAACTCTTCTAGGCTGGTTTCCAGGACCTTTGGAAGGTTTTAGAGATGTGATTGAAGAAAAACCTCTTTCTTTCATTATTGTGTATTTGCATGGGGACATGTGTTAAACATAAACAAATACTGAACACATTATAGCATTTATAGCCTTCGCCAATGTGCAATGCTCGTCCCCAGATGGGCCTTTAACAAAATAAAATGGGTTAAAAGACACACCAAGATAAAATATTACACGTAACAAAAATACAAAAATCGCCTTAAAACAGACCACAATAAATCAAAAGGACTGTTGTAGAGTCATGACTGGTCTTCTCTGAGAATCAAGAGATTATTGTACAAAATGGCTCAGTTGGTACAAAGAGGAACAAGGTGAAACACCTGAGTTTGGTTTTCTGCTGAGCTGTAGGAAAACTAAAATTCTTTATATAAAAATATTTTGTTTGTACTATTTTGTCATTTTGAATCTCTGACAGGTTGCTTACTCTTACCTGTTTTAGAATAGATTTCCAGTTTAAGCATTTGAGTTGATGGATCTTGTTTAATTTCCATAATAACTAATGCGCCTGATGCTCCTGTATCTAGCTGTACGAGGCTAATTTCTGAGCTCCAGCTGTATTCAGCGCAACACCCTGCTGCCCAAACACATCAACCTGTATCCCTTTGCCAGAACAGGAATTGGGTCATTGGATTCTGTGGTTAGTTATGTGGAAGATCTCATGTCAAGATGTCCTGACTCTTAAATGTCTCTTACAAGAAATGATAAATCAGCTTGACAAATAAGCAGTGAATAGCCATCCAAGCTTAGTTCTTGGGTAAATCGCAGCTCACAGCTTAGATTTCTAAATCTTGAAGGACGACAAAGGAAAAGGTTGTACATAACTTTAATTGGCACATAAGAAAACATTTTTTGTACATACCACAATGTTAGTCTACTAACCCCAATTACACATTATTTATTCTAGGGCGTAACTCTGCTGAAGTATAACTTTTCATGCCACAGCTGTACTGAGTGGAGTGAAGATAATAAAAGACTGATCTTAATACATTATCAATCTAAAGGCTTTAACCCAAATACTTTTTACTGCTGTGTTTTTTTTTTTATAAAACATTGAGCTCTTTGAATACTCAAAGTTATAAACAACGTGTTTACATTGATTGTGGCAAGGAAGAAATTGCAAGTTCTACTAAATCTCCAGAGGAAAGACTGATCAGAGAACTAGCAGAGCTGACAAGAAAACGAGAAGCAGACATGAACAGAACAGAAAAGGTGATTTGTTCTCTATGGGTACATCCATCTGGTATTCAGCAGTGCAAACTCAATCTCTCCTAACATCAACACATCATAAACCCATGCACCTGGCTTTATTGAAAGAACCTTATGAATGCCTGTCTTCAAAAACAATATTGTAACACAATTGCAGACAGGCACATATTGGATCAACAATCCATTTCTTTCCCATATGCTGCGTCTCCTGCTTATCATAAATACAATATACCAAGTGAGAACAGATTTATATTTACATGTGCGACCAGGTTTCTCCAAAAGGTGGGGCAAAGCCGGGAAAATAAATCAAAGCAATATGATTGTGATCCTGCACATTTGGAAATCTTGCAAATAAAAGCTGCCATAAACAAACCTGCAACCAAATAACTGTGATTTATATTTCAGCAAGGACCATTGCCATTGCTGAGAACTCAATAGCTTGCAATTTGCTCTTTGCTTGTGTGAACATCAAAGGCACACACTGAACTCATTAGTTGTGGCCATCTGTATACAGTAATATTATTTTTGCACAATCATTAAGGAGTAGTTTTGACTTCCAGCAATCAACCATTCTGATGTTTGGGTTTGTCATTTGGTGAGGTTTTCCAATTGTCTTTAAATTACATGCTGCACATTTAGGAAAATAAGTATTGTTGATCACAGTTTAATTTGATTAGGTTACATTGTGCATTATGAAAAATGTGTTATTTGACAGATGTTGAAGGAATACTAAAACATTAGAATTGCTCCAGGGAGTTGAATTGGCTTGTTTTCTCTTCATCAGCTCTGCTTTGTGGAAAGGTAAGATGTTTTGCCCTTACTCTATAAGGGCCCTTACTCTATACTCTCACCATGATTATTCTATCAAAAAACATAATATTCTTTGTTTTGGTTTAGTAAACTAGAAAAAGGTTAGAGGATAGAGGGATATATAATCAAAACCATTATCCAAGTGTCCAGTACTGCAGTTGCATTGGACTACTTAGATGCATCGTTTATTGGGTCATTATATTTCAAGGACCATTGAAATATATATATTTTTTTACATTATCTGCATGTAAATAAAATATA
Organism: Fundulus diaphanus; assembly: GCA_037039145.1. Classification (NCBI taxonomy): domain Eukaryota; kingdom Metazoa; phylum Chordata; class Actinopteri; order Cyprinodontiformes; family Fundulidae; genus Fundulus; species Fundulus diaphanus. Next base: position 13,934,956 of record CM073122.1, on the reverse strand, counting down.
TGGCCAGTTGAACGGACTTTCACTGCCCTAGATTCCCACTCAATATAAATATTTAAATATGAAATGTTAAAAGCCAGAGAGAGATTTGGAGACATAAAAATGATAAATAATATTACAGTTTATTTATTTTCAAATTCTGAGTGGATCTAGTTGGGTCACATGATTATAAAATGGAAAATAAAATCTATAAATTGGAAAAAAAGATAAAACAGAAATAAAGAATGGCCATGAAAACCCCTGATCGGTGGATCTTAATGTCAGCCATCTTGAATAAATGCCAGGATTATGATGCTGGATTTAAATGAAAGCCTGACAAATTAAATATATTAAGTAACAGATGTGTTGATTGTGAATATAAATCTGTCAAACTTATGTTTACTTTTGTCCCCGAGCCTGCTCATTTGCATTTTGATTGCAGTATCACCAGCAGCCACAGCAGTGAGATATTTTGATAATGATCATGATTTTGCAAATAAGTCTTTATCTTGAGAATACAGCAGCCAGATATGCCCGCCTTATTTAGATTTACATGTTTGTATGAAGCTGAAATGTTCTGTCTAATCATTAAAGGGTTGTTGAATGTAAATGCCATTTGTCATATTACCCACTGTGCTTTTTTTAAGTCGATGATAAAACAGCGAAGAATAACAACACAAGGCTTCTTGTAATGTGCTTCATATAAAAGAAACATTACTGTTGGGCTGAGCCACTCAAACTAAACAAGAAGACAAGGACAAAATAAAAATAAAAATCACAAAATATTAACAACGTGTAAAACCTTTTCCACAGTAAACACTGAAGTGGGACTCCAATCCAACATTATGCATTCACTAACTGATAAAAATCTCAGCACTGAAGTCAATGAAAACAGCCTCAAGCCTTTTTTAAGATACTGGAAACCTGAATTTGGACAGAATTTATGAACAGTGGCACCAAGCTGTAACAGGCTGAAAAGAATGTTAACAAGTTCAATTTCCATTCAATCAATGCCAGAGCTCTTGGAAATGTTCCATGGCAGGAGAGGGGTAAAATCATCTATATGGTAATTATAAGGATGAATCCCCCAGTAACTTTCGCCAGCATGAAAGGTCAGTCCTATTAAAGATAGTTTATCAGCGCTCTGCACATATTCCTTTACGCTGCTTCTAAACGGGTACATCGTTTTTTTTTTCCCCTCCATTTTCTGCAACCTGCTGAAGTCTGTGCTTAAGCCAAAAAAGAAAAATGGAATTCTGAATGCTGGTAAAGGCTATAACAGCAAGAAGATAAATTATTTTTTTTCTTCCTCTGCACCATCTCAGTCAAACACACTTCGCTGTCTTACTGTCTCTGATTGGAAGAAAACTTAGTCTATATATCTCGCACACCTCTAACCCACACTTAAAACACATCTCCCTCATTCTACTCACCTCTACTCTCGGGCTCTGAAGCTGATAGGCTACCTCGCCTCCCTACGGTCTGGTACTGCCACTGACCCATACCCCCTCTCTACTATTTCTCTTTATAGATTATGTGTATTTAAAACTTGTCCAACATGACATCATTTCAGTTTGAGAACCTCACAAAAAAGTAAATTACAAAATCAATCATGCAGAAGGTCAAGCTGAGACTTCATTACAAGTATTGCATGCCTGCATGAATATTTTTCATTTCTGACTGACCCAATATGTCACAATTGCTGTCAAAGGAAAAAAAAAAGGGTACAAAAAAGAAGAAAAAAAATCCACTCTCTTAAATTGATGTACAACTCATGTCAGTGCTTCGTGGCCTGAAAGGGAGATAAGAGGGATGTGTAGAAAAACAGGCTTTCTGCAACAGTGCCCACATTTTCCATTTCATTCAGGATATAGTGGGCTCTCAGAAGTGAAGGTATTGTACTCACTAGAAATCTGCAAAGGATATCAAACCATGTAAACAACAAACTTGTGACGAAACGGCTTCAATAATTAACACAATAACATTTCCAGTTATTTTGAAATGCAATTTCTATTAAAACCATACAACATAACTGCTGTAATAAAAACTTTAACGTTTTTTGATTGTCTATCTCATACAGTGTTGTAAGGGATTTACCAACGAATCAAGTTAGTTTCGGTATTGATTTGCCTTATTTAAAGTGAAAAAAAACAGTAAGAATACAGGTATTCAACATGAACAAAATGTCAGATTAAAATAGGAATAAAATAATGTCCTGCTGTTTTATTTTGATAGGGACTGTCAGAGAGTTTAAGTCATTGTGGTTGCATAAAGTAGCAGGTAAAGTTAAGATTTTCCTCTAAATCCATAAACACCATTAATGATTTACTTATTAAAACCTGTAGCTCTTTTTATAATACCAGGTGGCGTGGATAAATCTTGCACAAACAGTACACTTCAGTTTGCTTGAGGAACAGAGGAGAGCTGATAGAGGGTGGGAAACTTTAACAACCCCTTCTTGTTTAAAATTGTATTAATACATTTAGATAGAGATATTAGGGCATCTGCTAGCAGGGATTCTGATTTGTGTAGTTTATTAAATGCAGTGAGATCTTAAAACATTTAAAGCATGAGATGTTTTCAGTAAATAAATGGCATGGTTCTGGGTTGGCTCTCGGGTTGTGGAAAACCAAACTGGCTGTAGCACCAGCCTTGGTTAAATCATTTAAATAATTTGGTGGAAAAAACCCAACCAGAGGCCTATGAAAACAGATATTCCATCCAACCACCAAAAGCACCAAGTGTAGCGGTATTTTGTAATATTTGTCACTTTTGATAAAATGTCTATGAAATGCAACATAACTTAACATTACTTTATGAAATAATGTATGAATTTTTATACATTAGCTGAATCAACACCATGTACATCTAATTTTACCAGAAACATAGTAATCACAGGCACACACCTTGAACATGGTGAATAAGTGATTCAAGCTGTGTGGTAACTAGTTAATTATTTTAGTGCAACAATTTCAGAGAAAAAAAAGTTGTGATATATAAAACTATATTAAAAAATATAGGCCACGACTGGGGGGGTCGTGGCCGAGTGGTTAGAGCAGCGCGCTTGCACTCAGAGAAGGATGCAAGTACCCGGTTCGATCCCCAGTGCTGGCACTCTGGGTCCCTGAGCAAGACCCTTAACCCCAGTTTGCTCCCCGGGCGCCGCACATGGCAGCCCACTGCTCCCCAAGGGTGATGGGTTAAAAGCAGAGAACAAATTTCGTTGTAATGTATGTTTCAATGACAATAAATATGATATTACTATTACTATTACTATTTAATATAGATTAAAAACTATATTTATACCCCACTTTGTAATACAGGGTGGAATCATCGGCAGGTTTTCACATGCATTATACATTTGCAACATGAAAACAGAGCAGGTCTCCTTTCTGCTCCCTGCTCACATTGCATGTAAGGCTTTCAGGACGAGGTAGCTGCCTGTGCCTGTGAGACAGTGCTGAGGGAATATGGAGACCCCACACATCTGGAGCTGTCATGAGACAATAAACAGATTGCTGCTTTCACATGAAGTTGCTAAATCGCCAAAAACACGGAGAAAAGTCACCAGATTTGTTTGTAGTTGCTTTTTTAAATAATTGTTGGGTCTGAAAAGTCCCCAAATATAGCGACAGAGTCGCTAAGTTAGCAACACTGGGCTGTCATCTCTAGTTTTCCTTCACTACCAAGGAGCGCAGCAAACAGTAGCCACCAGTAGCTTCATACACTAGCCAGCTATGCAATGAGAGACAGGAGTCGTTTTTCAAAATGATGTAAATTATAACATCTAATGATATTTGAATTCATTTTAAACTCTGATTATGATTAGTACAAGTGTGTAAATATATAGTAGCTATGCTATATCACATACTTTACATTGTGTTAACATATCTTTTCATTCATTCTGACAGTGTGGCAGCTTTTATTTTGGTGTGGCGGTGCGCCATGATCAGTTACATGTAGCGGAAACCCTGATATATATGAATTTCACTATTCTACTTGTACTACTAACAACAATAATACAAGTAATTTCAAAAATATGTTCTTAATGCTGCTAGCTACAGTAAGTTCAGCTCGCAAATACTTTTCTGCATGTTTTTGATGGAAAAAACATGATAAACTGATAACTGATAAATTTGCATAAAAGCATGAAAGAACATTTTCATACCCTTACATATATTAAAAAGACAAACAAACAAACAGCCCTTTCAGCCTCAATGTTATCTTGCATAGTGCAAAAACTCTGCGCTATTAAATATTAGCATATCTGCAACTGTAAAGCTAATGGCATGCGAAACAGCAAGTTATGAATGAAATAAAAAATGCATAATGCGTCACCCCATAGTGATGAATGTGATGAGACAGCCAGGCTCAGATCCCCTGAATATTGATTTTAACATCCAATCCAACCAGTTGACTACTGTAGGCTTCGGATCCAATCACAGAGGACACACAGCCCATTTCAGAGCACGCTTACATGTGTCAAGAAAACCCTAAAATGTGGTGAAGGCACCAGGTGTTTTTTGAAATGGAACCCACAGACCCTCGCTGTGCAGTGGAGAGAAAAAAAATCGAGACGAAATTGTGAATAAAGTAATACTGGCAGCTCTAACTCCAGTACTATTTGGCACTATTGAGACTCAATCACAAATCAGGAGGACACATGCTGTGAGACAAAAATGAGAGTCAGAAGCTTGTTAGGAGAGCAGATTAAATAAATAATGACTTCAGATTCAGGGCTTGCTAGGCACGCTGCAGCTGAGAAAATGTATTTCTTTTTTGTGTGAGCCCAGCATCTGTGGCCAATTTACAAGACATACACTGAACATTAGGGGAGAGAGAGGAATTAACAGAACACTTGGCAATGCAATGGCATGGAAGAACCCTTTGAAAACAGCCCAGGTATATTCACTGGATGGGTTTCTCATTAAGTTGTGATAAGAAAGAGACTTTCACACACAGAAAGTATTCTGCACCAGAAAGCCAGCACAGAGAAAGCAAAATAAGTGTTGGGGAATATGAGCATGGTGGCTTGATGAAAAATGTAATTGCAATCGTGCACGGTTTATTTGTTTGCCCCTGCAGCCACAACAAATAACACAGAATGTAATCATGTATATAAGGTTGTCATTCCTTTATCAGTGTGCTGACAAAATGACAAAACACCTCTCCTAGGGCCTGCGTAAATCATTGTCTCTGAATATAAAAGCCACTGCAAACGATGCTGTTACTTATCTCATTTGTAAGTTGTGCTCTGCTTTCAAAGCAGAGATAAAGCCACAGATGAAAAGAGTTTCTATAGACATCGTCATAAGACTTTTGGAGATCAATCCCATTTGCAGGAAAAATGAAGGGCCACCACAAGGCTTCCTACGCTACAATGTGTGATGACTGATAAGTGAGCAGCGTGCCGGCGACAATGCCGGTAGGCAGGGAGCACAGACCTATATTCTCCCCTCAGATTTTAATAGAGTCTCTGCACAATCAGAGACATGAGCCATGCAAATGGTGTTAAAGAGGAATAATGTTTGAGAATCAAATCTAATCCTCCAGCAAGTCGCCAGAACAGTCAGGAATGTAATTGTGTCGAGGTTCGGTTTCCTCCAGATGCAGAAAGCTTAACTGACCATGAAATGAAAATTCTTTAGGCAAAAAGCCTTCTGGGGCTAACTTACTATATGCAGCACAGATATTTTAAAAGCTGCAATTATTTTATATGCCACATGAATATAAGCTAGAAAAAGAGTGGTAAAATTTTTTATAGCTCTTTCCCATATTGAATGTAAATAAATATCTGAGAGCAGCACTTCTAACCCACATTTCACTTATTCATACAGTTCTAATGCTAATGACTACTTGGTTTGACGCAATGTGATTTGTGACTCGCAAAGTAAATGTGGCACTGATATCATTGTGTCCTCGTTCACGCTTTTGTTCTTTTATTTCTTCTCTCCTAAATGAATTTTCCATTTCTGTAATAGGTCTGTAAGACAACTAGTCAGCCAGTGACATTTCAATTTTTCCTCTTCAGTGCTTCTATGATTGTGGCATTTGAAAATGCATTTCCACCCTCAGATGACGATCTCCCAATCTGTAGCACTATATCTATATTAAGAACAAGATTATTTGAATCTACAGTTTTACATTTGACCAACTGTATAATGGTCTAATGAAGAGGGCATCGCTTGGATGTGAGCTATAACCTACAGAACTGTATCTTGCAGGTCACTTAAACTAGCCTCGTTGGATCACAGGTTCAATCAAACCAAGCGGTCTCTCAAAGAGTATCTGAAAACATGAGCAGTCTACGACCTTGCAATGTTGTCACAGTCCAGGTTGTTTATTTAGATGTTCAGTGAAAAGCTTCCTATATGAGTTGATAATGTTTTGTTTCATTTAAAAATCCATAAGGTTTTGGGGAAAAATATTACAAGCAGTAATTTTGAATATTGATTGCTGATTGTGTCAAAAAGGTGAATTTGGATGACAAGATGAAGACTGAATGGGAAAATGTCAGGCCTGAATAATGCCATCACAAATCTTCTCACTTCTGATTCCTGTTGAGAAGTTAGAATGATTGTTTATAACACTGATACAATCTAAAGCAGCTTTAACTTTAATATAATTAAAAAAAGGATTTGGCTAGCCTCCAAGTAAGTAAATGCAGTTAAAACCTTTACATCACAAAAAGAAAGTCAATGCTAAACTCCTAATGGTGGGGTCTAAAACATGCAACAGCATTAACTGAGGCCAAAAAGGCTTCTTAAAGACACATCAATGTGAAACCATGGCAGTTTGGGTGGCCTTTTTACTGTCTAGGCAGATATGAATGTGTTTTGTACTTCAACACCTGTGATCTCTTCACATCTGTTCACCCTACAGAGTGAACGGGGAGGGGGATTCATGTTCTTGTTCATTTCTGTGTTTTATTTTGTGTTTTGAATCCTCCCAGTAACATAATATCGTGACATTTAGTCAGAGTGATTACATAGATCCCGTGTTGTAAACAAGGCCAGATGCTGTGCCAGATGTGCTGACAACAGGAGGTGTACAAAAGCTGTGAAGGTGACATTATATTACTTAAATCAGTGGCTTCCAGAACTATAGCCATCTAAATCATCTCTTTCATTTTGCATATGTCATCAAAAATCTCATCTGGAGCAGCAGCTGCAAATATAGGATGTCTCTGTGACAAATAATAGACATTACAAACTGACATTGGGTTTCTACAATGTCTTGCAAAGATATACATATCCCTTAAATATTTTCATGTCTTCTCATATTACAACCACAAACATCAATGTATTTCATTGAGATTTTATGTGACAGACAAACACAAAGTTGAGCAGAATTGTGAAGTAATTCATCAATTCCTTAAATGCTAACCAGCTTCTCATTTCCCTGCTTAGAACAGCATATACACTTCCGCCACCATGTATGATCTTAAGTTTGGTGTGTTGGAAATGAAACAAAAGAAGTTATTATATTTGTAGCTTTGAAAAGGTTGGACAAAATTTCTTTAGAACAAAAATCCACAAGAATATACTTAGCTTATTACTTATTATTAATAGAAACAATTAAGTCTATCTGTATGTCTTGTAATGTATGAAAGAAGTATAGTCAAGGATTTATTTAGCTTATTCCTTTGTTTTTCCTATGTCTGTAATGTTTTTCTGCACATGTACAGCACTTTGAATTGTCTTGTTAATGAAAAGTGCTATATAAATAAACTTGCCTTGCCTTTGGGTGATGTGCATAAATAACTTTCCTACAAACATTACATGTTGCATGTACACCAGAAAGTTTGATTTTGTTCTCATCATCACGACCAACAAAACTACAGATGACTTTCTTTCCATATTTGTACACTAACTAATGTTCCTTTTAATATATTTTCCCTTCTTAGCTGTGGACCTGCAGTTCCATCAGAGTTAACTTGAGTCTTAGCTGATGCTCTACTCAGAAATGCCATATTTGCCTGGTCAAAACTGTTCAACTAAAATCACAGAAATGGTGTCAACAGGTCTGCAGTTGTACCATACTCTTTCCACTTTCAGATGTTTGATTGAACAGTGCTCTGTTGAATGTTCAAAATTTGCGTTATTGTTTTAAAACTCAGCTCTGCTTTTAACTTCTTCACAACTTCATCCCTGGTGTGTTCCTTGTTCTTCATCATATTGTTTCTTCATAAATGTTGTCCAGCAAACCTCTGATACCTCCACAGAAGAGCTGTATTTATGCGAAGATTAAATTACACACAGGTGAAATTCTACTCACTAATTAAATCACTTCAGCAGAAAATTGATTTCTCTGGACTTGAGAGAATCCAATTAAAGGAGACTATGTTTGATTCACCTTTCAGATTTCTATTTGCAAAAGAAAACAGCAAAAAAACAAAACAGTGCAAAATAATACTCACCACATGCTGGCCATTGTTGACAGACACCCCTTCTTGGTCCATCATGTTGCGTGAGATGGTAATTGAGGGTAGTTCCAGGCTCTGTGGGGGAAACTGAGGAATTATTGAACCCCTATGCTGGGCTGGGGGTTCGGGCATGGCAGGAAAGGGCGAGTTCACTTCAGGGCCGAGACTGGACTCAGTCTCAGGTGGAGGCGTGATGGGAGGGATCTCAAACTCCTCATCCCCCAAGCTGGGTGTATGAAAAGTCTACAGGAAAGAGGAAACATAAGAAAATCATGAAACCTAAAACAGCAGTGGACAATTTGCTGTGGTGGTATCAAATTCACCGGAAGTACACCTTCAGGGATTAAATCAAACAACTCTGCTTAAGCGGAGAATGTTTTAGTAGAGTGGTAATACACTTGCCTCTAAGTGTGGTTAGATTTAACATTTCCTAAACCTACTGAAGTCCACTTTGAAGGGAAAAAAAAGATGTAAAAGGCAAGTGTGGAGGAGGACGTCAAAAGCAGAAATATCAAGCAGCAATCACAGAAAAAAGAGAGGATACATGATAAAAGCCCTTAATCTTGGGGATGGAAGATGTTGGGTTGAAGTGCAGGGAAAATGCACGTCATAGGGAGATGGGTTTAAAGAACATTTTCAAAGATTATTACGCCTGGCCAGAAGTGTTTCTTTTTGTTCCCCCTCGCCTGCACCCTTGAATCTGCTCATCAAACGGCCTAATCCTTCTGCCTTTTGAATTAAAGCTTTTGGTCACGCTTAATTTACTTATATGTCTTCTTGGATGGGGCTGTTCACCAACTTGGGACTTGTTTTCATCTGCACATTGCATTAAGCTACTCACTGGAAGGCCAAAATACTCATCCTCTCACAATGACCACAGTGTGGGACCACATTATTGCACGGCATGCGGCCTGAAGTTCCAGACATTTCTGCTGCTGTCAAGTCACATACACAGCCTCACCTGCTAAAAGTGACATGGTTTTTAATGCTAATACTTGGAATATTATCCTTCAGGCATGGCGCCTGTGTTTGGCTTCGCTGTTGCAGCTGGTTATTCATCCCGACTCGTATTGTTTGTTTCCTGCACTGTATTGCTATTAAGTTTGTCAAAAAATTTTGTGTCTACTGCATGGGTGTACGATCGGCAAACAATGCTGTTGATCCGATCCTCCATCTCGGCATTCAGTGACAGTTGTACCTGGAGCGGTACCAGGTGAGTTTGCAGCCTCATTCATATACCTGTATCTGACTGCAGCTGCCGTCCGTATGCAGCATGGAGAGAGCCTAATACGACCCACAAAGAGACGACGGAGAAAGCGAGGAAAAAGGGCATGGAGGCAGGTTCACTGAAGAAAACAAAAAAACAAAACTCTTGAAGCTGGGGGTCTTTGACTGCGATGCCAGATCTTCATGTCTTCGTTCTGTATTCCCAGCGGCCTCTTTTCTTACAGATTTTTCTGACTTCTTATCTTCCATTATTAAGCTGGACAGAGTGATCATTGTTGGCAATTTTAATATTCATGTGGATGATGATACTTGCAAAAATGCTTCTGAATTTGTAAATACTGTATCACAGAATCTTTTAACTCTACTCAGCATGTCTCTGGTCCTTCGCACAGCAAGGGATATATGCTCGATCTTGTTCTATCTCATGGTATTAACATTAATATTGTCTACATCGAAGATGTATTTGTTAGTGTTCACAAATGCAACTTATTTGATCTTGTTTGTGATGACGATCCTCTGCCTGCTAAAGAAACTCATGTTTGATAAACCAGCTTACTGTTGAGAAATTTTCAGCCACATTTGACTTAAGCTCGGTTGTTATCTCGAAAGACGTGGACACTTGTGCAAAGGCTTTTAATGATCACTGCGCCTTGCTGTTGGACAAAGTGGCGCCTCTTAACACTAGAGAAATTCCCTCTGTTAATACATCCCCGTGGATGAATGATGCCATTCGCAGTTTGAGGCGTATCTGTCGGGGAATTGAGCGTTTATGGAAAGCAACTCAGCTACAGGTCCACTGCCTGCATCTTAAAGAGCTCTTAATAGAATTAAACAAAATTATCAAGGATACTAGATCCTCCTACTTCACTAACCTGATATCTGCCTGTAAAAAAAACCTAAAGCTATGTTTGAGACCATTAACAACATGGTTTCTCTTGCTGCATGTATTGTCCCTGTGTTTTCAAATGTTGACTGCAACCACTTTTTGTCTCACTTTGTGGATAAGGTTAGAGCTGTCAGGGCAGGTATTGTTCCATCAGCAAACACCCATTTAGTTAAACATCACTAGCTCTCAATACTGGACTCCTTCTGCCCCATTACCCTGAATGACATCATCGAGATAGTGGGCGTGATGAAACCATCCCAAAGCCCTGTTGATATTTTACCCACATTTTTGCTTTTAAAATCCATACATCAACTTAGCCAATGTTTGGTTTCAATTTTAAACTAATCTCTTTAGCCAGGCAAGGTCCCTAGCTCTTTTAAGCATGCTGTTGTTCAGGCTATTTTGAAAAAAAGAATAATCTTGATGTAGCTTCTTTTAGAAACAATAGGCCCATTTCTAAATTGCCTTTTCTTTCGAAAATTCTAGAAAAGGTTGTCGCGATCCAGCTAAATACTGTTTTGGGTCCCCATAACATCTTTGATAAATTTCAGTCTGTTTTATGTATATATAAAAAAAAAAAAAAACATTCAACTGAGACTGCCCTCCTTAAGCCAGGCGTACACTGTACGAGTTTTTCAGTCGTGGTACTTATATACATCTCAAACTGTGCGACGGAACCGCGGGGTTTAAAAAGTTCACCGCTCACGATCTGTGCGGCGCGACGCCCGGACGCGACCGGACTGCTCACACTGTACGTCGTGCCCCCTCTGGGACCGCTCGCTGTGGTGGCAGAGGCAGGCGAGCGACGGTAGGTGACAGGGACCCAGAGCAGGGGTTCGAGCCCAGCTCTGGCGAGGCCCGCAGGAGGCACCGGGCGTCGGGGGAACGGAGGGGAGAGAGGAGGGACGAGACGCACCGGCGGCCGCGTGGCACGGCAGGTCGCCCCCCCCCCCCCCCCCCCCCCCGCGAGCGGAGGAGTGCCGAAACAGGCGGCGGACCGCGGAGGAGTGCTGAAACAGGCGGCCAGCGCGGACCGCGGAGGAGTGCCGCCCTCCCCAACGCCCCCGCGAGCGGGCCGGGCGGAGGTCGCTTCAGGGACGCCCGCTCCCCTCCCTCCGCTGGCGGGGACGGAGAGGAGGGGAGGGCGCCCCCTCGTAGCTCTGCTTGAACAGCAGGATGCGCTCAAGAAAACCTCACGACAGCCGACTGAATTTCAAACATGTTTGATTTTCACCGACCGTCCGATTCCTGATCGGGAGGTAGTCGTGAGAAGCCATTCCCCCCTCCTCCCCCCCCTCTACGATCAAGCTGAAATTCGGCCCGATTCAAAAAATGCCCGCACGACTGAAGAATCGGCCCGAATAGGGCAAAAACTCGTACAGTGTACGCCCGGCTTTAGGGTCTCAAATTATATTTTGATAGCTGCTGATGGGGGTTAATGTTCTGTACTGGTTCTATTAGATCTCAGTGCAGCGTTTGATACTGTTGATCACTGCACTCTGATTGATAGACTGAAAACAACTGTGGGCATTACTGGAACAGCTCTGGACTGGTTTTCCTCCTATCTTTTGGCGCCCTGCTCTTCAGCCTGTATATGCTTCCTCTTGGAAACATTATTGGTAGCTTCGAAGAAATCATTGCTATGGTGATGATACCTTTAGTCCTCATAGGTTAGATTAACTGTCTGTGTTGTACAACTACTTAACTCCATTAACAAATGGATGGCAGACAACTTTTTGCAACTCAATCCAGACAAAACTGGTAATTTTTGCCCCAAACCACAGTACCCCTAAGATCAGGCAGGCCATTGGGGCTCTATCATTCTCTGACAGTAATGTGCAAAATTTGGGTGTACTTTTTGACAAATTTATGTGTTTTAACAGTCATGTTATATCTGTTGTTTATTCATGTTTTTTCCATCTCAGGAACATTGCTAAGATTAGATCTATGGTTTCTAAAAAAAAAAAAAAGAGAGATGGAGATCCTTTTTTAAGCTTTTGTTTCTTCTTGTCTGCTTCATTACAATATATTGTACACATGTCTAAACAAATCATCCATGGACCGACTGCAAGTTGTACAGAATGCAGCTGCAAGGCTTTTGTTTAAAACCAACAGGAGATTGCACTATATTCCTGTATTTAAGCCCATTCATTGGCTTCCAATTAGTTTTGAAGTACATTTTTAAAATTTTTAAAATTGACTTTACATAGCCAAGCTCATTTTTACATCCAGGATCTGTTGCATGCACACATTTCAGGTCGCTCTGTGAGATCTTCAGATCAATACCTTTTAACTGTTCCTAGAACACGTTTTAAAACCAGAGGTGATCGTGGTTTCTGTGTGGTGGCTCAAAGGCTCTGGAACTCTCTCTCTCTCTCTAGCGTTAAGAGCCTTGGATTCTGTGGAATATTTTAGAAAACACCTTAAGACACATTTTTAAACAAGCTTTTAACGAGTCAATATAGTTTTACATTTTAAATGTTGTTATTTGTTTTATTTTATCCTATATTTTTGTTTTTAACTGTGAAACACTTTGTGACCCCTCTTGTCTGTGGAAGGTGCTTTATAAATAAAGTTTACTTACTGACTAACATTACATGGCATTGTGCTAAAATCAATGTATGCTTCCAACATCAAAAACACTGAACAGCATATACTATAGAATGTATTTAAACAAATCAGATTATATATATCATTGTATTTTAGAGCCAGAAAAATAATGCAACATGATAGTATGAAACATAAATAAATCACAATTGTTTAGAATAGATAGCTTTACAGTTGACAGCCAAAACCACCGAGGCGACTCAGTGTTTGTGGTGAACATTCTTTTTTTTACAGATGATTAGCTGTAACAGAATCATTTTTTTCACTGAGTTTGAACTGAAAGAAGGATTATTTTAACTTCCTTTCAAACCAGCATATCGAGTATTGGTCCTTTTTAGAAAGTTTACAGCTGACAGGCTCAGAGTTTATTGATATGACAAACTGAACTCGCAAGCAATTGCAAGCAATTTTAGGAGTAAAACACAGGCTGATAATGTGAGGCTTGAAAAACACCTGCATGGCTTTGTAGTATAATACGGTGACACGGGAAGATTAATACCTGTTTGCCTCAGAGTAACAATGCTGGTAAGAAGAGGAGGAGAAACCCAAAAAACATCTAAATGCTGTGAGAATTGATGTCAATTTGCAGTTCAGTCACAACGGTTATTTTCCACTATGCTGATATACAAGAAGACTGGATTAATTGCAGAGCACTTTTAAATCCCTCAGCAGGGTACCAGTTGTTTAGGTTTCAAGCCATTGAACACAGCATTTTACTTGAGTTGTTCATCCTCTATTCTATTTAAATATAGTTAAACTGGAGACTTTCCGATCTCTACTTTTGTATACTGATTTATACACTGATGCCCATGTTCTGCATTATGTTCTGTAAAAAATAATGTAAACTTTGAGACTATACTCTAAGCTTCTTGGCTTTTGGTCACTTTTATCTCCTCATTGTGAGGTAAGTTGTCTCCGCTACTTCAGGTGTAAAACTATTTGGCCAAAAAAATAATCCTGGATTATAGCTATTTGCACAGCCTCCTGCATGTTGACTCACTTTTACACACACACCTGCATGTAACTCTCTCAAGAATTCATCAAATTATTCTAAGCCTCGATAGTGTTTAAATCTAAGTATTTTATTATGCATTGCAGCTTTAATAATTATGTAAATGCAAATACAGCTCCTAACCCCTGCATATAAAACAGAATTTCAGACTTAATGTTTTATCATTAGTCAGTAGACATAACTCAAGCAATCCAGTCTTTCGCTGCTCTGCCTTTCTGTGTCTGGTAAGGGGTGGAATAACAGAAGGGAGACAAGGAATGCAATATGCCAACACAGACCTTGATTAGGGAGTATATTAATGTTCCCCTGGCTTGATTTAGCACATTGATACTCAGGGCAGCTGTCTTTCAAGCACTGATGAAGGGAGAGCTAATAAGAGTGATATGCTTCCCTTTTCGGTGTCTCCCCCTACCCCATGACTGTTTCTGCGTCAGTTAGAATTTCCGCAGTAACAGCTGAAGTACCAGTTCTCTTTCCACAAGAACCTAACTTCAAACTCATAGCAATTCTTGCTAGCACAGAGAATGTTCGGTTCTTATCAATACCAAACACTGCGAATAGCTTGGTATTACTGTCTGTACTCTGTTCCTGCATTATGCTTTAGTCATAGAGAACAACAGGACAAAAGTCCATAGAGCCAAACCAAAACATTTTCAACTATGGCAGAACTTTACAGTAGTAAATGGAAAACAGATATCACCCATCTTTACTTTTTATTCAACATTTTCAGCTTCCCATGTAGCGCAGAGTCAGTCTTTAAGTGAGCCTTTAGACATGTTTTCAGTCTCATCTGGATCATTTCATGTATATGAAGACAGCTGCACATTATTCCAGTAACCCCAAAAGATACCTGCATGCTTTCTTGTAGTCTTTCATTGTCCTCCAGTCAGACACAAATCTATTGCTGTAGTCTGACATAATGTATGCATGGTTTACATAAACAGTTTATAAAAAAGGGAAAATAAATCAAAAAGTGTGGCTTGTTATTCTGCTCACCACATAAATCTTTTGGGGTATTTCTATTCTAACGTTCACAGCCTGTTTTTTTTTTTTTAACCGTTCTTTGTGTTTGTGAAAATCAATTTCTAAGTTTTGAAATATAATTCTTAGGTTGATTTAGGTCTGGACTTTAATTGAACCAATTAACTTTAATTGAACCATGAACCCTAACCGCTAAGACTTGGATATGGTTGTATCTAACCATTCCATAGTAGTCGTCACTGTGTCATCATAAATGTTTTCCTGCTGAATGGTGAACCTCTACCCGAGTCTCAAGCATTTTGCAGCGACTGACAGGTGTTCTTCCAGAATTTCCATGTGTTTCCAATTTCCCATCAACTCTGAAGGAAAGCATGCACACAACATGTTGCTGCCACCTGCTTGTGTTACCTTGGGGAAGTTGTGTGTGGGGTTACATGCAGAATTACTTTTTTAGCTCTGTATCTAACAGAAACCTGACATAAGCAGCCCTGCTCCAATGTGCTATTAACTGACCAAGGATTGAAACCTATTGATGCACGTAGACTTTTTGTAGAGTTACACTGCATGAGATAAATTAGAAGGGATCAATATATGACAGCTAATTGTATATTGAGAGCTGTGCTATAAAAATAATGGAATAAACCCTGATATTTTAGACAAAATGTCAAAGATGAAGGTTGGCTTAGGTTTTGAAAGAGAACAACACAAGCCTGACAGTGACCTCTAAGTTTAACACAGATACTTAACCAGTACAGGGGTGCTAGTGTTTACTGTCTACTAAAACAACAGCAGAACAACGCTGGAAAATGATTTAGAGAGAAACAAATTATTACAGTCGGAAAGGGTTGACAGAGCAAGATCAGTATCAAAGATAGTGCTTATGTGCAGCTCGTCTCATTGTTAATGATGATGCAAATTAACATCTACACCAGGGGCACTGATAATTGAGACATGTAGTTTGTGCCTCATATAGGGGGTTATAGAAGATGTCAGCTGTCTGTGTTGAGAAGGCCTTCACCCCAGGGTAGAGGTGCCAGATTGTACTGGAACCCACAGAGTGTTACAATGTCACACACTGTCTGGTGTCATTTTGTATAAAGCCAGTCTAATTCTGCACCAGGAGCAGCTTAGGCAGCTCTGTTTGGAGATTAAGAGATGCACAATCCACTTTCTTTGCATCACTAGCCTGATTATCCATTTAAATTGTTCTGAAAGGCTCAGCCCAGCTAAGTGCCAAGTCAGATGCTGGATTTTGGATGTGCAGGCATGTACATGTTAAGGGGTGGGCAAGAGGGAACACAACAGAGAGAGTGCTAGTGTGTATGTGCATGTCTTTCCACCCTCAGCTGCAGAGTTCAGTTGTATGAGGGCAGAGCAGGGCATGTAACAGAGAGGTCTGATTTACCCCTGTGGGAGCATCCTGAACAGTTGTGTGGGAAAATCTCTCTTGTCTATTCTAACTGGTAAATGTCCCTCAGACAGCACAGCCAAAATAGATTTGGTCTGAAAAATAAGCAAAATTTATCTCTTTAAAAGACCCGTTGCAACAAGATTTAAGTATATGTTGTTTTTATTGAATGTATTTAAAATAAAAAAAAAAAATGAGAAATGAAATTCTGTATTTTATAAGCATGTAAATAAACAGAATTAAACAGTGTGTGTGTTTCCCTTTTTGAACTGCATTAAGAATTTGTTGATGCTGTAATTTATTGAGATGGACTTGCAAACCAACTAACTACAATGAAGGAGTTTAGTTAATTATATTCTGCTTTTTTCATTGCAGCTGTTTACGTCTGAAAATACTGACCTTATTTAAAAGTGTGGAAATGCTAAAGAAAAGGGGGGAGAGGCGGGGAGATGAAAAACATTAGGCAAAAACAACAAATATAGAGCACAAGTACAACCACACTAAGAATAAACTAAATATTTTCACCTAAAACTGAAATATTTCAAGATACTCTAAAGTATTCTATGCTCAAAACAGCAAGGAAAAAAACTGTTCAATTTGTCACGTTCTCTGGCCGTAACTAAAACATGCTTATGCAGAACTATTTATACTTGCTTCATAAAAAAGGGCCCACAGCAAATATTAAGCCCTTTTTTTATTTTCACAAGTCACTTGAATTTCTTTCACACGTATTGTTTATCCAGAAGTTCTTTCTAACAAAATATGGGAACATAACTAAATGTGAAGCATCAACACAGAATCTTTGGATAAACAAACTATTAATGTTACTTGTTATATTTTTTATGAAACATTCAACTATGTTTGAAGCAAATGAAACAGATGGGTAAAGCAGTTAAGCCATTTTTCAGTGTTTTAGCTTTGTGATGGCATGAAGCCTTTTTCAATAACAGGACAAAGACCAAGAAAAGGCTTTTCAGGCAGTAGTCCCAGTCCATCAATAAACTTAGTAATCCAATTCACAGATGCAATAACCAAGACTTGTTAAAGGCAGCAGCATGCAATTACTGCATATAATAGGCCTCAGAATCAATAGAGGCTGGGCTGAAGATCCAGTTTCGAATATCTAGACAGGCAGAGTGCAGCTACTCAAATGGCAACATCAGGCATAGCACCCCTAATCAGCATTATTTCAAATTTGGATCATTTGTAGTCCATTTCTACATATTTATAGCTCATTACATGACTCTAATTTGATTGCTAGAGTAAAGTGATACATCTGAGTGGAACACAATCTCAGTGTACAGTATCCTTTTCCCCTGAGGGAGGCAGTCAACCTTTCCCTGCTAGGATGTGAGCTTTACCAGGCACACCAAGGTCATCTTATCTCATCCTCTAAGTGCATAAGGTAAATGATACACTGGCCAGCCAAACACAGCAAATACAGGGCTGTAGTTCTCAAGTAGAAGTTTCTTGTCAGAGCAATATATACACCACGAGATTTACTATACACACTGTGCAAACAGCAGCTGAGAATAAACAGGTTTCTATTTAACTTAGCGTGCAGCATTTGTATTCAGCCCCTATGTGTCAGTACTTTACAGAACTACCTTTCACTGCAATTACAGTTGCAAGTCTTTTGGGGTATGAATAACAGCTTTTATATCAAAGACTAAAATGTTGCCCAATTTATCTTTCCAACATAACAGAAGTGTAGTTGGACTGGATAGTGTGTATGTGTGAACATACACTCTATCCAATCTTAAATGTTTATGTGTTACTACAGATTTTAAATTGAATTTACGTAAGTCTGAACTTTAACTGGGTCATTTTAACAAATTAATATGCCTTGATCTAAACTGACTCAAACCTCTGGCTGGATGTTTCGGGGTATCTAGCAATCGCTAATATAGTAATAATATAATATTATGCAATAATATAATTTTATTACCTACTGCACTTCATGGTAATTAATCACTCCTATTTGTCAATACATGAAATTATGAATTTACATTTCTAAGATAGTGCACAAGATCCTAAACAAAGTTGTTGTTCAACTAAAAATTCTCAGTTCATTCTTAAAATTACAATTAGGGAGAGAAACTGCTTTATGGTACATATATAAATAAATCAATACAAACACTATACACTACAGCTATTTTTGATTTGCAATCTCCATAAAACTGCAAACAATCTATTGTTTTCAAGAAACTGTTCCATATTTATGTATTATTACATTATTATTACTTTTATTATTAATTCTACAACACTAACATAATAACCAGCCAATATTGCAAAACATTTTGCAACATAGGCAATATGTTAATATTTAACAAGCTCAAAACCATAATTATTTTTTATTAGAAGATGGCCAAAATGATTGTATTATTAGCTGTTGTTTCTTTATTGGATGCAACAGGACTGGTCTGGTCTTAAGTCTTTTGCAGCATTTAACAGGTTTTCTTCCAGGATTGTCTGGAATTTAGCTCAATCCATTTAACAAACTCTACATCTCTTCTCTGTCATCACTAATGAAAAGCATCCCCAAAGCATGATGCTGTCACCACCATGTATCACCATGGTGTGCAGGTTTGTTTTTCAAATATATATTAAAAAACGCAACCTGTTTTTCAATATATGTGCTTTTCAAGAAAGGCATATCCACGTTCAACAAAAATCCTGTTGTATCATTTGATTTAGAAAAAGTATTTTCAAGCATAATGAACCAGTAATAAAGGATCCTTCCTTTCCAGTACATATACCATGAGCCAAAAAACATCTTCTCATAAGAGGAAGGAGGAAGTCTCTTTATTCTTCCTTTAGCTGAAGCTTCAGAACACATTAGTCTGAAAACTTGAATGTTTGAAAGGACTATCTATGTTTATGACTTTGTCTCCCTCTTTCTCTCCTTTAAAAGCACAATACCATCTGTGCCCTAACACTGGAAACAGTTGTTCCTTTTGATTAAATGCAAATGAGCTGGACTGTTTGTATTAAGGATCCCCCGAACCCCCCTTCCCCTCACTGCCACAGCGGGCCCTCACAGCTGGGGGCTGAACGCTCTCCAAGCAGACTGTGTCGATGTGTTTCCTGCTGCATTGGGCCTGTGCAGCCCATGGATACAGAGGATGTGCCCAGTCAGCGTAAATGTGGGGAAAATTAGACTTCTTCTATAATGCTCTGTGGCTTCGTGAGGTGACCACTTTATGAACACAAGGTCACGCGCTCCACACACTTGTATGTGACTGCCTGATCTTGTGTGTCACAGTTGCATCCCTGCTGCCCAGCTGACATGAATGAAAACAATGAGGTAAACAATGACAACTATATCTGTATTTTGGAGAAGCACAAGTGTGCTTTGCTGTGGGTTTTGAAGCCAGATCAATCACTGAATTAGATTGAACCATTTGAACCACAGAGGACGACGGGTATTTTTGGTACTCTTGTCTCTAATGACAGGGCACCAGAGTGGGTGGAGGGGGAATAAAATGGGTAAATTTAGCACACTGTTAGGATGACTATGGCTCAATGAGGCTGCTATAGACTTCCACAGAAATCACTACTCCCGTCTTGCAGAAAAACAGCACAGTGTTATTCCTGCAGCTCCACAGCAAATTCCTATTGCTGACATTTTCACTTTTTGTAAGTGCCAACAGATAGAGCTACTCAGATAGTGATATGACTGTGAAATGTCTTTTTGCTCCTTTATTATACCTTAGCAAAGAGGAAGGGAAACAGGTGTTTGAAAGATACAGCATTATCTCAGAAAGCTGGGGATACAGAGTGCAGTCAAGGTAGTCAGATCACAGAAAATTCACCTCTCTGCATGACAATGTAGGATAAGCCTAGCTCATATTTTCATTGTTGTAAACTCCTGTATGGGTTCAAGAATAAACAGGGATGTGGTGACCAATGATAGGTGAGCACATTTGCAGTTCATTCCTCTAAATTGTGTTTCGACTCTTGCTACATGTACAGAAAACATAATGTTTAACTACAGAGCTGTTTAACGGTGACTAATCTGCTAATGATTCAGTATAGACTGCCTTAAAATATGTACTTGCAATAAATTAACGAGGTATTTAATAGCCTAACATGTATCAGACACTTGTTTGTCTTTAATAATAAACTTCACAATGAATTCAATATATTGCAATATGACTCACATTACATTTACAGGTGTGCAAATATAAAAAGAAACAAGTTAATGAGCTTTAGCCTGGGAGGTAAAAGAGTGAAGGAGATTGACTGTGATTCCTTTTAAATGGCTTTCACTTATAAATACCACTTTGCAATAAGTGAACGATTTTACTGTATTTGTACATAGTCCACTGATGTTGAGAGAAGAACATCTCCTTAACTTTGGGCTGTTTTTAAGAAATCAGGGTTGTATTTTACTATAAAAATGTTACTGCTGAAACAGTTAAATTTTTTCTGTAAAATAGAGCTTCTGTTGTTCTTAAAAATAAATTATAATCAGCTAAAACTGAGATTTACAGGACAGAGCTTTATAAAATCAATTACAGTAATTTGACCATAAAATATCTGATTGGTGAATTGATTAGGTATTCTTTAAAAATTCATGACATTTACAGTGAAATCCTCCATTTGCGTGGAGGAAGCGGAATGAGGCCAACTAATATCAATAATATACATTTTTGTCAATTGCATTAATTTTGTGATTGTTTAAAACAGACATCGAGCAGAAATATGATTACTTGCACAGTCGTAGCTCAAAGGCCAATTTAACAAAGGAAAAGTAAAGTGTACTCACATCCCCAGCTGCGAGAAGGGCGCCATTTGCTTCAGCCATGTTCATGTAGTTGTTGTTATTCTGGAACTGTGAATGAAGATGAAAGAAATGACAATCAGTTGATAACATCCAGTGGGTTTAGTCATCAACCTAATTTTCTAAACAGATAAATGTTACTCAAATAAACTGTCACACGTTGAATGTTTCCATACCAGGTTAACCCATTTCTCCACCTGCGAAGCAGCATTCTGCCACTTTACTGTTATTATTGCACAATGACAGGCATGTGAGAGGCCCTGGTCAATTCAAGCCAGTGTAATGAGAATCTACTCCGGGTATTCAGCTCTTATGGGATGGCAATTA
The DNA here is from genome assembly GCA_037039145.1 of Fundulus diaphanus. NCBI lineage: Eukaryota > Metazoa > Chordata > Actinopteri > Cyprinodontiformes > Fundulidae > Fundulus > Fundulus diaphanus. The sequence goes on along the minus strand of CM073122.1, from coordinate 13,913,321 downwards.
AGGATATGTTTGCATCACAAAGCCTACTATCAGGATGCACTGGCAGGTTATTAACTTCAAATAACCTACGGGAGGAGGGATACTGGAGGGAAATAAAGAGGTGGAGGGGATTTTTATTGTGGGAGAGTAACACCGTTGGCCAGGGATAGCTAGGGTTACCATTTTATTTAACTTATATCAATCTTATGCAGATTGTTTTCAAAATAAATCAATTGAATCACAGTGCCTACATGCATCATAATAATGTGTGGGAAACAATGGAGAGTTTGTGCATCTCACTCTGTAAAGACTGGGTAGTATTTAAGGCAACTGATAAGCTATTAAAACCCTGTAGTTTGGAAAGAAATAACACGTTTCCACAACATGGCCCCGCCCCTTCCAACCCACACATGGCCTGATGGCAAAATGGCAGCCACTTTGTTTGCTTCTGAGACACAACTGCGCTGACAGGTAGAAACAATGGGACATAGAATGAAGAATTATGGGCTAGCAGCTGGGCCCAGGAGCACAATGCACCTCTATAAGAGTGAAGAAAGCAAACAGCCTGCACAACTCAGGGAAGACAGAATCATATTGAGGTTACATCTTCATGAAATTTAACTGAGAACCCAGTTTTACTAAGAGTTTTGCAGTAATGTCCTCTGTGTATTTATTACAAACTCACTTAATAAACACTGGGCGATGACAAGCTCAACTAGATATAGAGATATAAACATTCATAAATGAGAGACACCAAGCAATAATGATAACAAACTAGGATCTAAATGAGAAGAGTGTTTTCTAGCTCTGTGTTTTCAGTCAATACTCCCTTTCTTATGAGTGCTTAGTATTAGAATGTAATTACAGAAAGAAGTGCTGCTAATCAACTGCGAATGGTATCCATTAATTAGTCTATGCCCTGGAGAGAGAGTGGGAAGTCGGCAGCAGCGTTAACTGTGCTACGCAACAACGAGTAAGGTGCCATGAGCTCTGTTTGCAGTTACTGAAGCAGGTGGTTTAAGCCTGCTTTGGCCTCTGGTGCCATGTTAGCCTGAAGCTGCCCCACTGAACTCTGTCCGACTTAAAAACTGGGGTTTACATAGTTTATGTCAAAATGTTCAGACATAGAAGTGAAGAGTTGCACGGCTCCAATGAGAAACATCTGTCAACTGCTAGAACTCTTTCCCTGCCCAGCTGTGTGTAACTTGGAGACGTGACGCGTCTGGGTTACGTCAGCCACTCAGCTGGTAATTAACCTTACCATGGCCTTATCTTGGAACTGCTCCTCTGTCCCTCGTCTTCTTTTAGATAATAAATTAAAGTCTCAAAGATATCCCTCTCTCTTCGAGCACTAAGAAAATTGTTCGGATTTAGAACAAGATAAGGCTTACATGCAGGGCAGGCCCTGCTTCCTCTGGTTCTATAAGTACAGTTTCAAAAAGTGAACTGACAACTCCTCATTTTAAAATTATCTTTGATATATTACAGAGAAAGTTAATATTAATCATGTCAACATTTTTCCCTATAAACCTTTTTTTTTCCTCAATGAGGCTACTAACAAGAAATTCACCCCTGAGGCCAGTAACGGCACAAAAAAGCCACAGAAAGAAGTCTAAACCAATAAGCAAACTTCTAAACTTCTAAAACAGAAGTGTACAGAACATGATTTTATCATATACCTATCATGACCAGGTGCTCCTGGCAAGCTTTCTCACAGAAGAGCAATCAGAATAATCAGACGAGCTGTCCAAGAGCCAAAGACAATTCAAATACAGCTTTAGAGAGCCCTGGAATTGGCCGAGACAGGTTTTCCATGAAAACAACAAGTAATGGCCTCCATGCTTGCTCACTGCACAAGACACTACTGCTGAAAAAAGAATGCTGAAGCTGATTAAAATTTTGCTAAAGAACAGTTGTGTTACCTAATGAACCACTGAGAATATATTCTGGTTAGGTTTGAGAAATTTGAAGAAGAAATAGATTCTCGATGAGAATTGGTGGGTGAAACATGGCGCATCTTCCTGAAGACATTGATTAGAAACTCTTTCGGAGAGAGAAAATATAGCTTCTAGATTTGTTCAGTACATAAATCACCCAACTGGATTCAATTTAAAATCTACAGAAAGAAGTGAAGATGAGAACAAAAAGAAAATGGTCCCAGAATATTCAAGATCTAAAGACATTTTTTGTGAAAGAATGGGTTACAATCACACCATAGAAATGTAAGTGACTATTCTCCATGCAAGAGGTATTTTGAAGCTTGAATATGCAACTTTCTGCTAAGTACTGAATACATTTTCACTAAGTATGTTCAATATATATATCTTCATCAATCAACTTTACTATAAATACCTTAATGTATATGTCTTGATTTGTGTTTATTTCTATGTGTTGATCCTTTGGGTTGTCACAGACATCTGGTATGAATTGTATGTCAATAGCCTCATCAGAAATACATTTATGCGTTCAATGCTGATTTTCTGTTATATGCCACTAAAGTTTTCTTATGCTGTAGTTTTACTCTAACATTCTATGTTCACATTAACTGCCACAGATTATCAACTAAATTTTTAACCGTGATACACATCACTGTGTTCTGCAGATGACAACCTTACAATTATGCACATGTGAGGAGTCATTAACAACAAACATCATACTAGATATGGCTAATTTGAACATTGCTAGCATGGACACTGATCCAAATCCCATTAGCTTCATTAGAGAAAACACAATCAAGTTAAGTCCAAGTGCCAATTAGTGATGTGAATCTCCCTGGGCTTTGTCTTTTTGAGCCTTATTTTGTGTTTCAAAGGTTGTTTGAAAGCAGCTTCCAATTTCCCTGTAGAACTGTGACTAACATCCTAAGAAATGTCCCCTTGCCACTGTTATCAATCATAAAAGCTCAGTCCACATTGGTCAGGCTGCCAAGACAAGAGCAGGCAGCGGAGATTGTTATTCCCAGTTCCTTTCTGGTGAGGGGTGGGGTGGAGAGAGGGGCACTCAGAGCTCATGTTTGCAGCACTGCCGATAGAGTCAAATGCCAGAAGAAATTAAGTGTGATTGGAGGGTCTGTGCAGCTGACGCTAAAATGGGTCAGCGCAGACAATGAAGGCTCTGTAATTAAAATGATGTGACGAGCTAGATGAGAATGGCGTCTGCCATGTAAGGAGCCAAACAACGGCATGTACACCAACTTGGAAGTAGCTTTAAAAATGGACATTTTGAGCAAATCCTGGGATTTGCACTGAGAGAAAAATTTTCCATAAACAAAATATAATGTCACATTTTAAATTTGATTTGCTTGTTCTGGCAGGGGTGAAGCAATAGAAAAGTGGTGTTTTAAGGCTTTCATTAACAGAGTGAATTCACAGCTAAAGGCTCTCTGTAAAATGAGACGCGCTGAGAGTCAGACATGGCTACATGGCAGAGCAAATGCCGGCCACTCTGTTTTTATTTCTTTTTCTGCACCAGCAGCATATTTCTTCAATAACTATTTAAGACGAGAGAATTAAGAGCTTACATGGGCGCTGATCCTGATGTGAAAAGACTCCAGACTCTGCATGATCCCTCACACACAGTGAAAAAAAACAGCAGGCGTTCAGTGAATGGCATGAATATACATTTCCAGGTTTTTCTTTAACTCCACATAAAAGCTTTTCCTTCTTATCAAAATATGTCATGCACAATCGCTGAAGCACCACAAACATATCAGTTGTTCATAATTAGATAGAGCAGGTGCAATCTAAAGTTACCCATTTATTAGTTGTTTTTTGTTTCTGACTACAGCTGAAATGGTTTTGATGCTTGGTATTTTTTTCAATCCCTGCACAGAAATATTTGTATGAAAGCACCTCCAGTGGGAAATAAGGTGTTTTACAGCTATTACAGCAAACAAAATTATTTCAACCTCAGGGCGAACACAATATTGCACCAACACGACCTCATCTCACCTTCAATATGATGGAGTAACCACACAGATCCTATCAGTAAACATGAACTGGACAACAAAGAGCAGTACAATCTATGCCTGAAGAGCCTCTTTTAGCTCGCGCCATCATTCCATGCATACAAATTCAGATGCATGTTTGAATTTGATGTTTCAAACACTGCAGGATTTAAAAAGGTGCACTTTATTTAAACACAAACAGACAAAAAAAAGTAACCCTTTTCTTTCAACACTAATGCTCTCCTTAGTTTTAGAGTGCGATCAAAACGTCACAACATCAGTGCCGTCTGTCAGCAAGTAACACAGTTGGACACATTTTTGCTCCCCACTGAAAACCACCAAACTAATTCAATCAAGAGGCCAGGCTTTTTCCAGAAACAAATCAACTGCTGACAAGTGATTTTACAGTTCAGCTTGAGCCCAGTAATCACAGCCTAGCATGTGTTCTCTGGAACATGACACTTGTGCTAATATGTTCTCCAGTGGCCTCAGTAAAAGACTGTGAAAACACTACAGTTAAAAGCCGGCCTTCTATCCAGAGAAACTCACTGCTGTTTGCTTTGTATTATTTTATGCAGTTTCATTCAAACTTGGCCTGCTGCAAGATTTCAGTTAGTCGTTGGAGTCCGACACAAAGCCTGACTTTCTAGCCACTGAAAAAGTGAAATTCTAATTTATCTTCTCTTAATATTTCACAATCCAATGCAGCACAAACACTCAGCAGCCACCCCATTTAACGGTCTTTTACACACAGTAGGTTATTGCCTATGCAGTGCCAAACTGAGATATAGATATATTTCCTCCAATGTGTGCAGCAGTCAGTTTGTAAAGGGACTCCACAACGTAGTGTGTCCACAGTCAGCTTGCAAGCTGTGTTCTGATCTGCAGGCCGATCGATTGGTAATTCAGTTTAAAGCTAAAATCATTACTCCCCCCAGCCCAGCAATGTCTTCCACCATTAAGACTGCTGGTCGTCAACACTGTAAGGTGCCACTGAGGGGAAGTTCACTGTAAGAATCTCACTTTTTCTTTGCCTCTCAGTGTTACTCGGTGTACAACCACGGCAGTGCAGAAAGTCTTATGTATGATCTGAATCAAACTGATGACAGGGTTGTTCAAGCTGTGCACAGATTATCTTCCTCTCACACCATACAGACCACCATGGTCCCAAATAGTGTCATCACAGCTTGCTTTCCTTCAATAATCCTAACTCGGAGAAACCAGAAGACATCTTCCCTTCCCCAAAAGTATTATTATTTGGGGTCACCAATATTCAAAAATATTGCCGTCTGAAGTATGCATTTTTTTGTTTGTTTGTTGATCTGAAAACATTTAGTGTGATTGAAGTTAGATTTGTATGATGCCACCAGTGATTTCCCTCAAATATGACACATTATGGAATCATCATGCACAAACACAACAGTAGCGCAGCTGAGCCTCAAATTGCTCTAAATGGAACAAAAAATATATTTTGGTTATGGTGCACTAGGTTTGCATATCCAACCAAAATTATAAGCCAGACTATCAAAATAAAGATAAAGAAAAACTTATACGCCATTTCACAGCTCACCAAATATGCATCATGTTATTTTTCAGGCTCCCCAGTCATTATGGCATCGTTGAAAGACAGTAGAAAGGGAAACTATAGTTTGAATGTTCAGCATGTTCCATGGGGCTAAAAATATATCCAGCAAATACATGGTGTAAAAGAGTGATAACATGCAGCTGTAAACAAACCAGAGTGGAAAAAGCACTGCTGAAACCTGTCACTTTAAGTTTTTCTGAATAAGATTTGCTGGGGATAGGTTTTCCTGTATTGGTTCACACATTGGTTTAGGTAAAAAGTCTGTCAATCACAGTAAAGTAAACTTCTAGCACAAACTCAATTTGTTGTAGTTTCTGCAAAAAACATGTTTTGGTCACTGATAACTACCGACTCAATATCAATTTAATTAACAGTTTTCAAGACTTATTATATTTATTTTCATCAGAATCAACAGATTACAACCTTCCTACTTGTTCTGTAAGGGAACATTCCAGCTCCAAGGTGCTAATATTAGTAAATTATGAATCACTCGATGACAACACGTGGTGATGTTAATCCGGTAATTACCCATTGTGTGTTAAGCCGTTTAAATTAAATCTTAAACAAATGGCACTTGGTTTTTTTAAAGTATTTAGACATATAGACAACTACTAAAGGGGACAGACATGGGCAGAATGTCCCATTACAAAGCACAGTGTCCTGTCACTCTCTATGATTCATGTAATGGCTATAATCTCAGTATGCAAAAAATATGAAAGATGTTGGTCAAATTAAATTAAAAAAGTGAGTAGATTTGTTCACCAATAGTAAATCATTAAACGATATTGTGACAAATTATATTTTCCTTTTCAACCCAGTTGAAAACACTATTTTGGTAAATAGACTAAATTATCAAAAGGTGGCTTCCAAATAACTTGTCAGGTCAAACACAGTGTGCAAACTATGATTAATTCTTCTCCTTTCTACCGCTATCTATGGAAGAGCCTCAGGGCTCCATATTAGAGCCCTTGATCTTCACGCTCAATTTAAATGATCTTTGTGGTAAACAACAAAATGCCAAACACCACTCAAATACAAATTGTTGTCTTTTCTCCTATTACCCAAAATAATTCCTGAGGATTCACTATGTATACAAATAATCTTTACAGCGATTATATGCAGTTTCTCCATTCCACCAATGCAATCCATTGTTTTATTTTAACTCATTCTTTGTAAAGGAAATATTAGGTTCTTAAAGCTGCAGTAGGGAGTTCTGAGAAAAATGTGGACTTGGCTTGAAAATTTCAACAAGCACACTTTACAGGCCCCTCCACATTGCTCTGTGCTGCGCTACAGCCCACACTCCACATCTCCTCCCTCACAAGCGGAGCCTGTCACACTGCTCCGATGTTTACCCTTGTTTTATTTTGGGTTTAGTCTAATTTTTTCTTATAAGATTGCTTTTTGTCATTGGTCTATTTACCTGTCCTCACCTTCTGAGCAGGTGCTACACTGGAAATTGGCAGTTTTCCTGTAAAGCAGGATGTTTCTCCACCATTTCACTGCACAGCTGCAGCACACCAGAACACGAACGACAGAACGCGCTGAGTTGAGGAGGGGTGTGAGCAGTGCGTAATTGGGCGTGGTTGACACTGCTAAGACATTCCTCCTAACTCTGATTGGTTGTTTCTGACCAAGAGTGGTGTATTTCTGCAAATGGCCACTGGGGGTGCAAAAGGAGCTTTTTTTCATTGATTATCGCTCTCATATTTTACTGTCAGAACGTAGTGACAGTTTTGACAAATATGTAAAAAAACAACAACACTTTAACAAAAGAAAGACTGCAGATTTTTTCTCAAATTAAATCATGTAAATGTTTGCTAAATTCCCATCCTTGTCTGCAGACTTTTCCTTTTGATGGTTTATACATAAATCTCTGACTGGGCTGTTAACGTTTGATGCATGTATTTGTGTGAGTAAAAATCACAACCAGTATGGTTTGCATTCATCAAATATTTACAAATGTCTGTTCTTAGAGTCAAAACAGATTTAGGAAAAAGGGGTTTTAAATGTGCACTGTTTGTTTGTCTGAATAATGAGCAAATAGAGCCAACATTGTCAGAACTGGTTACTATAGAGAAGTTTGTACACTTTCACGGATCAAGAGAAGAGTTCACTAAGTCAGAGCTTTTTCATTATTGACACTACAGCTCTAATTTTCTCTGCTCACTTGTTATGTGTTTCTTCAGATACTGTTATATTTATTTGAAGCAAGTTTTACTGCCTTTGTGAGTCAAATGAGTCTTCTGTCTGGAAAAGGCCATAATAATAATAATATATATATATATATATATATATATATATATATATATATATATATATATATATATATATATATATGTATATATATATATATATATATATATATATATATATATATATATATATATATTAATAATAATAATAATAATTAAATAATTAAATAAAATAAATAAATAATTAAATAATAGATAGATAGATAGATAGATAGATAGATAGATAGATAGATAGATAGATAGATAGATACTTGTATTTCAACATACTAAAAACACTTATCTTCAGCACAGTTCCTGTTTTTCCTTAAAGCTTAAGCATTCCAAATGCAACCCAAACAAAGATGGTATTCTCAACATTTTTCATAATGGACAAGTAGAACGAGCCCAGCAGCCTCACTACTCTGCAGGTCAGTATCCAACATCCGGCTTTTTCCCCCTAGCAGTTAAAATAGATCTGCACTCTTAAGAGCAAATCCTAAAAGAAAGCACAAGCTAAATGGGGTTCCATCTTTGATCTAGCAGGGTGCAAAGCCATTGGCCCACCGCCACAAAGGAGCTCTGGCGATGGAGAGGGCTTCAGAAACATGGTGTAGCTTCCTCACAAAGGCTGCTGTTGCATGGACACACAGCTCTTGAGGAAGCAACATCCAAAAGGCTCAGCTTGCCGGTGTTGTCTTCCTTTTACTGTTAAGCCATGTCTCAGGGCTGTTTACTCTCAGCAGCTTTGATTCAACTCCAGCCTTAGACGGTATCGAAGGTGTAGATTTTAAATGAAGCATGTTTCGCTCGTCTATCTGTTTCTCTATAAAAATGTAAGAGGTTGCTGTGCATTTAGAGAAGCTAATAAGTAAAAATCATGGGTAATATCAGACAAGAGAAGAAGAGCAGGTTTGTTTTTAGAAGTCTTGATGCTGTTGGTCAGGTTGTTATGAGGCCTGAGACTTAGATCCACATGAAGCTAAAACTGAAAGCTGAAATCCTCTCTTGCACTGCTCCTCCAGCATTGATGCATTTTGCCATTCCCTGTGTGCCACTACTGGATAATGCACTCATTATAAATGGCTTTGGGAATGTGCATTGTCAAGAGCCTTTAGTGATGAACTCAGTCATCTATGTCTTATCTTGTGAACTCAGAGGAAGACGATATTTGATTTTGTGAATAAGAACAGTGTTACACATTTTTACCTACCTCTTATCATGGAGAGTACAGATGCACCAATCAATCACTCAGATAATGGAATTTTCCTTGATTGGCTCTGATTAGCAAGTCAAATACTGAAAAACATATATTAATTCTTTTTAGGTAACTGCACTAGAACTAACAACTCCCTCCGGTTTTGGTCTACACAACTCATTGACCAACAGTACATACTTTGATGCCCTTAAATTCTGTGCTAGAGAAAGGTTTGGGACATTTTCTATGATGCATACGTGGTTAAAGCAATTTTCCATTTATTCCCATCTATCTTTTTCTCTTGGATTATAAGTAATATTTCTAACAAAGGACTTGCTGCAGATTTTTTCCCCCTCTTTTCTAGTTGATAGTCCTTAGTGAGGAAAAAAACTGGAATCGAAAACTGGAAATCAGTACCACCATAATTAGCTCCAATGGTGCATCGCATCTTTGAGACAGAAATCATTATTAAGACAAGGTTAAGTGACTAGATTGGTTCTCCAAAAACTAAAAAGCATTGAATGAATTAAGTTAAAAATCAATGTAATAAACGATTTTAAATATTATATTCAAACCCAGCTGGAAATCTGCTCAACTCTTTTCACTTTCTAACGTAAATTATTGAATCCTGTAACAGACTTCCAGGCCTTCCCTTTTCAGTAATATGACCATACTCTCCAAGCTGCTGAGAAACTTTTTCTTTCCTGTTATTCCTCACAGAGCACCACAGTAAGCACAAACTGGTCCGTTGTTCAATCTCTATAAATCTGAAAAGCACAAACTGCTGAGCGGTGACTCATATATCAGTCTATTATATACTACAGGGCTGACTGTATTAAACAAATAGCTGGGCCTGCAGCTGGAAAAGAGAGGCAATATAGAGAGAGCAGAGGTTATTGTCTAATTTAAATCTTGGCCACTTTCCCAGAACTGTACCACATTCCAATTTGTGGCTGTGTTGCTTGGCGCTACTGACAGAGGTCCGGCTGCAAAAACTCTTGGGCTTGTCTCCAGAAATGTGTCTCCAAACTGACAATCAACAAGTTGGCAAAGATTAACAGAATGACAGGGGCAAATTAGGCTAAATAATGAAAATGCACAAATATAGACGCTATGCTTTGTGCTTTTTAATTGCATTTTGTTTCCTTTTTATGTGTTAGCTATGGCTGCAGTAATGCACCTATCATCAGAAATACCTGATGTTCAGCAGTGGAGGATCATAAAAAAACAATGCATTTCGTCTTGTCTTTAAGATCCGTAATGAAACAGCAGCTGGAAAAGACATCTGTGAATGCAGAGAATGCTTGAGCGAGCTCTTAGAAGCAATTAGCTGTTTCAAGTATTTTCTCCTTGGCATACTATTGTCCGTTCATCTGCTAGATTGACAGCGCACCAGGACATCATTAGCAAACCTGACAGCTGTTGAGTTACAGTCATTGTTTTTCTCATGACAGCAGCCATCCGGCTTAGTGCTTCTCTAGTGTTTTTAACAGTATTTAAACCTTAAATGTTACTTTAACTCTTCAGATTAAGACACCAGATTTGAATAACAGCGAACATGACACTTCAGCTTTGATTCCATATCATTGCACTGACATTTATGGAGATTTAGAACAAAGAAACAATAGACATATTTTAGTCACAATTCACAACTGTGTCTCTACTCTGTATAAAACGACAGGTTGTAGATCAAAGTGGAAGCAAAATCTGAAAGCCCGGTGTGTGTGGAAATAGGACTTCCTTAAGGGAAAGAGGAGAGGTAGCATAAAAGTTCACATGTGGAGAACACGAGTAACATCCAAAATACTTTCTGTTTTATGACACGTCAAAGCGAGCAGAGTCAAAATGAGGTATTTCAATCATCAGTTTCCCAGTAAAGATACGTCTTGTAAAATAATAAATGGTAAAATACTGTACGTGTGCACATTAAATAAATCATCAATTTTCTGTATACATGTGTATATCTCAACCTTTCCCAGTTCTATTGATTTGCTCCTTTGACTGAGGCTCCTTCTGAGCACTTTCAACCCATTTCTCTGGTGCAAGCAGTTGAAAAAAAGAGGTCAGTGACATTCTCTGTATTTGAGCCTTGACCTCTATTTTAAGACCATGCTGTGAGTTTCTCCACTAAAATAAATGAGAGTTGAGCCCAGTTTGGTGTGCTGCTGCACCTTCCTGTGCACATGTTCTCTCATCACTCTTCAATATGTCTTCATTAGCTCTGTTTGACCTGCTTTACCAATTCTTTGCCAATGCACATAGTCTGCAGAGCATCAGGAACTTCCATACCTAGCATATATATATATATATATATATATATATATATATATATATATATATATATATATATATATATATATATATATATATATAGTGCGAGCAAGATAATTAGATTGACTTTTCAGTTTGTAAGGAAAGCCTGTAAACAGCTATTGGTGATAAAATACTTAAATGAGCTGAAATTATTAGGATAGCATTTTGGTTTTCACAAGCAGTCACTGAAAGATACTGATTGCTGCCTTAAGTCAGAGTGGGGAACAGAATTCCCACAGTCAACTTGTCATCGGCTAATTTACCTGGAGCCAGAGGGGGAGATTCACTGGACACATAGGGAGAGTTAATCTCTTCATTCATCTCCACTAAAGAGATCGACCCAATTAGCTTGCCACACTGACTGACAGCACTTGTATTTGCTTTACTCCCTTGCCTGCTACCCCCTTCCTTCTTAGATCAGGAATTTAACAGTTTATGCAGGTTCTAGGAGATGACTTCAGGAAATTATTCAAGGGTACAATACAATGGTAAAATAATCATGACGTCTATATTCAAATCTGCAGAGTCTGAAATAGTCATCTCTGCAGTTTGCTGTGACTGATAAGCCCATGGAAGGGTTTCTTGGGGATAGCTCTCCAGAGCTTTGTAATTGTGCAGATTTGACTTGGGAGAGGATTTTTCTTTTCATCCTGACAAATACACACATTCTCTTTTTTAAATATGCTTTTCTTTTTATTAGCTCCAGCAAAGAGCCAGAGCAGATCAGAATTATGACATTTGCAGAAACAGCATAATGCAGGACAGTTTATATTTCAACTGTCGTCTCTAGGAATTTAACTCATCAATCTCTATAATTATAAATTTCTTTTTCATTCTAATCCTGAATGTGTAATTGTAAGATTATTATATCAGTGCTGGTTTTGAGGGCTTTTGGAGACAGTGAATACAAGAGTCCTTTTGCAACATCACTCTGAAAACAGATTTCTTCCTTCACATTAAATCTCATTTATTTTGTACCGGAGAAAGAAAAACAAAACAAAGATACAGCTATTTTCTTCCATCTACACAACTAATGCTCTGGAGTGTTGTTTGTCATTGTTATTCAGGGCTTGCTCACCTAAACTTAAAACATGATCCTTCTGGATTTTAATTAAGCACCAAGGTGCCTCCCAGGGGGTTTTGGCTTGGCAAAGGAAACTACTTTGATTTATGTATGACTTTGTTCTTTTTGCTTGAAGCTGGCTTGTTATGAGATGAATGAAAGAAACTGGCAATTATTTTTATTAGTTAATTAGTTCCTGTTGGGGATGCAGTCTTCTGAAAATGTAAGCAAACTTCAGTGGTGATGTTGTACATTGGACTGCCTCTTTGCTTGTCAGTTATGTCAATAACAATGAGGACCACAGAATTGCTTATCTCACTATAAATGTATGGCCATGCATGTTCATCATAATTAAACGGAGGCACGCGGCTAATATAACCATGCTTTTTAAAGAGTTTGCCTCGGCAGGTTCAATAATGGCTGGATCGCCCAGCCTATTCCATGCATGCACCTCTGCTAGGAGCCAAGCCCACCTACACAGCACCAAAATAGCAATGATTAGCAAAATCCTCGCAGACCTCGTTATAAAAAGCTATTATCAGCAGTTTACAAATAGAAAATCCAGGCAGCTAAATTGATAATTAAAAGTAAACACTTTTTGAGTATACCGTTCTCACTCCTTAGTATGACAAAGATAAACTGCTTACTCTTAGGAAACTTTGATTTTAAGGTTTAATACTCCCTGCTATCTCGATAATAATACTGCCATAGGCTAACCCCCAGGGTTCCACTGAATGTGGAGCGCCATGGTGCGGCTGTGCCATGCTTTCTGCCAGACACCCCATTACACCGGGAGTGTTTCCGAGCTGACCGCCTCTGTGTGGTTGGACTCGGATCACGTGAAGATTGTGTCATCGCGCAATAGCAGTGTACTTGTAGGCTTTATAAACCAGAACAATTAACCAGTAAAATTGTTATTTGGCCAGTACTACCCACGTCTCACATGCCTACTCTTTATCTAATTACCTTGTTTTCTTTGGATCTTTGATGAGTGAGTACAAATACTTAGTTTTTCAGATTTTTTTAAGTCCATACTCATTTATAGTACAGCCACTGATTAACTGTATGTAACAGCTAAAGTAACATAGTTTCTTATTACATACGTATTGATGTTTCGAGTAAAATGCAATCCAAACTTTGCGCTTGTAGTCATTTACTTGTAAACTTGAACAGATCCACTTTGCTTTTCATTAACTGACTTTCTGCCAGAACGTTCCGCTCTGCTCCAGATTGACAGGGAGTTGGTGTGGCAAGCAGTGCCTTGAGTGTTGTGAATTGGCGCTATATAAATAAATTTTAATTTAATTTTCATAACTGTCCATATGCCCTAAATTAGAAATAAGTACTGAATAAACATTATTCACAAAATTTTATTAGAAACACAATATAGTATTCTCTTGTGGAGCCAATTTTTTTTTTGTCTTTCAGATTTGAGTTTCAGTTGACTGCAATGTTAGAATGATGTATGGTAAAACAGGCAAAATATGGTATTCTTACAGTTAGATAATGTTGAGTAAAAATAACTCTGTTTCAATGCATCACTGTATTAAGACAAAATATATAAAGCTAAAATATAGAACATGATGTGATTGGTTTGATTTAAAACAGCTGGCCAACCAGGTAGCAGCTTGCCAACTGTAGTTTTAAAATAGCATTACTTTGAAAAGAGTGATGGGTGGTGGTATTGCTTCAGTTACCACATCAGGACAGTCTGTTTTTTTGCAACCATGAATAGAATATTTGTGGTAATTGAATTAAGAGGCCATTTTTTTTCCTGCAATTATGAGAAAAAAAATCATATAACCAGCTGATCGGCAGTGCAAAGCAACAGGTGATGGAGGGGTATCACTGCTCTATAAAGCTACAAAAAACTCTGGTAAAACCAGCCCTTTCTCAGACAATATATAATAAATACTTTACAATGTAGGGACATCACACTTTTAGCAGGTTTGAAGTCTTTACTTTATAAAAACCTTGGTATAGCTTGAGACCGGTAAGAGGCCTTTGTATATGTAAAGATATCAAAATACTGATTAGAAAGGCAGCGCTTTAATATGGGTGACACCTTAGTGACACAACCATAGTTTAAAAAAACAGATAGTTTTACTCTTTTGGATGCATACCAGAACCTAATGGAGTCTAAAAAGCATGTGGATGCAGAAGGATCGCTCAGATTAGCTTGTGGAACTACTGAAGGTCAGCACTGCTGAGTTGAGCCACCAGAAGCCTTCATAAAACCATGCACTGTGTCATTATTTTCAAAGTGTTTCATTACAGACAGTTAACCTTGGTTACCTCCAACCTAATACTTTAATCAGCTGCCAGTAATGCCTTTGAAACAGAAGGATCATTCAGTTTTTTTCTCCTGTTTTCAAGCAGGGGGGTTAAAAAATGTTGGTGACACTTATTTAGGAAAGGACCCTTTTCCCCAAGGTTGTACATGTACTAAAAATTACACGACTAGTCGGTGCCTCTAGTGTTGCGAAGGTAGATCGGTTTCCCTGGAAAGAATGTCATTTGAAATAACCATGAGCGACTGTCCAGGCAAGGAAACTATGCCAAAGCTGAGGCTTCACAGACCTTGATCTCATTTCAACTTCTGCCATCCCACAGTATGACCACATGTGTGAGTTCATAAGCCAACAGAAACCCACATACATACACACACACACACACACACACACACAGCAAACAAGGACACACTGTGAATAAGCCCTGACCGCAACTCTTCAAAATATAAGAATTTGGCTCAAGAATTTTATGAACCTCACTCTTACTCCAAGCCGGGGTTTCAGGGAATGCACCTTCATTATCTGGCAAGAGGTTTTACTGAGGCCATGTGCATTGTTCTTTTTGATTGTGTAACTGAATAAAAGCTAGAAAGCCTCATGAATACTGCATGATTTTCATCAAAAAGAAAATCTCAAAGCAGTGTTACTTTAGTAAAGTGTTGAGAGCCAAACTCATCTTACCAAGGGCAACTGATGGCTAATTATAACTAAAAGAATGATGTACAATAAGTAATTTTTTTCTTTGTTTTTTTTAATGGAAAACCTTTTTCATTTGTCTTTCCCTAAAAGATGCAGTCCTGACAAATCAAATATGTTTAACATCTTTGTGGCTGAGCTGAGGGACCTGTAAAAAAAGCTCTCGGTTAGAGGTTAGGAAGAGATTGCGATCCTAGATCAATATTGAAAAAGTTCAGTGTGTTGTGCCTCGTGGTCAGGTTTACACAGTTTGCACAAACACCAGAGTTTTCCGGCAGTGAAATGGGCCAAGAGGTTGTAAAAACTGGAGATAAATTCCTTACAAAGCAGAAAGAAGGGGGATTGAGAATTACAAAGAAGACAAATTAGTTATTGTTAATAAATTATTTTTCTCTTGCTCTACACAAACAATACACTTCTGGTAAACTTCAGCAAGACTTAAAGCATTAAAGCAAGACTTGACTGCAATCACATTTTTCTACACAGCTGTTTCTCCTCCACTAAAGGATAGACTGGCTGAACCAGAAAAATATGTTGTCTAGTCACAGGTTACTTAGTAACAGACACACCAAATATTTATGAAAACTAGATGACCGTGTGTCAAGTCTTGTAGGGGCAAATCCAACTCATATTTCAAGTCTCTAATAGGCATGGGCTGACATGAAATTCATAGTGTATGATAACTTTGAGTGTAAATACACTTGTATTAAATCTTTGTTTTAATACCATGATACAGATAAATAGATAAATCAAAAGTGTAGCAGAGCATAAAATTGCTTGAGTTAAAACAGATAAATATCTAGCTGGTAGGGGTAGGTCAAAATATTTATTCATCAATGCATTGCAATATATTTTCCCAATTCAGTATCAATATAGAAAATCGTACAGACGGAAGCCACATTAGACTAAGTAAAAGCAACATGGCGACCAAAGCAGGTAGCAGCAATGTAAAGCCAGCACCTTCAACTTCAAAAGCAGACATTTGGACAATGGTGAGCAAAGCTAACCAAAAAGCTATGCAATCCTGCATGTTTGCGAGGATCGTTGTATTAGTTCTGGATAATAAATTACTTTAAACTAATTTTTAATTGATACTGGGAGCTTATGAGAAGAATTCATATTGTATTTATCCCTCTGTGCCCAGGCAGTGGCATCTTGAAAAACATGCTGAGAGTGAATGAGGGCTTTAAGTCAGTGTTGGGCGTTCTAGCAAAAGAAACAAGAAACCAGATCTGTTATTGCTGCCTTGTAAACAGTGTAAATGAACAAGCCCAAAGTTACCTATGTTACGCGGACATGGCAACACTGCTGGAAGACTCTATGTAAGAACTCCATATAGTGTAATGGAAAATTATGGTTTTAAGAAGATGTGCACATTCTCAAACCACGATACACATTTGATTAACATGCAAACACATGACAGAAGTCCCAGTGGAACACAGAGCTAATGGTTTTGTAGTCATTGAAGTCAGCAGAGACATTTCATGCCTAACAAATGGGCATCAGTTTCAAATGTTCTGAAGACCAAGCCCCTGCACAAAAGCCACACAAGGAGCAATATAGCAAAAGTGTTGACAGAAGTCATAAATGACTTAGGATTAATGGAGAAGGTGACTGTTATTTTCCCCAAGAGGAAAGGAGAATCATTTAAATGTGCATGCACTTTACTTTAATTTAAATATACTGCCGTGTTTTTACTTTGTACTCCATATTGAGCACAGCCATTATTTTGCTATTGCTTTACTGTCGGATATTTTATTACACCAAAATGTTAATGGATACAATCAAAGTAATGCTTACCATGACTCTTCATATGGGCAGGAAAATTAATAAATATGCAAAAATTAGCAAAAGGTACTTTGTACACTTCTGCTTGATCTCAAATCAATATCAAAGCATTTAAATAATTGTCAACCAAAGAATCAAAATCAATTTGAATTGTGAGGTTCTTAACACCCTTACCAGTTAGTAGATTGCCAACAGTAGTTTTAAAACAGCATTACCTTAATGAGAGCTATGGGCAGCTCTGATTTTAGTTTCCACACAACATTTACTCAGTCACATTTACTTGAGTAACTTTTTGAGAAAAAAATATTGTTTGAATATTAAATCATCAGCTGTTTGATTATTTACTCAGTACTTGAATAGATTTCTTACTTTTTTACGCTTACTTGAGTACTTTCTTGGTTGACAGCGTTTTACTTGTACTTGAGTAAAAATATGTTAAAGTAGTGCTACTCTTGAGTACAATTTTTGGCTACTCTACCCACATCTGGACACAAAATATAAGCAGTTATATTTGAAACCAAGAATAGACCGATGCCTAGTACCTAATAAAATTCTCACATAAAATGCTTGCCATCTATTCTACCTAAAACTCTGCACTAAAAGCAAGGACTAACAGGTTGTTATGAAAAAGTAATAGTATGTAGTCCACAACTGTTGTTGGTAAATACACTCTTTGACAGGAGAATATGCACATCTCTATCAAAGCTCTGGACTGTTGCTTAATTACTCTAAATGCTAACTCAATGTTAGCATTAAACTAAAACTGACAAACTTGGTAGTTATTATTAAACACTTTCCCTACCACAGCATGAATCATTTACTCAAGCTGGTATGTTTACTCAAAATTCCCAGCTTGCTTTCCTCCGTGATTACATGACGTGAGATGCAGATTACTCATTGCCTCAAGTTCCAAACCTTGAGTCTAAGAGAATCTCAAATTTTTAGATGTGGGTCTAAGCCAAGCCCGAAATCTTTGTTTTTGTGGCTTAAGTGTAACTCAAGCCTGTTTCTGAGTACTGGCTAGAATTAATATTATAAAACTTAGCTTCCATGCACAAATAATAAATTGAACAGAAAAAAAAGAGGAACAAGGTTGCTTATCCCAGCTGCATATACATCAGTGCATGTCATAAACAAGCTCTGTTTGAAGGTAATCTTCCTTGAACCCAGAGGCAAGTTGTTCCAACATGCCGTCTATTTGAGCATTCAAATAAAAGTTTTGTTTACCCGCATTATTTAAGCTCTTTGTCCAATGGGTCTGAGGGATATTTGCACACCTGCTGCTATTGTTGGCCCTCTTAGTGCAACCTGGTAACACGCTGCATTATGGGAATGTGTGATGTAGGAGGGGGTGGGTAAGAGAGAAAAAAAGAGAGAGAATTAATCACACTGTGTAACATGTAATACTACGCACCTGCAGCCCGTGCTATACTTAGGAGAGGAACATTTACAAGAATGAGAATTGATGCAGTGAGCAAGAACTGAAAAGGCTGTTTCAGTTTGATCACATCTAGGTTTGAGTATACAAATTATGAAAAATTAATCTTTGGTAGACAATTTTAATATAATAAAATGTTAAATATCTAAAAGAAAAGTCCTCTGCGTGACTTCAGTCAAAAATAAATAAAAAATAAATCAGTAAAGAGCCAGGACAGATAAAGGAAGATAGCCTGTTATAAAAATAAAATCAATAAGTTTATGTTGGCATGCTAAAAAAATAGTATGCACATCTGTGTGAGAAAGATGACACCTTTCTGTGGTCTGCATTGCTTGAAAAGAGCCAAAAGCTTAAGTTAAATTAAAAGGAAAACAGTAGAGTGTTGTGATACAGTTTGAGAGCACATTAAGATAATTGGATATTAGATCTTGGAAACAAGGGATGACTGACACTTTGTAAAGTTTTAAAAACGAATGGGTCTTAACAGCAACATTAACCACTAAGGGGGCACAACACTTATTGAATCAGCCAACCAGAAGTGATTGACCGCTCCTTTAGAAAACTGCTTAATTCAGAGTAAAAGCAGTGGGGATTTATTTCCTTGGTGGCCATGGAAAGTTCTTCTTTTGAGTCAAGAAGGTTTAGGCTATCAAAGCCATAAAGAACCATAATAGTAGAACACATTGGAAACATACAACTAGCCTATGATTTGCTTTGATTCAACTTGACACAATATTTAAAAAATGAATGTCTCCTTGAAAATTACTTCTGGAGATTATTTGCTGAACCTTGCCACATACATAAACCAGAGCAAGAGATTTATTTTTTCATTTATGTGACATGCAGACCAGATGGCTTAGCAGAACTTTTATTAGCCAAGTGCTGTTGTTATTTTGTTATAAGTAGAATCTTAGTCTCATTTAAAGATCATAAAAACCTAAAACTAAGCCCCTCTTCACTGACCTGAACAGCATTAGCTACTGCTTCGTAGACGAGAACCCCATCTCAATTTGATGTCTACAGTTTGTGGAAAGGAGGAAGCTTTTGTACTTTGTGAAAATGTGAGCATTTACAGTAGAGAAAAATTTGTATGGAACATGCCAACAGTTTTCTCAATATATATATATATATATATATATATATATATATATATATATATATATATATATATATATATATATATATATATATATATATAATACGACTAGTGACATGAAATCCACATCATGTCAGTAACAACCCAAGTAAATCGAGACAAAACTGTTCATAAAACAAAATATGTATGAAAAGTGGAATAAGTAATAAAGTGCAAATGTCATGAAAAGTGAACAAACCAGCTGATGTCTGTCAGTATTTAGAAGGCAATCCCGAACCGTATCTGTGCAAATTATTATTGGCTGGTTTAGTGCCAAAATATGACATAAGAAGTATCTTGCGATGGATAAAATTAAACATCTCTCAAAGACTTAATGTTGTAAAATACACATAGTATTGGTTACAGGTGTATTTCAAAATTTCTGAATTGTCCATTAAGCACCAGTGTGGCCATAATCTACAGGTAGAAGAGACCTTGAATTAGAATGTGCAGTTCTCTTCCCATAAAACGATGAATATTGTACTCAACAGTAAAGGTCCCTATGACCTCTGACTGCTTGCGAAACAACTTAGTTCCGAGAATATAGGTCACATAGGACCAAAACTCAACTTTTTGGATGTCATTGCACAAACTGTGTTTTGAGGAGAAATGCCACTGCACATCATCTGAAATATAGCATACCAACAGTGAAAAATATGATACTGACTCTTCTTCATCAAGCTGAAGGAGAGATGAATGCAGAAATGTAATAGGCAATTCTTTATAAGAATCTGAAAATGAAATGATGGCAGATTTTCCAGTCATGAGATTACCAGCAAAGGACATTTGACAAAACCAAAATGATTTCTGTTAACTGTAAACTCATTCAGCCATGTGTTAGCTCTTTATGTCTCCAGCTTCAGAGTGTGAGGTCTGCTTAAATGAACCACAGTGAGTAATGCATGAGGAAATGTAATGTAGAGGATTTATGAGCAGTGATGGCATGATTATAGTGAGGGTTTATGAGTGCTGATCTGGGTAATGCCCAATGTCTATCTAAGATTTCACAGCCTTTGTCACATTCACCTGATAAACAAAGCAGGCAGTATGGGTTTACATCTTCTGCGGTTCTCCATACTATTAATAAAAAAATCTGATTGTTTCCGTATAAGAACTTTAAAGACATATGTAGCATTTAACAAGTATAAACAAAGTGATAAAGGGTTCACCTTATGTGTGCCTCTGCCCGAGGTACAGACCTGCCCAATCTTCAAAGTACTCAGAATGGGAACATGTAATGAATATACACATGGATGTAGTTTAGTCTGTCGCACAGAGAAGCCCTTCTTGTAGGAAGAGATGTCAGAGTAGCGAGCACACACTGAACTAAAAATAATGCTCTCTTGTCTCAGTGGGAAAATTAGGTGTTTAATAAATCTGCTGATGTACACTCCTGACAAGTTGCAATTAAAAGACTCAGCAAACCACATCAGCTTTTCCTTTCTGGGAAATTTAAACATTTAACCCACACCTTGGAGTCATATCCATCAACTGTTAAGTTGGACAAGCTGGATAAGCTCTGAGGCTACACCCATCCTCCTCCTCGACACACGCAAGCATGCACGCACTCTTAAACATTGTGTTTGGATATGTTTATAATGTGTCTGATGAAACGGCACCAGGTGTGTACACTGGAAGGATGCACATGGCCCCCTGGTCGAGCAGGGTATTAACCCTTTCCTGTTCCAGAAGCATGGGGAGCAGCAAAGAAAAGAGGACCCTTAAAGCTTTTAGCCCAGGGGTCTAATGATGTGAAAGTGCAGTAACTCACCTCACTACCCTCCGCTCAACACCCCTCCCAACTTTTGTCCTTAAATTGTTTAGTTTGCCCTCGCATATGTATCAGTCCCTCAAAAAGGCCCACAGTTCTGAAGACAGTACATTTTACAGTCCAAGTAGCTTCATGTGATAAATGCATCATGTCATTTTAAAGCATAGCCTCATACTTCATAGCATATGTGAGTGGACAATAAAATGCAGAGTACATCATAAATAAATTAACCACAGAACATTATCTACATTTGGTTAAGAAAGGAAGTGGCACGAGGGGAAAAATAAACAAAGAACAAAAGAAGACTGCCTACAGGAAAATTTCTGGGAAAACACTTCTTATCAAGCCAAAGTAGATTTTTATTTATTTACTTACTTTGGATAATGCCTGTGTTCGCTAATCGTAACAGTTTTTTGTAGTTTAGCACTAGAGGAAACACAACTTGACCTGCTAGGCTGTCAAAAAAAGCAACTAGTGTATGTGTTTGCAGCAAAAGCATACAAAGTCACACAAAAAACAGTCCACAAAGAATGTGCTAAATGTTGAAAATGTTGTGTGTTTGGTTAGAAAAAAAGAAAAGAAATTTCATATTAAAAGAAAAACTAAAAAGAAGCAAGATATAGCAAGGAATTAACTTGTATTACTGAGCAACCTTTTTACACTTCAAATATTCAGTTTAAATAAATTAGTAATGAACTGTTTTTTATTTGCGTCTTACATGGAGATGATAATGTGGAGTGCCTTCTGATTAGTGGAAATTACACCTTTGTTCCAACTACTGTTAATTATATAGTATCAGAAGTATTTTCAATGAACTTTTGGGAACGATAAACACTAATAGTGCTAATAAAGGCCATACAATAAAAGAGGATTGTTTAAATGTGAAGTTGTAAAGTGCTATAAGTTAAGACTTAGTTCAAAGATGGCACTGGGAAAAACTTTAATGGTATGGTTTGCAGTTAAAGGCAATTGTGCAGAAGAAAAATTACATGAATTTTTTATTCTTGTTGCACGGATCTTTACAACTCTGGGCACCAACAATATTATTGCAGGACTCCAAAAGATGGATATACAGTGCCACGCAAAGTACATATGCCGCTTTGATTTTTCCACATTTTGTCATGTTCCACAAATATCTGTATACTTTTTTATTGTATGTTAGCGACCAACACAAAGACCATAACTGTGACCTAAAGGAAAATTATTTTTACACATAGCTTGACAAGCTGCGTGTAATTGTATTCAACCACCCTTTCTCTAATACACCCAGATAAAATACAGTTAACCTCCCTGAATCAATACTTAGTGAAAACAATCTCAATTGCAATTTTACCAGCAAATGTTGTGACACATATTTCTACTAGCTTTGTCAATTGCGGTACTGAAATGTTTCCCCATCCGTCTTTGTAAAATATGTCATGTTTGAGACAACTGGAAAGAGACTGTCTGTCAACAGTTGTTTTTTTTAAGTCTTGCCACATATTCTCAATTGGATTTAGGTCTGGACTTTGGCTGGTTCCCCCTCACTCATGATTATGCTTTGATCTAGACCATTGTAGCTCTGGCCCAAACTTTAGTGTTGGAAGATGCACCTCTGCTCCAGACTCAAGCATTTTGCAGCTCCTTGCAAGTTTTCTTTCTTTACAAGCATGTATTTAGTTCCAGTGTCCTTTTAATTTTAGTGTTTTCTTTCACATGTTTGCTGAGTTTTCTATATGGTTTGAGGAAAACCACTCTGCTACTCTCTAAAAAACCTATGAGGTCTTCACAAAACAGCCACATTTTAACTGGTATTAAATTACACATTATTGAAATAATTACTAATTAAAGGACTGCTTAAGGCAGTTGGATTTTACTTCTAGGTATTGGAATGTGGTTAATGGTACAGTCAGAATTATTTTTATTTGTAAAAAGCCTCAAAAAATATTTATCTTATTTCTTGCTATCACACTTATGCACTATGTTGTTTTGGTCTTTCACATAAAATCCCAATAAAGTTCACTGAATTGACAAAATGTGAAAAAGTTCAATGGGTGTAAATACATTTGCAACTCTATTAAAGCCAATAAGCTGTTTGTCAGGGTTTCCATCTGTCTCCTTCCGCAGTGAAGCCATTAAAACAATGTGGGGCAGTTCAGTACAAAAAGTAATTATTTTGTCCCGGTAGTACTGGCATTTGCTTTGCGAATAAAGCTGAAAAGTGAAGACCGGTCCAGGTGAAAAGTTTGTATAAACATCTGTTGGTAATTTCTTGAAGCCTGAAGCTAATGAAAGCTCAGCAATAAATGGATACTGTATTTGAAACATTATTAAAACCGTTAAAAAAACAGCCAGATGGCCATAAAAATGAGAATAACACCGAGTCTCTTTCATGGAAGCAGTTAAGTCAGGCCCATTTTTCTCTGAAGAAAAAACAGTCAAACCCACACCAACTATTTGTCTTTGAGTGACAGAGGTTTGTCGGGAAAAAAAACAACAACACAGACCTTAAGCAGCTTTGTATAAACATATTTCGAAAAAACAACTAAGACAAAGTAGAACCAAAGGTTTAAAGGCATGTATATATTGTGTTTTACATTAAACAGTAAGAGGACACTGATAATATATTTTTGAAAACAAAAATACAAATTATAGAAGCGTAAACCGAGTAAGGAGAACAATAGGTCATATTTACATAAATTGAAAACAACATAACTTCCAGCTTAAAGGTGAGAGCATATCTTTTATATGAAGTTCAATTAGTACAGAAGATATAAACCCTCTATATGAAAATCTTGCCATCCAACAAAAACTAGTTCATATCTGAAACTTGAAAGAAAAACCCTGGTTTTACATTTAAATACTGGGTTTAGTTCTACAAAATTGTTCCTTTTTAATTTATTATATGAGCATTAATAAGCTGAGTAAAGATGTGACATGGTTCCCTCTAGTACCACTGATTCCCCTTCATCTTCATGCCAAAAAAAATCAGCAGCTTCATTAGTCATGACTGCAGCACCTAATTAAATTTGTACCATTCGGGCTGGATGTTTCTGTAAATTTAAAAGAATCTCTGATGTTTCAAAGTGCCTCTGGGCCCTTCTGTCGCTGCTGCCATTAAAACCGAACACTTCCCAAGCTTGAATTTTAAAATAGTTGTGCAGGTTTTCAATTCAGAACTGTGTAAACTAGTTTAAAGTTCTGTTTATTGCAAGAAAAGGTGCTTTGACAGCTTATAAATAGCTTACAGAAGTACTGCTTCAGTTTTGGATGACTAGATGCTTTGCATTGTGCTACCTTTCAGCAAGCCGACGTAACATTACCATGGCATTGTACATTACCATGAACGCACGCTTTGTGCTCTTCATCCCTCCTTCACCAGCGTAACTGAGTAGAGATACTGGATAAGCACCTTCCCTTTGCATTGTGGCCACTTACTGATACAGACAGAGAAAAAAAGATCTTTTGACCGAGAGAATTAATTGCATACCAATTCAAAGAAATATAGGTAAAAGTTTTTTCAAGGGTGATGAAGACATGATGAAACTGAGCACATATGACAACTTGGCCACACGACAAAGAGCTGATGAAACTGTGAGACAAACCTGGTAACTGTTTTGAGCAGCAAACAGAGCTGCACTAAAAGGGCTGAATGATTTGGGTGGGGGGTAGTGCATGGGTGTGTGTGTTATGTGAGAGTATGTGTTGGGGGATGTAAGCATCTCCCAAAACATATAAAACACTGCCAAAGGAGAATACACTTGGAAAAGGTAAACAAAAACAGGTTTTTAATTTGAATTTTATGAAAATGCGGTATGTCAAAAATGATTTGTACCCTTATAGTCAATTTATTTCAAAAAATCATTACTGTCATTACAAAAATAAAAGCCTTCCTATAACTGCTGACAAGCTTTTTTGCATGTTTCCATTGGTATTTCCAGAGTTTATCTTTTAAGCTGAACTCCAAGTCTTGGAGGTTGGATGCCCTCCATGTCATCACCCTCATCGTTAGCTCTCTATATTCTATAGCGCAATCAAATGAGGAATATGGCTAGGCCACTCTAAAATAAAATATTACACTAAACCTGAATCTGTTAAGGGTATGAATAATTTTGGACTTATTGTTTTTCATCCATCATATATATCTTTATTTGTTAGCAGATAAAGCATATATTATCTTGAAATTGGGTTTTTCCATATTTTCCAAACATGATAACAGTAATAATTAAAACCACAATAAAAATAGGAATGAATTTGAAAACGGTGTTTATAGGGATATGAATAACTTATAAAACATTCTGAAATAAAACACTGGAACATTCCACCCAGGTAGCTAAAACTGTTTTCTACAGAATGTAACCCTCAAACCAGACTAAACCTGATACTATATGTCAAATAAAAGCACAACAGCGTATTGCTCACAATGAACGTATTCAAGATAGTTAATATAAACCAGTGTATGCAAACACCCACCAACAGCAACCCAGTTCAACTCCTAACATCAAGTTAGACACCCTCCGAATAGCTGAAGGGCAAAAAGATATTTCTATACCATGCAATTTAGTTGCATCATGCTGGGGGTCATGAAAGAGAGCAGTTCATTTGACACTTGATACAGAGTATCTTCTTTTCATCACATTGTAACTGTAATGTAGGGTGCTGATGCAATGATCCTTCACTGATGTAGAGAAACATGAAACCGTAAAAGCAACAGCGCCCATGACTGTGGATCATATCCCTGTGGCCAGAGTTTAGTAGTGCAATGGGGCCAAACACAAAAAGTAACACTGCGTCATTACACTTGTCCTGCTGCTTCCTTTAGCAGTGCGCAAGCACAAAAGTTTCTGAAGAGGGAGGGAAGTGATCAATGAGCAACTTCTAAAAAGAAGTGGCAGATCAAATTAACTGCACTTGTATTAACGCGACCCGGTGCACTCATGGTCTCAGCACCAACGTGGCCACACAACGCGCAAAATAAAAAAAAAAAACGGGATTTCTCACCTTGTTGAAGTTGTAGTAGCCCAAACAATGGGCGAAATCCAGGTTTGACGGATCTCCGGGGATAGAATTCCCTCCGGCAGTCGGATAAAATCTTACATCCATGTCGTGCGAGGCAGCTGCGCGCAGTTGTAGCCTGCTTGTTTCTGCCGCTTTTACTATCCAAGCGCTCAGTTCGAGAGAAAGCGAGGGAGCGAGAGGGATGGATGGATGGATGGAGAGAAAGCGCGGAAGACAACCACGGCAGCGGTGCGGGGACAGGTAAAGTTTCCGTATTCCTCTTCTACGCCTGGTTCAGTCGCCTCATTTCGGAGGAAGCCTGCGTGAAGGTTGGACGGAGCCCAGGAAGCTGTCCCTCACGGAGCAGAGCGGCGGACGCTGTGCACCAACATGCATTTACACACAGCTGCTGCTGCTGTATACAAAGAAGCCACGAGACCCGGCGACTGAGCGCGAGTCCACCCCCTTCTCCCTCCCCTCCACACGCAGGAAAAATAAATAAATAAGCAAAAACAGTAACAAAGTGGCAAAAAGACGCGCAAAGTTTAGTCAAAACCGGACGCAACCTCAGATTTGCCTCATTTTCCTCTCGGAAGTTTAAATCGCTCCAACAACTTAGAGAACTAGTTAGTGAAAAGGAAACAGGAGCCCGCTGTCCGCCTGGACTCCTCTGCTGAGCGCTGGGTTCGGAACACAAGCCGCGGACAACCCTCCACAGACGGAGCAATTAGCGAGCGGGATGTAGTACAGTGGATATCCAAGTTCAGCCCTACGCTCTGCCTGACCTGACTGTCCCGCAGATGAACAAGGCAAATGTGCGAACAAGCCAGCCACTCCCCAAACACACCAAGCCACTCCCAATAAAAAAAACTGTCTTTAAGTTCATGTGACATGTTGGCCATGGAAATTAATCACAATTAATGTCTCGTTTTTTTCCTCTCTTCATAGTTCCAGCAATTTATATCATCCTTGTGTCCCCTCTCAAAGTTATGTTTGATCACAGTTATTACATATTCAATATCCAATTATCCTTTAATAGGTGATTGAAATATTTAGAATGAATCCCCTTTCCAAGAGCTGTCCCTACCACTAGCACGCCCAGGCTCCCTAATTTCCTAATTGGGGAAACAGCAAACCTTTCCACTGAGAAATGGGATGCTCCTTCAGATTTCTTGGACACAAACATATTAGCTTAATCTACCCATATGTATTTTACAAGCAGTTCTCAATTATAGAGCACAACTTACTTTTATTCATGTTAAGGGAGAATAAAAATGTAATGCCAAGGGTACCGTATATAAATCCGATCTAATGTATATTTTTTAAAATAAAGAACTGCCGATTTAGAGACAAATATAATATGTTGTATATAAATATTCTAAAATGCCAGAGTTTAATAATTATATGATAATAAATATACTTAGATTACACTGACTGTCTGACTGCAAATATACTAATGCTTCATTATTAGTTATTATTATTAGCTTTTTTACTAGCAAATTTATTAGCAAATTAGTACAAAATTTGACTCAGCTGTTACCTCAGAATGCATCAAATTCAATTCAATTTCATTTATATAGCTCCAATTCACAACACATGTAATCTCAATGCACTTTACAAAGTCTAATCCAATCAAATCATACAGATTGGTCAAAAAGTTTCCTATCTAAGGAAACCCAGCAGATTGCATCAAGTCTTGACAAGCAGCATTCACTCCTCCTGAAGGAGCGTAGAGCCACAGGGACAATTGTCAATGGCTTTGCAGCAATCCCTCATACTGACCATGCATGAAGTGACAGTGGAGAGGAAAACTCCCCTTTAGCAGGGAGGAAAACCTCCAGCAGGACCAGAACCAGGCTCAGTGTGAACGCTCATCTGCCTCAACAGACTGGGGGTTAGAGAAGACAGACCAGAGAAAAGCACACATTGATCCAGGAATCCTTTCTATGGTATATGGTAATAGAGGATGATCTGGCTGATCTGTAAAAAGCAAGTGCATTTCCTATTTTAAGTCTTGCAGCAATATATTGTTAAGAGATAAATACTACTGCTTTTACACTTTAATGATGTACATTCAATGCTCTGACAAGCTCTAGATTAATATCGAATACAAGTTAGATTATAAATAACATAGTGTTTAACATTAAGACTTTGGCATAAAAAGCAATTTAAGCATCATGTTTATGCACAAAATATTCCATGTTAGGTTTTTGTGGCTTTTAATTGACATAGTTGGCCATTGTTTACTTAACTAATGACCCTCCCTTAACATGCATGATTCTCTTTGGAAGAACGGTGCTAAACGCACAGAAATCTTGAAATTTCTCTTAGTGAAAGGCTTCATTCCCTTCACAGTGCCAAGCAAGAAGCTGCTGTTTAGTTCACAATGTCTCCATTACGACCCTAAAAGATGTTGATCTTTTTTTTTTCTTTTTTACCTGACATGCAGATCTTTCAAAAAGCATGTTGCATGTTGTCCAAAGAAAATGTGCATTTACAGGTCAGACAAAATTAATAATGAGGTGATAGATTTAAAAGTAAACGTGAACTATATAAAGATCAAAGCGAGGATCTTCATGTTCAGACCTAAACGGCATGTATGTAGCTTTCATATTTGCCCAGTAGCTATTTCTGCAGCAATTCTTATTCCAAATTTAGGAACAACATTAACACAAACCTCACACCTCTCTATCCACTCATTAATGCATACTATTTATGTGATGGAAGTGTCAAGGAGATTGTTTTTTTTCTGGAACATGATTTAGATGATCAATGTATTTTCCATGGGAAAAGTGTGAAATGAAGGGTGAAACACCAGTGATTGTGCACATAGCCTCAAGCAGAACGCCTGAGTTAACAAGATAGTATAACCACCTGTTATCACTGAATTGAAGTTAAACAAAGAAAGCCCAACCAAGCCAAACTTGCTTTGTGGCACATTTCTCAAGGCTTAGTTGTGACAACAATCAGCAACAAAAGTTCTGATTCAATCTGGTGAATATGGTTTTTTTATCAGAGTGGTTAATCTTAGTAAGTTAATAGGGATGAATTTGCTCACCAACCTTGAAATTACATTCCGTTTCTGATTATGGCAGTAGTAAACCCATTGCCATTAGTTTTCTGTGCATTTGATTGATCTAATCATTGTGACAAATGTATAAACACTGGATACATAAAAGTTGTGCATGTTATTTTCTTACATACAAGTTGGTATCTGTAAAGAAAGAATGTGGGTGTCAAACACATTCCTCAGAACAGGCATTCACATGTTTTTGAGCAGTTAAAGAGCTAAACAATCTAAAAAATTACCTTCATGAGTACCCCTGTGTCTCCTTCTTCACTATCTTTGTGCATTAAGAATGAATATGTGTGTGCACTTCTTGCAGATAAAGTAGGGAAACACTACTATTCTTGTGTGAGCATATGTGCATTTAACTGATTTCCTTTTAACCTTGATTAACGTTATTTGTTCTGAACAAACAGACATGTTTGACTGGGTTGCTTTTACCAATCAGGGATTTTCATTGTAGGAATAATTCTGGAAAGTATCCCATCATGTAAAAAGGTTTTCACTTTTGAACTTAGTACATCCTGGTTTTACTTTCAATAAAACCATACATGTACTGTGCTGTTTCAAACTGCTGCCTTAAAGTCCCCTGTTTGATTATTTGCTTGATAAATGTGATCATGAAGAAAACATTATTTTGCACAGTCCAAATATTTGGATATAAGCTTTTAAATGCTGCAGTAAATATTTTCTATATAAATTCACCCTTAATGTACAGTCTCTCATTCTCATTTTTTGTTTTTATATATTTTTTTCCTTTCTGTCTATCTACATGCTGCATTAGCCTGACACGATGCTGCTGCTACACTTGAAATTTCCCACTGAAGGACAATAAAGGATTTTGCAATTCTATTCTATGCTTCCTCTAATGCAGTGCAGTTTGTGTGTTTCTATGAAGTTGATATTGTTCAAGACTGTAAACCACTTTCAAATTCCAGCAATGGGTCTAAAAATTAGTTTAACTCTCACCCTGCAGCAGAATGTGCTTCAGCATGTATAGAAAGTGTTTTTTTCAGTATTGAATAACAAACTGTATTGGCAATAGCAGAGGGAAATGCTTTTCTTAGATGCCATAAAGATAAAATATAAGATATAGTCACTCAATACTATGCAGCAAGAAATCTTAAAATGAAGACAGGAGTTAAAGGGAAATTTGGATTTTTATCGTTGCTCAAATCATCACACAAAAGGTCTTTTGTCATTAACCTATCCCAGTTTGACCTCAAAGGGAATAGAAGAGGTCAGATTAAATATAAAAATCAATGCTAACGCAATAAGTGAACACAGGCTGGTTCCTCCTATGTACTGCCTGCAAACATCAGATTTTCTTTATTGGCCTTTAAAACATCAAAATAAGTTTTGTTTTTGTTTTTTGCATTTAGGTGTACATCGATATTTAGAGTGATGACACAGTGATGTTACACATCAGCCACAACTTGTCAGCTCTTTTCTTTTCTGTGTTTTAGGAATGACCTATTTTGAGTTCCTGTATTGTAAATTATCTTGCATCTTTGCAGATAACCAGATCATTCAAATGTTTGTCAGTAAGAGGATGTAAGTGCTGCTTATGAGAAGGAAAAAAAACATGCAAGCGGGTAAGAATGTTGGCATGTAATTTATGCAAGCTTAATCAATGACATAGAGTGATAAACTCTGCTGTGCTGCGCTGCAGGAGATAATCCTCGTTTGAATGCTCTCCAGTGCTTGCTTAGAGATGGTCAACAATCCATGAGAGTTGCCAGGAAATCTGCTCTGTAATTATGGACATATTGATGCATATGCAAACCATTTTTCGTCATGTTACTGTTTGATAGGGGCTCTTGCATGCATAATGAGGCAATGTCTTTTGGTACTGCACTCTGATACACCCACCAATCAAATCTCATTCATTCGTGGATATACAGACATATAAAGACCCTCAAACAGCCTTCCAAACATCACATATCAGATAAGTAAGCTTCACCCTGTTCCCAAATAAGGGAGCTTGCTTCTGTTATTTATTCCTGTTCTTAAGGCTTTTTCACACTGCAGTCAGAGAGCAGAATTAATTTCCTTTCTGATACTTAGCTGTCAGTGTCTCAGCCAGATGAATCATGCTTTTCTGCTATATGTCATTTCCTTTCAGCCCTGCAAACACTGCAGCCATTCGGCAACAAGAAAACAAATTATCTCCTCCTGGCTTCTGCTCAGATTCAATTAAAGCGGTACAGAGTAATTATGTGGCGATACAAAAGAGTAATAATGCAAAAATAATTAATTAACCTAATAATCTTTATTTACTGTGCATCCCCCCCTTTCACGTTAAGTGTGTGATTCTGTCAGCAAGACACCTTCAAAAAAGTCTGCCATCTCAGTTTTTTTGTTTTTATGTTAAAAATAATTTACTATTATATTTATACTTTTAAATTATATTTAAGCTAGCTTGCAGAGTTAAACTATGGAGGAAAGAACGGTAAATAGTAAATAGCTTGTACTTGTAAAGAAGGTATTTATTGTAGCTCGTTTTTATAGGTTCTGCAGAATGGCGCCATAAAACCTGGTCTGCTTCTTTTTCCAGGCACTCATCTTTAGACATTTAAATCAAACAACACAGAACTATAATTTTGTCATATTTGTGATTAACATTACTGGCATGCATCTATTCATTCAGATGTTTAATGCCTTTTTTATAAAAGACATAACATTTGCTTTAATACTAAAACATGTGCTTACAACCTAATTCTGCATCTTAAATCCAAACCCAGAAAAAAAAAAAAGATTTAGCAATTTGTGTTTGATGTGCAAAATATTGTATTTTTCGGACTATATGGCACACTTAAAATCCTTAAATTTTCTCAAAAACTGATCATGCGCCTTATAATCTGGTACGACTTTTATATCATTAAAATTGTGCTTACTGACCGATTTTATGTGGTACAATGCGTTCAAAAATCTGTTAAAATGTGTAAGTACAACTTTGGTTAGCAATGAAGCCGCTCCGCTCAAAGGACATTTGTAACATTACGGTACACTGTGTCACTACGGCTGTGTCTCATTCCGCCTACTTCCGTCAGTGCACTGCTGATGTGCACTGACCACTTACTGCCGTAGTGCCCACTTTCGACCGTTAGTAGTGTTCCAAAAGGAACACTTATGTTAAAACACTTACCGGAAATGACGGGATGACGTGACGAACGCAACACACGTGACCGCGAATTTTTCAGACCGCCAAGAAATATATGCCGGCGTTTTTTTTTTTTTTTTTTTTTAAAAACAACAATCGTTTACATTCACAGCATGTTGAAATTACATCGCCTCCGACGTCAACGCAGGATCCTCCAAATATTGGCTGAACATGAGGTATGTTCGTGTATTTTACAAACACCTATCGAGTACAATGCCTCGTATTACCACCATTACTTACATTTATATGATTGCGGTTTCGGCTGTCTCGGCTGAATTGTCCGCCATTATTTTCAAACTGGGAACATCTTCCCGACGTCCTTAGCCCCTCCCTTTCCGCTTTGTAGTCAAGATGGCGTCCGTTTAGTGCGAGTAGGGTCCATCGTTACACACTGCATTTTGTGCCCGTTTTTAGGGGGTCATCCGGGTACTTTCAGTGCACTGACTTTTTGTGTTATCTACACTACCTACTTAAAACTAAGTGTTCGAAGTGTAGAAGTAGGCGGATTGAGACACAGCCTACTTGATCGGACCCCTGAGCTGTCTACAAGACTGCCTGACTGTAATGTCAAAACTAGAAGTTGCATTCATGTAAGGCAGCTAGCGCTTGGAATACGCACTAGCAACAATAAATTTAGTAAGTTAATTCAATATGAAAGTTCCATTTATTTTGGCCTTATGTTAGAAACAGGGCAGTGTAGTCCAACTACTCTGTCGTCCCGATTAAGGTGGAAACACACCGGACGTGTTGCAAAGCGCAGCAAAGCAGCACGTCCTACACTTAGGTTAGCTTTTCCTTTTAATCAGTCAATAAATGTACACCAGAAGCATAACGCTACTTGATGGCTAAATTAGATAAGTTCTAATTTTAGACACCTATATGTTCCGTTTTGGCAGGGAATAAACGGGTAAACATCCTATTCACTTCCGGAAGTATCCCAAAATAAGAGTCGTCGAAAGTAAAGCGCCAAAAAAACACCTTTGCAACCCGCTGAATGTTTGCCACATGTGGTCCAATCTGTGTCCTGGCTTGTGAACGTGCAGGTTGGTTTTCTCAGCTGACAAGCAGATATTGGAGGGGTTCTCCTAGACTTGGTGGAGTACTAACTCTAGAACCTGGGGTACATTTTTTCTCTTTCAGACAATTACACATTTAACCATTATGATGACGATTGCACTCTTTGAATGATATCAACCATGGTTTACACAAAACCCAGTGTGTCTATAGCTGCTAATTAGGCAAAGGATCAGTGAAAATAGATTTATGACAACTGAAAGTGAACTGTATAGATGAACCACGCTCTGCTCAGCATAAATATCACAAAGCTTTTTTATATACATATTAAAGTTTATACACCTTGAGATCCAAATTACTCACCGAGTATTTTTTCCTCATTGTTTGGTGAGAAAAAAAGAACATATGTTAATTGAGAGCCCTGTAACTTTAAAATACTGAAATATAATAATACATTTTCTTAAACAAAGAAGATTAAATATATTCTTGCTTTAACATCATCACTTTGAATCACATCTCTTAAATGTTTATTGACTAGCATAGCGGTGAGAGTGTTATTCAAAAGGGGGTTTCATAAGAATCTAAAACCTCGGAGAGATGTAAAGACCTCTTGAAAAGCACCAAAATAGATGGCCTTGCTCTATATGAGTATGTCCATTTACACCATATGCTGTTGGTGTTTGATATGACATTTGCCATTTGTACAAGGAAGTAAACTCACCTCTGCAGACCGAACAGTTACTGTGTTGGTTTACCAAATCTGCAATACAACCTTTTGTGATAAAAATGCTGACACCAAACATAAACTGCAACAAAAACAATATAGTTACATCCCAATTTGTAGATTGTCTATATATGTAGATAGTGAGGAATAAAAAAAATGATCGTTAAAATACAAATTTGAAATTGAAGTTGTTTTTTAAAGCATGTTATACTGTATCTACAAATGATTGATAGACCAAGTTTCTTCAGCTTCATTCACAGTTTTGTAATGTCTTCTGTGTTCGCCATACATCAGTCAAATCAGAAAGAAAGAGGAGCATCTGTTTTTGATAGACTCAGTGCTGGATATTTTATAGTCATTATAGGCATGTGAGGATTACCAAAGAGCAGTGTGCATATAATAAAAAAACAAAAAAAAGGGGGGGGGGGAGTAACATTAAAAAAAAAACAGATGTTAAAGGAGTAAAAGTTCAGTGGTTTATTGTTCAGTTTTTTTCCCTTTATTTTTAAGCAAGAGAGCAAATTAACCATCAAAAGTACAAAAGTGCACATTAGAGCTGCAACTCAAAGCTCTTAAAACACAAACTAAAGTAGACTGATTTAAGGCCACACAAGTAAAGATGGTGCAAACCAAATCTGAATATAACGAAAACAAAACATAAGTCAATTCAAAGCTTGGTCACCTAAAAAAAGTAGTAACATGCTAAAAGTTCACAAACGTTAGAATACCACAACAAGACCAGCTATCAAAGGCTATCAAAACCATCACAGATGCCCTGACTAGTGCCAGATTAAATAAGAAGGTCTCTCTCAGGATCAGTGGGGCATTTAAAGTAAGTATCCAATCTGGAGAAGAGTAGAACTGGAAGAGGAAGTGACATAGGAGGAAATACAGGAAGTGTCATAGGAGGAGGTCTGCATCAAGATGCCTGTGCAAATCCTCAGTTATCCGGGTCATCGCAACAGCAAACAGGCTTAAATCGGAGGCAACTGGACTTTCGTTGAATTCTTTATGAAAACGTTTCAACATCTATCCTACCCTATTTGTCAATTCTGGTGGCTAACCCTTGAGCAACCGGCTGTTGGTGCGCTGCTGTTTTTCAGGACATGGAGGCCCATCCTCCTAGGCGCATTTGAAGTCAGATGCAAATCAGTGACCCACCCGCCACTGTCCTGGGTCGTTAGAAACTATTGCTTGGTGTGAAGGGAGTAATTGGTCTCCGGAATCATGATGAGACTGCTGATTAATCTCTTTGGAATATGTTGGAGGACCGAGCTCTTAAAACTGGGGAGTTGGAAGCGCAATCCTCCCCCTCTGTTTAGTGCATCAAGATCCCACAGCAGAGCCAGCTGGCAGGAAGAACCAATAACATGGGAAAAGATAAATAGAACAAGAAAGACAAACAAAGGCTGTACCGCTGTAATTAAATGTCATCAGGTGATTAGTCGTTTTAGCACTCCTCAGTCATACTAAAAGCCTTTTTATATGTTTGACTAAGAAAGATCTTGGCTGTCTGCAGTTAGTGCAGAATGCTACTGCAAGACTTTTAACCAACACAAGAAAGAGCCAGTACCTTATCCCAGTTTTAATCTCTTTACATTGGCTACCAGTACATTTTAGAGTTAATTTAAAACATTTTGTCTTTGCTTTTAGAGCCCTGAGTGGCCAAGCTCCAGATTATATTACCAACCTTTTACCATATTCCCCTTCTCGTAGTTTGAGATCCTCCAGCCAAAGGCTGTTAATGGTTCCACGAACTAATTTCAGGACCAGAGGGTGTCAGGGTTCTCTGTGTTGTCCTGCTCTAACTCTACTCCTCAGGTGTGCCTAGTTGGCTGAGGGGGCGTGGCCCACACCTGCAGCTCGTTGCAGGCGGCTTCCTCTGGCTTCTTAAGCAGAGCGCTGACAGATGGAAGACGCCAGAGCCTTAACCAGTCGTGGTACGACGTGGCCTCTGACCCAACTCCTGGAAACCTGCTTGTGAGTTTTTTCGTCTTTGAACTTTGACTAATTTTGGATCTCCCTGTTTTTGTCACAGTTTTTGGTGCTTGGATGCACTCACCTGTCTTGACGTCTTGTCCGAAGAACCAGACCTACAGAATCCTCTCGCTCAGATTTTGCTCTGGCTCACCCCTCATACTCCCTGGATGTTACCCAGGGGGGCCTGAGATTCCCCCTCTCGGATTCTGCTGGTTCTTCCCTCACTCTGGTCAATCCATCTGTCACCCACTTCCGAGGAGGCTCGCTCTGGATCCCTCACCAGTAACATCAGCCACTAGCCGCCAAACACCAACAGGGGTAGGATCACAGAGTTCCCTCGGCGCTACTTCTCCCCGGTTAGGTCCGGCCAGCTTTATGGTAAGCAGCGCAGCTTCTAGTAGTTCTCCTGGTTCACCTTTCAGAGTCACTTACTCTTCTTCTCTTTGCAGTCTCTCCAGCCGTGACGTTCTGACCCTGCCGAGTTGTCCGTAGTCCCGTCCGTTATATCTGCCTGTTTCCTAAATAAACATCTTAAAACTGTGCTTTGCTTCCCGATCGTATCTGCATGTGGGCTCGTCATCTGAAAACCATGACAGAAGAGATCGGTCTTTTAAAGCTGCGGCCCCCAGGCTGTGGAATGCGTTGCCTTTATCTTTACGCTGTCTTCACTCTGGCTTTTAACTAGTTATATGCTATGATGTTGCATTTATGCTGTTTTATCTTTTTATATTTATATTTTGTATTGTTTTATGGTTTATTGTGAAGCACTTTGTGTTTTTTATCCTGTGAAAGGTGCTATATGACTAAAGTTTACTTTATTACTTACTAATTAGCACTTACCTTAGCCACATACTGGAAGTGGATATTTTTTATATCCTATTAAGTGACTGACATTTCCTTTATCTCAGGATTTTATTATATTATGTGCTTTAAATGTTCAGATTTTCTAAGGTTTTTTTACATTAAATACGACCCTTGTATGTAGTGAGTAGGGCTGGGAAAGTCAACGCGTTAATTCATTAGACTATTAACGCCGATATTTACTTTATCGCGCATTAACGCATGTTGCTCACATGCTTTTATTTTGTGAAGATTCTGTTGCTGCGGTGTAGGGGTTTGAATCAGAACAGTAGGTGGCGATAATGCGCCAATAACTTCGCTGTCAGCCCAGCCTCGGATTCAAACAGGAACAAAGGTGCTGGCTGGAAAAAGGAAAAAAACAAAGCTGACATGGGGAAGGCGGTGTTTCCCGCAGGAATTTGCTTAGGCGAGGCGGTGAGTTGGCGGCCGGAACAAGTTTTGTGCGGATGACTGGAGCGGGGGGGGGAGGGGGGGCGTCTGCATCGACGCCGTCGGTGAAGTCGCTTCTCGCTTCAAAGTATCCATGTATTTTTGCCTGTTTTTTCCCTGCCATTCACTATATGCACGTGAGAAAGCAACAACAAAAAAACGCGTGTTAACGTCAAATAAACATGCAAGCATATCGAGTTAGCAAGCATTTCAGTTTAAAGTTCTTCCAGCAACGAATATGACAGAAGCAAGTTAGTTGTAACCACTGCCAAGTTAAACTTTCTTATCACCGGAGCACCTTGAGCTTAACATATCACTTAAATGCCAAACACACTGTAGAGATCACCAAACAATTCAATGACTCAGAGAAGCTAACCAATGTAATGGTGAAGTGGATAGCTACTGTAGACCTTTTTTTGTGCTTCACACTTTGGTATTGAACATAAAATGGTAATGCTGCTCCCTGCTGTTACCTCAGAATTGCCTGTTTTTGGTAGATTTTTTCCCCATAAAGAGAATTTCCTGTCAGTGGCAATAAGCTTTAATTTATTATTATTGCTATTTTTTTGTTTTACATGTTTAAGTTGAGCTTTACACTAAATATGTGTTACTGATAAGTGCTACAAATGTTACAACACTTTTGTTCATATGGCAGCAGAACATTAAAATAAAAGTGCTCTTTACACTACTTTTGAATTCATTCTTGGAGTTTGCGCATACAATGCGATTAATCATGATTAATCAGGCAAATTATGCGATTAATCGTGATTAAAGATTTTAATCGTTGCCCAACCCTAGTAGTGGGATATACGAAATAAAATAAGACAGAGAAACTTCCTTTTAGAGAAAAAGTTTTGAACATCACAGTTCGCTTACAAAGGGTTACTTCAATAAAACACAATCACAAGTAAATGCAGTAACCACATTTTTACATTTCCAGCTCAGCACTGTTAGAGATGTGCGTAATTGAAGTGTTGTGAATGTATGAGGTTACTCTTTTTTTTTTTTTTTTTTTTTTTTGCACAGCTAACTTTGTGCATTGCTTTGTCATTCAAAAAGATCAAAATAGGTCCTAATGCTGCCAATAAGGCAGAGCAATTACTTCACAGAACTGGTACGAACCTCCCTGTCATCAGGGCTGTAACAGGCTATAAAGGTAGGTTTTATGTGTTCACAAGTTTGTTAAATATCTGTTTTAATGTGGGGAATCTCTATTTTATTGGTTTGTCTATGTGTGTTTTTTGCTCATTTGTAGAGAGGGTAGAGGGAAAACATTAGGAAAAATGTGATGAATAGGCATAATTAATTAATTAATTTGCATGCAGCTCATCTAGTAGTAAATAAGGGTGCTATTTGTTTTATATGGTAAAACAAGTATTCTAGCGACTTCTATAGAATATAAGAAGGAAAGTAACAGCCAGGTGCTGCTCAATAATTACACTATAGAAAAACATGACCATTTTTTTCAAAAGAAGAACTGGAGTTTAGACATAAAGGTGTATGTAAGCATAATGTCCAGTAATGCATTAGCAACAACATCAGAAATAATAGTTGCTACCCATCAATCTCCCATGAAGGTTTTGGCCTTCAGTTTGTCCAGAATATAGCTGCCCCTCTTTTAAGTAAGACCTCCCAACATGCAGACATTACCCCTGTTTTAATATTATTTGACTTTAAATCAAATCCTGAAGGCCTTCTACCACCTTATTTGTCTGAACTTTTAAGTGTTTGTGGGCGTGGACAATCCTTGATATCATCCAGTCAGCTTTTATTGGATGTTACAAGGACTAAGCTTAAACTTTCATATGAATAGGACTTCTCAGTGACCAAAACTGATTTGTTTAAAAACAAATTGCATTTTTTTCATAAAGGGTTTTAATGTCCCTTAGCACATTCCTTTTAACTGAACAATTATTTCTGTGATCTTTTTTAGTGTTTTTTTTATAATTTTATTTTTATGTACTTCGATCTACTTATTTAGATGTTTCAAATGGTTTTAGAAATCAATAAATTAAATTAAATGACTGTTTAGTGAAAACCAAATGATCATGTCAAGCATGTCTGTGTAGAGGTGATCATTTGTGCTTGTTTGACTTCTATAGAAATTTGGTACTTCTATTTTTTTCAACCACGAGCAAGGTAAAGCAATGGAAGTTTACTTGTATAGCATATAAAATAAATAAATAAAACATACAGAGAAAAATATATTGTAGTAGAATAGTAGCAGTAGGTCAAGATAAGTTGGACTACAAACTTCATCTAATGAAGTTTCAGTTAACTACAGCAGATTAAATTGAACATTAACATTCAAAGGCAAATCTAAACAGATATGTTTTTAACCTTGATTTAAATTAACTCAGGGTTTCCGCACTTTTGCAGTCTTCTAGGAGTTTGTGCCAGATAAGTGGCACATAAGAACTAAATGCTGCTTTTCCATGTTTGGTTCTGGTTCTGGCTTTGTAGAGCAAGCTTGAGCCAGAAGACCTGATTGGTCTGGATGGTTGATACACTGACAGCAAGTCTGTGATGTATTTTGGTGCCAAGCCATTCAGTGATTTATAGACTAACAGGAGAATCTTAAAGTCTATTCTCTGAGATACAGAGAGCCAGTGTAAGGACTATAGAACCGGGGTAATATGCTCTACTTTCTTACTTTTAGTGAGGATGCAGGCAGCAGCGTCCGTGTTTCAGCTGCCTGATTTACTTTTTTGATTGACCTGTGAAGACACTGCTGCAATAATCAATTTTAATAAAGATAAATGCATGGATTATTTTTTTCCAGAACCTGAAGGGATATTTTATGTGCTGGATTAGTGGGGTCTACAGAGATCTTAACTGACCCTTGACTTGTACAAGTCTTGAATGGAGGGAAGGTCAGGTGCTCTCTAACAAACTCTGAGATATTCATAAATTGCACACAGGTAGAATCTGTTACTAATAATCCAATTAATAGCTTTTTTTGGAGGGGGGATCAGAGTAAATTTGGATAAACAGATATGTACACCACTATTTCTATTTGTAAAAAAAAAAAAGAAGAAGAACAAGAACAAAGCACCATATTCCTTCCCAATTCACAAATGTGGGGTACTTTGTATTGTTCTGTTACCTAAAATACATATGAGTTTATGGCTGCAAAGTGATAAAATGTTTGGTGTGAATAGTTTTGCAATAATACTTTATATGTTAGTTAGTGTGGTATCAAATGGCTTCTTTAGAGAATGGATGTTATCTGTAAAAATCCATCTCTCTATTATCTGAAGAAGATAAATAAAGCTTTGCAAGCCCAACAATCTGAAAGTATCACTATATAATTATTATGTATAAATTTAGACTCAAATAATGTCAAAACTCCATTTATTGTAAAACTGAGCCAAAGCCAGGGAACTATTTTAACAAGCCTTTTTTTCCGTCTCATCACAGCTATTCCCACTATGTCCTCTAATCACAGCGATAATACTGCTACTTTCACAGCATCAAAGATAGGTAATTCTGTTTGATCCAGTGTGACCATTCTGTAATGCCTGTCACTGGCCATATTCTTATGTTTATATCATGAGTCTGGAGAATCATGAATATTTATGCTGCCCATGCAACTGAATGCTCAGCATGAAATGAAATACTACGCTGCTTGAGGGTTGTTTGCCCTGAGACACAAATCTAAATCTACATATTGCCCACTGCATACAAATAATACTGCAGCCGAACCAGCAGCAAGCCTTTGGCTGTAGACTAGAAATGTGTTTCGTTTTTAACATACCGGGTTATTTGGGTTCTTTGCAAGATAAATTGAGGAAATGATTTCCCTCCATGTTGTTTCAAGTTACATTAATAGTGAGTGATACACATACGAGAGAAATGGAAAAAAAAAAGATCTTTATTATTTACCTAATTCTTCAATTAACTGGATTTTTACAGAAATATGTCAGTTGCCCAGCAGTTCTCCAAATGCCAAGATGGACATTATGAATACCGCATCATTTTCCAGCAAAAAATAAATAAACAAAAAAAAAATTACTATTTTCTCTTCCATGGTTCAATAACTGAAGAAATGATCTTGATTTATTTTTCCCTATGGCTGGAAATCTCATTTTATACTGCAAAATATTATGTGCAAACCAATTCCAAATCCACTTTTCTAGTCTACTTTTCCATTATCACAATAAAATCACAGCTCATTTTTATGAGGGCTGAATGCTGAAATACATGAAAATGGGCCTGAGAATTGGCCTGCTCTCTTGGCCATTGTCTTTTGAATTAAATGTCAACACAGGTGTAAAACAAAATGTAACCTCATATTCTGTTGAATATAAATGTGCCATTTACTGATATAGATGAATCTGGAAGAGAAAGAGGCTCATCTTGTTGCTCATAAATTAACTTGGGCTTGTCCATGGTTGAGTGACATATCTTTGATTTGTAGCAAGCAGTTAATTTCAATCCAAATCCAGCAGGCTGTAATTTCTCACAGCACTTTTCTTCCCCAGACAGTCGGGCTGAGGGAAAAAAAAAAACAACACACGCATCAGATAAATGAGATCTCATGTGACCTTTAAAGGCAACACTTTTGTTAATGTAGGCCACAGCAAACATTTTACAATTTCATACCTTCCTTTAAATAAATGTGACCAGCAAGTTGGTTAACTAGTCTAAATTAATTGCTGATGGTGCTGCCTGACAACCAATTCCATCACTGATATTTTTGCTGTGTAATTGATTTTGACTGTGTAATTACACAGTGTTTGCAGTGGCGCTCTGGACTAAGTCATGAGACACAAAGCTCAGGAGGACAACGAGTTTAAACACACAAAAAAAACATTGTTGAGGCGGTGAGCCATGACCCATCCACTGTCTTCCTCCTAAAGCTTTCATTTCCATTAGTGTATTCTCTCCAGAGTCCTGAAAAAAACTTGCTCATCCCTTCCTACTCTATGCACTTGGACACCTATTAAAGTATGTTGTTAAATTCTTCATAAATGGCAGTGTTTCAGTGCTATTAAATAAAAAGCCTTATAAAGTTTCTGAATTTATTAAATGAACAATGCACGTCCCCAATGACAAATTTTGTAACTGCACCACTGTACTATAGTGGAAGT
Organism: Fundulus diaphanus; assembly: GCA_037039145.1. Lineage (NCBI taxonomy): Eukaryota > Metazoa > Chordata > Actinopteri > Cyprinodontiformes > Fundulidae > Fundulus > Fundulus diaphanus. The sequence continues at coordinate 13,870,579 of CM073122.1, read as the reverse complement.
ACAATTATATTGCAAAACTAATTTTTCTTGTTTGGTAAAAGCAAAGTAAAATAACTACTGCAAGATATGTTTGTCGTTCGACTGTCTGGAACGACAAACATGCCGTGATGGGTCCTCATTAGACTTTATAGTTCTTGACTATAACTGCAGCAAATCTGGACTGAATCAGCTGAAGCATATTTTTCTACAAAGGCTTTAGTGGGAAGTGTGCCAGGTGGACTGTGATTTTGGCACAATTTGAACAAATGTGACAAAATCTGCGAGATTCTGAGAGAGTCAGCAATGTTTGGTAGATAGTTAAATGGCATCTTGTGTGTTAAAAGTGCTGTAAAGCTGAACGTATTTGTGCAAAAAAATTGGGGACTTGTTTTTGAAATATTAAAGCCTCCTCCTTAGAGGGGTTTAGAAAAAAAGTGACTGTTTCTGACCTACTTTTAAAGTGTGATAAAATGGCTTGAGTCTGCTCATACCTGGACTGGTAAGAATAGGCTAGACAGGTTAACCTTTTCTCTTTCTTTGATCTCTTCATTCGGCATTGAGTGTTAGTCAAAATAAGCACTAACAAACACTGAACTCTCATTTGCACAGTTCCTGAGCTATTTTGTCAAAACAATGAATGTTATCATGACCTTGCACAATGTTACTCTTTCTGTTGGACACATGTGAAAGCTTCCAACAAAGAGGGAAAGTTGCGACAACACAAATCGAAGCAGGGCTGCACAATATCAGGACAACATGTTTGCAGTGCTGTTGTTAAAAACTGAGACAATATCACTTTTGATTAACCCACATTTTCTGACTCTTTTCCCACTTTCTCTTCATCACAAAGTCCCACATTTTCTTTCGAGCTTCAGTATCTCAACAACTAAAAATATATACATCTAATGTGGTCATCGAGGGCATTGTAACACTGTCCAACAGGGCAAATGTACTATTGACATGTACTAGAATTTGCATGTATGGAGCATGAACTTATTGTACTAAATGAATATTTATCCTACCAAATACTGCAACAATATTACAATATTGCACCCACTGACATTGCAATGATAATTGCAATTTGATATATTGTGGAGCTCTGGTTAAAGGAACTGTACCTGATCCTGCAGAAATTCAAACCTTGAATGAGTAAAACAGTTTAGTTTTAACGGCAGGACCCCGAAAAGCCAAAAACCACTATTCGCACTGCTGCCCAACTGTTTTTATTACGATGAGAAACCCTCGACATGCACGAGGCTCAGGATGCGCCTCAAGCTTGAGCACAATCTTCCAAAGGGAATAAGGCTTCATTAGTTCTTTGTTTTCTTTGACATAAATGGCTATGTCTTGTAAACTTGCCTGCAAGTTGAATTCTCTCTGTATGTTTGCTTTCACAAACACATGAGAATAAAGCATTCAAGAACCGACCCAGAACACGTCTACCAATCATGTTGCAGTGTTATGGTTTAAGGCAGGATATACAGCTGTGACGAAAGCTAGAGGTGCCGAGCCCACAGCTGACCCAAAATAAACATGGCAGCGCATGAAGACGTATGCATAGGTGTTGCTATCACATTTGTTTTGTCAGAATCCCCAATTTCTTCTTTGAAAGAAGAACAGCAAGAAGTGTCTTGAGCAGTGTAAGTTGTTATGGTTTTATCATGGTGCCTGCTGCTTACATTTTCATTTTATACCATGATTGGCTAAAAACAAACTTTGCTAAGGGGGCACTAGGTGCTGCTTCACCCAATCGGCTCAGACAGTTCTGCTGAATCTCTCTCAGCACTAGCGATCGAGCTAGTGACCCTGCACTAGCACGATCATGCGATCATTTATTCAAATGTTATTATCAAATTACATCTTTTAACTCATAATACATTGCGTACAAAGCATATTTTCTAACCAGACAAACATAAATTCAGTTATAGTTCCTTTAATAGTCTTATTTGATTTTATTTAGCAATTCAGAAAGCTTTGAGATAACCCACAATTAAATTTTAATATTGATAGCCCATTTTTATTGGCTGACTAACAATACATTACGCTGAAGTTATCCTAAGTCTGTTTTCAATGGGTGGATGAGTGCCTCCTGAAGACCCTCCTCCAGAAGGGCATGGTGGAGGAGAGCAGAGCTAAGTTTGGAGACTGACACCATCCAGTAGGTCTTGCTGGCTGAGTCAGATAAAGACCAGATCAACCTGGGAGAATCGCCTGAGCAGAAGCATAAGCTGGTTCTGTCAAAGATGTAGAGCTCTGACCCAGCAAGGTTGTTTTATCCTGCTTGACTGTGGTGGTTTTGTTGCTCAAAGCTGTTCAAGTCTGGCTCCACATATTGGATTCCCCTCCCTTTTTACTTAAATTAAATTATGTTTTGCAAGTTACAGTTTGTTTAGACATCCAAGAGACTAATAAAGTGGTAAATCTTAGATTTTAATTAACATACATACTATGTAGATTGTTTCCAAGTAATTTCATTTTTCATTTTAACAATAAATGCTTGGGATAGCTGTGCAATCACGGAAAGAACATTTCAGAATATCCAGGAAAAGGACATTTAACTACTTAAGTAAAAAATAAGGTCAATTCAACAATTAGTGAAATGGTGTAGCTTTCAGTATACGGTGACTCAAAGGAAGAGGTTATGAGTTACAACTTGGAACTGATCCAGTATGAGATGCTGGATCGACATTTGTGATAATGATAGTGCTAAGATAATTTTCTGTAAGTGGGATGTCTAGTGTCTGCATATGTAGCTGATAATAAAAGAGCTTTAAATGTGCTTATGTAAGTCATGCCTGGAGCTCCCACATCAGGTTAATCACACTTGTCTCCCTCTTTTAAATAAAAAGGAAAGAAAAAGTATGTTATCTGATATGAGTTAGAAAAACATAGTTTTGGGAATAACAGCTAGTTTTTATGTTTACACAGAAAATGTAATCATAGTCAAGTAAAATAAATAGTGAGATGAATTACATACTAGATTAAGAAAAGTAAATATAAACACAGAGAATAGAAAGAAAGGAAAAGAAGAGAGAGAACCAAAGAAGAAATATTCTCTTCAGACAATCCATTTACTCCAAAACACACCTTGGGTTATTGAGAACGATAACAATCCGGCAAGAGCCTATTGTATTGCAGTGGGTAGACACATGTTTCTCCTGGCTTGACATAATTGCCATTCTTCCTCTGTTTTCTATCTGGGCAACATCAATCTCAGTTGCTGGTCTGTCAGAACTGTCGGCGGCTCAGAGCAAAGTCAGGCTTCCCATATCGGGGCTCTGTGAAGTGCTGGAGCTGAGGATGAGAGATCACACAGCTGCCTCAGCCAAAAGACTTTGTCCTCCTCTTAACATCATGTGTCACCATATAAATTCAGTGTAAAACTGACTTCAGCACCAAAGGCGCATACAAGCTGACAGTAACAAATAGATTCTTGTTTTTCCTGCCATGTCTAGTACATCAGTAATGCCCATGATGGAATAGTAAATTACATCAGAAATGATCATCCTATGTACATTTTATATTGATAATTGCATTTGTGGGATCATGTTCTAGGAAATAAAAAAGTTGAACTAGAAAGCATGAGCTTATTCTGTTTGAATTTTGGTGAAAAATCATCATACAAAATCCCTGTGCAGTGTAAGCAAAGACTAATCACTGCTTCAAAATCTTTTTCACAACTTTGGGATGAAAAAGATTGTTTGAGGGGAGAAGCAATATTTCACTGGGTGAAATAGGTGCAGGCAATCTGCCTTTGGAGTGGAGAAGGCAGCAGTGTTTTATAATGGAAGAAATTCAATGTGACATGTTGAGAATGAATTGCTCAGTCAACCAGAAATATCCCTTGTTCTAATGGCTTGGGACATTCAGTGGCGTGTTCTCTCCTCCCCTCCCCCTCCCAATCCTCACATTTTTCTCCCCACCTCTCTTTCCATTCGATCTCTTCTTCCCTGTCTGTACAAACACAACTCACATCTGTAACAAATAACATCATAAAGAGGCCCTGATAGCTTGAGATGTAACTACATATGTAGCAGCTAAACCTGCACAGCATCTTAACAAATTACTGAAAAACACCCCATTCAAAATCGATACAGACTTAAATAGTTGATTAGTTTGCCCTAGACCTGTTCCAACGAAGACGTGGGCATACATTGATCTATTCATCAGGTTTTGGCTCTAAAGCAAAATATCTGTCTAAAACCTGTCCTGCCCATGTGCTCTCATTGTTAAATCTGAAACATATCATGCAGTGCTAGGTAGGCATATGTGCTACTCTTTGATTAGTTGGGTGAAAGATAAAAAAAATGTTGCTTTAGGCTGTTACAAGGCTTCATATGTCTGTGTGGTTGTGGCCAACCAGTACAAGCACTAACACATTGATCCTATCACTGCTTTGATTAATATCAAAGGGAAATATTCATCAGCTTGAATTTCCCTGTAGATAAAAAGCATGTTGAATTTTTGGTAGAAATGGGTGATGCTTAAAACTTGTAAATGAAAGCACAATTAATTCACCTGACAAAAATATTTTTTTCCCTGCAAGGTTCAGAACCAAGGTATAGGGATGACGGGGCTGTTTGCCTACACATCTGAAATGCAATTCAATTTAATACGCTCATTCATAAAGTGCTAATTTGCAACATCTGTAATCTCAAGTCACTTTAGAAGACAAAAAGGTCCAACTCATTTACAGAAATATAGAATCAAATTTATCAAATTATATATTTGATCTTTGTTATTAATGTCATCAGATTGAGGTCGACTGAACTTCTGAGCAACCACTACCCCTGTCACACCATTGCGTAAATGCCTCACTTATGTGTTGGATCAATATAAATGGCTATGTAAATAACACTCCACTACTGCAACACTAAAAAAGCAATATGCAGGCTTCCCCAAATTCTTTTGGGGAAATATCATATAATTCTGTGGCATAACTGTCACAACTCAGACGCACTATACCATACCCACCACTGTCAAAAAATTTATATACATGCTATCCTAAAATAAAAGCAATGACCTGACAGTAAAATCCCTTGTTGCATATTATGTTGTGCAGAGGCTTTGTCTGCACTGATAAAGATTAAATGATCTGGATGGGATGAATCCCTGGAGTGACTCTAATAACAGGCAGTCTGACCTACTTTCTAAATTATTCAGCTAAGAATTATTATTATTATTATTATTATAAAATACACATATTTAATAGATATGAGATGACTTCATGTATTACTTTTTAAATATTTCGATCTTCATATAACATGTTTTTCGAGATGACAACCTGTGCCAAGATAAGAAAGTGTGATAGCTCATCATTATACAAATAGTCCAATGCTGAATTTCACCAAACTTGGTGGTGCTGTGACAAAAGTGAAAAAGATAAGGCCAATACATTTTAGTAAATTTAAATCATTGGAAAAATATATTGTAGTCATACTTAGTTTTGCTAACTTCCTTTTTCTGATATGAAACTGTTTTTTGTTGAGACACTGTCGTTTATGAAAGTTTGCATTAAAGAAAATGGAAAAAATACAAAGAAAGGTATGTATATTTGTTGACTTTGTAGAATTTTAAAATGGTTTATTTAAAACATAGAGGATTTTACAGTATGATGTGTTCTCTGTTGTTTTTATTCTTCAAGATGTTTGCAGTAGGAGTGTGAGCCATCAATCTGCAATCCTGACTGTGCATCAACCCCTGGTTGCTCTGCTCATCAGTGTAAGTGACACCAGCTGCTGTCCTGATTACCTGCACGTTGTTTCACCTGTGACTCTGCCTATATACCTGCCTCACTCACTGTGTCTCTACCAGATTCTTGAAAGCCACCGTATCCAGCACTCTCTGACCGTATGCCTGTTCCTGACCCAGCTTTGTTCTGTGGATTTTTCCTGTTTTGTCTTGCCTCTGTCAGACTCTCCTGTAGTGATGGTGAGATGAAGCCTCATGAGGCATTGAACCACTTGAGCCAACTGGTTCGAGAAAGGGTTCATTTCTTGACGCTTCATGTGCACACGACACCACCTACTGGCGAGGTGTATAATCACAGCCAGCTGTATCTTAACACGTGTGATGCATTGATTTTTTGTCTATTATGGCTCTTGGGAATGACTTCACAAAAGGTGTAGGACGAAATCATTTGTCTACATAAATTTTGTATACACATATGTGTATAATAAAATATTGTTTGAATGTATTCTCTGTGTGTAACTATTCCCAAAATAGTAGTGTCATGTGATATGGCATGTTGTGTAATAATGTTTTTCCGTGACTCTAGAAAAATGTCATGGGCTTAATCAGGCAGAGGACAGTGAAAGTGCTTATGGAACTAGGGAGGGGGTAATGAATAGGCTAATGCTTGTGTAACTTGGATGATTTCATGCATTTTTATTAAGAAACAACATCTTCTCCACAGTTTTTGGTTTCAAACGATTTCTCTTTTTTGACACTACTTCTCCAGCCTTTGAAAAGACACGCTCACATGGCACAGATGATGCTGGGGTGCATAAATAAATAAGTGCAAGTTTGTACAGATTGGGGTACAGTGACCGATGATTAGCCCAGTACTCCAGGGGGTTCTCCAGCCTGTCCTGAATCCAACGTCATCCACAATAGTGAAAGGCTGGGTATCCTTCACTATCATGGAGACCAGAGCTTCATCCAGCTCTTGTTTTCTGGTGGCTGGTTAACAGGGAATAAATACAGTGTCTGTTACCTGTCTTTATTTGCACAACAAGCAAGCATCAGCATGCAAAAATTGTGATAGTGTGTTTGTAATATAGTGATGCCAGTCATCCGCGCGGTTACTGGGGGGGGGGGGGGGGGGGTGTCGGTGAAGTCGCTTCTCGCTTCAAAGTATCCATGTATTTTTGCCTGTTTTTTCCCTGCCATTCCCTATATGTACGCAAAAAAGCAACAACAAAAAACCGCGTGTTAACGTCAAATAAACATGCAAGAGTCAGTTTATTTTTTTTTTGGAATGTTGGCGAGGCGGTAGCGTGAGTTTGGCGGCCGCCTCGCCAACATAGTGCTGCGTGAAACACTGCTGTGGGGTTTCTAAAGCTGTCAAACCCCGCGCCGAAATCTGAACCACTTCCCGAAGCAGCCACGTGGTACAGTCGGGCAGCGAGGCTTCGGACGTCATCGTTTTCGGCTCCTCCCCTAAATGAAGCAAGCCTCGATACGCGCTTTACGGAAACGCCCCCTCCATTACTCGACACACGCCTCGAAGCCTCGGCACATAACGTAACATCACTACTCCCCTGTTGTCCTCTGATTCTGCACATCGACCAAGCATACTGCCTTTTGACCTAGCATTTCTGCCAAGCCCTCTGTTCATGACCCACACCTGGGCCTCAGACTACCCTTTTGCCAAAGCCCTGTCTTCTATATGTATGAAGTGGTTCAGATGCCCAGTGTCCTTTAACAAATCCAGCAACCAAATGGAGCCCTTGGACTTGCATGTCAGATCCCTTGCAACCTTCCAGATTTTGAGGTTAGTGGCTTTTATTAATGGCTTTTATTCAGTTCTCACGATTTCTCACTGAGTTGTTCTCAACCACTAACCACTCTCTTTCTCTTCCAGTGGTTCCTGAGTGTGCTCCTGACTGACTACTGTTTCACAGCAAGAGCTCTTATTTTAAATAAATCTTTTAAAATCGCTCCTATTGTCTGGCTGACTTACCAGGACCCCAGTTTCTGTCATTATAATTCTGATGCAGATTTTTTTTCAATACAAGGCATGATTGCTTTTCCCCAAAATGTTGTTCTTAATGCATAAACATCACCATTATGGTTTTAATGCTTGCAAATTACAAGACATTTACTGAACACAAATTATTTTTCTAATTTATACCATTACTTTAAGATTTCACTTGATAAAATGGGAGCTGAGCCAGTTTTTCATGCCTCCCATTAATTGTTTTGCTAGACTTCCTTTTTGACAATATATCCAACTCTGTCCCCCAATATTTGAGTATATGAACTATTTTATATTTAAACATAGCAAACACTTAATAGGGACTTTAAGGCATTTCTGCCATCTTGGGATTTTTTTATACTCAAGTTCAAAACAACCTGTCAAATATGTTGTTTTTTTGTTGTTGTTGTTTTTTTAGGAAATTGCTTCAATTCATGGATCATTATAAGCAAACAAGCTATTTAAATTGAGCTTTTCTTGAAATAAGCATTTATAAAGCTACTGTCACTGTTTCTTATGTTGCCACATTTATGTACTATATCTAAAAATGTGATTTAAATGGGTCAAAACATGAAGGAAATGAAGTATATTTTGTGAAAAGATGTGACAGAACTGGATTAATGTTAGAGGCAGTATTGGGTGGAAGGGTGTAAAATGCAGTCAAATTATTAAATCTAGGCAAAAAAAATTGTGAGTTGTAGTCTAATTATTAAAAGGGTTGGTCTGACTGTCCTGTCTGGCAGTTACTCCAAGGTATGGGTGTCTACATTGATGCAGACAGTCTCTCTGTAACATAGCATGAGATTAACTATCCATCCATCCATTTTGTAACACGTCTATCCCTTGTGGGGTCGCGAGGGGTGCTGGTGCCTATCTCCAGCTGTCAATGGGCGAGAGTCTGGACAGGTCGCCAGTCTATCGCAGGGCATGAGATTAACTAATGTTGGGTAATTTCTGCAACATTCAGTAGCAGTTGTTTAGATTCTAGAGCAATAGCTCACATATGTGTGATATACTGTATATGGTGTTTCTAAGTTGTTTGGTTTCTTAATCTCTGGTTAATGGTTTGAAACTTCATTCAAACATTAGGTCTCCATTAGTTCTCATATGAGTCCTTACAATGGCTGCTGCTAGAGTTAAGCAAAGAATTATTTATACCTATTATAGGTTTAGAGTTAGAATTATCTTTGTCTTACCAAAAATGGGTTTCTCATATTGAAGAGAGGTCTCAAAAGGTAATGGAAGAATTTAATCAAGTAACAGCTGTAAATATATAAAAAAAAAAATAAAAAAATATATATATATATATTTATATATATATATATATATATATAATGTTTTTTTACATTTTTATTTTAAAGAGGTATGTAGAAATCATTTATGCCGAGCTCATATAAATTTCTTTAATGTTTCCATTGTTATTTTGATGATTTATCTTTTCCTTTGAGGCAAGAAGGCCTATCTGTCAGCACCCTAATCTTTAACTCCCTCCACAGGTTCTTTATCAAGGCCACTCCAAAATATTATTACGGTCAAAAATATATAATTTTGGTCCAATTGAAAGATTACTTTATACCTAAATCTCCTTGATGTATGAATACCTTTGGGCTTAATTGTAAGTACATATGCATTGTTAGACTCATTGTAAACTATGTGGACCAAGATGATTCAGTTGAATCAGTTCACTTATTAACATGCTGAATTCAGATGGTTGGGTTCACTAACTTTGCGCAGATTCACTGTGCACGCTAATAGTGACAATATGACCCACAGTTAAATGGTGGCACCTTCCACGCACCAGATAGAGAAACTCCCAAGTCAGGTCAGGAGAAGAAGAAGGAGCAAAGAACACAGTTTAGATAATATTTTGAATATTATTTGGTATTTGGTTTGGCTTCTTTTCAATTATTAGTTTGGCCACAGAACTTTAGAGCAATAAACAATAAATTTAATCCTTGATTATATTCAAATAATTTGTTTGATTAAATCATTAATTATTTTACAAATATCAAGATCCCTCTATTTTCCTTCTTTAAATCTGTGGAAAAATGTCCAGGGAATGGCAAAAAATTCCTCATTCCTGAATGTGAGACTGATTTCAAGTATTGATATAATTTTAGTAGCCCATCAAATCCACAACAGCAATTCTTATTGCCTTAAGTTAAATGATCAATGTACTATAATGCTCTAGTCATTTACTTGCTCACAAAGACCCCTTTAAGTTTTTCTTCATATTCAAGTTTGAGTTAAAGTGGCTTTTTAAATAACTTAATGACCACAGTTAATATAAAATAAAACAAAAAAATCTTGCAGCCTTTTCTGTAAGTGATGTGGAGATAATGTGCAGAGGTGCATGTTGTTCTAAAAAAGGGCCATGTTTTTCTGAGTTCATTGCCGTGGTATGAGATTTTGATGTAGTTGCTGATAAGGGATGTATCTTTTTCTTCACTGAAGATAGAGGATGAAATACCATGTGTGATTTGGCATTACTGGCTTTTGAGTATATACACTGTATGATTGGCACTTTAGATATTCATCCTGAGCACAAAACACATCTTACCTTACCAGAAATATGATTTCTTCAGAAGTGTAATCGTGGGTTGGAAGATTGCTTTCTTTTATCCAGGAGTGAAAATAATAAATTGGTACAGGTAGGAAAAATGTTTCAGATGTCAGTTTAATCTCAAGGCTATTTTGCTCACATTGTTGAAGACTGCAATTCTCTTCACTCATCAGCAGGGTTTTGTGGTGGCCGACACAACCCGGAATGTTTTTTTCCATTATGAGTTAACCTGCAGTAAGGGCAGGGAGGGAATCTCTGCTTTTGTATGAGCTCCTTATTCCTGAACGGGGGTTTCTGTCCTTGTGCTGACATATAAACTGGAAACAAACAACTCTCAGAGGCTAAATATACTGCAGGATTCAGATAGGTTATCTGGTCCCTGATAACACGTCAAACAACATGTTACATATTAACCAACATTCCCACTCTAGTTTCAACACTCCTGTTCCGGAAAAGGTTGATGTTGTTTTTGACATAAACAAGAGAGATATTTCTTGATTGGCCCTTTTAATCAACCCAAAAATGTTCCTTCAGAGTTTGTACATATAAAATGAAGGTAAATGTTTCTAGCTAATACCAGTTATGTTGGTCAGCGAGCACTAATAGCAAACCTACTACTTTCCTGACTTGGAACTAGGTTAGTGAGTCAAATGTTATATTCAGAAGGTTCTGCCCTCAGATAAAAAGGAAATGTAGTATTAGTTTAAAACAGGTTATTGATCGAGCTCATTCAGCCATTTTAATCATTGAAGCACACCGCAAGCATGTAATTCAAGGCATAAATGTCTAAGTAGATTCTTACTGAATTAAGCCAAAGCAGTAGCAGATTTTAATCTAATACAGAGGGTTGGTGCATATTTTTCTTCTTAAAGAGGACATACCATGTGTTTTGTGAATTCCTTTTCACATTGAAATCATTCAGTCATGGCCTATATAATTTAAAACTGCACTGCTTTGGTCTGAATTCTTCGTTAATATACCCCGATGTACCCCCATTTTTTCCCCTGTTCTGAGGTGCATCTGAGAGCAACTCGTTTTAGCGCTCTCTCTTTAAATCTAATGGAGGCACATATGTAACACCCCCGCCACTCCTCCAGGTCGTAGAGCGTTCCACTCCACTCTGTTTGGCCATTTTTGTAGTATGCGGAGGGATGATGTAACGAACAACCGATGACTTATCCACTTGAAGCTTCGGCGTCCTTCAGCTTGGACTACAGAATTGCTAATAGAATTTAAAAAATGGTGGATTTGCGAGACTGGTAAGATAGTCCATGGCCTTACTTAGCAGTTCCTCAGCTAATACTGTAACATAATCATACAAAAAATGTAATAGAAAACATAAAAAAACTGTATGGCTTGGAAAATATGGCCCAAACAGAATATAATAATATATATGCATCTCCTGGACAAACTATATTACAATTTGCTACTCTCCTAGAGACTGTATTTAAGGGCTCGAAAAGTGAATTTTGCATGATATGTCCCCTTTAAGAAAGTAAGAATGTAGCAATTTTTTTATCAATTTTTTTATCAGATAGAAGGTCTTGCTTGTAAATAAAGTACTTAACAAGCAGCTCTCACAGAGAAAATCATCATAAGGCTCTGTAAAGAAAACCAATAAAATTACTTGCTACTAAAAATATGAAATAAAACACACAAGGAAAATAAGAACTTTGGGTAATTAACAAAAATTGCTGGCATTGGAAGATGCTAGGAAAAAGGTGAATGTACGTAAAGTCATAGGAAAAAAGTGTTCTAATGTTCAAAACCTAAATAATGGACAAGTAGGTACATGGGAACGAAGACAAAAATAATTCACAACAGGGATTGCTTTAATCCTTGACCAACATGTATGAAGTCTATAAGGATAATGGAAAAATTGCCAAAGACTGGAATAATGACATAATAATAGGTGTATCTGCATAGGTATTTTGACGTTTAATCTGTGCCCCCTCATGGATGCGGCATTTTTCCCCATTGTGGGACAATAAAGGAGTTTATTTATTTCTTTCTTTTTGGGAGACTGTAAAGGATTATTCTTGAAAATGGATCCCAAAGTGGTTAATTTCAAAAATGCCACTTTTAATTTTTTGTGTGTGTACAAGAAAGCCACAGCTTTTATTAAAAATGTACTGAGTTTGTTTCCATGTGGACAAGGCCTTAGTGTTACTGACTTTAAACATGCAGCATATAAAATAAAATGGACATATCAATTTCATGGGCAGATAAAAACCAAAGAGGTTTCTACTGACATAAGTATTTTCAATGGAGAAAACCAAGCACTTTTGTAGGTTCCTTTTAACCTAATATTTTTCTCACACAAACACTCACAGATGCTTTTTCCGGGTGCATTCCAACGTTAAAATGTGTCAGTGTCACAGTCTCTCTAATCTGTAAAATAGTGAGCTGGGTTCCACTCACAAGAAGTAAAAACATTTATATAATTATACAGTACTTACTTATGAAGTGCACACAAACACCTTTTCTCCAGGTGCCTTTACAATTTCCTTGCCAGGACATGGTTCTGATCAAAATAATTTGTTCTTTTATTTCCATAGGTGGCATTCTGAGGTCTCAAAATATGTGAACCTGATCCTGTACACTGATTTGTTCAAAAGAGTCTTGCCTGAATGATTGTCATTACATGTCAAAGTCCTTCTAAGAATAGTGATCTGATTTTGCTAATATAGAAATTCATCAAATGCTTTGCTACATTTGTTTATGTTGTCTAATGGTGTCCAAGATCCCAAATTTCCACCTAAGCGCCAACAAATGTGCCTTACTTAATAACTTCCTAAGTAACTTCCTTAAAGAGAATAAACCAACCAAATATTTGGGCCAGATGTGATGGGTCAGAAGAAATGCTGTTTGCCGTGAGATTTATACTTCAGCCAAGCCAAAAGACAAGAGAATATGAGCTGCATACATAATTCCATGTTGATTCTGTCAGTGACACAAATGCTCAATTTTGGACCAAGCAAGGCCCACTTCTTAGTTCTATCATAGTTGTCATAGAGCTTGATTTTTTTAAAATTGGTTTCTTATGTAGCTTTTACTTAATGAGTAGTACGTAGATCTTAGCATCATTAATAATAAATGTAATTCTTGTTATGTTGATTTCTAATTATTTATTCTTCATATAAAGGTGACTATTTTGAGAAATATATAGAAATCTAGTTGTGTTTTTTTCAGTGTAGGATAGATCGCTCTATAGATTATTGTAATTAATTTTAAGATTGTGATACTTATTGATTTTTGATGGATTGTGAGGATGTTTGGTTTACAGCATTGTGCAAACCAGCTGCTGTTCCCCCTGTTTAACTTGAATATTTAATTTTTATCTTAATATGTCATATTATGAATAATTGTGCAAAACTTACTCTGGTTTCATTTTTTGTTTTATTTTGGTCTTTCTGATAAATTCATTATCTGTTGCTTTAGAACTAACTTTAGATTAGACTAGCTCATGTTTCTGTTACTGAATTAGTGCATAACTCAGTTAATGTGTTTTTGCCACTGTCATGTCCAAATTGCCCTATTATAGGCCATAAAAGAATTTCTTAGCATATCTTACCTTATCTTATCACTCTGAAAATGTAACACTGCTTAATCATGCTGTATTTTTTTTAAATCTTTATTCTCACCAGAGTATACAATATTTAGTGTAATTTTGCATTCATTAATTATTTTGTCTCTATGTATATAATACTAATTGCCATTATAAGTTTGTAACACAAACAGCAACTATATGTTTGAAGCTTTTTATTTTATTTGAATTTGCTCCCTTTTAAGAAATCCTTTGAGTCAGCACATTTTTTTCCAAATCATCACTTAAAAATAAAATAAAGTAATGGCAACAAAGTAATATATGCACAAAGTTGTCAGAGAAAGAAATCAAATTGTATTTCTTTATTGTTCAGATGAAACAAGGTGAGTTAAAATTATTCTTGTCTTGCATTTGTTTAAAAAGTTAACCCACACTGCCAGATGGACCGAGGGCTGAAACACTCGTAAATAGAGATGTAAGATGTAGTAAAATCTTAACAGTTCTGTTTATGGTGCAAGTGGTTTTCCAGCTGTCTTTGTCTAAAATCCAAAGCAATCTGCAGGGGCTGAAGTCCAGTTAAGTGAACTGGTGAATTTGTTATCAGATCATTATCTCTGGAAACCCCCTTCCTCTTGGAGCTAATGCACTGCTGTCTATCCACACAAAAACTAACCCTCCTGGGCTCTAGCTGTGCTGGGCTAAGATTCTTGGAGGCGTTAACATTAAGCTAGGCCACAGTGTCTGACAAAGCTGTGGAAAAAAGGGCACTCCCCATGCAGCTCCCCATCCAGTACACTGTTTAGAGTCAGCAAACCATTAGTCAAATCTTCCCAGTCATGAAAAAAAGAAAAGGGTGGGGGGCAAAACAAGATATGCATGCATAAAATTCAACACATTTGTTCCCATGGCAACCATTCAGCATGTCATTCACTTGTCAAGCTGCATCAGGGCCGATGGGGTCCATTGTCTGAGTCCTGGTGAGCATGGCTGTATGGAACAGACTCGGCCCCCTTTTTCCTCGTTCTGACCGACATCCAGGTCATTTACCACGCTGTTATTTCTCTTTAATTCCAGTTGGGCTCATTCTTTTGCTCGCTAATCACACAACAAATGACCAAATGGCTTAAATAAAGAAAAGTGACGATAATTCAGGGCACTATTGAAGCATCGCTTTTATGATCCTCATGAATAGGTCATCGGGGAATGGCAGTGGATTAGGGGGAAATTCAGAACAACTACTCCCAGACAAACATCTTAAATATGTTTGTGCTTTAGTTTATAGATTTGGTGGAGGAAGAGGCAGTGTGGAGCCTTAATGTCTATGACTGGCTGTCAAGATCAGTTTAACAGTCACAATGGGAGAAAAGGCCATTTGACTTCTGTAATCTTTTCCAACACGCTCCTCTAGATTGACACTGCACCATTTCCCCTGTGAACCACACTGTGCAGTGCTGATGTTAAGCATGTATAGAAGTTGAACATTGTACTTCTATACATACTTCTTTAAAATGCATGTTCAGCCCCATTGTTCTTGTCTTTATCCATGTACAGGAACAACTTTAGATGTTGAGGAAAAGAGAATGACATTTTAGAACAGTTTCCCAAAATGTGCTCTTCTAGTAGCTCTAAACACTTACTTCCTCCTTAAGTTATTAATTAACCTGACCTTTAGCATGTAGGCATGACTTGCAAATGTCTAGATGTTGAGTGTGGTTATTCTTCTCCTTGTCTGCATGGGAGCAGATGAAACTAGCATACACCTATTTTTGTTTAATTACTGATTTTTCAGTCATTTAGCTTATTTTATATATTTTATTATACAACATGATGTGACACTTAATGGGCAAGGCTTTTTTGACATAAAATTGAGAAACTGTCTAATTCATAGTTGTCAAACAACTCAATGTCAATTAAATTTTGGTTGATGAAATTGATTCTTGATCAATCAGGAATGTGGATAAAGAAATGTGTCCTTAGTTAAACATGCAGGAATAATGCAATGGTCTTAGAAAATGTCTAGCATCTAAAGCTGCAGTAGAGAGTTTTTAGAAAACCTTGGACTTGCGGTGTCCCCCAAGGGTCCATCTTGGGTCCTTTCTTGTTCAATGTCTACATCTTCCCTCTAGCTGAGATCATAAAAAACAACATGAATTACCATAACTATGCAGACTACACACAGCTCTACATCATCATGTCACCAGGTCACAATGAAGCTGTTCAGGCGTTCAGTAAATGCTTAGAAGAAATCAATGCATGGATGTGCCAACATTTTCTACAGTTGTATCTCAGAGAATAGACTTTAAAATATTTCTTAGTCTATAAATCATTGAATGGCTTAGCACTAAAACATATTATAGACATGTTATTATCAGTGTATCGACACTCCAGGCCGCTAAGTTCTTCAGGCTGAAGTCTACTCTGCATACCTAGAACCAGAATCTAACACGGAGATGCAGCATTTAGTTTGTATGCTCCACTTATCAAAAACAAACTGCCGGAGGACTGTGAAAATGTTGCAATCCATTGCGCAAGTTCTAGGATTTTTGCTGATGTCTGCCCCCACTCTGGCGACAATTTAAATTGACATCAGTGTCGTGCACGCGCATGGTAGAAGAGAAAAAGCTAGCCGTCATGACTTAACAGGTCTTTTTTTTACAGGTGTAATGTCTTCTGAGGTAAGAAAGTTAGAAATATTGTGTTTTTGTGTGTTTCAGCAATCTGAAAAGTGTGACATGCGTTTAGTCATCCTGAGTTAGTACTGTAATGATTCCTTTTTATTTGATCTAAACCATTCCACTGCAGCTTTGAAAGCATGTTTAGTGTCAAGAAATTGGAAACTCACCAACTATTTGTTTGGGTTGAAATGTATGTGTCTGGTCTGTGCGCTAGTCTGGGGCTCAATTTCAATACCCTCATAGAGTAAGGACTCTTTAGCCAAAGCGGAAGTCTGTCAGCGGTCGCCATGATAAGGGCTGTCCGAATAGTGCAGTCAGGAAGAGTGGGAGTGTATGCTCACTCCCACGCCTAGTTTTGCCTAGGAAGCCCGCAATGTCCCTTACCAGCGCTTAGAAGCCTTAAGATATCCCACAACCCTTTGCGTGACAAGACGTATCACCACAGCTCACGGAAATCAATGAAAATGTTCGGATAGAGGAGAGCACGCACTTTGTAGTTCAGCATCCATGTGCGTTTCCGTCACGTAATGACATCGAAGTAAAAAGGCTGTCCGAATTTGGCACAGCACTCTGAAGCTCATTTCCTCCCGACAATACAGTTCTTACTGTTGACCCTGTGAAATGCTGATTAGAAGTTTTCAGTATGTTGAAACAATGTGTTTATTTTGTTTCCTAATTCATGTACTACAAACTCTTAAATAAATAATTCTCATGATCTGCAGACAAGGTTTGTCTGCAATAATGGTAATGCAGCAGAAGTGTGGATCCTATAAAAGCCAGTCCAGGAGCAGTCCAGGAATACATTGGTGGTTAGTCATCTCTCTTTTGGCAGTATGATGGGCTTGCAACCTGCCTCAGGTGTACTCCATCTTTCCCTGGTTCACTTCTGCAATAGACTCAACAACCCCTGTAGTAAAACAAAAGGAGAAATCATCAGGTTTTTTTCATCTATTTAGAGCTCTACTATGATTTCTTCTTTATTAACAAGGGCAAATGTGTAATGTGGGAAGAAAAATTTAATTAGCGAAAAATTAGTCATTCATTTTTGGGTTTTTGTGAAAGGATGACTAATACAAAAACAGATGTTAAAATCAGAAGTGTTAATCAAAATAAAAATGGTTTTCACATCTCTTATTTCAAATGCGCTAATCTGAGTCTGGACAAAAGCCAAATACTTAAAAAATAGCCATCTGGTTGGACCATTATGAATCAACATCTGGAGTAAATTATTAGATCACCTCGTCACCCTCTATAATCATCCACATATGGCACCTCTCTTTTTTATGTGTGAGACATACTTTTGAGTTATACTGTCTTCTCAGAAAACTAGAAAAGAAAAACGCAAAGGTTGATTGCGCCATGGACTATGATTAGTTAAAAAAATGTTGGAGAAAATACTTTATTGCCCACAAATATCTATGCTGTGGAGAGTCTCCACCACATATGTAGTCAAAAAACAAACATAAAAACAAACAAAAAAAGCACCCAGTACTGTATGTTTTTTGTGGATATTTTACATTTTTCTTGGATATGCTTGGCAATGTTTCCTTTAATGTATATCTGCTACAATACAGTGCATTTCAAATTTATATTGGTAAGAGGTAAAATCTCACATCTATCCTATAATTAGAAGCCAGAAATCTATGTTTATGATTTGTTAAACTCAGAGACACATGTAGTTGTTCAAATCAATCCAAGAATAAAGACAAGTTAATGGAAAACATAAAATAGCACCACTTCCCTTAAGTAACCAGTATAGTTTGATTCATTTGAATTTGTGGGCCACGTGTGTGGGATTTTACAATTTCAATTTGTATTTATGGTGTGGTTCATGCTCCCAGAAACGGACTGCGAACATGAAGCCATACTGACTGACAGGTTCAGCTCATCATCTTGGACCCAAGAGGGAAATTCAAATCCAGCTGTCTGACAGCAGGTCAGTGTGCACTTAAAAGCCTCTTATGTTTATATTTATGCTCTCTGGTGGGATAAGCAGCTCACAAAGAAAATAAATTATTATGCGCATTCTGAGTAAGTAGGTTATTATGGCTTGGTCTTTATGAAGAAAATGACAAACAGGATGAAAGTATGACATATCAGCATGCATTCTCTTTGTGTAGTTGTCAGCTAATCAGATGAATTAACCATTTTTGAACCAAAATAAATGTCTTTCGCAGATTTTAATCATTATGTATGTCAGTTTTCTTATAATGTATGAATGGTTCTTTTCTGCTTATTCATAAAATCTTCGGAATAAAAATCTGAATTATTTATATTTTTTACTTTATATAATTTTTTACTTTGTTAACCTTTGAAATGCAGCTTAATTGTTGTTGTTAAACAAAAAACGTCCATGTCTTTGTCATTAACTTCAGTTATGAGACAATTTATTTAATTTACAATGATGATTTGTTGACCTTCTTGGGCCATCTAGTCGAATAAAAGCATGAGGTCTTTTTTTTATCTTTTTTTAATTATTTCTAACCATTTAATATGCTTAATATGATGTACCTTCTGCTATATATCCATGTCAGCACCCCATGAAGACTCCTTACACACAAATGTCAGCATTTAATTAATTAGCTGCTTGGGTTCTTAAACTTAAATTAAAGAACAGTATAACCCAACCAGAAGCCTTTCCAAACCAGGTCACCCTGTCAAGATTTGGTTACAATAAATACTTGTGTGCTTTGTATGCTATGCCGTCTTTTGTGATCTATTTTTTTTTTTACAGCTGCACAAGGTTCCCTTTTCTTTCTCCCCACCCACCAAAGGCATGTGCTAAATGTCATCTTATTACTTTCCTTTGTCAACATTTTTTTCCATGTCACCTAGTGCTGTATCCAAAGTACAAAACAACCAATACATCCAAAGAAGCTGCACCAGTAGGACAGCGTCAAGTTGGGTTTGAAACATTGACTTTTTCATGCCTTTTGCTTTCATCCACAGAAAAATGTTAAGCATTGTGAATCAGAAATTTTACACCATAAAAACCATTGATTTAAACTCCTTATAGACCAAACCATTTTTTTAAAAAAAAACATAAACCTTTGATTTTATGTCAGATAATTGGCATTTGTATTTCATCTGTAAAAAGTAGTTTGTAGCTGCTGTTAGTGTCTTCTCTTATATATTTGTTTCTCTTTCGCTTATTTCAATCAATAATGGGTAGACCTTATCATGATTTACAATTCATTTTAATTATTGAACATTTCCTACTGGGTTTTTATTATAATCCTTAGGTGAAGTATAATTAGTTTTTTAATGATACAAAATAAAACTTAATAATGATTAATGAACCAAAGTCTCTGTTCTTCTTCAACTTAGGATAGAGATCGTTCAATGGGAAGGAAGAAATCCATCCCGTTTTTTGATAGATTATGGGACTGATTATGGAATAGGTGTTTTTATGTACATTAATATAGTTTGACGTATCTCATCTTTGCAATAGCAAGGATTCTTTCTTGCAATAGCAAGGAAATCATTCTTTTTTAGAATAATAATATATTTTCAAACAGAGAGCCCTAGATATGTTGCACTGACAAATTGTTACTTAACAAAATGACAGGCTTTTCTTCTCAGTAAGTCTGACACTATAATTCATGGAACATAGGACAATAAGCAAAGTTAACCCTCCGATTAACTTGCCACAAGAGTGAAATTATTGTTTTCTTGTAGGGTGGTATGATTGAAAGCTGTAAAGAAGAGTTAGACAAAAGCATGAACAGGTCACAAATAAGCCACGCTAGATAAAAAGATGTGTAGGTGCACTCTGGCCCTGCTACAAAATGAAGGGTGTGAGAAAAAAGGGATTTTAATAGTACCCAGGTTTAGGCTTCTTAATAATATCTCCCTGCGTGGTTAAAGTTGGGGTGTGGGCGTTGAGCCTAAATAGATGTGAGGCATGTTTGCCGCCCCTGCTCACAGTCAGTATCAGGCCTAATGAGGCATTAATCGGAGGTGTGGGATGTTGCTCTTTAGAAAATGCTCAGGGTCAGCAAAGCACAATGAAGATGAGAACAAAGACAGGGTTGGCGTTGTTCCGACCGAGCGATTCTCTGAACTGTAAGCTCAGCAATCACTTCAAAAGCATGGTGGAAGAATATTCACCAAATTTCAATAGCGAACATATGAAAGGGCCTTTGGACACTTTTGTTTGTAGGTTTTCTGAGTGATTAGACCCTCCATTTGTCACCCCTTACCATACACGTGTGTTCTGACAAGCACACACACATACTCACAAACCCAAAATGCATGTCAAACATTTTTCATTCTTAAAAGTAATAATTATTTTACTGGGGAATATGCATATTGATAATTTTAAAGTATTCTGTAAATCAATAGATTGTTGACCTTTGTTCTTTTGGACAAGTAACCCTATCTTAAGCAATATAAGAGAGGGGGAAATGCTTGTCTTTCTTTTTGCTCATTTTTTGTCAGGATTGAACACTGTTCAAGCTCTTACTCCATTCATCTCAAATCCTTTTGAGGTTTGTTTCGGAATATATTTGCCTTTTTCTGGCATACAGAAATAAAACAAGAAGTCCATTAAATCCACTTTATTATATGGGGTCTACAAGCTCAACTACATCATTCTAATGTTATATTTGTGCAATTTTCTAGTTTAAAAACACAAACCAGTTGGAGCTTTTTATAACTGTTTTTACACCAACACAAACCCTGATTTACTTACAGGGTCAATGATCAGAGACTGGTTTGTGTATGTGTATGTTTTATTTTCAGCCCCAGATGGTCATGAGACTCGGCCATCTGGATTTAAGGCCAGAAAGAATGTATCCCAGAGGGAAATGGCTATCTGCTGATGCAGTTTACAGTATGAATTAAAATACATAAATTCAAATAATGAATTTGTTTATTAGGTTCAGTCATTTTTTACCAAAAAATGTACATTTTAAAAGGAAAAGCATTTTTTTTTAAATTATGATTTATGGTTGGTATAAAAAAGACTGAAAGATTAAGTCGCTAAATCTTTGCTTTGACATGTGTATTTAATGCTTTTCTGTCTTCTCTATGTTTAATGATGTTCTTATCACGACAGAGACTAGGAATTTGACAGTCAAGATGATTGAAAATAAACACTTCTTTCCAAGGTGCCTATTTGCAGCCCACATGTAAGAAAATACAAGTGGCTTCATCACAAGATGGTGTGTTAATGAGTCTTGATTACTTCACATAATCGCATGGAAAAAAAAAAAGACAACAGTAAATTGCATTTCATCAGAGCACTTAATGAATCTTTAGTAACACTGCCTCACTCATGCTGCATGTAAGTTTTTTGAGATAGATTCAGCGACATATATGATCATCCGTGTTGTTTGTGTGTTAAAGGCCTTTAAAAAATCCCTTTCTACTTCAGCAGAATAATCTCACAGGAAAAATCTAACCTTAAATTTGAATTTATTTTATCAGTGGGGGGAAATTCCAATGCTTTGAAATATTTGCTTTTTAACAATTAACACTTGGTACTCTGTTTTCCTGGGATATGATGTGTAATGATCTGCTTCTATAGATGGTACACTTGGCCCTGTCTTTAAGTGGTTAACCTTGTTGCTATCCTAGACATAGCTGTTGGCTGAGCTTTTTCTGCAACTTATGTGCTCTCTCTTCTATAGATTTGACAACTAGCTCAGGGCTTACCTGCTTAGTTCTGTTTCTCTCCTAGATGAATCCACTAAAGGAGCTACTACTGCCACTAACTTTTTATTTTGTTTATCATAGAAAGTACTCCTGGATAAGTGATTGTATGTTTTGTGTGTGCATGCTCTGTCTTCTCAAAGCCCCAGTTGGGCCATGGCAGATGGCCATTCACATTGAGCAAGGTTGTGCTGGAGGTCTCTTCCTGTTTAAGGGAAATTTTCTTTTCAACTGTCGCTAGATGTATGCTTATTATGAGGGATTGCTGCAAAGTTAACCACACAATGACAATGACTGTCCAGTGTTGCTACATGCTCATGCTGGAGGAGTGAATGTTGCAAGTCAGTGACTTGATGCCATCTGCTGGGTTTCCTTAGATATTTTATCATTTACAAATTGGAATAATAAACTGAACTTGACATAAATGCTTGATAACTAGGATGAATTGGAATGTTTTACTTGAATGTGTGTGTCTAATTTTATCAAATTGACTTTGTTGTAAAATGCCTTGAGACATTGGCACTGTATAAATGAACTGAACTGAATTAAATATAACATAACACAAACACCCATTTCTTTTAACCATTGGCCACTAGGTGAAACACATTTTTATTTTGATGTTAGACAATCTAAGTGGGGGGGGGGGGTTGAAAAGAATCTCCAAATATCAGTTGCTGCTGTTAGACAACTGCAGCAACTGCATCTCAGGGTCTCAGTCTCCCGTAACAACCTTTACATGCTATCTGCTTGCAAACTATGATGCCATAAAAATGTCTCTTCTGGGGTGCGCTTGTGGCGCAGTGGGTAGCGCGACCCATATAAGGAGGTCTTAATCCTTGACGAGGTCGATCCGGGTTCGAATCCGACCCACGGTCCTTTGCCGCATGTCTCTCCCCCTCTTCTACACCCCTTCCTGTCAGCCTACTTTCATAAAAAGCAAGCCACTAGAGCTGTGAAAAATCCCCCCCCCTCCAAAAAAAAATTCTCTTCTGTCCTACCATCAGAAAGATGAGCAAGAGTAGAACTAAACTCTAGCGTGACTTTAAAACTAAGCTTTTTGGGCACCAAAACTCATGACTGTGGTGTGAAACACAATATCAAGATGTTGAAAAAAACCTCACGGCCGCTGTTAAATACCTGATCTCACCACTATGCAACTTTTTTCCCCCAAAGATCTGTGTATTGTTGGCAACAAAACACAATTTTGACAGAGTTGGGACAATTGGCATACTGGTTTTGAGAAAAAAAATTTAAAACAGATACAGAAATGGCCAAATACATGTGGCATGGTGAACATGGACAGGTATACAGTATATGGCAATGACATAATTTCCAGAGATCAAGATACTGAGGTGGAATATTACAGCAGCAGTAGTTCAGAATACCACTAGGATCAACACAGGGATTGACTGGACATACAGTGATGAAGAGAACATTAATACTGTTGCCAGGACATGTGAACAGTTTAATATACTATTGCTGTCCCCATGGGGAAATTTGTTTTTTGCCCCACTCTTATTTAGCATATTTAATGACAAGGGGACAAAGAGCATTTTAAAACAATTTACATTTTACATGCCTGTATCTTTGGCCTGAAGGAAGCAAGCCACACTCATAAAATAGAACTGGAGTTGAGTTAGCTAGTAGAGCAAATTTTCCATTGGACAGAGAGGTTTCCATACCACACATCTATTTTATTTATTTATTTATGTATTTTTTTATTTGATTTATTGACAGTAGACTGACAGGAAAAGGGCAGAAGAAGGGGAGAGACATGCGGAAAAGGACCACGGGTCGGACTAAAACCCGGGTCGTCCACGTTGAGGACTAAAGGCCTCCAAACATGGGTCGCGCTACTCGCTACGCCACGAGTGCGCCCATACCAAGCATCTATGCTAAATCGTAATAACCTATCCATTACTGCCTGGTAGAAGGGAAGCATGCTCTTTATGGACTCTTATGAGGAAGTACATCTGCTGCAGCTTGGAACACAGATTGCCATTATGCTTGTTCCAAGAAACCATGGCTCAATCTGAATACCCTCTTTAGCCAAAGCAGGAGTGCGTCAGCGGTCGCCATGATAAGTGCTCTCTGAATAGTGCAGTCAGTAAGGAAGAAGGTAGGAAAAGAAGCTTGTATGCTCCCTTCCACAGCTAGTTTTGTCTAGGAACCCCGCGACATCCCTTACCGATGCTAGGAAGCCTTAAGGTATCCCAAAGTCCTTTGCGTGATATGACGTATCAACACAGCCTCCTCACAGATCTCAACGAAAATGTCCAGAGAGAAGAGAGTGCGCACTTTGTAGTTAATCTTTCGAAGGCTGTAAGCCTGGATTTGATTCGCATCATCCATGTGCATTTCTATCACGTAATGACGTCAAAGGCTGTCCGAATTCGGCACAGCAGTCCGAAGCTCCTTTCTTCCCCATGATAGAGTTCTTACTCTTGACCCCGTGAAAGGTCAGTTAACAGGTGCTAGGAACAGGAGCTAAAAGCTATTATTAAGGGCATTCAGATGCAGGTAAAGTCTATATAGACCCAGGTACTTGTAGGAGGTTGCCTGACTGACAACAGTTTGATGAAAAATCAGTGGAAGGTGGTCACCAACCACTTTGAGGTCAAACATAATTTCTTCTGTCTTTTTTACATTTATGACAAGGTGATTGTTGTCACACCTGCGTACAAAGTTGCTGATTCTGGAAAGATAGGATAAACTATTATTAAGTTAGTGTAAAATTTTGAATATCAAGTTATCGGAAAATGTGTACACACAATCAATGCATAATGTGAAGAGCACTGGAAAACTTACACAGCCCTGTGGTACACCTGTACTGATGTTTTTTTGGTAAGAGAGGGTGAATAACATTCACCCTTTGAATGTGACTTGTTAGAAATGGTGTGAACCCTTTAATGATGACAGGGTTAGTATATTCATGTTGATAATTTTCTGAACCTGTAGATGAGGTTATAATGTATTGAAAGCTTAATTAAAATCAACAAAGAGTATACGGGCATAGGCCTTGGGGTTATTCAAATGTTTCAGAGCCAAGTGAGTGAGGCTGATTACAGCGTCATCTCTACCTTTATTCTGTCTATACAAACGGTGACAGGTCTAGCAGTAGGTTCATATCTGGTTTCAGTAAGAACACAATATATTCTAAGCAAATCATGACTACAGACATGGGAGATACAGATTTATAGTCCTTATTTTGCAATGGACATGGCTTCTTTGGAACAGGTATGATTATTTTCCAGAGGGAGGAAACCGTGTGAGTCCAGTAATTTTGAAAACAAGGTACCAAGCTAGTGTTAGCCCAACTGCAAAAAGTCTTCAGATGGAAGGCAGGTGTTCCGTGTGGGCCAAAGGATTTTTTTTTTCTGAGTGTCTACAATGATAAGCAGGATCATTTATGACAGACTGTAGTGTTGCTTTGAGTTCCTTAGTAAAATACTAAAATTCACTCCTGAAGCTTGTACAATTTATCTGTGTAATATTGTTTTGTGGTGCATCTTTGAGCTAACCTCAGAATCACCCATAAAAGTCAAGGGGTGCTGCTTGGGGTCATTAGATGTTACAGATAGAGCTTTATTTAAAAATACTTGCGCCATCCTTTAGTGGATTCCCGCAAAATGTTTAGGCACAAAGTTTGGCATGTTTCTAAAAAAACTTTTTCATAGATGAGAATGAAAAAATATAAATCTTACACACAACCTACAGTGTAAGCAATCCTTTTCACCTTGCAATGTCAATTGCAAACATGGTAGGGAGGAACGGTTTCACTATCAGAATGCAAAGAAGAAAGAAAATCTTATCTCAATCTATGTCAGGTTTTTGATGTTTGAATCAGGGCTGAAATGCAGACAAGAGCTGGGAAGCCACATTTTACAGTTAATGATGTTTTTTTGAATCCACTGGCGATGTAGGGGAGGACAAGGACCAGGGATGGAACATGGAGCTTGACAAGGTCACAATGTGTGTGACGGAACTAACAGAATAAATAGGGAATGAGACAGAAGGGACGGCAGGTGGAGTAATTAACGCAAGGGAAAGGAGTAAAGTAAAGGAGTAAAATATTGGGCAGGCAAGGACAATAAGAATCTAACAGAAACAAGAATAAACTACTAAAATAAAATTAATGAACAGAAAACTTACCGACAGGAATTGAGTATGTAAATACCAAACAGTACTAAAGAGTGTAAAACCTAACCAGAACTGCATGGTACCCTGGAACCTAAAAATAACCTAAGACCTGGGGATTGTGGCAGTCCAGGCATATCAAAAGTTTAGATAGATGTTAATTTTGTTTCTGTCCATTTAGATTTGTGAGGTGATGAAAAATAAGTGTGTCAGAGCGGCTTTAACCATGGTGGAGGATCAGTGATGCTCTGGCCCCTTTTGTCTTCCAAAGACCCTAGAAGCCTGGTTAAAGAATCAATCCTTTATTGTCACCATGTGTTACCATGGTGAGATTGCCTTTGAGGCAGACACCGGCTTAGGCTGTACAAAGTGGATGGCATCAACATTTTCTTAAATACCGGGAGTGAAAATCATGTGAAATAATAATAAACTTAGAATGGGTTGAATGGGTTGCCACTGGGTCTTTCAACAGCATGACGATTTAAAACATAAAACCGAAACAATGCAGAAATGAATCACCAAACACACAATCACCCTTCTTCTATTGCCATCTTAGTCGCCAAATGAAAATCCCATGGAAGCCCTGTGGAGTGAATTGAAGAGAAGAGATGCATAAGACTTGACCTCGGACTCTGGGTGATAGAGATTGTGCAAAGAATAATGGTCAAAGAACCCCATCTCTGTATAATCCAACCTTGTGAAATGTGATGGGAGAAACCTAAGCGCAGTCCATTTGGCAAAATGCAATTGCACAAAATATTGACCACTGGGTTATCATCATTTAGATCACCAGGAAATTTGTTTAAAAATGTATGTAGGATTATAAAAAAAATTCAAATTAAAGTTTGGAGTTTTTACTAAATACTCAGAGTGAGATTATACACTGTAGTGAAAAATTTATTTATTTTATGGCATTAGACACATATTTACCACTGATGCCAATGAACGTGTCCAATACTGTCCCTCTATTGTGAGCAGGGTTAAAAACCTAAAAACCATTGTGCCACTGGGTATTTGGTCATAAACAACACATCTGTTAATGACTTTTTTCTACAATAAATAAATGTACTTGAAGTAAAAAGTTGGATTTTCTACTGCCATAAGTTGTAAATAAATTAATTTGACATCCTCTAACACTTCTTTGCCACGCATATGCTGATAAATGTGGCTGGCATTGTACATGCTTTCTATTTAAAATGTTTTATTACCTTAAAAATAGGTATATCCTTCTAAGAGTGATAGATTTCTGCTGTTACAGTTTAATTACCAAATATTCTCCACAGGATTTCAAATCAATGATGCAAATGTTTTTCAGTCAACACCTTTTACTCTGTAATTATCTAAGGTCATGTAGTACTTGAAATGCCAATATCTAGTATGTAATAAAAAATGTGCAAATATAATAGTCCAAGACCATGAAAACTAAATATACCATCTAACAGATGTTGTGCTGTGAACATAGAGACCTGATATATTGTATAAAGGGTGGGTATTGATTTGGTTCGCAACCAAGGCACTGTCTCATCATGACATTAAGCTTAAATTGAAAATGTCTTTCACGATAACCGCTGATAAAAAGGGTGATTTGTTGCATAGCAATGTAACATTCATTTTATGCAAATTTATCAGACTAGTCCATATCCAAATTATCCTACACATTATGTATGTTTGAATATATCAGCTCATGTGACAATATGACACAATTCATGCTGGAGCTGTTTAAGTGTTTGTGTGGATGGATTAATGAAAAAGGGCAACAAAGGACCTGGAAGATACAAAATTAAGAAGAATATAATACTTATATGAAGTTGATACTATTGTTGGTATCCAGAAACATGTAGATATTTTCACATTTTCCATCATAACATTTTTGTTTGGTTTCCCTTGTTTTAGGTACCTCGCCTCAACTTTGCTATTTGATAAAAGCAACAGTCACACCACATCTAGGAAATATTGAAAGCAGACAACAGTCTGTCAAATGTTGCTGTAGCAACATGGACACGAGGCAAAGTGAGACAATGGCTGCTGTATTTTGTCTGTGACATAGAAATACTGTACACCGATTTAAAAGGGGACCTGTCGTGTTTTTCAGGCATTCCTTTTTCATATATAAATAATTCGGTTCTGGTCTATATAAAATGGAACTGTAACCTTTTGGTCTGAATTCCTCATTTACCTTCACATTCCCCCTGCCCCCCCCCCCCTGTTTTGAGGTGCCTCTGAGAGCAACTCACTTTGGTGTGGTCTCTTTAAATCTTAAGGAAGCATTTCATACCTTGCCCCTTTCCAAGTCACAGAGAATTCCACTCCACTGGTCATTTGTGTATGCCAGAGGACAATGTAATGTACAAACTGAGCATTTTCACACATCCACTTGTGGTGTTGGCATCCTTCAGCTTGCACTACAAAATCGCTCAGAAAATTATAAATGCTGGCTTCGCGAAATTGGTAAGCCAGAAGTCCATGACCTTGTTTAACAGTTCCGCACCAAATACTGTGAGGTAATAGTTAAAAAAACAATAGAAAACAGAGAACTGAGCAGTTTGAAAAAATATGATCCAAAAGGAAAATAAAGAAATCCATGCAGCACGTAGACAGACTACATTCAAATTTTTTGCATTCCTAGAGACTCCAAGTACATAACAAAATGTATTTAAGGACTAAAACAGTGGATTTTGCATGATATTGTCATAGTTTGAGTTCTGTTTTAGTTTTGGTTTGATTTTGTACTTTGATTCTGTTTATGTAATCAGGTTACTTGTGTTCTGCCTCTGTTTAGTTTTCTGTTTTGAGTTTTCTTTTGTTCCTGTTTGTGCAGTTATTGTTTAGGTTTGGTTTCTGATCTGTTCTTGTTTTGGGCCTCATCACTGGTGACTGGTCTAAATTACCTACTCCGCACACCTGCCTAGCTCCACCCCTCCTGCAATTACCTCTCACCGGTTTCACCTGTTTCCACCTCCATATAAACTGTTCAGTCCAGACATCAGTGCCAGGTTGTCTTGTTGAGTTTGTTCATGTTACGGGTGAGTCTTATCCAGTTCAGTATCTGTTTCTGTTCGGTTTTTGGATTTTGACCCTGTTTCCCTCCAGAGATCTGAGCCATTCTGTTCCTGCCTATTCTGTTCCTGCCTTTGCCTGCCCAGCTGGACTGTTTGTTTTTTCTGCCGTCTTTGGTACGACGGTCTTTTTGGTTTTTGTCCCTGTTTTTTATTTTTGTTATTAAAGAACCTGTTCTGAACCTCTGCTGGTCTGGCTGAATATTGGGTCCTCTGTCTCAGTTCATTACAGTTATGTCCACTTTAAGCAAAACAGCAATCCCTGCATCCCCTCAATACATGGTTTTATATTACATTTTAATACATTTTTCAAGATACATTCATAAACTGCTGCTTCAGTCATTATTTGTGCAAGTTTGAAACCAGACTACTTTATTATACAATATCAAGAAAATATTTAATTTCAATAATATTGGTCAAAATTATGAAGATGATCGTTTACTCACATTTTAAAGCCACTTTTCTTTATCAGTGCAAGTAGTATTCTATTGCATCTAAGCATTAGATGCAATAGAATCTTTAGCAGCATTACATTAGCAGCATTGCAGTCTATGATATTGCGATAATGACTGTGATTCGATGTATTGTGTAGCTCTACTACAAAGAGAAAAAAATATATAGTACACAAATTAAATTTCCTTTCATGTCTGCTGTGTTTTTAGTATTTACAACTGTATTGCACTTTAAAACAACACTTTGTACTTGCATGTTGAAACTCTGACTGACCATGGAGATCAGGGCACCAAACAGAAGCTATAAAACAGCTAAATTCAGTTTCTCAGCCAAGAACCAAATGGCAATTTTGAATGGTTTAAGATATATCATTGCCTAGAGGAGCCATTCACACCTCCCACCAATTTGTCCACATCTCACTCGGACACAAAAGTTCCCCTTGCACCAACCACCCTCCTCTCCTCAGACCACCTACTTGGATTTAAGATCTCTGAGGAAGATCTTAAAGGTATATAGCCACGTAATATGCTTATAAAAAAGACCAAAAACCTTTTGATCATGATAGAATAAGGTTATATACACCAAGCCTCCATCTCAATGGTGTTTTGATGGTTCTTTTTGAGCCAGAAAATAATATGCTCTTGGTCATGATTAACAAATATAAACAGACGTGGCGACATCTAGTGGCAGTATCACAGAAATATAATAATGCCAGTTTGCTTAATTTATAAATCAATTGTAAATAATGCCGGACTGAGACTGACCCTCTGCAATGCCTTGCAATAAAGCGGCAGCTCGGCGTGATCAAAGACCAACCGTTATTAATTAAATCAACCAATTTACAAAAACTTTAACACCCTCATATCAGAACATTTACTCTTGTCAGTCAACTTTGTGGTCGTATCTGAGCCTCAGCAGGTTTAGTGTCCGCTTCAGTGAACACCAACGGCCATACTGTATTCCCAGCAACATTCCAGTCTTTTCCCTCTTGGAATCTTTTTTTTTTTACTTTTTTTCCGCTGGATCTTGGACCATTCTTCATTGTTTCGCTGGGAGATGCTCATAGCCATTAGCCGCTTTCTTGTTTAATCCCTGCTGTGCATGTGCAGTACGTACTTCTGTTAAAATCGTAAATAAAGCTGAGAGGCTTTATTTACTAACAAATTGCGCCAAAACAAAGCATAACACACCAAAATAACAACTAATACGGCAGCAGGACGTGATAATCTTTCATAAAAAACTTTGTATGCAACCACAGTGAGCTACTGACGTATATTTTTTTAATACATTTTTTAAAGTGGCTACGCTCCTCTAATAGGATCAATCAGTGTTATAAGGAAACCTATGACAATGTTTCTCCTTCATGCCTGAGAGCCTATGCTGACCAACTAGCCCCTGTCTTCAGTCAGATCTTCAACAGGTCTCTGTAACTATGTGAGGTTCCCTCATGCTTTGAATGCTCCACCGTCCTTCCCGTCCCCCAAAAACATACCATTACAATGTTAAATGACTACAGACCTGTAGCCTTGAGGTTTGTGGTCATAACATCCTGTGGTCATTCTACACCTTCCCTGGTGAAGAAGCAACTGATGGAGATCAAAGGCCTTCTGCTTGATCCCCTGTAGTTCATCAGCAGATGATGCAGTCAACCTAGGATTACACTTCCTCCTGTACCACTTTGATCACCCAGGGATGTACCCTAAGACCCTGTTTATGGACTTCAGCTCAATCTTCAACACCATCAATCCAGACATTAAACAGCAGCTCACCCAGCTTGCAGTGTAGACCTCCACCTGTCAGATGATCATCAGTTTACCGACCGATCAGCAGCAACATGCAGGACTGTGGAGCATCTTCTTCTGCACAATTAGCAATCAGCACCAGCAGCCCCCTGGTTATATTTTCTCCACACTCTTCTCCCCAGGGTGCAGGCTCTCCAATGATGTCCCTGAAAGAGTTCAACAAATAATATCTAGTTTGATATTGGCAGGAAAAGAAAACTCACCATAAGGTAGTGGCTATAGTAGTACAAAGGAACATCTGTGCTGAGTATGGGCTGAAAGTCCCATGGTCAAAGTGAAAGACACCAACAAGATTAGACAAGAACAGTCAGGCTAAGAGCTCTGTGACTCCTAGGTATACCAGTACTGACTATTTGGACATTGTTGTAGTAGTCAAAGAAGAAAATCCATCCGCATTGATGAGACATAGTGCAATCCCAGTCGACAGCAGCATCAAGAAAAAGATAGGATAAGTGAGATATATACCAAGGACTAAAAGAGCAACAGAGAAGTTGTGGAGATTCAAAGCCTCACTGGTGTGCGCTGTGACCCCAAAACTGGGTTTCCTGGAGCAGCAGAACAGTCTCTGAGACCTCTGTCACAAACAGTGCAGTCTTAGAAACATGCTAGGATTCAGTTCAGAAATCCCTCATACACTGCCTGTCCAACAAAACATCACTGGCATGACTTTGGTCTGACATAATTTTGGTAAGCTTATACAATGCTACAACATTTATTTTGCATCCAGAGTTGCATTTGGTGTTTCACCCAGATTTTGCACAGATGATGGGAGAGAAGGGACACTATAGATCATTGTCCAGCACATTCCAAATATTCTCAATAGTGTTAAAGTATCTGTGGTGGCCAATGTGACAATGTAGAAGTTATGTCTCACACTCCTTGAATCGCTCTTGCAAAATTTTCATCTTACAATATGCCCATACCATTAGAGAAGAAGAAACTTAAAGATAAATTAACCTGGACATTCAGTGTTTTCAGGTAATCACGGGCTTGGATCTAATCATGAATCATTTGAATCATCTCCCAGATGCTAAGATGCACTTGCTCATTACTTAGCTATTTCAAAATGCTGCTGTACTATCTTGCCTATTGAATAGTATTTCATATTCTGTAAATAGGCTGGTGTTCTTTTTTTCTCCACTTTTTTCCACTGTTAACTTGAATCTGTTAATAACTATATGAATGAAAATACCTTTGATTTACAATACCTTATGATATTGTGTGCAACAATATGTCTCTGTAAAGGTGTGTGCACATTGGCGACAATGGCGCCACTTTTGCTTGCTGTCGTTCACCAGGCCATTTGCACAGCAGGCAACAAGCCAGAAATACAGCAGTATTATGGGTCTATCTTCGAGATGTTATCACTTCCTTGCCACTCCAGCCTCCTCACTCACTCTTCTCCAGGCTTGGTCCTCTCTGGACTTGTCTCTGTAAAAATAATCGGTTGAGTCATACAACTCAGGCTGACCGCAGACCGGCACTTTCCGTTTTTCTTCCATGTTGAATGAAAACTGCTTTGTCTCCGCCTCGGCCCTTCAACCCATGTCACAGCCACATTCAGTTCCTGATTGACTGTCGTGGTGCGACAAGACACAAAAGTTCAGCTTTTTAAACTCCAACAACTGTTGCTTCTCATCCATCACATTTGTCGTGTTGCTCTGGTTTCGCTTTAATCGCCAAATTCATTAATTTTGCATTGCTAGAATTGACTTTGCGTAGCGTCATGTCACTCCCATGTGGCATCTGTGCATAGGGATACAGGGTTTCCCCCAGCGTATTATAAGCCTGGCGAGCCGCCATGCTTTACCGGCCCCCCAGCCAGGCTAAACCTTGCTTGTTTATTTTAAATGCCTTGATGTTTGAGAGCAACAGTAAAGTTCACGTACGGAAGAAAATCTTCCAGTATAAATAAGCTAAGAAGTTGGCTTGACGCACAGTGTGTTCACGCTACGCTACTCCTTCAAACAGCCCAATTAGCCCATTTTCTAGGTGAGACCCTGGGATATCATGTAAATCTGTCACTTGGCGTGACACATTCACACTCAGTGTGAATGCACCTTAACACTGCTGCAGAGGCCGAGTAAGAAAATGATTAAGAAAATGCATGGTGCACGATAAACTGTATGTAAAATTAACACTGTGACTTTTTTCTGCTATTCTTTCCAGACAAAAGACCAATGACACCAGGTCACCAACAATCCATGCACTGACCCCCCCCACCCCCCTCTCTCCCTCTCTCTCTATTAGTGCTGCATATATAAAATCTAAAAAAATATATAGAAAAAAAATAAAATTTCTACTTCAGCACATAGGTTTTCAAGGTATTATTTCTAAGAATGAATTGCATGCTTGCGGAGAAATACATTTACTCTTTTTTAGGGCTGTCAGTTTGTTTCTTTGTTAGACCATAACGGCGACATTTTTTGACGCGCGTTTTATCGCCTTAATGGTTGTTGTTTTTTCTACCCTCGGCGCTTTCCGAAGCTCCAAGAATGTTAGAGACTGCAGCAAAACAGACCCGCGCTCACTGTTGCCAAGCCCACTTATTTCATGCGACTTTGGGCTTCTTTTTTCTAAAGTCACTTGTAAATTTCAAGTGACGGGTTGCAGTTTTTTGGGCTTGCTACTGAAAGTGAAGTCGCTTATTTGGCTCTAAAATAAGTGGTGCTGCCGCACTACAGACACAGTGAGTATAACCAGCTGAAATATCCCTCCGCCTCATTATGCGCTGGAGTGCATCCTGACATATGAGCCGAGGGAGTAAAGGCAGAGGCGCAGATCACCATTTCGAGCAGAGATATAAACAGCATGCCAAAATATATGAAGAAATTATTGTTGTTCGTGTGAAAGCTCAAGATTAGATGTGTGTGTGAGAGAGTGAAAAAATTAATAAAACTTGTGACTTTATTAAAATGTAAAATTGCTTTTTACTTTTAATGTATTACTTTAAATGTAAATGCTTAATACCATGTCTGTCTTTGTTTAAGAGGCAAAAAAATATTTCGGCATGAAAACATGTATTTATTTAAACATTTGATTACACATTGTGTAAACATCAGGGCGTTATGATTAGTGATTTAGCCATTATTGGCCAGAGTTTAACATTTTATGGCACCAGGAAGTTATCATTCCAAGTGCTTGAAAATAAAAAAATAAAAATATTTTTTGTACAAGCATGTTTTTTACTAGTGTCATTTATTGCAAAACTGCATATTAAAATGCCCAATTAGGCTTTTACACTTTCCGAAATAAAAAGATAAAATATGCGATTAATTTGCGATTAATCTCGAGTTAACTATTGAAATTATGCGATTAGTCGCGATTAACAATTTTAATCGCTTGACAGCGCTACTCTTTTTGTATTTACTCTAAAATTTTAAGATGAAAAGTAAAATCATAGGTAATCATTTACCTTTCTTACCAGTAAAGTAAAGGAAATAGTAACCTGATCCAGAGAAACATGAAAGTATTTTTGCACCTTTCCTAAATGCCACTTACACCTGCTTACATATGTTTGCTTATCTCTTGCCACCTGCACTCACACCCTAAACAATCCCTTCATAACATTTATGTTTTACTTTCTGTAAATGTACTAAAATGGCTTACAACAACTAAATATTTAAATATGAGACACTCTACCTTGCCTTTGTATTGTAAAGGCCTGTGTTAATGTATTCTTATGTGCAGTTGTTAACATCATCATTGTTGCTATTTGCTAATGCCATGCAACAAGGAAGCCCCATGGCTCTAAGAAGAATTTAATTTTGTGGCCAACCTCAAGATATTACTGCATTCAGTTTGTCCCAGAAGTTGAATATCGGATCAGGGAATGACTCCACATCCCAGTTGAGGACATTCTACTTGCAATTCAGAAAACCACTGGGATCTGCTTGTTGAGTTGGTAACAGACCCTCTTAGTGCCACAACTGACAGGTGTGCGGTAAGTGCCTGCTGGAAAAGAAAAGGCTACCAGGTGCTCAACTACCTAATGAAACATACTACTATCTCTTCATCCTCATCGTCCCATTGGCAGAAAGTGTGGCAAATGTAGGAATTTGTCACAAGAAATGTAGGGAATGCGTATGGTCGACCATGAAGGATAAAACATCTGCAGAGAGTTCGTGCAGCTCATGAGTATGTGGAAGCCTTACCCGGGCCCCACACTGACTATGATGCGGGTTACAGCCCTGATCCAGTTCTGGTTTGCTGCAACCCTCCTCTTACACTGCTCCAAGGAAAACAGCGGCCAGCTGCGGCTGCGGAAAGGGCGCTTGTGAGAACAGATGTTCAAGGGGTTGTTGCTGTCCCTGATTAAAAACAGCTCCAGTTTTTTGTTTTTTAGGCTAAAACTCGTTATCCATGAGCATAAATATCCCATTTCATCCTCCAATAACCCTCTGTTTCTTCGTGTTTCTGTTTTGCCGGTTTTTTTTACACTAGTCAAGTTAGCGTAAATTGGTGGGGTTATTTTATTCTGAAAGCAACTGGAACTTTATCCTGTCTAATGCCTGACGTTTCCTGTTTGGCACATGAAATTCCGGAGCTTGATCCAGAGACTGCTGCGGCGACTGGTCCAAATTTATTTCTTTCAGAATTTTTTGCAGCACCACACGGCCTCAGTAACCGCAACCTAACCGCACATGGCTAATCTGAGTGTACACATTGATTTTTACAGATCTGGGCTTCTTGCGGTGCCTGAACCATATCTGCGGCATATTCAGTGTGAGCCTGGCGCTAATAAAATCCTCATCCTGTCTCTGAGGGTAAGCCTGGTCACCCTAAGAGGGAATCTCATTTCAGCTGCTTGTATCCGAGATCTCATTCTTTAAATTGTGGTCCATATCTAGGTGATAACATAGGTGATGTTTCAAACATAGGCAGACCATTGAATTTGACTCACTTCTTTCCTCACCATGACAGACTGGAGTATCTGCCACAGACAAATCCCTGATTTGCTGATTACTACCTTCACTGGTGAATGTTTGAGTTAAAGACTAAGCCCCAACTTAAAGGAGCAATCTACCCTTTTCTGGCTGAGAACCACGGCCTGAGATTTACATAAACTGACCCTTTAGACGAACTGACTCTTTTCTCTATAGAATCACCACCTTAAAGCTATAGTTGGTAATCCTGTTCAGAAACACTTTTTGTTACACTGGGTGAAATGATCCTTCCATCCTGACAGTAATAAATATATTATGTATCCAGAAAGAGGAGGTAAAAAGTATATCTCTGTCAAAGCTGCAAACCTGTAAAAACTCTGACCAATACCGTATGGCATGGAGTTGTCCGAGTTTTGGTCCTGGTCTCACCTGTTCTGTCCCTGAAGTTCTGGTGGTATCATCTTATCTATTGGTTTTCCCACCTGCAAATCATTCTGACACACTCACGTAACGGCAATGCGCGTGCTTGTTCCTTGCGCACTTCTAATGTTTATGTATCCGGTTAGCTTAGCGGTTAGCTTCGGTGTTAGTCATTCATTGTAGCTCCGCTGCTCACACCGTGTGCTTTGAACATGAGAGTCGCAAGAAGAAAACTGCGTACAAGTTTATGAGAAGAAGAAGACATTAGTAGAAAGAAATAAGACCAGAGTGGATTTGGGAGATTCTTTGACACAATCCCCCTGAGGAGCAGAAGACCACGTAAGACAGTCTTGTGCATGCGCAATTATTCAAAAAGGGACTTGGAGAAACTTCAGGAAAAATCGACGACTCTACCTTTAATGTGGTAGAGGGGTTTGAGAACCACCATGATCCTGGAGGTTGTGTTATTCTGGGCTTGTGTCCCAGAGAAGTCTGTCATAACAAATTGGCCTCAGGGCTATAATCAGATAAAGACTGATTTGAAGACTGTTGATAGTGCAAAAAATGGCTAACCTTGGTCAAATTAGGGACACGAGTATCCCCTACAACCAGGCCTGTAGAGCAGGGATCGACAACTCCAGTCTTCGAGGGTCGATGTTCTGCAACTTTTATATGTGTCTCTGCTTCAACACACCTGAGTCAAATAATCAGGTCATTAGCAGGATTCTAGAGAACTTGACTGCATTCTAAGGAGATAATTCAGCCATTCAATTCAGGTGTGTTGGAATAGGGACATGGCGCGATTTCCAGCCTCATTTCAAATACTAGAAAGTTCAAAATATTGATTAGTGCAGCTTTCAGTTATTTTGCAGTACACTGAATTAGATTCAAAGTAAAAATTTGCACAGATAATGTATGTGCTTAAAATGTTATAGTAATGCTCTATGTTTCTCAGGCGCCAAGGACACTGATATGGGTACTTTTGAAAATAACTTTTTGCAGTGCACATTTTGACCATATGAAAATTACATTTAGGGAGCCAAAACAGATTTTTTTTAAAGGCATTTTATTTCTATTAATTTCTGTGTTAAAAAACACAACAACAATTGAGCAATTTTTCACTTTCATGTCTACATCTCTGTTCATTTATACTGCTTCTGTTGGTAGAGAAAGGCTTCTACTTCAATAGCTCTCACAATGGCTAATTGAAATCCATTAGGATGTTTTCAAATGGATCTGATGCTAAATATATGTGGATTTTATTTGTGGAATCGGGGGCAAGCTCTTCAAGCAGATGTTATTTTTTTATGTGTCAGAGTGTGTGGATGTTATGTGTAACCTGTATATGCTCACACAGGGCAAGAGAGAATGAAACATGAAGAAAAAAGGTAAAAGGGGTTGAGGGAGTGAAACAGGGAGTGAAACACGGGGAGGGAGGGAGAACAGAGTGCAGTAATATCCATTAGATTTATTGTGGTGCAATTCCCAGTCCCTCCAGTTCTGCCTGAGGGGGACTATATTACATTTCATCACAGTTTCATTTTCTCCCACAGATGAGAAATGGGAGTTCTGTTGCAGTAATGTAGCATGTATGTGCTAAATCTCATCTCTAATAAAATCAAACACCTCACAACTCTTGGCACTTTTGCTACAGGTCCATAACAAAATGAAAAACAAACTGTGTTTGTATCAAGGCAGTATTATTAGAACATAAAAATCAGACACACAAAAGAAATAATGGTGAGCATAGTGTATGAAATAGGCAATTGTATGTCATGGAAGCACTGGCTTTACAATGGTTTTACTCCACTGTTTGAATTTAAAACAAATGCATTAAAACTAACTATGACATATTTTCTTGAAGGTTTTCTAAAATTAGTGTTTCAAAAAAAGGAATAGTAGTAGTTACATTTTTGGACAGGTATTGCCTTTTAAAAATTGTCATGGGACAACAGTTTTCAGGTCATATTATAGATCTATTTTAATTTAAATGCATGACTCATATGCAATAAAGTGCAACAAAAAAACTTGAGAATTAGAAGCATGGTAATCTACCTGCTCATGCCCAAGCATTCCGAAAACAATATTTATTTAAATGCCAATATTTATTTATGATTAAAATCAAAGTGAAATACTAATGTAATTATTATTTAGATATTTCTGTACTTTTCTTTAACAAGGCACACAAAAACTAGAAAGGTCTGTTGGAAAACTCAACTATTGCTTGAAACGCAGTTTTAAAATTTAAAAACAATAAATGTCTCACTTGATTTAAAATCTGTCTTGCATGAAGACTTAATACCTGTAACAATGTTTTGATCAACTCAGCCTGTGCTTGAATTTGTTTAAGTCAGTGTTTGCTATTTAATCTTGCGATTATAATGCATGTAACTACGTACATCATGCAGCACCAGAAAGATGAAAAGATGTTGCTTCAGTGATTTGTTTGATTATACCTCTACTGTAGTTTGATAACATATGCAAACAATTTTACTTTGTGAAGTGGATGTTTGCTATATGCCATTTGTGGCTATAATCTGCCTTTATCCATACACCAATTATGCATATCATTATCACCACTGACAGGTGAACATCACTCTACATTGTCTAAATGAAGCACCTTATCACCAAAGCCAGTTCATCGTATGTGCAAAATACAAAGTGGCAATAAAGCTCATTCGGATTCTGATATCATTATTGTATTAGTGGGTATGATAGATTAAGCAGCAAGAGAACATTTAATTATAAAACATTAATAATCAGGGCTCATTGAAGCAAGATTAGATTAAGACTGTCAATCCAAGATGAGCTACTGTTGCTTTAATTGTTGAAGAAGTGAATATTGTGTCAGATAGAAAGGTGTCTTTGCATTGCATGTTGTTGCACCCAGACCAGTCTGAGTGCCACTGTCCACCAAAGAACAAATCAACAGCACAGATGTAAGCATCAGAGCTAGACCACAAAGGTATGAAAGAAGATGGCAGTGTTTTGCTTGGACAGCTTGGGCGCTGCCCTCCATTTTTTATGTTGACACGTGACACCCATGCATGCATTGCTGCAGCATTTACACCCTTTCATGGA
Source organism: Fundulus diaphanus (assembly GCA_037039145.1). Taxonomy (NCBI): domain Eukaryota; kingdom Metazoa; phylum Chordata; class Actinopteri; order Cyprinodontiformes; family Fundulidae; genus Fundulus; species Fundulus diaphanus. Next base: position 13,830,626 of record CM073122.1, on the reverse strand, counting down.
AACTATATCTCCTGATGACGTAGTCTCTTTCAGTGGGATAATGCACCCTGACATAGAGAGACATGGTTCATGAAATCCCACAGATCTCATTCAAACTGATCATTTCTTGGATCACAAACAAGTCTGATCTATGGATAACCCACTACACAATTTATACAATATGAAAGGATTTGTTGCTAACATTTTGGTGCCAAATACCAATGCACACTTTATGGGGTGCTGTCATGTCCATGTCTTGACTACTCTGGGCTTTTTGGCAGAAAATGTTTCATAAGAAGTTAATACCCATAAAGAGCATGTTATTTCAGAGACTACCTCTAGACTTTGGAAATAGAGATTATGGGGACGCCTGATTGCAGTCCTGAATTCAACCCCACTGAACAGTTTGGACATGCTGATCATGCCAAAGTGACCAACACAACCTCACTGGGTGAATTTTAACATATAATGGCTGAGGAATGGGATGCCATGCTTACTGCTGGCAATCAGGGTGAGAAGATTGCAACAGGTTGTTGTGGTTGTATACGGTTTTCCGTGGTACTATAACGCTTTGTCTGTAAAATAACCTTTGAAATTTTCAAAATGTGTTGTTTCCTCAAATTTCAAACATACAAACCAATAAATTACACCACACAAAAGTCAGTGGTAGTATAAGTTGCTTTTCATGTCCACAACCAACATACTCATCTCTCCTGCTAAGCCCACAAATGTATTATCTTTACAAATGGGGCACCATCGCTTTCTCCCTTTTCTCTCCTCTTTCTCTTTCACCTTTTCTCCTTTTTTATCTTCTACCTTCTTGTTTTAGTGTCCATTTAACATGAAATATTCCCCGCATAAATTATAATAAAGCTTCTTGCATATATAAACCAAGCGGAGCACTATGGCGAAAGCAGTAAGGCTCCACACAAAAGTAAAATCTGTGGGGCTCTTTTTGGCATTAAGACAACAATTCTTATTGCCACATTGCCAGACAAGACACTAAAAAAAAACAAATGGGGCACCATTTAAAGGCAAATGTGCTAACTTTATGTATTCTAAGATTCTATTAGAAAATCAGTCAAGACCATCAAACCAGGTCTGTTATTTTATTATGAGAAAACTGAGTGAATGCCTTAGCATCATAAAGGTATTATATGATCATGAACATTAGATCAAATCTTATCTATTCTCAGAGTAAGGTAAAGATATATCATCAACAGGCTTAATGTATATTAGTAATTTTTTTATTTTATTTGGATAATTTACAATATAAGCATGTAACCTTTAGAGAATTCAAATAGAAATTGATTCAGATAAATTTTACTAGCATCTTACAGTTAAAATACCTGAAACCTGCTCATAGAGGATTTCTGGTTAAATAAGTAGGTGGAGCTGTGTGATAAGCTGGTGCTTGTTGCCAGTGGCCTCATAAAACTGCTCATTAACTTACAGAGAGACAAGGTCAGTTGTTTTAGCTTGATATTGTGTGTCAGTATCATATAACTGACAACAGGTGGGGGATTATGACTGCAGTTGCACAACTAATAATACCAACTGCTTAGTATATCACTTACTCCACAGACAATGGGCAATCACTGCTAAAGGGAAAAGAAAGCTCTGTGACAGCGACACTATCAACACAGGCTTTAGTGTCTTTGTTTAAATTGGAGCAAATCCAGTTTAAGGCATCTGATCTATGGGTTGAAGCTCTGGGAAATGGGCATGAACACAGATCTGGAAATCTAAAGAATAGAAAGGGCACACAAGATGATGCAAAAATCATTTTCTCTGCTGTGCTTTGTCAATTTCAGAGTGCCATCTCCCGATAGTCGTTAAATAAGTTGTGTTGTTGTTTTAATTATCGATAGTAAAGCAATCTGTTCATAATTACAAACATTTGCTTGTGGCAATTACAAACAGTGGCTGGTAGCAGTTTAATTTGCCCGCTCTAATCTTGTCTGTAATTAGAGCACACACAAGCAGAGCACTAACGTTGTTCTGCTCCAAGGCAAACAAGACAAGACTGAAATTCCCATTATAACAAAGTGCTGACTGCCTGCGGCACACAGACTCGCCTGCCATCAGTGTGAAACATTTTGTACATTCTAATCCATTTGTTTAGCTTTACAGCACTGTTGCACTGATGTGGGAGGTTCTCATTACAGATGTTTTGTAAATACAAAGTGAGATGATGCAAAAAATATTTTACATAGGTGAACCAAAAAAAGCATCTCCATGTTACTTTTTAATGGAGGATAAAACTAATTTATTTATAGCATAACTATGAAACTAGCAGATAGATGCAGAGTGATGTTGTCCAGCAAGTATAATATACTTGCTGGACAACATCTCAAGAAGTTAGATTATAATTGTCAATTAATTTACTGAATTGTTGAGTTTGGACCCAATAATTCAGCCAGACAAAAGGAGTGGAAGACAATGGTTTATTTAAAATAAGCAGATAAAGCCTGATCAGGAAACTGCCAGTAGCACACATAGGAACCACTGTAGGAGACAGAAAGATTAGTGCCCGAGACAAACTCAGTGGAGGGGATAATACACTGAATAAAAGCCTCTAAACTTCCTGTAGTCCTGGAGGATACGCAGGAACTGATCTGTGCATCCGAAAACTCCGATACAGTGCTGGAAAGGGTGCAGCACAGATGTTGAGGTCAGCACAAGCAAAAACAGGGCTAAGCAGGTGGGAATCCAGAATCTAGGCAAGAGTCAGAACCATGAGACAGATGTAGGTAAAAGTATCCAGAGAGCTGGGCAAAGGGCTTGGTCGAGAGGCAGAATTGAGGGTCTTTGTCCGGATTTCAGAGACCAACAAGAGAGTCCAACAAGGGCAAGGCAAGGAAATACAAAGAACTGACGAGATCACAAGTTGGTAAGGCAAACTAGAACAGTCAGAGACAATCCTAAACAAATGTATTTTTAGTCTTGATGTAAAAGGACTTTTTTACAGTCATCTGGAAGTTTGTTACAGATTAAGTGGAGCATAGGAACTAAGTGTTGCTTCTCCATGTTTGGTTCTGGTTCTAGGTATGCAGAGTAGATTTGAGCCAGAAGACTTGAGTGGTCTGAAAGGTTGATACACTGACAGCAAATCTGTCATTTATGCATTTGCTACTCCATTCAGTGCTTTATAGACTAACAGAAGTATTTTAAAGTCTATTGTCTAAGATACAGGGAGCCAGTGTAAGAAATTTGGAACTGGGGTGATGTTATCTACTTTCTCAGTCTTAATCAAGACACGGGCAGCAATGTTCTGGATCAACTGCAGTTGTCTTTTTTGGCAGACCTGTGGAGACGCAATTGCAGCAGGGGCATTGTATAGGGGCGAAAGGTTAGGAAAGTTCCAAGGGTCTCTGACTGACAGGGGCCCCCAAAAATATATTTTTTTATATTTATATCATGTTTTGGGATGATTTCGATTTTTTGTGATGTCATAATTCTTGGCGGTACCCCTGAATTGCAGTACTCAAATCGACAAAAAACACATGGATTTGTTTTTCCAGATCATGCTGAGACATTAGTCCTTTAATCTTGAAAATGTTCTTCAGTTGATAGAAGTCCGACCTTGTAATTGTGTTTAGATGCTTTTGGAAGTTCAGGCCTGGGTCCATTACTACACCCAGATTTTGGGCCTGATTGGTGGTTACTAGCTGAAGCAACTAAAGCTGTGTGCTTCTTGATAGCTCCTCTATCAGTCCAAAAAATTATTACTTTAGTTTTGTTTTTATTCCACTGAAGAAAATTGTGGTACATTCATGTGTTACTGATTGTTGACCTTGCTGCAGTCACCCCAGGTTCTTTTGCTGAATAATGTGGTGTTTCTACTGTAGACTTCTGTAGGAGTAAAACGACTCATGAAACCATAATTATATTTTACCATATTTAATCTAAAAGGCAAAGAAAGGCTTCAGTTCAGTACTGTTTGTCACACAACAACGCTGACGTCATTTCCGGACGTCCGAGAGAGAGAGAGAGAGAGAGAGAGAGAGAGAGAGAGAGAGAGAGAGAGAGAGAGAGAGAGAGAGAGAGAGAGAGAGAGAGAGAGAGAGAGAGAGAGAGAGAGAGAGAGAGAGAGAGAGAGAGAGAGAGAGACTCAGAGCGAGCGGGCCTCACGTTCATCCTTCACCCAGACCTTTTATAGGATCAGTTGTGTTAACCCCATTCAGGGGCGTGTACAGCAGTCTTTCGTTCATCACATTGGTGGAGAGGACTATAATGCATACGTGTCCCAGCCGACACGTTTATCCAATCAGTCATTCCGTCCAATCTAAGTATGTCAGGTTCTGGCCTCCAGAGTCTGTTTATCTGTGATCTTCATGGTAACTGAAATTGCAGTCCAGTTTCTGGGGTCACATAATCTCTTACACATGCATTGATTTCTAAGCATTTACCCAGTGCTTGAATGGGTTCGTAGTCACCTGGTGACATGGTGATGTGGAACTGTGTGTCATCTGCATAGTTATGGTGGCTGATGTTGTTGTTTTTTGTGATCTCAGCTAAAGAGAGCATGTATATAAGATAAGATAAAATAAGATAAGATGCTTTATTTGTCATTATATATACAAGGTACATACAACGACATTTCGTAGATCAGATGGAGGGTTAGTCTGAGCTGCTGCAAGTGAGCGCGCTGCCACTAATGGCCAACCTGACCAGCATGTCTTTTATGGGTAGCGGAAACCAGAGAGCTCGAAGAAAACCTACGCAGACATGGGGAGAACATGCAAACTCCACACAGAAAGGCCCCAGCCGAGCCCAGAACTCAAACCCTATTCAATACGTAGATATTGAATTGGGACATCAATATGTATATATTGAATAGGAGAGGACCCAGGATGGACCCTTGGGGAACCCCATATGTGATATGTGTCATCTGTGATGTAAAGGTACCTACTGATATGAAAAGGTTCCTTTCCTTTAAGTAGGATTTAAGCCAGTTGAGTGGTGTACCAGAAAGGCTGACCCAGTTTTCCAGGAAAGGAGTGATCAACAGTATCATATGCTGCACTGAGGTCCAATAATACCAGCACTTTGGTTCTTCCAAAGTCATTACTTACACAGATATCATGAAACACCTTGACAAGGGCATCCTCTGTACTGTGGTGAGCATTGAAACCTGACTGGAAAACATCAAAGCGGCGTGTTTGGGCTCTAAACTAAGTGACACTGCCGCGCTACAGACACTCAGTATGACCAGCTGAAATATCCCTCCGCCTCATAACGCACTGGAGTGCATCCTGACATAGGAGCAGAGTAAAGGCAGAGAGAGCAGCTCTGCCTGTATTTTCTGCAGTTTACGGCTGCAATAACTGATGATAACTGCTGAAAGTAGATTAGGCGGTGCAGATCACCATTTTGAGCAGAGATTGGTTCTAAAGATGAGTTTTTACTCCCTGATAACATTGCAGAAACATCCCGCAACGTGACGTCACAAACTGGGGGGTGGCAGTACTGTGCTTGACCAACATGGAGGCCTCCAGTATGATTATGACCGGACTTCTCCTTTAAAACTTGGAGGGCTAAAAGGGGGGCGATCAGTGCAGCCCATCCCCCCTCTGGAATCTTAGCCATCGCCAGCAGCCCAACAGCTATGTTAGGATGCTCTTCACACACCCAACCCAGAACTCTCAGTGTCTAAATCCTTTTTTTTTTGAGGGCAGGGGAAGCCATCAGGGGCGAGGCCTACACACTCAGTGCCCCCTCTAGACCCCCCAGATGCCTGGCCTGTTCCTCAATCCTCACTTTTTTCATTGTGGCAGCGCAGGGACCTGCAGAAGCACAGGTGCAGCAACAATCCATAGGACATGTGGAGAGGCATCAGAAAGATCACGGACTAAAAGCATAGCGACCAGCGGCTGAGCAATGACCCGGCTCTCGCTGACACCTCAAACAGTTTCTTTGCACGCTTCGACTCTCCAAGCAGCAGGGAGCCTGAACATCTTCCCCTGCCAGAGGAGTACCATCAGCTTATCATTCTGCGACTCCCCCAAGTGACCTCTTCCCTGAAAAAGGTAAACACAAACAAGGCAGCAGGTCCAGACATGGTGTCAGCCAGGACATTTAAATTGTGTGCAAACCAGCTAACAGGGGTCTTTCTGGACATCTTCAACCTCTCCCTGCAGCTCTCCACAGTTCTTGCCTGTCTGAAATCCTACGTTATCGCGCCTGTCTCCAAGAAACCAATCATCACCTGCCTCAATGACTATTGTCCCATCGCTCTGACCCCCATCATCATGAAGTGCTTCAAGAGGATCCTTCTAAAGTACATCAGGGGCGCCATCCCTGCTGGCCTAGACAGCTTGCAGTTTGCCTACAGGGTGAATCGCTCCACAGAGGACGCTGTCTTGTTAGCACTGCACTCAGCTCTGACAGAACTGCAGCAGCCCAACAGCTATGTTAGGATGCTCTTCAACTCAGCATTCAACACCGTGCTACCAGACATGCTGGTCCTTGAAGCTCCACAACATGAAAATATCCACACCTCTCTGCTCCTGGATCAGTGACTTCCTCACGCCAGATGGTGAGGATAGAGAAACACACATCAGCTCCACTGATGCTCAACACAGGAATGCTGCAAGGTTGCGTCCTTAGCTCAGCCCTCTTTATCCTTTTCACCCAGGACTGTTCTGCTGTCCACCCCACAAACACAGTGGTGATGTTTTCGGATGACACCACAGTAGTGGGTCTCATCTCCAACAATGATGAGTCCCACTACAGGGATGAGGTCAGCAATCTCATACAGTGGTGCTCCAGGAACAACCTGATCCTGAACACCAGCAAGACCAAGGAGGTGATAATAGACTACAGGATTCAATTCAATTCAATTTTATTTATATAGCACCAATTCATGAAACATGTCATCTCAAGGCACAAAGTCAAATTTAATCATATTATACAGATTGGGTCAGATTATACAGACACACTCATCTCTACATACAGGGGGAGGTGGTGGAGCACAAGGACAGAATTAGGTTCCTGGGCATTCACATCTCCTCCGACCTCTCTTGGACTGCAAACACCTCCCACCTGGTGAAGAAGGCCCAACAATGGCTCTTCTTCCTAAGGAAACTGAAAAGAACTGCTGAAGAACTTCTGTAGAGCTACCATATTGAGTGTGTTATGTCTAAGCATAACTGTATGGTATGGGAGTTGCACAGTTCAGGAGAGGCAGGACTTAGCATGGGTGGTAAGAACAGAGCAGGGGTTGTGGGATGCCGTCAGCAGGATCTAGACTCAATTTATGCAGAACAAGTCCAAAGAAGGGCCAGAGGCATCTCCACTGATCCCACCCACCCAGGCAATGCGCTGTTTGCCCCTCTCCCATCAGGTAAATGCTTCAGAAGCCTCAAAGCTAAAACAAACAAACTTAGAAAGAGCTTCTTCCCAAGAGCTGTTAGGGCAGTCGCCCCCTGATGGGAGACTGCAGTCCAACGCTTTAACATCACCCCACTGATACTAGCCCATCATACGTTACGATCAACCTTAATATTACTGCCTACTTGCACACTGTCATTTCTGGGTATCTAAATGCATATAGCTGTAGACAAAGCCTCAGATCAACACTGTTCAATAAGCACCTTACTACCTCATTGTCTGTTATCTGTGACTTTCTTGAAAGCTAAAAAAAATTTAACCCTTGTTCATTGCCTGTCTGTTTGTCAGTTTTTGTCTTAATTATGTGTAATGTGAACCGAAGTGGCCAAAGAGAAATTTTGGCGCCTTAACACATGGTGACGAATGTTTTTTGAGAAAGTTATAAATGAAAGTGTCTGAACTATACAATAAAATTGGGGCCAATCTGCTAGGTCTGAGGCTGGAGACAAGACGCATGGCCCAAGAATAAAACGCAAACCGGAACCAACTCCCCTGGACCACCCTGACCCCCCAAAGGAAAAACAATCATGCTTACCACCCCCCCCCCCCCAAAAAAAAACAAAAAAAAAAAACAACAACACTCTAGTCAACCAGCCTGCTTCAACCATCCAAACTCCTGTTCTCCAGATAGAATCAGCAGAGAGAGCTGCCATGAACATGGACCAAGACAAGGAAATGGAAACAGGGCCACCCGAGCAAAAGCCCCCACCCCACTCCAACTTCAACATTCAAATAACTCCCAGACCACATAAGGCAATAGACACCTAGGCTGGGTTCACCCCCCCCCCCCCCATCCCATCCCCACACCAGCAGAATGCACTCCCTGAAGGGGAGAGCATCTGCCTTGAGATGTAAATAACCATGTTCCCCACCAGCTTGAGAGGCGCCAAGGCCAGCCAGCGCATCAGAGGCCCCGGGTAGAGCCGGACATCTAGCATGCACCGGTTCAAACCCCCAGCAAAATACACCTCAGGACTCAATCCCCCAAGGCTCTGACAGGACACCTGCCTGGCAGGGCCTTGGGGCGGCAAACCCCAGGAACCCCGAGCCCCAGTCCCACCCCAGAATCACCCAAGAGCAGCAAGGCTACCGGTCCAGTAACCCATGTCCACCAGCACAGAGCACCCCCCCTTCCAAAAGCATCGCAAGCAGCCACAGGAGGCCACCCTGAGGTCCCCAAAGCCCCACCAGAGCGGGAGCCACACACTCTGACACCAGACCCACTAGACACCCACCCCTGGGACCCACCAGACCCCTAAGACTGTTCTAGTTAACTGAATCACCACTTTTTTGTTCTAATTTCTATCTACATTTTATTCCTACTTGCTTTTATTCTGTTTTAATTTGCTATATTTTAATCATGTAAAGCACTTTGCATTGTCCCTATACTGAATTGTGCTATATAAATAAATTTGCCTTGCCTTGCCTTAAAGGTATACTATGCAACTGGGATTGATTTTCCAGCGAGGCTCCCCCCAGAGGGCGAAAGTAAAAGTGCACTGTCGTAAATATGCTCAGCTCCTGGTTTATCCGTCAAGCCAGGCGCTGTTGTTTTGAGCAGACAGGCGAACGCACAGTGAAAGTGAAAGTGAAAGGATTATCATGCACACAGAGAGAGAGAGAAACCATTCCAATGCAGTGTTTCCCCTAGGAATTTGCTTATCGGACGACCGGCGGTGGGGGGGGGGGGGGGGGGGGGGGTTTGGGGGGGGTGTAGAGACAAGCTTTGCGCGACCGGCGGAGCGAGCGACCGCGAGCGACCGGGCGGGGGAAAGAGACAAGCTTTGCGCGACCGAGCGGCGGAGCGAGCGACCGGCGGAGCGGGCGGGCGGGCGGGCGGGGGAAAGAGATGAGCTTTGCGTGACCGGCGGAGCGAGCGACCGGCGGAGCGGGCGGGCGGGGGAAAGAGATGAGCTTTGCGTGACCGGCGGAGCGAGCGACCGGCGGAGCGACCGGCGGAGGCGGAGCGGGGGAGACAAGCTTTGGGCGCATATCGAGTTAGTTTTTTTTTTTTGGAATGTTGGGAGGCGGTAGCGTGAGGGAAACCCTACAATGTTACTTACAATCGCATCAGCAGAAACGCGAGGTCCGCGTCAGCCTTGCAGCCTTCTCTTTCTTTTAGCTCTCGCCATTCGGAAAAAGCTTGCCCGATGTTCACCCGTGTACAACTCCTCTTTCTGTCCACAGCCCTTTTCCTCTTTCTTGCCTGCTCCGACATGGGCTTTCGCTGTTTTATCGCTGGTTCCGCCATGATAACTGCACAGATATCGCCACTGCGCTAGCAACAAACATGTTCTCGCCGTAAAGCAAGACCGACTCTCGCGATCTTGCACGAGATTCTGAGCCTGTGGGCGCGGACCGAGGGCTCCTGCAGTTGCAAGTGCGGTATTTCCCCCACAGACCACCAGGGCGGCCAAGAAAACCTTTGTTCAACCTGAAATGACTCATTTAATCATCCAAAACGGTATGGAACACATTATTTAACTGAAAAATGTTGCATAGTGTGCCTTTAAGGCCCAGTCATCTCCCATATCAGCCACAACGTCCCACAGGAGCTCCACCCCCACTAGGTGATGATCTAATGCTGATAAATACTGAGAATTATTAAAGTTTCAAATCCAGGGGTGATTCCAGGGTCATCGTTTGACTATCTGATCATTTTGTTTAAGTGTTATTTTATCCTGAAATTGATCAATGTCATTATTTGATGGATTCAACTGTGATGTGTATAGAGCTTTGTAAAAAATCTCAGAAAGTGTTGTTTATACTTTCAGGATCATATACTGCGTTCCACTTGGGTCTGTAACTGCAAATATTTATTCTTAGCTGATCAGCTAAGAAAGCTTTCTGATTTATTGCTATGTTCAAAGTTTTCTATTTCAAGTCTTTATATTAAAATTTTGTTTTGCTTTTCCATTTATTCGTTTGATTAAAATTTTTCTTTACGCATTTTACCCAGCTTTCCCTTTTCCTGGGAGGCTTTTGATAACTTAATGGTTTCTTCTAATTCCTGCATATTTCTGATTTCTATCTTTTTTTATGAGATGAGAATGAAATTATTTTACCTCTCATCACTGCTTTCCCTGCTTCCCAAAGGATAGATGCTGATGTCCCTAGTAGGTCATTGTACTCCAAGTATGAAGCCCACTCTTCTTTAAAATATTTGATAAATTCTTCATCTTTAAGCAACAGTGTATTAAATCTCCAGCTTCTGTTTTGTGGAATTACTTTTTTATTTATTAGGGTTAAAGAGACATGAGCATGATCACTGACAGTTATAGGATGAATCCCAGTGTCCGAAATGTCAGACAGCAGCGAGCTGCTGATTAAGAAATAGTCCAGACGAGGGTAGGAATGATGGACATTTGAAAAATATATTACTTACTGTTAGGATGAAGAGATCGCCATGCATCACAAAGACCCAACATTTTTATATAATGTAGAGTACATGAAGATATTTTCAATTGGTCAATATTCTGTATTAAAAGTAAATTGTTTTTGTTCTCATGTGACATTCAAATTTTCTGAGAAATTTAATTTAGGTCGTTTTATTAGTGTGTGATGAATCTATATACACTTTGAGTTTCACTTTTTGAACTGAATTACTGAAATAAATATCTCTGTCTCTGTGAAATTCTAATTAATTGAGATGCACTGGTATGTCTCCTCGATAACGATGGAGATAAGTTGTATCCGTGGATGGACAAACGAAAGGGCTAAAACAGTAGTCTCAAACTCAAATCCTCGCGGGCCGGTGTTTGAGACCACTGGGCTAAAACAATCTGCCAGTCCAGCACTGCAATCTGGTGGGAGTATGGCTCTTCCCTTCGACCAGTCCCACAATTCATCTCTGGATAATGCAAAAGATACTTTGAGAAGGGTTCGAGGCATGCATCTCTCAGGTATGTAGCCAAAGCCTTTTCTCACATGACAAGCGGCACAATCATATTCTAAGGTCAGTATAGAGATCATTTCTCAAGTTGGGCTAGAAACTTAAAATTTTATATATATATATATATATATATATATATATATATATATATATATATATATATATAAATAAGCAGTGGTTGGCTATATGAGCAGCAGTCACACCTTCATCAAAAATTCACTTTTGCAGCATGGCTGCTGAATGTATCAAATGTTTGTTTGAAGGAAGGATGTTTGTACTGTGTCCTCACAGGGAAGATAATGCCTGTTCGGGTATGTGCCCACATGAATTTTCTCTCTTTCTCCTTCCTGTGCTGTGACAACAACTCCAGTGGAACATATTTCACTGTCACTAAAACCTCCCATTCCATTCTGTCTGAGGCTCTGTTCCTCTCAGATGATAGCTATTAATTCCCTTTAGAGGCTGCTTGATGGAAGCCTAACAACATTTTATATTGTTGATACACTTCTGACTTGAGCTGCTTGCTCTCAATTACAGATGAAAGATAGCTAGTAACCTAGTTACAAATAGGTTTCTCTGTTTAGATGATGTCAGGCACCTTTATCAAGATGGGATGGAAATAGAAAGGGGGCTGTCTATACCACCCACCCCCCACTCATACTGCAGTTCTGATGTTATCCTGCTGTAAAGAGATTGTTAACTGTGCATCAATTTTGGCTCAATGATATTCTAATCTGGTGTAAGAGATGATTATTCAAATTTGCGTCATAGAAGAGACACTAAACCCAGCTATTTGTCATCTGCAACCCAGCCAATTGAAGGACCAATATGTAATTAGCATTTGATACTTATTCAGTATTACAATTGATGACAATGATAGTTGTTTTAGCACATTTTTCAATTCAGTTTATTTTTTTATTTAAAAAAAAGAAGACCAGCAACTTTTTATACCATTTTAAGCTGTTTCCACGCCATTTTCTATCTTCCCATGATTTTTGGTGCATATTAAAAAGCTTAAAATGGAACATTAAGTCCTATTGATATGAATGGTGTCGAAAGGAAAGTCATCCCTTAAACCCAGAAGGGTACCTGATACCCGATATGAATCAAGTTTGAGTAATGTCAAGTAAGTTAACGTAAATTATAAATGCAAAGGTTTGGTACTTGTGTGAAGTTAAGGCATTAAAGACTATTCTTCTGTGGAACCACTATTGTCAGTGTGCCTGATTTATAGGTGATTAAACAAAGAAAAACATAAATATTTTTAAAATATAGAAATTATTTTCAAAATAAACATTGCAAAACACTTGAAAACCCTTTTGGAAATATAACAATAGCCACAGACATAATAGATCCACATCTTAACTATAACTGACTGAAACAGCTGAAGCATATTTGTTCCACAAAAATTTAGTGGGCAGGTTGCCAGGTGGATGTGTGTTTTTTCATGACATAGAAGAGAATCTGGTCAAATAAAAATGCTGATTCCCATTGTAGGGCTCCTTCTGCACATGACAAAGTGTTTGGTCATAAGATTTACTCTGTTTATCATCAAAATGTACCATTGTGCACAGCATAATATCAATAAAATGAAGAGAAATTATTATTATTTGTGTCCTACTGTCTCCAAAAATAGCAAAATAACATAACACAACAGTGTTGTAAAACAGCAATTGAATTGGAAATGTGTAAACTGCTTCATAAAATGCTTTCATCCACAATACAGTATAGGTAAATATTTATTTGTTCTGCAGGAGTGGGAAAAGAGAGGGTAGTAACACAACTTTCTGAATACAAGATAATATTTTTTTTCTACTGTTCTCCAAAATAATAGTAAGCCGGCAATGTTTGATAAACATTTAAATAGTATATTGTGTGTTTAAAGTGCTGTAAAACCAAAAGTACCTGTGAAAAACAAATTTGGCGACTCGTTTTAGAAACATTAAAGCCTCCCCTTTGGAGGAATTTAGAAAAAAAAGACCATTTCTAAGGTAAGCCTTGAGGCCTTACCTCAAGGCTGGAAAAAAATGGGTGTCACTCTGCTTATACCGGTACTAGTATAGCCAGGCTTGATACGTTTTAAACTACATCAGGACGGAGTACTTTACCTATGTTGTGACAAAGACATCTAATATTATTCATTTTCTATATTGAAGAACCAAATATTTTTTCATTAAATGGTGGAAAAGTGGTCAAAAGGTTTTTAAATATTTTAATTTAGTCATTTAAGTCATCTGGTGTGACTTAAGTAGATAAAGTATTAAATGGATAACTGAAGTTAAAGCCTAAATTTTTTGAAAGTAAATGTAAACCTACCAGAATTTAACGTGTTGCACATAATGACATTGAACATTTTCTACCTCAGGTAAAGTGGCGTCTCTGGCATGATGAGTGGGGCACAAACACTCAACACCTAGAGCAACAACTAATTTGTTTGTGATGCATACAACCTGACTTTGATCAATTTTAAATTAAACAGATAAGTTAGTATAAACCAACACAATAGAAATGGCATTTTATATAAGCTAAATGTAATTTGATTTTTAGACAGAAAATTACAAATAAAGGCTTACTCAAAGATTCACACTGATCCTTCACTGAGCCAACAAGGACAACAAACACTAGATGGTTGCACACTATCCGGCAGAACGTAAACGTAACATGTGCAATTCCAGTATTTTTATTGGACGATCAGAGCTTGGGGCCATAGCATTTGTGCCCCACAGCTGTCTATTGAGAGTGTGTTGAATATGTGCACTGTGATTTCAGATGTTCGTCATTTGAACAAACGTTGGTGGGCCAGCCCCAATATCGAGACACCTGAAGAGGATTTAGCCTACTGAGCTTGTCAGTATTTTACTTAGATATATAGACACACATTTCTATAGCCGAATTTTATTGGTAATGAAATCTCTTTTTTTTTTTTTTTTACAATATTACTCTATAAAGAACAATCATGTCCCACTGATTATTGTTAACAACAATTATCAGTGTTGTTAACAACACTTGCCTCAAATGCAGAGACGCCACAGCTCAGGTATTTTTATAAAATGTTTTCTCCCTATATTTTTATAAGAAATACCCACTGAAACAGAACAATCCCACCCGACCCATACCAGACATTCAGTCCATTGTGAAAAACATCACAGTAAGAGTAAATGCACAGAAAAATGGTTCAATGACCAACTGATATACATATAACATGTTATTTGATAGTTTCAAATTGACTCTATATTTCAAAAAGTTCAGATATTTATTCTGGATCATGCTGCACCTTGCTGAACTAGATGTGTCACTGTGATCCTGTGCTGTAGAAAAAACAGATAACCAAACCCACACAAAACAAATCTAATTATAACATAGCAGCAGGCACATGAGCTATGAGCTGAAGATCTGAATAATATGTCAGGGAAGAAACCAAGATCTTATCAAATTCGTCATTCTGATTCGGACACATCTTCTTAAGAGACAGCCCCTGAAAACCCCTGAACATGGGTGGGTTGGGTAACATAATTCCACCTTAATAATATGGTTATCCTGACCTGATGAGAAACAAAAAACTGCACCCAATACAGTGCTTTAGTTTAAAATAGTATTCAGTGTTCCTCACCTACTGTACCAAAAGCAACAAAGGGTTAATGGTCAGTTTTAGGTGAGTGACTGATTTAATCTTAAACATAATCTAGGTCAGGCATGTCCAAAGTGCAGCCCGGGGGCCATTTGTGGCCCCTGTGCTGATTTTGGGTGGCCCCCCGACTGTATTTCAAGAAAGATTTGGTCCACCAGCACAGGTGGCTGAGGCATATGGAAACCTTTTTAATTAGGGCAAAACTATTAAAGAAAAGTTAAACTCTTACAACTGAAAATGTTTAGTACAACACACAGTATTCATCTTTTAATAAACATACTTTTGAAATTCTCTTTAGGACCACATCTATCCAATGACATTTGATTATTCAAATGCAGACTTTGGTGCATTAAAATCTGCTTTGAATTCAATTATTAAAATTGGCTGAATGCAGGAAGTGTTTGCAAAGAACAATTGACCCAAATACTGTTCTTATATTGCTAGACCAAAAAGAGTTCAGTTTATTATTGTTAAAGAGTGAAATTAAATTATTCACAATAGTTTGCAAACTGGATGACCATCTTTTAATACAACAAAAGGAACAAAGCCTTTGGAAATACCGTGATTTACACATTTATTTCCTATAGAAAATCAGACTAATTTACTTAAAATTATCATATTTTTAGATTTTTAACATATTTTTTTTTAATTGTATTCATTTTCTGGCCCTCAAGTTCCTCTGAGTTGACAATTTTGACCCATGTACCGAAAAGTTTAGACACCCCTGATCTAGGTTATTGTAAATTTATATCTCAAATGCAGATTTTATTTCCTTATAGGAGGCTGGATTTGCTCTAATTTATCGAGTGTAAAACAGATTAGACATTTGCCTGAATTGGTTGTAAATTAAGAAAATCATCAATTACATGGTGAACAGAGGATCTGGAAAGTTTGAAAAATGGAACTGAAGAAAATGTTCAAACTGCGGAATAGGTGCCCAAAAAGGGAGTTTAAGAAAGAATACAGTTTGGTGGCAGAAGTGGAAAGACAGAAGGGGAAACACCCTGGACTGAATGTAACTCCACTGCCAGTAGTAGGAATTATATCCTCTCTGGACTGTGATCTGTAGTATAATATGTTGAAGTCAGCTGCCCACTATTAAAAAGATACGTAAATTAGGAATTGCCAGTTTACTGTTTTCTTTGTTAATTTTTTTTCTTTATGTGTGCAGTTTTTTGTTTTTTTTACAGTCCCACACAGCCCCAGTGTGAAATATTTTCACACTGGGGCTGATATCACTCCGCCCCTCTGCATACACACACTTCCTGAGAGGGAGAGGGAGACAAGGCAAACAAACTAGGCAAAATAAATTTCACTGTTAAATGGAATTAATTTACCTGAGAGTCTACAACCTCTAATCTGGCCAGCCAGATTGATAATGTATTACACTCTATGTTCTGCATATTATTAGTCTGGGACTGCTCCCATTGAATCCGTTTGGGGAAAAAAGCAGAACTCTCCAAGCTGATTGGGCGAAGCAACACCTAGTGCCCGCCTACCAAAGGTTGGTTTTAGCCAATCACTGTATCAAATTAAAACATAAGCAGCAGCTATCATTAGAAACCTGAAAAAAGGTGAGCTAGTCAAGGCGATTCTTGCTGTTCTAATAACAAAGAAGAAATCTTGGAATCTTACAAAACATGTGATAGCAGCAGCTACGCGTGCATTCTCCTCCGCTGCCATGTTTATGTTGGTTTGGCTGTGGGCTCAGCTGCTCTTGCTTTTATTGCACCGGTATGTCCCGCCTTAAACCACAATACTGCAATGTGATTGGCCCAAACTGTTTTTGGTTTGGTCACAAACAGTTTAAACCGGAGTGGTACAAGAGGGATTCTCGTATGTTTGTGAACACACAAATACCGCAAGAATTCAGCTTGCAGGCAAGGTTTTGCAATTTACCAGTCCAGCAGAAAGCCTGCAACCTTTGCATCCATTTTGAATACCCGCTCCCTTACGTTTTGTCCTCACTGCACTAGGTAATAATAGCTATGCCAATGTACCCTGTTGTTTTTCCCGATTATTACTTTGTCTTTTCTTGGTTACTGTCTCTTCCTGTCTATGTATGGATGGTTTTCTATTTCAACAGAAAAGGGCAAATAGAATGATCTATGGTTGACTTTGCTTGTTTTATACTTGTTCTATACCAAACGTTGTCAAGTTTGTCCCCTTTTGGCTACTGAAATGAGAAATGTCGCAACATGGCGTCTCCCAGTGGGTGCACCAGCACCTATGTATAAACAACTATTTCTAAGTTATTAGAACCCTTTGATTTTTGATGCGATGTCATTCGACTTTGCCAGAGTATTTATGTATGATAGCAATACTTGATTTCTGCTAATTAAAACCCAAATTAATTGTACACTGTCCCTTTAAGTGCATCCCAGATACTCAGGGGTGTTTTCAGTTTAGATGTAAATTGAGAATATGGAACTCTAACATCCAAAAAAAAAAAAGAATTGGGGTAAAATGTGATGATTCTGGCACTGGAGCTGATTCTGCTCACAATTCACACCCCTGTCCAGTCTCCACCCCCCGCAATCAAACTCTACTGGCTTCACCTGTCTCCACCTGCATAAAAGTTCCGTCAAAGTCAGCCTCCAGTGCCAGATCGTTTTCGAGCCTTGTGTGAGTAACTTTCCAGCGTTGTATCTACCTGTCTGTCCCAGTACTTGACCCCGACCTGTAACCAGTGTTTTTGAGCCTGCCTTTTCCTAGCATGTGTCTGCCTGCCTGATCCCCTGTCTCCTGGAACCCCTACCCTTGGACTGCCTCCTAGTGAACCGGATTTTGGATTTGGACCTGGACCCCCCGCTTGGATTTCCCCCGTGTACTTCGCTTGGTTTGCTGGATTCCCCGATACTGGACCTGGATTGCCTTGTGACAAACGCCCCCTGGAAAGCCCCAAATCTGACTGACTTCCTCCTCAGCCACTCAACGGCTTTAGTCTCCCCAGCGGACGGATTCAGCTCCCGTGGCAGTTCGTCTGCACTGCCCCGCTCTCCTGATTACAAGGTCAGTTCCTTACAGAGCCTTTCCACTCACCTCGTGACTGAGACTAACCCTGTACCTTCGCCTTCAGGGGTTTCCAGCAAGTGAGCGTGAGTCGAGAGAGAGCCGAAGCGCGCTGCAGCCACGAGAGCCAAAGCGCGCTGCCCAGGATTAAAATAAATCTTCATAAAACGTACTGACCTGTTGTGGTGAATCTTGGATCCAGTTTTCGTTTCATTACATAAAAAACAGGATGACTGAAATATATAAACAAAAAAGGAAGACTAATTCATTTTGACTGAATTAATCTAGCCCAACTATATCAACTATATATAATTGTAACCATTGGTGGTGGCTGGTGATAATCTTTTGCTTTTTTGAGGAGCGGGGCAATAAATGGTGGAGATTTCTCTATGGTGCACGGTTGCTTGCCCACTGCTGGATTTCTGGTCATTCAGTTCCAAGTTCCTTCATCTGCTTTCTTTTCTTCTACCAAAAGCCTTGTGAAATTACTTGTTTGTAAATAAATAAAAAAAAGTGGTGAAATATGAGCAAAGTTTATTTTCTCAGTGGGTGCCCAAGTGACCCCTATTGACAAACCACCACTGATGACCATAGTGATAAGATCATTTTGACATTGTTTGACAAATGTAAGACAATTTTTTGGGTGTACGTTTGTATTTTCCTTCCATCTAAAATCCAAATCCAGATCTTTCCCTTTGGAGGCAAATCCTTTAGTTATCAGGCTCATCTCCTGTGGAACCAACTCCCAGTTTTGGTCCGTGAGGCAGACACGCTGTCTATGTTTAAGACTAGGCTTAAAACTTTCCTTTTTGACAAAGCTTATAGTTAGAGTGGCTTAGGTTACCCTGGGCTATCTCTATAGCTATGCTGCTATAGGCTTAGGCTGCTGGAGGACATCAGGGTCTATTTTTCTCACTCTGCTGAGTTCTCTTACTGTTCTCCAATGTGCATTTTACTGGTACCAGGATATATTATATATATATTCAGAAGTAAAAGCCTCAAGATTGTTGGCATGTCGTGTCATGATTGAACTGCTTCACTTTGGTTGCTAATTCCAACTTTTAATTTTCAATATTAGCGGATAATGGTGGTTTTCAATGTAAACATGCTGGAAAGTTTTGGAGCAATAGTTGTTTTTAGGGAAAGAATATAGGCCCTTTTGGTATTCCATTTCTGGTTTGTAGTTTAGACTTTTAAAACCCTGTATTAATTTCAGTTTTGATCATTAAAGATAAGCATTTGCAGAATATAGCAGAAATAAAATGCATCTGGCTCATTATCAAAGAAAATATTGGATGTTACTTTTGAAAAAGACATTTCATTATTTATATAATCTCTTTCTGAAGCTCTTTTTAGAATTTGTATTTCTTTCTTAACCAACATGTAATAAAGATGTTCTCTCTTCCACACAAGAGAAGAAAAGGGAATAGAGGAAGTAATGCTAAATGTATGTTTTCTATGGCTTTGAATGTTTCTGCACCATTGCTTTGTAGCCTGATGCAAATGCAAACTGTTACATAATGAATGAGAGCTTTGCTTAGGGAATAAAGATTAGCAGCTGACCCTTTTTACATCATCGTCTTATTTCAGGAACCACCACCTCTCGGGCATAGCAATTTCTCTGCAGTATTTCTCTTTCAGTCTTCACTTTCAGAAGGGTTGAGTTAGTGGGAATAAAAGCGGTTTTATTGCCTTCATTACCACATGAATGGCATGAATACACCATGTGGATCTGTTCAGTATGTGATGCCTAATGTAATGTCACAAACATTATGGCACTATGATGAACAAAGACAAAAAATAGAGTACTGGCTGAATGGTGTCTTTCTGGCTTACTGGTAAGGGTCAACAAACAAACACAGGCAGAACTTAATGAATAAATCATTGCATATAACCCCCACCAGCCCCCGTGTCCATACCGCACCCCCACCACCAACCCCACCCCCACACCCACGTCCACCCCATTCACCATCCCTACTCCAACACACACCCAGACTGAAACACAGAGTCAGACAGAGATCAATCCATCTCCCATCACAACAGAAGCTCCCCATGAGCCACCCTCCCCACCTTGTTACTCCCTCTAATCTTGAACCATACACATCTGCTGCCATTGCAAACCCGGCTTATATAGTACATGTTACTGTTCATGATGCTGTGTCATGGCGAGCTTTGGGTCTCTGCCAGCAGAAATTGAACTCTTCAGAAAAGATAAACATCACATTACATCATTATTCTTTTTAAGCATGCAAATTATAACCATTATCCGCTCCCCCTGCTTAGCCAAAACACACACACCTAAAGATTGTTTGACAGTTATTGCAGAACCATGTGGATGTACTTTACTTATTTTCCACCCTAAAATAAATATTAATTGTACTTGACAAGAATAAGTTACTTTGCTCACAATGGAAGCTATTATTCCAGCTTCTGTTTGTGACAATATCTTAGCTAGTCATTTACATCAATCATAATATTTATCCACCTCTGGTAGATTTTTGGCAGATTCTAGAAGATATCAACAAGGCAATGCCCCAAAGGAAAATACTGACACGAAAGGTCTAAGGCACCATAAGGATTCTCCATTACCATCAATCCAGTGCATTTGTATGTGCTCAAGAAGAGAGGGAAGAAGGACTTGTAAAAGCATTCATAAATCTGGAACTTTTCCACATTTCCCATATTACCACAAACTACCAAACACCATTAAGCTTGAGGTTTTTATGTAACAGACTAAGATGCATGAGTTTAAACTGGAAGGAAAAGGATATATGTATTTAATTTATTTTTACAAACAACAATTTGACAAGTGTGATATGCATTTGTCTCATTTATTCAGATACCAATATAAAATCCAGCAGTCTAATTGTCAGTGCCATTACTTGTAAGGAACTGGGATAGCTAGGATCTGCCAAATGCATAAACATAAAAACAAACAAACCCACAACAACGAGAGCAAAGAAAGGACCAAGCAGGCCAGAGATTAAAGCGTGTTTATAAACACAGATTGGTTAAAAGGTTTTATATCTAAAGAAACCGATCAGATTGCATTGAGTCATTGATTTGCAGCATTTACTCCTCCTGGATGAATATGTAGCCACAGTGGACAGTCGCTTGCATTGTGTCACTGACTTAGTAGAAATCCTACATACCAAGCATGGATGTAGCAAAGGTGGAGAGGAAAACACCCTTTTAACAAAACGAAACCTCCAGCAGGACTAGGCTCAGTGTGAATGTCCATCTGTCACAACCGACTAGCAGTTTGAGAAGACAGAGCAGACACGACATGACAGCACTAGCTCCTTTAGTGGCTTCATCTAGGAGAGAAGCACAGCTAAATAGATAAGCTATTAGCCAGTTTTCAGGTCTAAAGAATGAAAGAGCGCACATACTGTAGTTGCAGTAAAACCTCAACCAATAGCTATGTCAAGGAACGCCACCATGCTTATCACTGAAAGACTTGGCCAAGCGTATCATCTATAAAAGGAGAACATGAAGTATTTGCCGATCCTACCCCTCCAGGACAGTGTTACAACTAAAAGGAACTCAAGGCCAGATGTAGCTACTACAACAAGAAACAACAGAGAGAGAAAATAAAGTTAAAAGTTGAAATAATAGCAAATAATCCTGAAATGGAGATTTGTAGAGTAGTAGAATATAGCAGAGTGAGGGAAAGGGGTCATTTTGTCCTCCAGCAGCGTAAGCCTATAGCACCATAACTACAGAGATAGCTGGGGATAAGCTAAGCTACTCTAACTATAAGTGTTATTATCAAAGAGGAAAGTTTTAAGCCTTGTCTTAAACGCACACAGGGTTTCTGCCTCACAAACTGGTAATTGGTCCCATAGGAGAGAAGCCTGCTAACTAAAAGACCTGCCTGCTATTCTGCTTTTAGAAACTCTGTAGGAAACACCAGGAAACCGCTTTTATACAACATTAGATTGTTTTTCCAGATTAAGTAGGACTTCTCTAGGTGTGTAAGGTTATTTTTCTTTCTCTCCAGTTCCCTAACATTGTGCTCTAAAGTATATAGCTCTGAATTTAACCAGAGTGAACCTCCGAAGAATGAATATCTTATTTTTCAAGAGTGCTGCATTGTCTAATGCAAGTAACACTATAAACAAGAACATGAGTCTGTGAAGGGGATGAAATTAAATTGCTGCCCTCTGCTGTGTTTTTCTGCGATACTGAGAACATCTTAAATGCACCAGATTATTTAAAAGTTGTTACAGCATTGTCTAATAATGATCTACTTCAGGATTCTTCGACACTGGAGCTGAGGACCTAGTGTCCTGCATGTTTTAGATGTGTCTCTGCTCCACCACACTTGAATCAAATGATTGCATGACCTCCTCTGCGGTCATCTGCACAGACATTTAAATACCGGGTATCACTTTCCGTCCACTGCACAAATATACTCTACTTTGTGTTCTTCCGTCTCATAAATTATAGTAAAAAACTTTGAAAAAAGTTTTTACTATAACTTTTTAAAAAAGTTGTAGTTGTTTGGTGACAAACTGTAGAAAAGTTCATAGGGTAGTAAAGCTATAGTTGGTAATCCTGTTAAAAAACACTTTTTATCATACTAGCTAAAATCGTCCTTCCATTCTGAAAGCAGTCAATACATTATGTATTCAGAAAAAGGAGGTTAAAAAATCGATCTCTGTGGGAGCTGCAGGCCTGTAAAAACTCTAACCAATCACTGCTCTTCACACCAAAGACCAGAGATTTGTCATAGTTTGTTCCTGCCCTCACTCTCCTCTGTCCCTCAGTTATTCAAAAAGGGACTTGGGGAAACCTCTGGAAAAATTGTTGACCCTAGCTTTAATGCTTTCCTAAGGCACTGTAGATATCCTCAGTCAAGTTTTCTTTTTGTCTCGGAAGACACATTACAAGTCTTGGCTATAAACCTTTAAGATAAGATATCCATCAAACCTTGTGAAGATGAAAAATATCAAAGATAATTAGAGCAAAGGAGAAAGAATATAATTAAATTGTATGTAGGGAATGTTAACAGCATTGGCTTGGTTTAATAAGCGCATTCATTAACTGCTGTGCGGTATCAATATTCCATTTGTGGCTGATTAATAATGAGCTAGGCACATTTAATAAGAATAAATCATTCATCATAAACACACATAAATCAACTAATCATATTTCCTTTGGCTATAACAAAATATGATCTCATTTAGATTCCTTAATTTAAAGGTATCCTGCATGTTAATTGAAATGTCTTGAAACCTTTCAAAATGTGGTCAAGTTAATAATTTGGCTTGATTCACAATTAGTCTAATCTCTGTCAGTGGGAAATGAAAAGTCCAGTCAAAGAGTGTATCACTTCAGCCTGACAACTGGGTCTGAGTTTCCTTTTATGTTTCTGATTGGGCACCGAGTACTTTTGCAGAGAGGCTATCAAGAAGCCTCACAAAGCACAAGCTCATTAATCTTCCATGAAACTTGAAAAGAAATTGAGTTCCAAAAAGGCCCAAAATCCAAAAAATGTTCGCAAGCTTGCTTCCTAGTGGCAAGTAGGATTTAATTAAAGAAACAAAGAGCTGCTGCAACCTGTTGCCCATAGTTATTGAATTCCTTCTTCTTAGCATTGCAATTCATAACTACAGTATATGATTATATCTCTGTACACCATCAGACATATGGGGCCCTGGCAGGAGTAATTCAACAGAGGTAAGTGAAAATGATAGGGTGTGAAGTGTAAATGCGCTGTGCACAATTTGTGTCCTAACCCTGAAGCCAAAGAGATGCTTTCCTAAAAATGACACTTCATTTAAAGCTGCTGAAGCCATTTTCTGTTTAAAGTAGATATATTGATTAGTTTTTAGGTACTAAGTACATTATTTCTTTTTATACACTGGGGATATTAAGATTCTCCTAAAAAGCAAAACAATGTTTGAGAAGCCTTGTAACATATGAGAACATTAGAGCATATGACATTCACTGGACCCAAAAATGTAATCAGAATTTGCCAAGTCACAACAGGTAACTACACTACCAGTTTGGACTCACCTCATCCAATGCTGTGTGTTTTTATTACTACCTCTGAGAACTCCTTCAAGACAGTTAGAAAACAATCTCAGGTGACTAACCTCATGAAATTCACCGAGAGGAGGCCAAGAGTGATCAAAAAAGAAATCAAAACAAAGAGGGGGTATTTAGAAAAGGCTAAAATATACAAGATGTTTTGAGTTATTCACAATTGTGTGTTTAATACAAAATTCAATATACGTATGAGTCAAAGTTTTGATGCTTTCACTATGTATCCGCAATGTAGAAAGTCATAAAAATAAGGAAACACCATTGAATGACAAGGATGAGTCCAAACTTTTTGACTAGTAGTGTACTGTACTATTTTAAGCACTATGATGTAATAAGTTAAGTGCTATTTAAAACTAGGAAGGAAACATTTTACTGAAAACAAAAAATCCAGTTTTCTTATCTCTGTTTTGGACATGTGTGTGCCATGTGCATGGAAAGCCTTGCACATTTGCTTTTTTTGTCTCGTTGGCGTCTCTACATATGTGCAAAAACCAATTGTTCATTTTGAAAATAAACGTTTCCTTCCAAGGTCCAAATAGTTCTAATAACAAATTACATCTTAGTACTAGACTAGGGTAGTAGCAATATAACTGCTCTCTAGTTATAGCTCTATCCTGTAGCAAAAGGGCTAAAGATTTTGCCTGGGGCCACAGAGAATGACCCCCTCTGGATTACCTGCTACAGTGCTTTTTGTGTTTTTGTTTTTTAACTCTGTTTTGTGCTCTCTGGTAACAGAGAGCAGATATCATTGTCATAATTACTGTCATTTTTGGCAAATGTCAGGTAAGCCTTTGTGTTGCTTTTGGTCTGCAGTTGTTTGCACCTTTGAACTCACTCTTTGTTATTGTTGAAGCATGAACACTGACCTTTATCTGAGGCATGTGAGGCCTGTAGTGCTTTTAATCGTGTTCTTAGGTCTGCTGTGACCTCCTGGATGAGCTATCATTGTGCTCTAGGAATAATTTTGGTCAGTCGGCTACTACTCAAAAGTTTCCCTACTTGTTCACTGGAGTCCCAAAGACGTAGACATGGCCTTGTAGCCCTTTCCAGACAGAAAGCTATCAATCACTTTGTCTTTGATCTGTTCAACTTTTTATTTAAATCAGGCTCTGATATGATGTTTTATCCTATTTCATGTTGTCATACAGGTTCTATTCAAGTGATTTCCAGAATTAACAGGTCTGCCACTAATCAGATTTTGTTGGGTGTTACACAAGGCTAGTTTCATAAAAAAAAAAAATCATGCACATTTTAAATTATCACATTAGAAAAGTTTGCTGGAAAAGGCAAAATCCAAAATAACTTCCTCTATTTCACAAAAATGTTTTTATGCCTGCTTGAGATAGTTTTTGGCTTTTTTGAAAAAGACGGATGGAGAAAGACCTGTCTCACTGTGAGCCCAGCGTATTGCAGCGAGGGTGAGTCTATTTATAGCTCCTGTTTATTTAGGAGAGGGAGGGGGCCAAAGAGGAGGGGAGAGAGACAGATATGTGTGAGACAAGGCTGGAGTCACCAGTTCCCTGTCTGTAGCGCAGCAAGAGCTGGTCTTTTTATAGCTCTTGAACTAGTTACTTAGTTTGTTGTCCAAACAAAAGACTTCACGGTCAAAAGCAAGTCCAACAAACCGCAACCTGCAATGCAAGAAATTTACAGGAGACTTTACAAAAAAACAAGCCAGACTTTGCTGATGATAACCAGACTTGATAACACTGTTATTGATGACAATGGCCTTACATTGGGCTGTTTGTCTTACCGTGAGAACGAGAACAGATCCATAAGACCGTCTCCGGGTCAGCGCACAGAAAGTTCCAAGTGTGGTTTTTCGGCCAGAGACTCTATCTAGGGGGAGATTACAGACCCTTAGTTAAACACTTAGATTACCATCACAGGGACTTAGAAGAGGATATAATATGGTAAAAATTTTACTTAGTGTGGCGTTAATGCACAAAACGGGAACTGGAAACACATTTGCCAAATAAGTTCTGACATAGCGAACATTTACCTCACATGACTGATCAGCTGTTTCGTTTTCCTGGATAGCCCCATTTAACATGCATAGAATTGCATTTGTTTCTCTTAGTCTTCAGACTGCAAGTAACATCGCCTATTCTTGTTGACATGACAGAACAATTACAACTTGCTTGATAACAACGCATTCGTAAAATGACCTCTCCTTTTTTTTTTTTTACATTTGTGGTTCATGCTAGTTTGCAATGTCAAATTATGATGATTTTGTGCTTCATGTGGCCTGGTTAATTTGCTTCAAAGCAGTAGATGGAAATGTGCCTAATTTGCATTTTTGTTTCTGCTACATTTTAAAAGTTTTCTCAAAATTGGCATGAGAACTGGATGGAAACATGGTGACAAAGAAGTGTTCAGTGGAAAAGAGGTGACATAACTCTGACTTCACTGAAGAGCAAAAGTGGATCGTCTATTTTTTTCCAGTCTTTACACAACACCAAAGCTTGCAAATAAGCAGCCCATCCATCGCTCTCATGCCACACCCAGCAGTCCATCTATATACCTGCAGACTCCACCTTCTCATTTCAAATTAGCCTATCACACCACGGGAATGTAAACAACAGCAAAGAAGATTAAGTTGCAGATAAATAAGTGCAAAGATAATAATCCTTTATCAATAATGAGATACGAAACAAACATGTCATGTGCAGTATATTCATCCAAACCATTTTATACCTCTTTAAATTGTTCAGAGTTTCTACTCTACCATGCCATCACCATGGTCAAACAATCAAACTGTTGCTCTCCCATGCTCATATCCTGTAAAAGAGCTGCACCACAAGATGGCTGCCACAAAGGAAACACCCACTTGGTGATGCCTGGCCTGAGTAACCTGAATTTCGCCAGATGGATTTCGTTCCCGATTCGCAGCCGAGTATGAAGCGGCTTGGATGAGGATCAGTGCCTCCAAATCCGAGACCATGGTCTTGAACCGGAAAAGGGTAGAGTGCCTTCACTGGGTTGGGAAGGATGTACTGCCCCTAGTGGAGGAGTTTAATTATCTTGGGATCTTGTTCACGAATGAGGGGAAGATGGAGCGGGAGATCGACAGGCGGATTGGTGCGGCGTCTGCTGTGAAGCGGTCGCTGTACCACTCCGTTGTGGTGAAGAGAGAGCTGAGCCAAAAGGCAAAGCTCTCGATTTACCAGTCGATCTACGTTCCTACCCTCATCTATGGTCATGAGCTTTGGGTCATGACCGGAAGAACAAGATCCCGGATACAAGCAGCCGAAATTAGTTTTCTCCGTAGTGTGTCTGGGATCTCCCTTAGAGATAGGGTGAGGAGCTCAGTCATCCAGGGAGGACTCAGAGTAGAGCCAATGCTTCTCCACGTCGAGAGGAGCCAGTTGAGGTGGCTCGGGCATCTGGTTGGGATGCCTCCTGGACGCCTCCCTGGTGAGGTGTTCCGGGCACGTCCCACCGGGAGGAACCCAGAGGGAGACCCATAGTTTGATCCCTCAAAAACTATTTCTGGGATCAAATACATTTTAATGACATTGAGTAAGTTTATATTCTCACAAGGTTGATTTTTGTGAGTCATTATAATAATAATAATAATAATAATAATAATAATAATAATAATAATAATGATAATAATAATAATAATAATAATGCACTTCCACTATTGTGTAGCTTCAATTCATAATATACAGGCTTTAAAAAAAGTGTTAAGATGTTCACAATAAATAGAAAAATTAAGTGTCAGACTTTGAATACAGAATACATGAAAAACTTCTATAAATGGTTTACATCCATTCAAAGCTGTGTGTAATGAATTTTACTATAAATAGCACTTAGAATGGGTTATCCGAAGCACACTCCAAAGGAGTAAACATTTTCTATAACAGGCAGCTGTTTTCATTTGTATCTCTCACCACACTTCAATGGACTCTTCAAAGCAGCACTTAAACGAATGAAGACGGGTACAAAGATGCCTGTGGCAAGAAGAGAACATCTTTGACTGCATACAAACTAGCCCATACCAGTGGACTATATGAGACGATTTGTGCCTGCTGCAGATCGGGGGGGAAAAAACTACTTAAAAACATGGCAGGGAACTTCCAACTAATCTTTTTCTCACAATGCAATGTTGATAGTGAGCCAACTTACTGATGGTTTATGCATCAAGAGTAGATGGAGTCAGTCAAAAACATGTCCACTGGTGCTATGCGGAATTTAATCTGTTTTACATTTTTGTAATGTAAAACATATTAAACAACCCTGCAGACATATTTTAAAACGCAGTGCTCATATTTCTTTTTGAGGCTCTGTAGCATTTTAGTCACACAAAATCCAGTTAGATATTGTATCTTCTGTCCTTATCCAAAATTAGTTAATAGTGTACATGATGTATAAAACTCACTGAATATGTTTTAGTATGGTTTGCTTGGTGATGAATGTGGACAGTTCATTAAAGCTACAGGACCAAGTTTTGAGAAAATCATGGACATGAACAATGAAAATTTTTCAAACAAGCACACCTTACAGGTCCCTCCCCTTGCTCTCTGCTGCGCTGGAGCTCTGATGTTTACCTGTCTTTGTTTTCTGAGGAGGTGCCACTCCAGAAATTGGCAGTTTTCCTGTAAAGCAGGTTGTTTTTCTGCCGTTCCTCCACACAGTTGTCGCCCACCAGCAATCTGGAGCTTGAATGGCAGTAGCACTGTGTGGGGGAGGGGGTGTGAGTAGTGCATACACAAGGGTGATTGACACTGCTAACAACCAATCAGAACCAGACAGTCCTCTTGGCTCTGATTGATAGTTTCTGACCGGGAGTGGGATATTTCTGCAAATTGCAGTAGGACCACTGGAACGAGCCAGATGAGCTTTATTTTTATTTGTCTCATATTTTACTGTCAGGACATAGTGACATAGTGATAAACAAATATGTAAAAATAAATATATTTATACCAAGGTTAGCTACTGCAGCTTTAACATTTTCTGTAAAGAAAACTGTTTAGAATCCAATTTTCAGACAAAAACAAATAGCAGATGTTTACAATTTCGAATAATGTGTTAATTTAAAGAAAGAGGCTCTTTGACTATTGCTTTTGCAGGAAATGGTTTCAAAGTGGTGTCATTCCATGGTCCCGATGCAATTCCACCTGAAGGAAGAAGCTGAAACAGCATTTGGCAACAAATACACTAGAAGGTAGGGCTGGACGATAATTCAATAACAATATATATCGAGCGATAGACGTGTGGCGCGATAGGAAAAAACAGGGTCGATAAAACTTTGATATAGAGACAGTTTTCCTTCCTTCCTTTCAGCCTATCATATTAGTTGATGCTACAGTCACTACTTCCTCTCGACCAATCGTAATCGCGGACCCAGGCACGCCGTCACAAAGAGCCTCCCTCTCAAACCACAACACAGAGCATGTGAATATGTCGCAGCAAGGAGCGGCGGAGGAAATTGTCCCAAAACGGGGTTTTACTAGTTCGCCAGTCTGACCGGTGATTTGTAAAACTTGCAAGGAACCGGTAAAAACAAAGTCTGGTAACGTAACCAACTTGTTTCATCACGTAAGCCGGGCATACACTGTACGAGTTTTTCAGTCGTGGTACTTATATACATCTCAAACTGTGCGACGGAACCGCGGGGTTTAAAAAGTTCACCGCTCACGATCTGTGCGGCGCGACGCCCGGACGCGAGCGGACTGCTCACACTGTACGTCGTGCCCCCTCTGGGACCGCTCGCTGTGGTGGCAGAGGCAGGCGAGCGACGGTGCGTGACAGGGACCCAGAGCAGGGGGTCGAGCCCAGCTCTGGCGAGGCCCGCAGGAGGCACCGGGCGTCGGGGGAACGGAGGGGAGAGAGGAGGGACGAGACGCACCGGCGGCCGCGCGGCACGGCAGGTCGCCGACTGAATTTCAAACATGTTTGATTTTCACCGGCCGTCCGATTCCTGATCGGGAGGTAGTCGTGAGAAGCCAGTCCCCCCTCCTCCCCCCCTGTACGATCAAGCTGAAATTCGGCCCGATTCAAAAAATGCTCGCACGACTGAAGAATCGGCCCGAAAAGGGGAAAAACTCGTACAGTGTACGCCCGGCTTAAGCCGCTCACACCCGCAGCAGCGCGAGCTGTGCAGCCCCGCGCCGCTCCGCTCCGCATCTTCGTAGGAATCTTACGGAGCTTCTTCCAAAACAAAGCAGGTATAGCAGCTAAACTGGGCTCCCTTCTTTGTGAAAAAGCGTCCAAGCGGCATAAGGACATCACGCATGCAGTAACATGCTTCATAGTGATGGACATGCTGCTGCTGTCTGCAGTTGGAAAAACCTGGCTTCAAACAATTACTCGCCACTCTTGATCCGCGATATAAAGTTCCGGGACGCAAGTTTTTCTCTAACAGCGCCCCCTAAATTGTGCAACGAGTGCAGGGAATCAGTGCAAAATGAGCTCCAATCTGTGTCTATCCACGCCACAACCTCGGACCTCAGCCCTGCATCAGCCTCTCAATTATGAAACCTGAGAAGTAAGTAGTGTACTATTCCCACCTAAATAGGCTATTTTATTTATTTGGTATATTTATTTTGGTCATTTTACTGGTCACTTTAGTTTATTCTTTGTCATTATTTAATAACATAACTCAGGTCTCTTAAGTTATTTTTCTTTAAAAAAATTCTGTTATGGTTAAAAAAGTTGGTTAAATAAAGATTTAATTGGGATTCTGTGTTTGTGTTCTTTATTAAAATTAAATCATTTAGCAATATCATAAAATGTCCAGGCAGAGCTGCACATAAAATATGGGTTTAAATATTTTCAATAATTATCGATATCGATCAATATGCTTCTTTTTTTTATCGATAAGCTTTTTTTCTATATCGTCCAGCCCTACTAGAAGGTAAAAGATACTAAATTTATTTAGATATTTTCTAGTACTGTTGTTTGGTGGAAATATAAACTAATGGGACTTGGGCAAATAAAAACATAAAGTGTGTGTTGGGCATTTGTATTCATCCATCCTGAGTCAATGTTTTGTAGAACCAACTCTTGCTACCACTACAGTAGCAGGTCTTTCGGGATATGACTCTACCTGATATCTAAAGACCGATTGACAATTTTTTGCAAATTAGCTCAAACTCCGTTATATAGTTTCAGAAATATAAAGAGACATCTTGAAGTCTCGCCAAATGACTTGTGCCATTCTAATACACGAATTCCATTCTAGCTCTGGCTGTATTTTCGGGGTTTGTCCTGCTGCAATGTGAACCTTTGCTCCAGTCTCAAGTTTTAGCTCTATCAATTTTGCAATCAATTCTGACCAGCATCTTTCCCCCATACTGAAAATAAGCAAACCCAACTATTTTTCACAGTGGTTATGTCACGTTTAGGGTGTCTTGCAAAATTACAGTGTTTTGAGTGTAGGTGAAATAGTTTTGGTCTTATTTTATCAGAGCACCTTAATATTGTCTTTGCTTGGCCTGTCAGTTAAACTGATGACCTCGTAGGCTTTCAGATGTGCCTAAAGCTTTCTCATTTCATGTGATGGATTGAACAATGCTGCGTGATGTTCAAAACCTTTGAGTATTGTGTTATAATCTTTCCCTGCTTTAAATGTCTCCAGGACTTTCTTCTTGACCTGTCCTGTGTGAGGCATGGTCTTCATGATGGTGTTTATTCTCTAACATTCTCTAAGAGGCCTCTGAAGCCTTCACAGGGCAGCTGTATTTATACTGAGAATTAAATAACACACATGTGGACTGTAGTAATTGGGTAACTTCTGAAAGCAGTTGGTTGCAATGGATGTTATTTAGGGGTATCAGAGGAAAGAGAGATTAATACATATGTACACAACCCTTTGCAGATTTCTATATATACAACATTTTGAAAACAATCAATCTAGTTGCTCAATTCACAAAAAAGCCGTTTAGAATATATGATGTTGCATATTTGTGATTGTAATATGACAAATATGACTTGTTGGCTATTTAATTTTTGATACCTTTTTTGTTTTAATGTAACTTTTTTATATGAAAACCATTATAGACTTTCACAAGTCTGGTATTCTTTTAACAATATCTCACTGATTTAGACCTGAAGGAAATCTAAGCAAATATGTTCATTTTGTGTGAAAAGCTAAACAGGAGCAAAGAAACCCCGAGGGGCCCTGCTCTTTTTGTAGGCCTCTGGTGTCTACTGGTTTATTTATGCCTCAGGCTATGTGTCCATGCATGCACACGCAGACACTGATACTTACACATCCACATACATGCTTAACCAACTGTTCAAGTGCAGGGGTGAATTGTAATTGCATGAGGTAATAGCCTTGAAATAAACAGGGAAGCTCATGAGGAGTATCGTTTTGACCTCAATCACGGCACTTGATCAAAAACACTTGTTGGCCAGGCATTTTCAATTTCAATCATATCTGTTTACATGTCACATGATGTTTAGATTATCTTGCAGACACGTCCCAATGGAATATCTGTGGTAAGCTGTTCTCATAAATGCATGTCTACATGTATCCATTTTCCTGTAAGTTTCCAATGTGAGAAATTAGGAAATTGCTCTTAGGTCTAAACATTCCAGGCTTTACAAGCTTGCTGTTGTTTGGACCAACTCCTTATGGAGAAATAATATCATCCTTTTCCATGTCCACATTCAGTTAAACACAGCAGGGATTTGTTTCATTTATGTAACAAAGAAAACAGCTGGCCCACATGCTGCTAAATGGAAAACTGATGCCCGGTAACAAGGTGTTTTTCCAGATGGAGAGACACCAGAGAGGGCTTATGTGAAAAAAATAGATGGGCAAAACAAAAAGCAATCAATTCCTCTTTGTACTGTGCAAAACGTCAGTCCAATGGCTCCTTTGCCTTAGGAGTGTTTGTGCACAAATTATGTTAATTAAGTGTTTCTATATTAAAGTAAAGTTCTAGAATGCAGCAGCTGTCAGTGAGAGACAATTGATCTCAAGTAGTTTGCTTGATGCCAAGACTTGCAGCTGTATGAAACAGTATCTGGATCAGCCTCTTTAAAAACCACACCCATGTATGTGAATACTGTTTCACTTATTTATACTTGACATGCTTCAGCAACAGCTGCACTCATCCAGGTGCTTCAGTGCTGTGAGGAACATTTTTCACTCCCGATGGGTAATGATTGCTAATCACGTTGTGTTTATTGGTGAGTGTGGGAAAGAACAGACTTTCGCATAGACACACCTGTTGTCGGACCAGCATACAGTGACAGCACATGTCTCTAGATCTCGTAGATTCATTATAAAGATGCACAAAATATTTTAGTCAAGTAAGCCGAAAATTCTAATGTATTTGTCATAAATTGTGCTCAACTATTGCAAGTCGCGTTAATCGTAAAAATTATTTCAAATAAAAAAATTGGGATACCTAAAATATTTTGTTCTTTATTGATAAACAGGAATTGTTGTTTTTGTTTGATCAAAATCAACCTGGATGTCTGAGATTTTTAAGCTCATTTAAACATTTATCAGTGGACATTTGGGAAAAGCTATTGCCCCAAAACCTAACTGCCCAACCTTTGGCAATACAGATAGCAATCAAGCATAAGCATAGAGAAAGGTTTACATCTTTATGTCTGTTTCCTAATTTTTTTTTAATTCAGTCCCATTGAAGCTTTTTTAGCATAAACGTTTTGATGTTACAGTGTTTCAATCAGAATTAAGTCTGGACTTTAATCCGGCCCTTCATAACCTTTTCTTTTCCTACAATTCTTTTCAGCCATTTAGAGATGGCTTTGCTGGTGTGCTTAAGGTCATTGTCTTGCTGCACAGCATAATTCTTGGCTCTACTGTTTATTGCAAGTTGTCCAGGTCCTGATTCAGCAAAGCAGCCTTACCCCATTACACTGCCACTACCATGTCTAATTGTCATGTCAGTATGATGGTCCTTTCTGCAGCACTGTGTTAGCTTTAAACCAGTTGTAACGGTACCCTCACCTCCTTAAAAGTTCCATCTTTGACTGATCATCTGTCATGATCCTTGGTTGTTTCCATATTGTTATCTTGTGGATTTAGTTGGTAGATTATGATATTCTTTATCATTTTTGTATCTAATTTATTTTAGATATCTGGTGTTCTGTCTCCAATGCCATCAGTCTTCTGTTCCTGCAGTTCTTCTCCTTCATGTCGTTCACCTGTTGCTTGTATCATTAATTATTTTCACCTGCCCTCCTGCCTTTCCTCTTCCTCTATTTAAGTTGCCTGTTCCTGCCCTATATTGTCCGGTCCTCTGTTACGCTACACTCTGTTGTGTCACCAACTGTTTGCTCCCTGTTCTGTGTTTGAAGCTTGTCCACTTGTAAAATGTGTTTTTTTTTTTTCATTCATTGAAATACACTATTGAATACTATGAAATACACCTCATCATGCAGCTGCCCAGCTCTTGTCTGCACTTCGGTCCTATACACGCCACACAAAACACAACATCATCAAAATGTTTTTTGGCTAGTATAGGACTATACAAGACAGTTCTCTTTGGGCAGCAGTGGATTTTGACTTGGGACTCTCCCATTAATGCCATTTTTGCCAAGTTTCTTTCCGATTTGTTTAATAATGAGCACTGATCTTATCTAAGGCAAGTGAGGCCTGCAATGCTTTAGATGCTGTTCATGGTTATGTTGTGACCTCCTGGATGAGTCATCAGCATATTTTGTGAGTCATTTTGGAGGGCTGGACACTCCTGGGAAGGTTTATCTATGTTCCAGGTTTTCTCCATTTGTGGATAATGGCTTTTCCAGTGGTTCACTGCAAGACCAAAGCCGTGGAGAAGGTTTTACAATTCTTTTCACTAATAGTTTTTTTTTCTCATCTGTTTTTTTTATTTCTTTGAAATAAGACATGATGATTGTTTTTTGTAGCAGCTTCAACCCGCGACCCGACCCCGGATAAGCGGAAGAAGACGGACGGACGGATTGTTTTTTGTATTGGATAGATTTTTTCCTTACTTTAAGGTGCAAATATTTAAAGATAAGCATAACTCAAGTTATTTTATTTTAATCAAAATAACCCAAATATAACAGGAAGATTAACTCACCCAACTAAAAAAACAAGTAGATGAACAAGACAAAGAAAAACAATCAAAACACCAAGAAAGCGGTGAACTACAAAGTTAACCATGGCAATGCAGTTCATTTATTAGTGAAATTAAACAAGAAAACCAAAGGCTTTTCAAATTTAAGAAAGTAAAATCCAACCAAAGGCAACATCGTAAAGTGGAGGTGAGAAGTCTTAGCATCATAACTTGTGAGAGCTGCGCAATATCTAACATGGTTGGCATCTCTGTAAACAAAAAAAAGAGATCTAGGATAAAAAAATTCAATACAAACCATCCCCTTTAATAAATAAAGTTCCATTTTAAAGCTATCTAAACTTTCACTTTTGATCGACATGCACCTGTGTGGCATGGTCATCAGATATTATAAAGGAGAGCAATCCATGCTGGCCATATGCCAAGGCTGCAAGCTCATCATGCCAAGACCGGAATGGAAGAGCTCCAAGTGATCAATTGAAATCTATTGAAACTGTAACTTTTTCTGCTTGATATGTACACCCCCCACTAATATTTATTTAATTGCCTTTTAGCACTTTGCACATTGATCACACACTTTTTGCAATCAATAACTGGCTTCTGGCATAGCTCTGTCTGGACGTTTTCAACAGCTAGATATAGTGCACACGTGTTTAAATGGGTTGAGAATCTAGCTCCTAATTTGAGGAAAAGTAGAAACACTTGTGAGCAGCCTCCCTCATTATGCTATCCTCGTTGTGCAATTCACAAGGGGCAGCAAAACAACCCATCAGCATGATACTACCACCACCAAGCTTCATGGACAGTATGCTTATGTTTGAGATTCTCACCTGGGGTCCGTTCTTCGTACGTTGCTTAAAACATCCGAGATCAAATGACACATCCAAGATGATTTCATCCGGCTAATCATGATCCGGCTAATTGGGTTCTTCGAACACACCTGTTGTTTACGATTAGTATGGCTGGATTGAGTTATCTGAGACAACTGCGCGTTCATGCATTTGTTTAAAAGGGGAAATGTATCGATAGTAGAAACATTGATCAGCAACGCTGCTATTGGCTGTTCCGCATGGCCAAAGAACGCCCACAGTTTTTCTCCCAAGCAGAACAAGAGCTTGGAAGGTTATGCTGAATTTGAGTCATTAATTAAAACACCTCAAAATCTGTTAAAGCCAGGAGAGAGGGCTGGCAAAAAGCAGCAGACAAATGAATGCGTAAATACTGTCCATGGTAGATGTTTCTATCACTTTCTACAGTATGAATTTTTGCATTTTAATAATCTCATATTTACTTTGTTCTTTTATGTCACAGCCTCCACAGGACCGACTAGAACATGGGGACAAGTAAAAGTGAAATACAAGAATATTCTACAAAATGGTAGCCTTTAATTATTATAGCCTACTTTATTTTAAAAAGGCACTTGTTATGTCAAGAGATCCAAATTTCGGTGTCATTCCTTAGACACGGGAAGTAAAGGACGCATGCAAACTGGGATTTTTAACAAAAAATTATTTATCTATAAAAAAATGAAGTTCTTCCTTTTCCAAGTCATCCACAGTTTACACGATAAAACTGTATTGCTCCGTGGCTAGATAATCCATCCATAGTTTTTTCTAATACAATATACGGCTCGACAGGAAGCAAGCCTTTCAAAGTAAACTAAACTTCACAATAAAATGGCCCGAACAAATCTTCTTACTAAATAGGATAAAAATAAAAAGCAAACCATCATACAAATAACTTAAATATTTTAGATTTATGGCTCCAACACCACTTTTTCCTCTTTAAAAGCCACTGTTAAATGATGTGTTTGTCTGTGTATAACAGCCACCAAGAAAATCTCTCTACAATTACACTGTCGCGCTGCGCTCAAGGATCCTGTCTATTGCGCAATTGAATACGCGATTAATTCGAAAAACTCTGCAAATTATTCTTGCACCTTCCGCAACAGGTTGCAGTCGTAAAAATGGACATGGCTACGGCAGACTTCCCTATCTCCTCCGTTTATACAGCCGTGATCTAATCTTGTTTACATGAAATAAGCCTGCTCTCGAGCAGGCTTAAGCTGGCGCACATGTTGCTATGACAACAAGTGCAGGATGTCTTTCGAAGAACCAAACGATCCAAGATCATGCCAAACCGTCAACAATGAAATCCTGCTAACTGAGTTAGCGACGTACGAAGAACGGACCCCTGGACTCATCCAACCATACTTATTTTGATTATGCACAAATAGCTCAAATGTTTGCCTCCTCAGACAAAGCTTTTCTCCACAACATACAGTATTTGGCTTATCCGTTTTGGTCAGTTAAATGTTCTGTCACTCTTCAAGATGCCAATTGGAGAAAGTGTTGTAAATTCCTTTAGTTGTCCTCCTGTACTGATGTACATTTTGCTTCACTGCAGACAATGATACTGGTAATATAATGTATTCAATTAATGATCATCCTAAGCCTTGGTGGTTCCTGGGTTGTACGGGAAATTCCCCAACTGACTTGTTTTTATCTTCAATATATAAATACGTGTAAATGTGCTTTCAATACCACCATGGTGTTGAAAGCATAATGGTGTTGATGACAGGCAATTGAGCACAACAAAGTATTTTTAAAGCTTCATAACTTTAGCATATGCATTTAAGGATTTAAATTTTGAAAAGTGAAGGTCTATAAAAAGTTGTTTTGTAAATTGAATATAATTTTGAGGGAATTAAAAGCACTTGATGGGATTTAAGACTGGATTAATCCTTAGGGTCTTTTAAATATGTATATACCACGTTGTAAGTTGGTTTTCTAGAAGGATGTGAGTGTATTTTTGCATGAAATCTACAAAATTGTTTTCACTCACTGTAAAGGAACATTGTTGCATCCAGCTTCTAAGCATATATCAGAACTGCATAAATGTTCCTGAAGTTTGTATTTGTCCTAGAGCACTATGGAGTAATATGTTTTCTTCCATCAAGTAAATAAAGAAGTAGTTATATAATCAATCTTGGGGAGGAGGGGGACCGGGGACTGAAATCATAATATTGAACACAGCTGTCAGCCATGCCATTAGCGTGATTCATTTCTGCCGTTTTACGTTTACAATTTTCCTACAAGAACAACATTGATTCCCTGTGCGTTTAGGTATGCGTGAGCGTATGTGTGTGTATGGGTGCCTGTTAATCCATTTGTTTGCCTTTGGGTGTGTGTGAGCGTGATCCCGAGTGTATTGTATATGTATGCGTCTGACACAATTTCCTTCCTATTTTCTTCTATAATTTGAATCAGAGAAACTACATTAATTTTGCAGGGTTGAGAGGAGCCTACACAAAGCCAGTAAATAAATCTCTCCTATTATTACCCACAATGCCCTGTCAGGTCCATATATCATCTCAGCACATCATAATTAATTGCATACTAAACTATTCTGTTCAATTAACCATGATGGAATGAATGAAGAAAGATAGAAAGAGGGGCTGGGGAAGGTTGGTACAGTAAGGTTTCATTTTAAACTAAGACACAGCGATTTTTCTACCATATATTATTACTTTTGATTAATTTAAAATCTTTGTTCACATTTTTAGTCTTATTTGTGCACACAAATCACTACTGCAGATTTTGATGCCTCACTGAGCATCCTGGCTGTGGCATATTCCAGAAGCATTTGTATTGTGCATGGACAGATGACATGTTCAAATTCCACTTGCCCCTCAGTGCTTTCCTAATGGGAAATGTGCTTATGCAAGGAGATCTCACCCTGGAGGTTTCATAGTATCCACCAAGCCTCTGTTAGGTCAACAGTCTCATAAGAAAAAGTGGAATAACATTATAAAGACAGTAATAGGGAAGTGAGTCGGTTGCTAACACATTTCCCATGTTGCCTCGGAGCATCTCACGCCAAACACAAACTTTAAAATTTCAGAGCCACTTTCATTTGGGTTGCATCAACTGTCCTTCTGGAGTGTAGCTGGTTAAATGCATGGCAATGCAGGAAAATATGTGCTATTTGTCAATTGAGTTTGGAGTGACTGTCTTAAAAAAAGAAGAAGAAAAAAACAATACTTTCATGGTGACATAAACACAGCAAGTCAAACTAACAGTGTTTCTCTTCAGAAACAGACATGTTTTTGGATGCTGAAGCCATGCTAAATGTAGCAAGAAACCACTCCCGGAATGATGCAAATCTGATGCAGGGATATAGGTCAGCTTTCTCCTTCTGACTCACTCACCAGAAAGAAAGAAAAAAAAAAGGTCTGCTGCAGGGAGTCTTACTTTAGACAGGATTTGCTTAAGAACACAGATATGTTATGAACACTGCAAATGTGGTTAAGGGAGGAGCAGATTTAAGAGGAAGGATTACATTCATGGTCAAGAGAAGTCAGACTATTTTTTGCTTTACTGACAACAACAGAACTGGGTCACAGAGAGATTCTGAAAAGCGATTATTGAAGAATGTTTGATTAAATAAAGCTTACAGCTTGAGTGGGCATTAAATCTTTCAGAGACTTAGTTTTATTTTGAGCTGAAGGTTAAGAGTCTACTGGTTTTAACTAAACCTCAAAAAGTGGTTGTATATTTAGGGGTTTCTTCCTTTAACTCGATTTGTTGCATTTGCATATCAGATTTTTTTTAAATGCACCAGAGGAGTGCTATTGTCTATTGAAAAAATGACATGTGCAAATTTAGGCATCTATGCAAGGCAAGTGTATTTCTATAGCAAATTTCAGTAACATGACAATTCAAAGTGCTGTGGTTATATCATGCAGGACACAATTGCTAACCAAGACGAAAGTAGTGATAGCAAACAGAAATTAAAAAGACCAGTTTTAACAAGCTGTTTGTGTTAAATAATCTAAGATTAAGCTGTAATTTCCATGTTTCCAATGATAGCCCATAGCTTGTGATAAGCTGTCATTTACAAATGCAACCAACCCTTATCTTTGAGGTAAATTAATTCCATTTATCATCCATCCTTTTTGTTTTTTCAGGTTCCGAAGACACATTTATTCCAAAACAAAGCTTTGGAATAAGAGCAAGTATTGATTTTGCATGTCTCCCCACTATGTGATGCCTGCCACTCAGAATATATGCTTGTGATGAAGAATTCACAATTTTTCCTCTGCCAGTGGAACTTTTCACTTAACAGAGTAAATACTAGTTTCCATTCCTGGACAAAGTCCCAAAGGAAAT
Organism: Fundulus diaphanus; assembly: GCA_037039145.1. NCBI lineage: Eukaryota > Metazoa > Chordata > Actinopteri > Cyprinodontiformes > Fundulidae > Fundulus > Fundulus diaphanus. The sequence goes on along the minus strand of CM073122.1, from coordinate 13,790,468 downwards.
TTCCTATCTGATCCACCATTTTTCACTGCAGCATGCAAGTCAGAATTTATGATACCTATTACTGGATCAGTAGATCCAATGTTCTGTAGCCAAAAGCTGTTTTATTTTTTTGATTTAGTTTATCTAAGAAATACATCTCAGTATGAAGTATGAATACATCCAAAGAGGCAATTTATATCAGTAAAGAATCAAAATAAAAACAACTCGCATGGATTTATACTATTTGGCATTTGGAAAATTACTGTGTGTAACCCTGGGAGATAGTTAAATTATATGCTGTTTATATAATAACTTTGTAGATAATACCATTTCACTGCATAAATGAAGTCTGTGAAACACTATTACTGCTGGGAATATAAATAGTACTGCTGGTTCAAAGCACACAAAATGAATTTGTGAGTGGAGACGCAGGTTCAATTTACAGTTCTGTGTGCATGAAAGCTCACTGCAAAGTGGAGGGAATGTCCTTTTATATGTCTTTGGCCTGCTATGTATGCACATAAGACTGCAAAAAAATCAGGGAACTCAGATTAAAGAAAAAGGAAACTTTAAATCACACAAATCAGCCATCAGATCTTATAAAGGCAACATCTCTTGGATTTCTCCATTACTCTTCTTTGACCACAACACCATACTTCGTTAATATTATTTTAAATGACTGAAGACTATTTATCAACGGCAAATCTGTGTATAGCTTTTGAAGAAAGCTCAATTTTGGTCCTAGTGCTTTACCACAACCAACCGTGAACACTCTCCTGTTCCATGCTGTTTTGGTCAGATCGTCATGGAGGCAAATCCCAGTAAAATATCCTCTTTTGTTTCAGAATATCAAGTCAGTGCTGTCGAGACCTTTTTCAGTTTTAGTTTTGTGATGACTTTTCACTCTTTAGCTGGAACTATTCCATTAAAGTCAAAATGCATTGAGTCCCGTATGCTCTTAAGGTGATTCTCAGACCAGGAGCTGACCAAAAGTGGTGAGAGCTGAATGCAGGTGCCTGTCACTAAATCAGAAACAAAGGGTTTAATTTATTTCAGTTAATTGATTCAAAAGATAAAATTAATGCGGTGAGTAGATTACAGAGTTATAAGTTTCAGTCATTTATTTCAGTTTATCTTGATGATCATGGCATCTATCCATTTTCTAACACGTGCCTATCTCCAGCTGTCAATGGGCGAGAGGCGGGGTACACCCTGAACAGGTCGCCAGTTTATTGCAGAGCAACACAGGGACAAACAGGGCAAACAACCATTCTCACACACACTCACACCTAAGGAGAATTTAGAGAGGCCAATTAATCTAACAGTTTTGGACTGTGGGAGGAAGCCAGAGTACCCAGATAGAACCCCATGCATGTACAGGGAGAACATGCAAACTCCATGCAGAAAGAGTTTGCATGGGTAGGACTTGAACCCAGGACTTTCTTGCTGCATGGCAACAGTGCTACCCACTGCGTCACTGTGCAGCCCTGATCATGGCATATAGGTTATAAAAAACTAAAATGCTGTTTCTCTAAAAAATTATATTTCATAAGATCAATAAAAATTACTAATTACCTTGCCATTTAGCACATAATAACTACTACAGAAGCCATGGAGTGTCATAAATGTGACGATGTCAACAAGTATGTTCTCCATCTATTTGTTACTAAGCTACTGCTAATAGCAAATAGCTACAGTCATTGTGTGAAATGGTTTTTGGTGACCTGCAGATTCAGAGATCATCTGATAGAAGGAGAGGGAAACGACGACAAACAAACTAGCCGTCTCTGGACTACACTGCCCTATTTCTAACATAACGGCAAAATAAACACGGTTATATTGAATTAATTTACATACCCAGCAGAAAGCCTGAAACCTTTGCATCCATTTTCAAGACCCCTTACCTCATGTCTCCACTCCGCCTGGTTACTTTCTCTTCCCTCTCGCTGGGCAAAGAATATGGATGGTCCTCCAATTCCACAGATTTATGGTTTGATTTATACTCCACTGACAGGACGTTTTCATATGGAAGACAATTGGTAAAACGCGTAAGGCTAACAACTGTATCCCCTTTCGGCTATTGTAATCAAAAATGGCAACGTAACATGGCGTCTTCCATCGAATGTACCACAACCACCTATGTATTTATAAACTACTCATTCTAAACTATGAAGCCGCTTTCTTTTTTGATGCGATATTTATTAGACTTTGGTAGACTTTGCTAGTAAAAATCCAAATTAGTTACACGTTGTCCCATTGAATACAGAATGTTATACACAATCATTGGGAAGACCGTCTATATGACCAACACAATGAGAGTAAGTAACAAAAGGTAATTGCTAAATTCCTGAGTAAATTTGTTAACACATTCAACCTCAGAGATCAGATGGGGTTGAAGATTGTGCAAATGTCTTTTGGAATTCCCTGTCAGTCCAGTGGCAGGTAATATTCTGTGTCAGAAATGTTAATTACAAGTACATTGGAAATAAAATGATTACACAGAATACCTCATATGATACATCTGCAGTTTAAAGGGTCTGAGGTTTATTGTATTTTATATTCAAATTGATTCCTCTTTAAAATTCAATAGGAGTGTTAGCCCCCTGTTTTTATCTTATCTCCCCAAACCTCCTGCCTTTCCTTCACAAGCAACATGAGTGACAAGTAATACTCAATCAGAATGATCTCATGCAAAGCCAGGAGTGGAAATTCTCTCCTTCAACATACACCACAAAGTCATCATCTCTGTGCTTCCACTGTGAGCAAGAGGAGAAAAAGACCTGATTATTATGTGCACAGGATGATGGATCACACACATGCCCCTCCTTATCTTGCCAGCAGCATTGAATGTACTGCACATATCACCCATCAATGACAGAGATGCTTACAGAAGTCAAATGGCAATTTTTAGTTTGATCATGTTGCATTTCAGATTTACATTTGAATCAGACTCTGAAATTTTGAAACAAAAAAAAAAGTAATAATAAAGAAATAAAAAATAAAAAAGGATCAAGGTCAGAATTTATTCTATCTGAAGTCAAGTTCTCCCTCTCGAAGCCTGCTGCGCACTTCAATTTACCGTCTCATTATTCAAAGTGAAAACGAAAATTGGAGCCTGGAGCATTTATATTTGAACAAAGAGAAGAGAGGCAGATTATGAATGTTCAAAATGTAATTTCTATTACACTTCCATTATTCTTCTATTAATCACAGACTCATTCTCTCTGCGCTCTTCAAGTAAAACACACTCATACACTATTCATATGTCTACAAGCGTGGGGATAAAGAAAGGCGGCACACAATGTTTCATTTATGCAGAATACATTCCCCTGCAGAAAATGAAGAATTTATACAAAGCATATGTTTTAATAACAACTTCTGAAATCATTATTGATCAACACCTAAAGTCTCTCTGGTTTTTAAACCACAATAATTGTAAATAGAGACCTACATCTCTTATTATTATACTTGCCGTCTATAAAAATGGGCTAATATTCACAAAAAGAGATGCAATTTAATGCATACTGATGACTTTCGAGACCCTCTGCGCAACTATGGGAGACGGCATCAATTATAGAGTTTTAAACCTCCATAAACTGCACCTTAGACTGCTGATCAGCGCTGTACATGCCCATCTCCTGAATTTAAGCAGAGTTTTGTTTAAATGAAGCAAATTCATCTCTGGAGAAAAACCTTGTAATACCTCTTTTAAATATCCCGTATGTATGTATCAATTCATGCATACACACATACACAATGGCGCTGTGCAGACAAATCAAACACAATCTCTCGAAATGCATAATGAAACTGTATTTAGATTAGTTTCACGTCAGTTTTTTTTTAGATACAAAGAGGGCATGTTAAAAAGAGTTCTATCAAAACCCTTTTGGGAGGTCTGCTTTGTTTCATTTGGTTTACTAACATATCTGTTCAGAAGCACTTAGGCATGATTTCAATGCAATATTTTCATTCATGTGTAATGAGCGTTTAACATTGACCTTGCATTGAAACCCTAACCCAGTACTGCACAGTTTTAGCCAGAAGTTTAAGTACACTTGTTTAATAAGTTGCTTGAATACTATGTCATCAGTGTGGTCTCTCCAGTCAGGCTGCTCATTGAGTCGTGGAGACGAAAGAGTGACTGAATCTGAATCAGCTTTCTAAAGCTTATAACACTGCTTATAACACTGCTGAATCTCACCCATTCACTGTAAATCAGATCAAATATAGCTGAAAGTATTGCACAAGTTCTAGGTGTTATGCATGTCTTTTGGAATGGAGCTTGCCAGTATTTGAGACAGCATCCCAATGACTATATCGTTGAGCTATGCCCCTCCCATCTAAAGGCTGAGGCACACAAAACCCGAATTAGCATCCAAGCCGAGGGAAAATTGCATTGTATGAAGTTGTGGCAATTATATCTGGTTGATGTGAACGGGGCCATGTAGACTCACTTGCAGTTCTACGCAACTGTGTCTGCGTAGTTACGACCAAGTTAGACCCCTGGTCTATCTTGGTCGAACCGATGCAGCAATTTGTTGGCATATATCATGAGTCATACAGGAAGATAGACACGTTGGCAAAGTAAAACACATCTGCATTGGGGAAAATACTAAATAAAATCTCTGAACCGCAATGTAAACTGTATGCACTTTCCAGCCAGGTTCATTCCCCTTTAGGTTCATTCTAAAAACGCATTGTTTAATAGTCAGTAAAACATTTCAATATACAGTGTACTTACCCATGGTGAGAGCTCAGATGTACAAAAAACAGATAAGAATTTAACAGTGATGTTTTTAAAAGACGGGAGGCAAAATACTTCACAGGTGCAAGCCGCCACCTAAAAGATGAGTGTGTAACTTCATTGCCTTAGTAAACTGGAAACCTTTTTTTTCTATATATTTCTTATTATTCAGTTTTATTCAGTGAATTGTAATGGTAGTAATATTTTATATTAATATATTTACTAGTATTGGCTGTAGTATTTTATTGTTGAACTTAAATTTGAAAAAAGTTGATTACTGAAAGTATAATTTAAAAAAATAACACATGTAAGCCATTTAGTTTAATTTTGAATTATATTGATTTTCATTCAAAACAAATAATCTGCACCTGTATTGGACATCTTTATGGCATCCAAAAAAATAGCAAGTGTGAAATTCAAACATTGAACTTGTTTGCTGTTCGTCTAGACATCCACAATTAGTCATCGACTGACCGACACAATATACAAATGATCTGCACATCCATCATGTTTACTGGGTAGAACCGATGGGTTTCAAATGAAATGTAGATGTGTTTTTCCAGTAGTCCAGTAGTCTTCCTAAGAAATTGTGCAAAGTCTAACTCTTCAAACTTTGGACGAGGCTGCACGTTGAGTAAAATCAGGCAGTTGGGGGTGAAGGCATAGACATAATATAAAGAGTAGACCCCGCATCGACCGCTTTCGCCCATGGGCGCCGACGAGATTTAGGGGCGCCATCTTGGGGCGGTCGACAGCTCTGCTCAGTGTAATGTGTTGACCAGGCGCAGAATCAATTTTAATCAACTATAACTCGCTGAATATTGAACTAACTTCCACAGTTTTTTTTTGCTGAAAACTTTAAAACTATAGCTATTTTAACAAATGGTTCAGTGCATTTAAATATTCTTAGTGGGGTTAAAAGTAATAGACTGCCTCATACTAAATTTGCCTATTTTGTTGGGAATAACTCGTTTGGCACAACACCAGCACCAAACATTAGCAAGTGTAGTGACTACTTGTCCATGAAAACCAAAAAAACTCAATACTTAAAGGTGAACAAACTAAAAGTGAATGTAACTCAAATAGTCACTTGATGAAGCGTGGGCTTCTGGTTTACGCAGTACAAAATTTCCAAAAACATGTCAAAATATAGTTCCGTGTTGGTTTATTCCAGGTCTCTGCAGGCAAACAACATGGTACAAACTAGAAACCACCCCTTGCTGCCTCTCTTGCTCTGGTTCCTGCATTGCCTTGACTGATTGTCTCACCTGCTCACTCATTAGGCCCGTTTACACTACACTTTTTTAACCGAGCCGAGACCAGTCCGAGCTCGGTAACCGAGATAACTCTTGTGTGTAAACGGTCAGCAGACTGAACCAGACCGCGCTAACCATAACCGGACCGCGCTAACTGCAGACCAGCTCTTGGGTAGGTCTCGGCCTGGTTCTATTTTATCCCGGTTTCTGATAACGAAGAGCGCATGAGCAGACCGCATCCTCTCCTTACAGTCAGCTGACTGTCAGCGGGTTTTCCGGCGTGTCTGGCTGCACGTCCCGATTCACACTCCATTCAGACAAATTTCAGACATTCATAATAATACTAGCTTCCTTACCGTGCCACACGGTTTCCAGTGATGATTCTGCTTAGCAGCGCAATGAACCTCAGCGTCTGTCGTTGTTTCCTGCATCTGTAAATCCTTATTAGACGTTCGTTTGTCTCATCCACTTCCCAAAAAGCCAACTTTCTCAAGTAAATTCACCAATGGTTGCCTTCTTCCCCTGACTCTCTGCAAACACCGAAATATCACAATATCAAGCATAACTTCCTGAATGTGACGGACGCAGCTGTGTGTGTTTCGCTGCTTCCGCCTTCAATCCCAGAGAGCGGTAGTACCGCAGGTCGCCACTAGGGGGCGAGGAGCAACCAAGGAACCGAGATAGCGTTGTGTGTAAACGGTCGTCAGAAACGAGGCTCGGCCTGGTAACTGGACCAAGCTCGGACTGGTCTCGGCATGGCTCGGTTTTTTAGGTGTAGTGTAAACGGGCCTTTAGATTAACTAGGCTGACTGACTGTTGGTTCCTGAGGACTGGTAAAAAAAACATATGACCACCCACGTTCATCCCAAGCTACCTAAAGTCTACACACCCAAGACCCAAACAAAATCAATTAACTAATTAAACAAATTACTAACAAATAATTGTATTCTAAACAGCTAAATTTAAACAAAAATATTTATACAACAAATAAGCAAATAAATCAAAATGAACTAAATAATCTAAATTCTAAAACGCATCAAAAATAGGGAAATTGCTCCTACAGCAAGCTTGAATTTTGTTGGTGGTCAAAAATACATAAATATAACATTCTAATCAAAAATACAAACAATAGCTGTTCATCTTAATCGTGAAAAGTTATCCCTCGAGCCCTGATGTCAATAATCCGTCGATTTAAACAAAAATACGCCGCACAGTGCTCAAGCATCCTTGTCTGTTCACCTTAAACCAGCAGGTTAGGGTAGCAAGTCGACTGCCCCAAGATGGCGGCCGTAATTTCTGCGCTGCGACAGTCAATGCGGGGTCTACTCTTATATAATGTCTATGGGTGAAGGCCTTCTATTGCTTGAAGTTTTACAGCGCTTGGCAACTAACTCAGGGGCATTACTGCCACCTACTGTTGCGGAGTATGGGTTTAACTGTAGAATGCCTGCAAAGAAAAAAATATATATGTTATGTTGTTTAACTATAAATTAAAGTGTTTCTTTGTTGTTGGGTTTTTTTGTTAAAGTAATGAAAGGAAATTAGAAACTCTGAGATAACCATGATCTTTTTGGACATGACTGCCATCTTTTCATATGGAGAAGATAAGCAAAGGAGCCATTTGGAGTGCACAGAAGATTTGTAAAACTACATTTTATAAAAATGTCCACAAGTCTTCAGACAACATCTGATGAAGGTCAGAACTGTGCACCATTTGCAAACACGGCAAAAATAGAGATTTGGTTAAAGATAATTATGGACAGCCTAAAGATTTATAAGATAAAGAATATTAAATGAAATTCCAGTTCAGACAATGTTTTCTGAACGTTATTGTTGAACATTCAACATTCGACTCTGTGGGCTCCATTGCTTCTCCTTGTTTACTCATTCCAAACATGTGCATATTGTACTTCCGATCATGTGGTCTTGTTATGGTAAATATACACAAAAGTGCTTTGTTTACTATCGAATAGAGCAAAAACAAAGTTCAATAAAATTTAATAAGACAAAAGGGCACAATAATTTCACCAGAAGCCCTTGTATGCGACCATAGTGAGCTGTCTGGCATAGAAATTTATTAAGAGATTGTACGTCTCTTAAATCCCAGGGCTTTCAATGGAAAAGGAGCTCAAGTCTAGCATAGGGCAGGACGATAATTCAATAACGATATACATCGATCGATACATGTGTGGTTTAATAGAAAAAAAAGGGGTCAATAAAAAGTTCAATAGAAGAACAGCTTTCCTTCCTTTTGCATTCTAGGTTAAATACTACAGTCATTACACCCTCCCAACCAATCACAAATGCAGACCCAGGAACGTTCCGTCACTAAGCTCTGGTTCCTTCAAAGAGTTCAGAGAGCACATGTTTCTTTTAACACTTACAATTTTGTAAAAAAGTTGGTTGAATAAAGGGTTGTGTTTGAAGTCAGTCTTCCTTATTTGAAAATAGGTCATTAAGCAACAGCATAATATGGCCAAGACTGCACCTAAAATATATGTTTTGAATTTTTTGATAATTATCAATATCGATCAATCTGATTTCTGTTTTATCAATATGCTTTTTTTTCCTATATCGTCCAGCCCTAGTCTAGTATAATGAGACTACGGGTCTTGTTCGTGGTGCTCATTTTTATCATAACCAGAGGAAATAGGTAGAAGATACTAAATAATTTTTTTGGTATCCAGCAGCAGAATTACATTGTTAGGATACTCATTCACCTTGAGTTTAGAGAACAAATATCTAATTATAGCTACAGGAATCTTGTCAGGCCACGGTATTTTGGGACAGGAGACTGAAAACATTCAGATGTAACTATGCTTTGCTCTACATGAATCACATTCCTTGGTTGGTTTGGAAGACCATTAAAACAAAACCAATGCCCTTTCTCAGTCAGTTGCCAATGTCTATTGTATCTCTATTGTGCCAGAAAGGTTAAAATTTAATTGATTGTCTACACACACACCATGGCAACTCATCAGAGGGGAAAAATGAGGCAGACTAACACATTCACTTTAGGGATTTAGTTAAATCAGTAACTCTCATTCTAGCTTTAACTCAAGTGGAAATATTGTGATGTAAGTAATCATAGCACAATTAAATAATGAACACCAATCCTGTAACCTAGTAGTACGTGGAACCCCCTGAAAGTGTGTTTTAGGCATATATCTGCCACATCAAAGAAGGGGGGCATGATGGGGGATTGTGTCTTAGTGAGAGAGAAAGAGAAGGGGTGGGAGCTGCTCTCTGAAGCACACAACCTCATTATTCAGTCTATAGAGCAGCACATCCACTTCATTGTTCTTCAAATCAGCCCAAACTCACTAGGCTCATCCTAAACTCTCAGAATAAAACAGAGCTGCTTTCTGTTTTAAACAGAGCCGTCCAAGGATCTGCAGAGAGTACCATTACTATCGTTCTTCCTATTATGGTCTATGTTGTCTAGTATGGTGATCTAATTTTTCTTGAAGACATCTTGCCATTAGCAAATCAATGTGGGGGGTTCTCACCTGACAGGGAGAGACATGCTGAGAGCAGAGTCTGGAGGGTCATGCAGCGAGGTTCTGAATCAGTCCCGGAAATGTAAACTGATTGTGTCTTTTGTAACGCAGTGTTGGTCTGCTCGGCTAATTGCTCCATCACAGCCCATGCAGGTCAAATAACAGCAACACTGAAAAAAAAGCTCTGGTGTTAAACCCTTCCTGAAAGTGTTTCTTGTAAACAATGCTAATAATTCTTCTGCAGCTGCATCAATCACAGAGAATATGACAAGGCCTCTTTGTTAAAGACATGGTGTAAACACAGCTGGATCATGATGGTGGATCCTTTCCATCCTCTATCTTGCCGCTACACCTGTCAAACACAATGCATCAAAACCTCATTTAGAGCTTTGATTATCCTAATGACCATGTATTTTCCATTCTGGCCTTGATCAGTTAAACTCACCCTCTTTTAGCAATTAAAGATCCACAGGGTTGGGTATGAACAGGATTTTCCCCCCATGCCTATATGTAGGGGAATCAATTACTCTCGTCAATTCCTATTGTTTTACTATAATATATTGTTTCTATTCAGAACCAGTTTCTCAACTCAATAACTGTGAATGCAATTTCCAGATTGCAACTAATAAAATCAAATACTGCATTTTTCTTACAAAGCTTTAGATACTTTCTATGCAACATTGCTACTTTCACACAACAGACCTACACCATTGGCTCTACAACATCCTCAGTGGATCCTTGAAGGCCTGTGGGTGAGTCCGAAAAGGTCTAATTGCCAAAGTGAAAGTGTGTCAGCATTCGCCATGAAAAGGCAAGGCACTTCGCATAATGAAGTATGAATTAAGGTATGTCCGAAATCCGAAGCTCCTTTCCTACCCATGATAAAGTTCTTACTGTTGACCTCAAGAAAGGTCAAAGAACAGGAGCTAGGAACAGGAACTAGGGTCTATAATTAGAACACTTCGGATCTGGATACCCTTAATAATACCTTCTAGCTCCTGTTCTTAGCTCTTGTTTCTTGACCTTTCATGGGGTCAACGGTAAGAACTCTGTTGTTGGGAGGAAAGAAGCTTCTTACTCCTGTGCCGATTTCGGACAGCCTTTAACTCCGACTTCATTATGTGACATAACCCTCACATGGATTATGCGAGTCAAATCCAAGCCTACAGCCTTCCAAAAAAATGAACTACACACTATGCGCTCTCTTCTCTCCTGACATCTTCATTGATTTCCATGAGGGGGCATGTTACACAAGGATTGTGGCATACTTTAAGGGGACTTAGTGCCGGTAAGGGATGTTGTTGGTTTCCTTGGCAAAACTAACCGTGGGAGGGAGCATACAGGCTACTTTTCCTACCTCCATCCTTACTGAATGTGCTATTCTTACAACAGTTATCATGGTGACCACTGAGACACTTCCGCTTTGGCTAAAGAGTCATAACTCTTCTAACAAGACTAACAACTGACTGAGGAAGATGTTCAGACCTTTTGCTCCTTGGAGAGTTGAAGCATGTGAAGAAGCTGTTTAGGTGTCAGGGAGAGCTGTGTCATTGCTGAGCTGCTGGTTGCTGTGTTTATAGTCCATGATGGTCTTAATGTCTCTATGCATGTTACATGGGATATTTGCTGCTGAAGTGGTCCTCTATGTGCTGCTTGTACCTGTGCTTTGCCTTCTGGATGTACTTTTTCAGCTCATTCCATGCCCTGCTGTAGGTCTGTTTGTCTCCTGATCTGTATGCTGCATCTTGGGCTTTCAGCAGGGACTGCACTGAGCTGTCTACATATGGTTTCGGGTAAGGAAACATTCTGATTGTCTTTGTGGGTAGGACAGCATCAGTGCCAAAGTCAATATAGGACAGCACATATGATGTTTAATCCTCTAGATCAGCGCCTTCTTTAAACACTTCCCGGTCTGTGTGTTCAAAGCAGTCCTTAGCCCCGGTTCCACTGGCTCGGTATGGCCGCGTACCGCATGGCTCCTCTCACTTTCGAGTGTTTCAGGAGCATTGTTTTTCAGGGCCAGCCCAGGTTCCTCCAGGCCTGCTGAGGAGTGAGGCCAAAGCAAGCCAACTCGAGAGATTATTTGAGTGAGCATACCTCTGTTCACAGATTGGCCGTGGGGTGTAGCCAGGTGGCGCAGAGAGAAACAATTACACTTCCTCAAGAGAAGCAATATGGAGTCCTCCCAAGCCGTTGTGAAATATAACCCTTGGAGCAACAATGAAGTCCAGTTATTTTTGGGGCTCATTGAAGATCACGACATTTAGTGGCAGCTGGACAGCGTCACGAGGAATGAAAAGGTATTTACAAAAAAAGCTATGGAAATGGCAAGGCAGGGTTACACACAGACCTCATGTCAGTGTTGAGAAAATCTGAAGAAGCTAAAAAGCGAGTACAATGCAGTGAATGACCACAATGGGAGAGGCAGGTCAGACCGAAAGTCATAGTGGTGGTTTGATTTAATGACTGATATATATGGCCATCACCCCACAAGTTGTGGTCAGGATGGAGCCACCGACTCACTAACTCTAGAGTTGGATGAGTCATACAATGATGAAAGTTTTCCTTTGTGCTTGTCACCTTTAGGCAAGGCAAGGCAAATTTATTTATATAGCACAATTCAGTACAGAGACAATGCAAAGTGCTTTACATGATTAAAATATAGGAATAAAAGCAAGTAGGGATAGAATGTAGGAAAAAAAAAAGTAATTTTAAAACAGTTTAACTTGAACATTTAAAGGCAATTTTAAACAAATGTGTTTTTAATCTCGATTTAAAGGAACTCAGGCTTTCAGCACTTTTACAGTTTTCTGGAAGTTTGTTCCAGATAAGTGGAGCATAGGAACTAAATGCTGCTTCTCCGTGTTTGGTTCGTGTTCTAGGTATGCAGAGTAGGCTGGAGCCAGAAGACCTGAGTGGTCTGGAGGGTTTATACGCTGATAACAAGTCTGTGATGTATTTAGGTGCTAAGCCATTTAGGGATTTATAGACTAACAGAAGTATTTTAAAGTCTATTCTCTGAGATACAGGGAGCCAGTGTAATGACTTTAGAACTGGGGTTATGTGTTCTACTTTCTTAGTCTTAGTGAGGACGCGTGCAGCAGCGTTCTGGATCAGCTGCAGCTGTCTGATCCACTTTTTTGGCAGACCTGTGAAAACACCGTTGCAGTAATCAATTCTACTAAAAATAAATGCATGGATTAGTTTTTCCAGATCCTGCTGAGACATTAGTCCTTTAATCCTGGAAATGTTCCTCAGGTGATAAAAAGCCGACCTTGTAATTGTCTTTAGATGCTTTTGAAGGTTCAGGTCTGAGTCCATCACTACACCCAGGTTTCGGGCCTGATCAGTGGTTCCTAACTGAAGCAGCTGAAGCTGTGTGCTAACTTTTGATCTCTCCTCTATTGGTCCAAATATTACTACTTCTGTTTTGTTTTTATTCAACTGAAGAAAATTTTGGCACATCCACGTATTGATTTCTTCTAGGCATTTACTCAGTGCCTGAACTGGTTCATAGTCACCCGGTGACATGGTGATGTAAAGCTGTGTGTCGTCTGCATAGTCATGGTAGCTGATGTTGTTATTTTTTATTTTCTGAGCTAGGGGGAGCATGTAGATATTGAAGAGGAGGGGACCCAGAATGGACCCTTGGGGAACCCCACATGTGATTTTTGTCATCTCTGACGTAAAGTTACCTACTGACACAAAAAAGTCCCTGTCCTTTAAGTAGGATTTAAACCAGTGGAGAGCTGTACCAGAGAGGCCGACCCAGTTCTCCAGGCGCTCTAACAGAATGGAGTGATCAACAGTATCAAATGCTGCACTGAGGTCCAACAGAACCAGCACGGTGGTTTTTCCACAGTCTGTATTTATATGGATGTCATTAAACACCTTGATAAGGGCGGTCTCTGTACTGTGGTGAGCACGGAAGCCAGACTGGAATACGTCAAAGCGACTGGTCGTTGTTAAGAAGGTGTTTAATTGTTGAAACACAGCTTTTTCAATAATCTTACTGATAAAGGGGAGGTTTGAGATGGGCCTGTAGTTCTGGAGTAGTAGTTTGTCTAAATTGTTCTTTTTTAACAGTGGTTTGATAATTGCTGTTTTTAGGGACTGGGGGAAAAACACCTGACAGAAGGGACGTGTTTATTATCTGAGTCAAATCAGACGCTATGACAGGTAAAACTTTTTTAAAGAAAGCTGTGGGTAGAACATCAAGGCAGCAGGAGGAGGAACTTAGCTGCTGAATGATCTGCTCTAAGCTTTTGTGGTTTATTTCGCTGAAATGGGACATTTTGTCAGAAATAGTTCCTGCTGAATACAGCTTTGGTTCTGGAGTTGATATGGTAGTACAAAATGATCCTCTAATTTTTAGGATTTTCTCAGTAAAGAAGTTAGCAAATTCATTGCAGGCCCTGGTGGAGTGGAGTTCGGAAGTGACGGACACAGGAGGATTTGTTAGCCTGTCGACTGTGGAAAATAAGACATGAGCATTATTAATGTTTTTCTTAATGATCTCAGAAAAGAAAGATTCTCTTGCATTTTTCAATTGTAAGTTATATCTGTAAAGTCTCTCTTTATAGATGTCGTAGTGAACCTGCAGTCTGTTCTTTCTCCACCTGCGTTCAGCTTTCCGACATTCCCTTTTTTCACCTCTAACTGCTGGAGCATTTCTCCAAGGAGATTTTTTCTTCCCGGAAAGAACTTTCACTTTAACTGGAGCAATGCAGTCAATGATGTCTGAGACTTTGGACTGAAAGTTAGCTACTAGCTCATCTACTGAGTTGCAGCCCAAGGTTGAAGTATCAGAGTAAGCTTGAATAAAAGTTTCTGTGGCATTGTCCTTAAAGGTATGTTTTCTTACGATGTCCATTTGGCTAAATGAGTCACTGGAAATGATGCTTTCAAAGGTAACAGAAAAGTGATCAGATAGGGCAACATCAGTTACATTGACCTGTGAAATTTTTAGACCTTTAGTGATGATCAAGTCTAAAATATGTCTCTTGTTGTATTTGTTTATTATGTCCAACTGTTTGATGTATATTTGTGCTGTAATGCCATAAAGCCATGATAAAAATAATTGAGGTTAGGTTGAATTCTGACCACACAACCACAAAGGAGAGAGAGTCAGCTGGGACGGCCCTTCTCTCAGCAGGGGTTCCCTGTTGCTATAAAAGTTTTCCCCCACAAACAAAAGGCCCCCTCACTTCAGACTCCAAGCTGCCCAGACCACCTCTCCCTGGACCTTCCTTACTGCTTGAGACAAAGGAAGAGGCCTACACAACCATGGGCCCTGGCCGGGCCTGAAGGACGCACCATCCAGCACCTGGGAGAAATCTCTCGTCGCCCGCGGAACATGTCCGGGCAAATCAGAGTTAAGTCTGCTGTCTTAACCTCAGCGTGAGGAGCAGGAGGAAGAAATCCTGCCTCGCCAAAACAGCTTTGTTTTATTTCTCCTCAGCCGTTACAGGAAGCGGACCCCAGACGGAGCTGAAAAGCCGGCAGAAGGACCCACCTTGTATGCTGAGGAGAACCTGCTTAAATCGGACTGTATCCAGGTCAGAGAACGTGGCAGAGGTCAGGCCTCCGATCCCGACCACGATTCGCCAAGCTGCCCGACCACGCTATTGGTTAGCTCATAGCTACAGAGCTGCTAAGCACTAGCCCGCTAAGAAAAGCCAACAACTTTCCTGCTTTTCAGTGCTCCTTCCTTGGATGGCCAAAGTGGACAGAGCTCACATGAGGCGCCGACAGGTTTGGGCAGAGAAACCAGAGGGAGAAGTTAAATGGTTCATTTGGGAAATGTTTTGTAAATCGTTTTATATATGGGTCTCTGAACAAATGGCTAATGAAGGTAGCTCATGCTAGCCTTCGGTTCATGGTATTGCGAATATCATTCGAGTGTGTTTTATGGTTGTAACAAAGGTTATCTCCACAAAAGTTTCATACATTGATGGGACATTAATGTTTAATTTATCCGGCCACTCGTTATGACTAAAAATATAGCCAAAGTTCTTAAAGTTAAAGGCATACTATGGAACATTTTTCAGTTAATTAATGTGTTCTATACCGTTTTGGATGATTAAATGAGTCATTTCAGGTTGAACAAAGGTTTTCTTGGCCGCCCTGGTGGTCTGTGGGGGAAATACCGCACTTGCAATTGCAGGAGCCCTCGGCCCGCACCCACAGACTCAGAATCTCTTGCAAGATCGCGAGAGTCGGTCTTGCTTTACGGCGAGAACTGCTACACGCCCCCAGTGAAAGGCATGTTTGTTGCTAGCGCAGTGGCGATATCTGTGCAGTTATCATGGCGGAACCAGCGACAAAACAGCTAAAGCCCATGTCGGAGCAGGCAAGAAAGAGGAAAAGGGCTCTGGACAGAAAGAGGAGTCGTACACGGGTGAACATCGGGCAAGCTTTTTCCGAATGGCGAGAGCTAAAAGAAAGAGAAGGCTGAAAGGCTGACGCGGACCTCGCGTTTCTGCTGATGCGATTGTAAGTAACATTGTAGGGTTTCCCTCACGCTACCGCCTTGCCAACATTCCAAAAAAAAACAAAAAACGAACTCCATATTCGCGCAAAGGTTGTCTCCCCCCGCTCCGCCGGTTGCGCAAAGCTTGTCTCCCCCTGCTCCGTCACGCAAAGCTTGTCTCCCCCCCGCTCCGCCGGTCGCGCAAAGCTTGTCTCCCCCCCGCTTCGCCGGTCGCGCAAAGCTCGTCTCCCCCCCGCTCCGCTCCGCCGGTCATCGGCGTAAAGCTTGTCTCTCTCTCCCCCCCCCCCCCCCGCTCCGCCGATCTTCCTGTAAGCAAATTCCTAGGGGAAACACTGCATTGGAATGGTTTCTCTCTCTCTGTGTGCATGTTCATACTTTCACTGTGTTAGTCATTGTTTGTACTGCCGTTTTTTCGACTTTTGTATTCATTGCGTTCGCCTGTCTGCTAAGCTCAAAACAACCGCGCCTGGCTTGATGGAGAAACCAGTACAACAGCTGAGCATATTTACGACAGTGCACTTTTACTTTCACCCTCTGGGGGGAGCCTCGCTGGAAAATCAACCCATAGTAATCCATAGCATGCATAGTATACCTTTAATGCCGAAAACCCGCTAGCCAAAATGCTATTAGCTTCTGGTAGCTTCTGATTTCCGGACATTCAGAGGAGCTTGCCTTAAAGCATAACGCTTGTCTTTTCTGCTCCGTCGTTAGATAGAGCTATGAGCCGTATTCCCGCATTAATATTGAATATTAAGGTCGGTTTAAAGGCAATTTTTATAACTTTAGACTTTAACCGATTTAGTGACCGATCGCTACAGCGACCCCTAGCACCCGGAGGTAGAATCGCTTTCATCCCTTTCAACCATTGTCTTGATATCAGCTTAACAACTGATTATCAATTCAATTCAATTCAATTCAATTTTATTTATATAGCGCCAAATCATGAAACATGTCATCTCAAGGCACTTTACAAAATCAAGTTCAATCATATTATACAGATTGGGTCAGATTATACAGATGGGTCAAAATGTCCTATATAAGGAAACCAGTTGATTGCATCAAAGTCCCGACAAGCAGCATTCACTCCTGGGGAACCGTAGAGCCACAGGGAGAGTCGTCTGCATTGTACATGGCTTTGCTGCAATCCCTCATACTGAGCAAGCATGAAGCGACAGTGGGAAGAAAAACCACCCATTAACGGGAAAAAAAAACCTCCGGCAGAACCGGGCTCAGTATGAACGGTCATCTGCCTCGACCGACTGGGGTTACAGAAGACAGAGCAGAGACACAACAAGAGAGACAAAAAAAGCACAGACAATACTTAACAAACAGAGAGTTAGTTATCAATCAATCAATCAATCAATCAATCAATTTTATTAGTCAACTGCAATTTGCATTACAATCGAAATTTCAGTTCCAGTACAACCGTCCATCACATACACTTAACAAACATTTTGGGGGAACGATTGACTGAGGCCTTGCGTTGCCAGGAACGCAGCCAGTCGGCCGCTGCTACATGAGCGCAAGCCGTTAGGTGCGTTCCCCAAACTGCCCCAGACCCCGCTTTACACGGGGTCCCTAGGCGCTGCCCTTGAGATCTGTTGAAAAAAGATTTACACTGGGCGAGTGGAGGGAGAGAAAAAAGACAGGTGCTGCACAATTTGTGTTTTGACACAAAATGTGAAGCATCCGACAAAAAAACCTCATTTGCACAAAAAGCACAATCAATGACGAGACACATATATGCAGAAGGTAAACATTTGAGTGCTGGTCGGGTGAAGTCATCTGTATTTGTGAGCATATGTGTGTCTGGGTGCATGTTGTGTGGAAATCTGTATGTCCATGAAGGCCGTCCCTCCGGCAGGCAAGTGTCCTTGATGGAAAGTCTATCACTATCCCGCTGCAGCTTGACTCCTCCACAGATGTCCGCAAGGAATGTGGGGGGAGCAGGGAATTTGTGCGATGTCGCCATAACAACCAGGGAGAATTTGATAGCGGGGAGTCCGATTTTGAAAAAACAGAATTTGTTATAAAAACAAGCTGACACCAACTTTTCTGTCAGCCTTAGAGTCTTTTCGCCGCTGGCTCCAGGATCCAATATTCCAATAATCCAATCGATGGGCTAGTAACGTTCACACTTCCAGGTTTTATCCCATCTCACCTTTGTACCACAACCGCGGTCAGCTTATCAAGCCGTCCGTTTTGTTCATTCAACGACCTCGTGATCGCGTTGACTGCCGCTGGCAGTCTCATCAGGGCCATATTTACCGCCAGCAGCTTTTGAAGGTGTTGATACATTAAATATCCTCCAAGGCCAAAAATGAGGAATCCAAGTATCATAAATCCGAATAAGTAGACATCTTCGACGTCCTCAACAGAAAGAATTGAGAGGCACACCGTGGACCATTTCTGCCACGGGTCCAAGATGTATCCCGCAAAAAAAGTTCCGTCAGGACAGGCACGCTCCCCGGTCCTTTGCTTTCCAGTTGAAAAAATTTGATCAATAGCGTTGAGAGACCAGCTGACGAGATCCATAATTGCCTTAGAGCTTTCGGTTGCTATGAAGAAATGGCACAAAAGACACAGACGAAGCAAATAGCAGGAGAATGGGGGCAGGGTAATAGCAGATAAGGAGCTCTGGAGAGCTGAAGAAAAACCGACCGACCTCGAGGAGAGGCAGAACAGAAAGTTATGAAACATAAAACATAACTTTAAACAGTGTATAATTGCACAACAGTGCGAACTGTCAATTCCCGCTAGGTAAATATAGATAGAGTGGTCTGTATTCAACTGGTATGTGTTAGCACCAGCTTGCTAACAAGAATGGCCAACCTGTGTGCGGCAGGCCACGCTAGCTAATGCTGGCTAACGTCTTGTGGGCCTCGTTAGCTAACACTGGCTAAAAACAATGGTGTGTATTGAACTGTCTGTATCAGCATGTGTATTATATGCCCCACTAGCTCTGTTGAATGTATTTGCTTGTGTGTTATAGGCTCAAAAAACGTTATATTAGGCTGGCTACAGGGAAGCATCTGACTGGTCTGTACTATCTGTGTTCTGACAAAGGAACTCCCAACTCAGTAGAGGTGAGAGTGAAACAGACTAATTACCTGGTCCTTTGACGTTTTTCCGCGGTCCTTCCATTTCAACGATGAGCACCCTTAGCCCCACCAAGTAAGCGTCTCAGCTGCTGCTCCCCAGCAATGATGTCCATTCAGGTTACCTGTGTGTGATTGTGCTACATAATGTGCATTGTGGCTGCCTAGGTGGTGCCCACTCATGGAAAATATTAATTTCCCTTATTATGACAACTTAACAGCAATGCAACCATCCATTACCAACCATTTTGGAAATAGAGAAGAACATCTAACAGCACATTTTCCTTCTGTCCACATACAATATTATGATGTGATTGTCATGTTGTGACCTAGAAAAACATGGATGCACGTGTTAAAATACATTTAAATGTTATGGGCTACTGTTAACCATAATTTATACAAAAGTACTAGTGCCTCAAGTAATAGAGGTCGTGCTGGGGAAAAACACAGTATGCATAAGGACGGTTAAATGCTTTTCCGTGTGTGACACTGGTGCACATCCAAATTACTGTTTTATTGGTCTATCTACATACTATAACATTGTTTTTACCCTATCCCAGTTGTGGTGGCGGATTTGGACGCACAGGAGGAGGAGAACCGTCGGCAGCATGAGCGCCACCATGAGGCCTGGATGGAGCTCCTTCGGGGGGAAACTAACTCCTATGGCCAGGAAGCTGCTGCCCAGGTAGAAGAAGCGGCTACCCGCAGAGAGGAAGTAGCTGACAGCAGCAGCACAGTTCTACTGGGGATTCCTTGGGGTGATGGGGCAGATGGTTGCACACTTTTGCGTGAACTACAGTGATGAACATCATCCAATTATATATTTTTTATTCATTATAAATGTTGGTGTCAAACACATTGAAGATTGTTTTCTACCAATCAAAAAGGTGTTTTTTCTTTTACCTACCAGACAGTCATTGCATATATCATGTGCCTGTAGTTGGTCAATCTTCTCTCCAAGTTTACATGAGGAATTGAACGGAGCTCTTTCACCTGTTCCAAGACTGGAATATTGTTCCAATCGGGCAATATTGGAATATTAACCCATAAGTACTTTTGTTAAAAGCTCCTCTCAGATCAGTAATGGGCACTGTGCAGATCATGCAGCATTTCATAATAATTAGGATAAAACACTTTGGATAACATCATAAACCACTTGGTTGTTGTTTGTTTTATTGCATGCACCAAACAAACTGCTCAAATACCTATCATTTCTGTTTGAACCATCCTGATATCCTGTTTTTATTGTTCCACAGCAATGAATGATGCATCAACTCATGTCCTGTGCGTAAGATTTATGCTGGCAAACAACAAAAGAGCCATACAGGTTGAGAGAAACGTATTTGTTTTTCTGGTCACTGCCTGATTGGGTACAGACTATGCTTATCTATGACAGATTATGCAGACGATGTTATCACAAAAACACATAACTATACACAAATACATTATATGCAACACATCAGTAGTACTGTAGTCATCCCTGTTAAACAATGACAATGTATATTCAGTTTATTAGAGCTTCCAAGTCTTTATTCTATTTTATCCCTTGAGTGCTCACCCTTATTAATAATGTTTAGATTTATACCTATATCCAATATATACACTGAGAGGTTTGTACTTAGGGACCATAAATAATTCTGTCAAATTAAAAGCATAAACATAGGTTAAATGTGAATTTTATTCTTTTCACCAGTTGTACCATAAATATGTAAGATTTAATTAATAAAAGTAACAAGTGTTGTATGTCTGAAAAGCATCTCTGAGGTTTGCCTGGATACTAGTTATTTTGTTTATAGAAGGTTTTAGTCTGAGAAGCTAACTAGAAAACAGTTTCTGTATTTTGCTAAATTTAAATTTATTTAAGTTTATGTTCTTCACTCATACATCACTGGATGTTTTATCCCCCTTCTATCTATACTGAAATCAAGAATGACAAGACTAATAAAAGAAT